>CAJNDT010002223.1:2823559-3423559 GCA_905221615.1 Symbiodinium sp. CCMP2592
CACACCACACCACCACACACACACACACCCACACACACAGAGGCCCACACACACACACCACACCACACACACACACACACACACACACACACACACACACACACACACACACACACACACACACACACCACACACACACACACACACACACACACACACACACACACACACACACACACACACACACACACACACACACACACACACACACACACACACACACACACACACACACACACACACACACACACACACACACACACACACACACACACACACACACACACACACACACACACACACACACACACACACACACACACACACACACACACACACACACACACACACACACACACACACACACACACACACACACACACACACACACACACACACACACACACACACACACACACACACTCTCTCTCTCATTATTTGTGCAATGTTCAATCATGTGAGGGGGTCTGAGATTAGGGGCTGCAAGTCCTCGGACTTTGTTCAAGCTTTGGCCCAATGGGCTTGAGATCACAGGACTCTGCACGGTTTGAGGGTTGCTATCGCTTGGCGCTGTGCGGCATGGGCATGCGGGCTTGTTCAGGGCGCTCATAGCGCGTCTTGGATCATTGCAAGCAAGGATTTCGGACAGTGCTTCGGCGGTCGTTTGTGAGGATATCAGAAGGCCAGCTCAGTTGCGACTTTCGCTGTGTAGCATTCCTATTACATCCCCATACGTCTTGTTGAAGGTCGTTCTCCAGGATCCACCCTATAGTCCTTACGTAAGTTTGAATCCTGTTGAGTACGCAGGGCGTCAGACATTTCGGGGCGATTGCTCAGGGTGCGGTTTGCAGGGAAGGTTGGCAAGGTTCAAGAAGTTCGAGGTGTTAAGGTTCGTGGGTACAGGTTCACGGGGTTTTGAATACGTTCGGTCATTATGGGGCGGATGCTTTCCTGTTCCTCTAGAAACTTTGGGTTGACATATGTTCATAAGATACTCAAAGTTCCTGACGGGGTATCAACCCAGCCGAACACGTACATCATGAAGCCAAGCTTGACCATTTAGCCAAGGAAGTTTGCCAAACCCACCGTGTTGAAGCCAGGTGTAACCGAAGTGATGCCTCCTCGACGAGCAGCGCGAGGTCTGTGGGGTGGATCCTTAAACCCTATCCCACTGCCTCTACACTAAACTGAGACCGCATTTCTTTTGGAGGGAACGACAGGTCTTGAGGCCACAAAACTGTGAGTCTAGCAGCTAGAAGGATTCTGGAGGCAGGGCACCGGCCGAAGCAACAGCAGTAATGCAGGGTGAGCAGACGTCCAAAGCTTTCCCGTACCTGAAAATCTTCATCCAGTGTGCAGCCCTCCAACCTCGAAGCACTTAGATCACTTGCATAACTTCTACCACCACAACGTCCAGTGACCGTCGCTCTCCCCTCATCACTACAGCCGACGGTTTTTTGTGGAGAAAAGGTCCGAAGGTGACCTCAACTCCCGGCTCAGCTCCGAATTCTTGAGCTTTCCCGGGTAGTCTGAGGCCCGGAGGGTTAGCACAAAAAACCTCCCGCCTGGCTTGGGGCCTGACTTAGGGCCCGAGGGCTGTAGCCGAGAAGCTCAGTGCCAGCACGGCTTGACGATGACAGACCCTGGGTGCGAGTCCGAGACGTCTGAGACCTTGTTGGCCCGGAAAGCCACAGAAGATCAGATCGTTGAGGATGAGTTCAATATCAACTCGACTGTGGGCCTTGTTTCGGCCCTTATGTTGTCTGTCCTGTCCACAAGCCTCTCGGACTCGTATGATTTGAAGAACTATGGGGACCCTTGCGAGCAAGGATGGTACCACGAAGGGTCCGATTGTTATCCCAAGTTCGAGTTGTACCAGCTCCTCATCTCCTTCAGCCTTACATGCGACTCGGCAGAGCTCTCACAAGCTTTTGCGTCGTTTGTTCCCCAAACCTTGTGGTAACACGTACTCTTATGGGCTTCTTGCATTCAGTGCGAATTCAAAGAGGGACTTGCGCGCTCTGTGCCGCAGAACCCCTTCCAGGCAATGTCTTGGCGATCATGACTTCCGTGGCCCGCCTAATCGCTTTCCACCGTATCAAGTCGTATGCTGACGAGTTCCAGGCCGCGGTGTCCTTTACGAACTGGATCCCGGTGACTGCCATGGGTGGTGGGGTCCTGGCGTACATTGCGGCCATGGTCCTCCAAGGCTGGTACCTGATGGAGACCAGGACTTTCCAAATCGGTCTCAGCTTCGTGGTCGGTGCATTCTTCTTGTGGATGTTACATGAAGGCAGTTTGATCTATGGAAAGCTCAGAGTCAAGCACCCCGGAGTAGAACGCCTGCACTTTCACTTGGAGAAGCAGGATCTCCACCACTGCTATTTGATGTCAGACGATGAGGCCCAGCCCCGGGACGAGGCGCGCGGCCTAAAGTCCGAGGGTTGAAGACCGCGCAGGTTTGCCGCTTGTGCGTTTTCAAAGGATGGCAACGTATCAGTCTAGCAATTTCTCCGCGCTTCCCGAAGGGACATCTGGACGAGACTACTTGTGCAGGTCGTTGATACGGGCACGGCCAAAGATAAGCTTAGCTGCTTAGGAGTGCTGCTGTAGATTCTTGTGTGCCAAAGTTGCTGAGAATCCATGCATCAATAATTCGTAAGGTCGTAGGCTTCCTCAAGGGGGTCACTGCCAATCCAGCCTTGATTTGGTTCCCAGACCGGTGACCGGTCCGCGAACCTTCCCGGCAGAATCCGAGTCGTTGTTGAAATGCGCGCGCTTGCTGCTGGAAGTGTCGTGCACCGTTGTGAAGAGTAGGGGTCCAAACTGGCGACTCGGTAAATGACCGATGATTTCAACAGGTTATGAAGTCTGAGATCCAGAAAGTCCGGGCCACACCCACACAGGTAGCCCTAAACCCTAAACAGATGCCTGCAGCCAGGACTGAAAGACTTCTGAAGTTCCACGCCGATGAGAGACCTTTGCACCGCTACAGCAAGGACTCAGGAAGGAAGAGGGTCGGGCGACGCAACGATAAACTTTAGACCCTGCAATTCTAGATGCTCATTGCGGCTGCAAGTGCCTAAACTATCCACCCCACCCGGTTTGAGACTGGTGGATCCTTAGCATCTCAGAGAACTTCGAGGCGTTGGTTCAAATTGTTTTGGCCTTTTGAGCCCTTCCGCAGACTGTGCCGAACCATGCTGGCACACATAGCAAGCATGCATGAATGCATGTATGCATGCTACGCTGCTACATGCATGCATGCCTACTTTCTCACACCATTAAGAACTACGGCCGAGACGTTTGGGCAACTGCAGGGCTGATGTCGTTCGCCGCATAGCTGCGTTGCCCGTCGAAAAAGGACAACATTCTCTATCTTTGCAGGGGCACGCTTCTGGAGCGCACACTCGGATCGCCGCCTTTAGGGCTGTAGCGATGCAAGACTTTCACATTGCCTTACAGCGCCCGACAGCGGCGAGGTTCGAAAGCTATGTTTTGCGGAAGTATGCTTTCAAAATCCACACCCTGAAAACAAATATCCAAAGAGCTCAGACCCTAAGGGTTCGAAGGATTTAGGGTTTAGACGGTTTATGCGTCAGGGTTTGGGCTCCGTTTAGGGGTTTAGGGTTTTGGGGGAGTTTGGGCCCGACGCCCTAAGGCGATGGCTCTAGGGTTACCCGGCGATGCTTCTGAGTCTACTGGGGCGGGAATCACGTAAGACGCTATCAAACTCCCTGAGAAGAACGCTTAGAGCTAGAAGCCTAGTGGACCTCGCCTTGTCCTTATATACGCAAGGTCTGATGCAGTGTGATTGCTTCTGAGGGAACTTGGGGCACACCACAGACGTCTCGGCTTTCATCGCTCTTTCGCTTTGCAAGATGTGGGACCGGACTGGAACTTTAGGCTTTAGGGCTTAGGGTCAGGCATGGCTTGGGAGGCGGGAGTCTTAACCTCGTAGTGGGTGGCAGCTATTGAGGTTTGGGGGAGTACGGGTTTTCTACTCAATTAACCCAAAGCCACTGACACTCCAGACCCGTGCCCCTAAACCCCGTCAGCAACTGGCCTACCGATGCCGAAGGTGGCCACTAACTTCAAGTGAAGACTTTTTGGGTTAGTGTTGGGGTTCAGGGTTTAGACGTTATGGTTTTCGGGTTGAGGTTAAGCATTTGGGGTTTTAGAGCAGTCAAGAAATCTCGAGGATTCGTGCTTAGGGCTTCAAGTTCATACCCTAAACCCTGAACCCTAAGCTCGAGAGTTAAGGGGCGGAAGTTGCGAATTGAATCGAAAAGGGGTGGTTTTGTACGGTGGGGAAACCCTTCCACCCTGAACCCCGAAGCCCTAAGCAATAACCCTAAAACTGCAAACGGTAGACCCTAAGCGCTAATCCCTGAACCCTGAAGTCCTGAAGCCTTGTGTCATCCTTAACTCAACACCTTCGTTGTTCTTGGCTCAAGATTTGACCAGCGCTACACAAATCAAAGCGTAGCCGTGGCAATGGAGTTGATTGAGGACGGGCTCTAAGCCTACAAACCATACTTATACCCTATATCAACCTGATTTGGGTTCAGGGCGTTCGGGTTCAGGGCTCCCCCATGCATAAAATTTCTGCTTCGCCTAGACGACTTGAGCGCGGCAGTAATCGAAGCTCTTACGTATCTTCCTCCTGCTACATCCCCCTTCCTTACTTGAAGTGCATGGGGTCTCCGAGCAGCCCACACCCGAAGTGAGAATCTCCACCCCTAGTCCCTGCAGGCCCCAAAGGGGTGATCTTGAAACCGTGTTCACGTGTGTTGTCGACGGCTCGCACTATACCACGTAGTGAAGCCAAAGAAGAGCACCAGTGAAGCGAGAGCTGGGTCTCCGAAGAGACTGCGCGGAAACCGTGTTCACAACCCAACCAAGAAGGCCCAATCCCTCGTTCCCAAACGTCAGCTTGGAATTAATGTATAAACGACCCTAACCCCAAAGCCACCTAGCCCCACACCCTAAACCCCTGAATCACGACACCTTCAACCCCGAAGGCCCCTCCAGAGACCCCCCTGTTTCCTTGTTTGTCCTTTTTCGTTGTGTAAGCCCCCAAACCCCAAAACCCTGAACCCTCAAACTGAAAGCCCTAAAAGCCCTAAACCCCCAAACCCTAAGCCCTAAACCCGAAAACCTTAAACCTTAACACACCCCAAACCCCAAAAACCCTAAACCCCCCAACCCCCTCATCCCTAATTCTTTCCTCAACTCCTGCAGCCCTAGCGCTTTCTAGTACCCGTACAGAAGCCTAATAGAACCCTTATAGTACCCTTTCAGGAACCCTAAATCCAAAAAAACCCTAAACCTTAAGCTTAACCCTAAACCCCAAACCCCTAATAGATCCCTTTAAGGAACCCCTAAAAGGAACCCTAAACCCTAAACCCCCTACTAGATCCTTTTAAGGAATCCCTAAAAGGAACCCCTACTAGATCCCTTTAAGGAACCTTTAAAAAGAACCCTAGACCCTAAAACCTCTACTAGATCTTTTTAAGGAATCCCGAAAAAGGAACCCTAAAACCCCTACATCCCTTTAATGAACCCCTAAAAACAAGCCCTTTGGGGCCCCGAGGAGGAGGACTTCGCGGCCCCCGAGGCCGACGTCGGCCCTGCCTTGGGCCGCAGGGGCCGAGGACGGGGCGGCCCGCACCTGGGAACGGCAGAAAGGGGAGGGGGGTTCCTTTAAAGTGATCCTTTAAGGGTTCCTGCAGGTTTAGTGTTTATTTGGGTTCCTTTAAAGTGATCCTTTAAGGGTTCCTGCAAGGCATCAAAAAAGGGTTCTATAAAGGGTTTAGGGTTTAGGGTTTCCGAGACTTAAAAGGGTGTTGGGGGATTTTTGGGGTTCCTTTAAGGGCTCCTTGAAGAGGATCTTTAGGGTTCAGGGTATGGGGTTTCGGGTTTAGGGACCTGTGGGGGTTTTAGGGAGTTTGGGGCTCAGGGTTCCTTGAAGGGATCTGTAGGGGTTGCACCTGGGACGGCAGACATTTGGGGGGGCCTTCATGGGATGCTTTAAGGCTTTAAGGGATCTATAAGGTTTTGGGAAAGTTTAGGGTTTCAAGGGTTCTAAGGGTTTCAGGTTTCAGGGGTCTCTCCTTTGAAAGGATCTATGTAGTAACCCCGCACCTGGGAAGGCAAACATTTGGGGGCGTTTAGGGTTAGGGTGCCTTTAAGTGATCTTGGGGGTTTTGTGGTTTAGGGTTTTCGGGGTTTGGGGGTCTAGGGAGTTTAGGGTTGAGGTTTGGAGGTCTCGGGATTAGGGATTAGGGGTTTAGGGCTTCTTGAAGGCGGGTTCTACAGGTGTTCTTAAGAGTTATACCGGAGTTTAGAGCTTTGCAGTTTTTTTTTTTTTTTTTTTTTTTTTTTTTTTTTTTCAGGGGTTTGGGGCTTAGGGTTTAGAGTTTACTTTTTTGAAAGATGATAAAAGAGCAGAGCTTTTTTGGGGGTAAAGGGGTTTAGGATATCTTTATGATTATTAGTTGTAGTCTTATGGTTTAGGATGACAAAGGGTCCGCGGCCTGCAAGGACAAGAGGCCTTTTTCGGGTTGGGTTGGGTGTTTCAGGGGTTCAGGGCTGGTCTACAGGTTCAGGATTTACGGGGTTTTTTTTAAACATGATAACAGAATAGTTCTTGGGTATCGGGGTTAGTATTTGAGGTTTAGAGTTTAGGGTGATAAACTTCCTGTTTCTGTTATGAGCATTCGCATTCTCTTTCTTATGGTATGATTTATGATTGCTTCTTCATTATACTTCGTAGATTTTCTACGGTATTAACTATCGCGACTGTTGCACTCTTGGTAGTCCTGTAAATGTTGATCGTATACGTGTAGGAATAGGGTGATTAGTTTTCCTTGTTCTTCAGACTTTTTGTCGTTTCGAGCTGTTTCTCTTTCTGTTCCTAGAATCGAAGGTGCGTTTGCCTTTTTGCAGGTTACCTCACAAGTAAACAGTAACATGACTTCAATCCTGACCCCCTTTGTTTATCATGGTGCTGAACGATTGAAGGATATTGAAGGCTCTTTTAGCTTTGACCTCGGACAACTGGTGGGTTTGCAGAGGTTTCAGAGGGTCGTTTCGGCTCGATGAGCGGTCAATCGATTGCCTGATGCTCCATTTTCGCCTTGAGTGCTTCCTTGATGACTTGTAAGAACGACGAAAAGTTCGAGATTCCTAGATGTAGTACTGGTTCTGGTGCTATTGCCTCACGAGACACGTCGACCCCTTGGAATAGCCCTAATCAAGGAATGCGCCCTACGTCATGGTCGTGCTTAGGGCAGGCCCCGGCAAAGAAAGACCAGAAGCCCCCGAAGCAAACTAAGCAGATCCGACATCCTAGATTCCCGTAAACCCATGAACGTCCGGCAGCTCCTTTTTGGGGTTTCAACTCTTTTCCACTGACTAAGCCTCAAGAAGCCATCTCCCCAACGCCCAACCCGGGTCCTTAGACGCTCGATGTCGCCAAGGATCGATGTTACTTTCTCCGTCTTTGTGCACCCTGCCCCAGCCGCAGGCCTTTGGAGGGTCCAGGGTTTAGGGTTTAGGGGTTTAGGGGTTTGGGGTTTAGGGGTTTAGGGTTTAGGGGCCCTGCGCGTGGTGACCTAGGCTTCTGGGTCTGCGAGCTTGGTACAGCACGGCTTCAGCTGTCGTGACAGGTGAATGCTCTTGGGCAAGCAAGTGCGGTACTGTGATTCCCGTGTTGGCCCACATAGGGAAGCACCACGGCGCCATTCTCAGTAGTAGTACCATGGGCTTGAAGGGATCTCAATTTTTTTGTTCGCTTAGGTTTTATTCACCCTACCTACACCTCGAAACTGAAGCTTTTATCTCCAAGCCCGCAGTCCCTAAACTCGGTGGCCTTGTTTGGAGGAGGGAGGACGCCGGAAGTAATAGGGTTCAATCTGAATCAGAGCCTTACTTGTTATCCACCTACGAACTCTTCCGGTCGAATGTATACCCGTCACACTAGCATCCAGACTTTCAGGACTCTCCCAATAAGGGGCTCAAAGTTTTGAAGAAACTCCCATTCGCGTCGTCGTTCGTAGTAGCCCACACCATCGTTGACCGACTGCCGCAAAAAGCCAAGTACGAACGCTACTCAATGTCCTGCTGTAGCTGCCCTGTGGGTGTTCGCTCAGCAACCTGCGCCCGGGATTACCCAAAGTGCTGAACCAGTCTACTAGTGTAACCTCTTTCTGTTTCCGGGCGGGGGGTCTTAAGCCTAAACCCTGAACCCCTAACTGAAGCACTTAGCAGTAGAGTCTGGGGTTGAGGGCCAGTAGGGAAGCTTTAAGGACGTGCATAGCAGTTTGGCGGCACCAACACTTGCAACCTTCCGGTGCATGCAGCTGGAGAAGGTTTAGACTGACGGTTTAGGGTTTAGGGTTTAGGTCCTTATGTGCGACTGTATGCTTCCTTAATTTTCTTTTCGGGGAGCGTTACCGTCTCGAACAAGTGACCGAGAACAGATTCTGCGGATTGGTTAATGCGAAGGAAACCCCAGACGTCATAGCCCTACCCAGACCTTAATCATAAACTTCCCAGAGATCCCAATACCCCTTAATTAAGGAATATACCTTAAACTATAGAGGCCTTAATATTATGATCTAAGGTACATTCCTTATTTAAGGGTTATTGGGTTCTCTGGGTTCTGATGTCTAAAACAGTAAACTTCGAAGTCTCTGGTTCCTTGCTGCGACCATGGGGAAGCGTCCAGCACGGAATTTTACGGTTGATGTTATAAATCCTGCACGACCCATAATAAGGTATATAACATAATTCCCATAGTTTAGGGTCCTTAAGGTAATGCAGGATTTATATCATCAACAGTGGTGTCTTGAGTTGTTGTGGGTGTGGGGTGTCGAGTCAGATGTTCCTGAAGCCCACATAGTCCAACACGCTGTCCGCCTTGAGCCTAATATTTGTGTTTCGGAGAGTTAGGTGTTCTAGGGGTCACCATCATGCAGATATAACTGTATTGTCTCATATAGGAGTTTCCGAAAATTTTTGGGGTCCTTATACTAAGGATCCTACTGTTTAGTGTACTATATTAGGGTCCCCTATTTTCGGGAACTCCCATATTTCAGGTTTCCTAGTTGTGAGACCCTGGGTTGCCATTTCCCAAACTTTTGCCCGGGAGGCGAGACGGTGTACCTTTCTAGTACAATTCAGGATGCTTGGCTGCAGGGACCCGAAGCCGAACATCACATGGGCAGTTCTCTAAATTAGGGTCCTTTTTAGGGTCCTCTTCATAAAGGTGACGTACTATTTGGGGGACCGAAAAGGGACCCTCGTTTAGGGAACTACCCACATCAGCATTTAACCCACAAAGCCGGAAACAGGCATCCCTGATCGTCAAATATAGAACACAAATCACGAGCAGTGCCATTTTCAGGGTTCTTTGTCAACACTATACCCGAAAGCCGTATTGATTTGAGCTTCTCTTGTTAGTGATTCTGATCGTGGCACGGCTGGATGGTCTTACTTGCTCCACTATCTAGTCTCGCACTGAGGGTTCAGGCCCCAACCAGACCCCATCCCTTCGCAAATCCTAGCCCCAGAAAGGAGTGTGTTGCAAGCAGCTGAGTTTTCTGCTTCACTCCACCGAAAAAGGGAAGCCGTTGCGACTGAGGAGTGTGTTCGGTTGCGATGAATCAGTAGGCCCTACATCTTTGCTGAAGTCTTCTGGGCTGAGGCCCGTGACGTAGGGGTTCCGACGATGGTTTAGGGTTGAGCACAAGGTTGTGGCATCTCGTACTTAAGCCTCACTGAAGCCTGAACCCCAAATCCTGGCCTTGGTGTTTGAGGGTTTTCTGGGGACTTTTTGGGAACCCTAAGCCTTAAACCCTAAACCCTAAAGTAAACCCTATAGAGCCGTCAACATAGATTTAAAAAGCAAACCCTAAAGCCCTAAACCTTGAGCCCCAACTCTGAGGAATTGGTGCAGCCCGTGGCGATGGCGCCGAACGGGACGGGCGATCGGAAGCTCTGGAATGTGACAGTCCAGATCAACGCGAGTAACGTAGACACTCGGCTTCACTTAACTTTGGTTAGTAGGGAATGGAGGAATGGGGTACCCTACAGATCAACGCGAGCAACGTAGACGCTCGGCGCTTTAGGGTTCAGGGGTTTAGGAGTTTGGTTTAGGAGTTCAGGAATTTCGGAGTTTAGAGGTTCAAGAGTTTAGGAGTTTAGGTTAGGTGTTTTTAGGACCCCCGTCCGCAAGTCCCCTCCTAAATCGTGTACAAACATTGTTTAATTGTTTGGGGTGGTTTTTCGATTGTTTCAATTCGTGCGACAATTGTTTCGGAAATTGTTCAATTCACGCGACATGTTTTGAAACAATTGTGGCGACAATTTTTCTCTACTTTAAATTTGGTTTCTCTACTTCAGATTTGGTTCCTCTACTTTAAATTTGGTTTCTCTGCTTTACACTTTGGTTTCCTCTACTTTGAACCTTGGCTTCTCTACTTTCACCTTAATGCCCTCTTATTTATTTGGTGCTTTCTCCATTCAACCTGTGTTCTTTGTGCAACAATTGTAGCAATAATCAAACACATGTCGTAACAGTTGTTATGGCAGTCGATCAATGGTCACAGAAGATTTTTCGACAAGCAAACAATTGTCGCAACAATTGTTTTGACAGTCGAACAATTGTCGCAACAATTGCCGCAAGTTCCAAACAATTGCCGCAGCGTCTGGGTACACCAGTTTAGCACCGGGGGTTCTAAAAACACTTAAAGTTTAGGGGTTCAGGGTTTCAGGAGTTCAGGGGTGAAGGGGTTTGGGGGTTTAGGGGGTTTAGGGGGTTTGGGGGTTTAGGGGTTTAGGGGTTCAGGGGTTTAGGGGTTCAGGGGTTTACGGGTTTAGTGTTTAGGGTAAGCCCTGGAGCCTTATCCTTGTGTTTACAGGCGTGGTTTGGGGCCTTACATATTCAGCTTTATTAGGATCAGATGCGGGCTCTACAACAATGCTTGTGAAAGCAGAAAGGATGCACTCACTGCACCTGCCTAAAGCTCTGAAATCACCCAACCCCTAGATCCTACACCGAAAGCGTCAGACCCTGTTTCTGAGGATGAAGCCTCATGTAAACACAAATAAGCAAAGGCACATTTCTTGCTGCATGAATTCCCTCAAACCTTTTGAGTGGCACTGAGACCAGGACAACTTTTTCTACAGGCCTTGTAAAGGCTTACAGTCTAAACCCTAAACCCTAAACCCTAAAGCAACCCGGTCTAAAAAGCACATGGGTAGGGTCACCTTTTGGGTCCCCAAATCGTACGGCACAAAAATGGATTTCAAAGGAGACCCTCAAAAGGCACCCTACACCCTAAACCCTAAAGCCTTAAACCCTAAACCCTAAACCCTAAAGCCCTAAACCCTAAAGCCTTAAACCCTAAACCCTAAACCCTAAACCCTAAAGCCTTAAACCCTAAACCCTAAAACCTCAACCCCAAGCCCCAAACGAGACCCTGAGCACCCTTATCCTAAAATTGACCCTTAAAGGAACTCTGACAGGAGCCCTTAAAGGAACCCTTAAAGGCACCCTCAAAGGAACCCTTGAAGGAACCCTGAAAGGAGCCTGAAAAGGAACGCTTAAAGGCACCCTTGAAGGAACCATTCCTTTAACTTAAATGAACCCCTTAAGGGGACCCTCGCCAGAGAACTAAACGCATGGACCCTAGACCCTAGACCCTAAACGCACGACTTCCAGCTGCGAGGTGGCCCCGCAGTCGCAGCAAGCACCGGCGGCCCTAATAGGACTTATGACAGCCGGCTCAGGCAGGGCTTAGGGTTTAGGGGTTTTAGGGTCAAGGGTTAAGGTTTAGGGGTTTAGGGTAAAGAGTGTCGGGTTCAGGGTTTTAGGGTTTTAGGGTTTAGGGCTGAGGCAGGGCTTCGGGTTTCAGTTCGGGATATGGTTTCTTTCAGTTTCCACAGTTTCATGTTGTGATCCCGTGCGGAACAAGCAAGCGTCCACAGCGTCCTCCTCCCCAGAAGGGTTTAGCGTTTCAGAGGGGTAAGGCTTTAGGGTTCAGGGTTTTAGGGTTTAGGGTTTTGGGTTTTATTGTTTTAGGGTAGAGGGTTTAAGTGTTAAGGCTTTTGGGGTTTACGGTTCAGGGTTTTAGGGTTTTTGGGTTTAGGGCTTTGAGTTCAAAAGAGTGTTACGGCGGGTTCCTTGTGGGCTTTGACGGTTTAAGAGGGTATTAACGGGCCTTGCTGGGCCATATAGGGCCTTCTTTTGTTTTGGGCTGCAGTCACCAAAGCTAAGATTGAGGACTTACGGGCGGGTTCAGGTTCTTACATAGGTGACGGCAGAAGGAAACTCGCACCTTCTCTGGAACACTAGACATGCCTTCAATGAATGTGGGGTATGGGCCTACAGTGGCAGCAGGCGCGCAAAAAACGGTTCTGGATGCTGCCATGCACAGTGCATGAATAGCTTGTTTTCAGAATTGAAGTGCCTGCTCAGCCACCCTCTATCCAGGCTGGACCAGTTCAACATGTCTTCAGAGCTCAGGCTCATGGCACCGCATTTCCGCTTAAGTCTCCAAGAGCTGGGCCGTCTCTACAACTACCGGTCGGATGGCCGCTGGTGCAGATGGCTCCGGGCCCTTTTCCACATGCTGCAGCCCACTTTCCGAGATTCTATGCCTGAGGAACGGCTTGCCGCTGGGCTAAGCAGTCCCTCGGCACAGTGGGAGCCAGAGTCGCCGATGCGACGTCCTCGGCGGATGCGAGCAACGGCCCCATCACGACAACTACTCTTGCCGGAGAAGTCCTCAGCGAAATCGAGATGGCTATGGTAGGTTTGAGGGTTCAGGGTTCGTAGTCAAGGATTCAGGGTTCAGGTACTGGGGATGTTTGGGGTAAGTAGACAGTGGTCCTGGTGGTCCTGGCGAGATTCAGGAGCCCGAAGCATTTGAAGCCGCAACTCCCCGGCCCACGCCCGAACTCTGAAGTCTTACAAGCATCACAGGGTGTCGGGCTCGCCGAGGTTTGGGCTTAGAGTCTCGAGGGATTTTTTCTGTGAAGCCGTGCACCCAAACCACTCAATTCGAACAACAGCCCCGGCACCTTTAACACCCCAATGCCTGCAAACCCAGTAGTTTATAGACCGCCCACAACAGCTAAATATAGGGGCCTTAATAATTACCTATACTAGTTTGGGGGTTCCTTATTGTGAGTATAGTATTATTGGCCCCAAAATCCCTATTCAAAATTAGTAAGGCCCCCATATTAGCGGCTAAGAGTCCATACCTGGGCCGAACGCTACAGCGCGCGCAAGCATCCAACAGGAGCATCAATTACATAGGCCCCCTCTAAGTGAGTGGTTGTCAAAATTATGGTCCCTTTTTGGGTCCCTAATATAACACGGCACCCAATATTTAGGGTACCCAAAACGGGACCCTAATTTTGACAACCACCCAAGTCATGTCTCAAAGAGCGCGTGAAGCTTTAGGGAAGTCGAGAGAGTTCAGGATTCCCATATCCCTTTATTTAAGGTACCCAAGAAGGGACCATGATTTTGACAAGCACCTCAATGAAGGAATGTACCTTAGAAAATACGGTTGATGATATAAATCCTGCATGACCCATTATAAGGAATATACCATAATTCCCATCGTTTAGGGCCCTTAAGGTAATGCAGGATTTATATCATCAACCGTAGTTGGATCCCTAATATGAGTCTCTGGGACAGTTCCGGGCTCGCGGCTTAAGGACCTAGATTAAGCCAGCTTGAAGAAACGAATATGGGGGCCTTAGTAGTTTCCTATGCTATTTTGTGGGTTCCTCCTTTATAATATCTATATATAAAGGATAATGGGCCCCGAAACCGAATTCTAATTATTCAGGCCTCAATAGAGTACCCTTAATTATAGATCCTTTATAGTAACCCGTATAGACCCCTTTAACGGGAACCCTATTCTAATTATTTTAAGGCCCCCCCCTAAACCCTAAACCCTAAGCCCTAGACCCTAAACCCCAAACCCCAAACCCCTATGGTAAGCCTGTCGGTGTGCACAGTACTCGGCAACTCCCGGGGAGCCAGCAATCAGCCGCCCACCTTCGAATACAGCGCGGAGCCCAGGGAATGGTAGGCGTACTGTAGGGGCCTTACTAGTTGGAATAGGGCTCCTTTTAAAGGGACCCTGAAAGGGCTCTACTAAGGGATCTATGGTAGGGGTCTATGATATAGGGGCCTTCCTACTTACCTATACCATTTTGGGGGTTCCTTATGATAATTATAGTACAATGGCCCCCAAAACCTTATTCTGATTATTAAGGCCCCTATATTACAGGTCTTTCTAGGTTGGCAGCGTAGTAGTTATGTAGGGTGCCGGGCTGGGTTTGGGTGTTGGGAAGGTGGTGTTGTGGGTTTTGGGTTTGGGGATTTGGGGTCTGGGGCTTACTAGAGAATGAGGTTTCAGTGTTCGCGTTCAGGGCGGAGTTGTAGGATCTACGAAAGGTAAGGGGGATACCGTGAAAGCAGGGGCAAGAGGGTCTAGGATGTTCTATCAGCGTTTAGGCTCTGGGGTGAATTGGGATCAGGATCTAAAGACTAGCCAAAGAGTGTGGCAAGGACGGGTGATGGGATTCGCAGTGAAGCTGTGGGTTCACGGCTCGCTACAAGCAGGGTCAGAAGTACCTTGAGGCTGAGATGTAGGGCTGCATTCGAGCACTATCAAGCGACATGGCAACTTTGTTTAATGTGACAAGCCATATGGGTGGTTGTCAAAATTAGGGTCCTTTTTGGGTACCCTAAATATTAGGTGCCGTATTATATTAAGCACCCAAAAAGGGACCCTAATTTTGACAACCACCCATATGTAAAATCTTGCAATACTCCAGCCGTAAGCCCTAGAAGAGTCAGAGTCACCTTGCTTTTATCATCATTGGGAACTACCACGGATCCCGTTGAAGTAGGTTTCAGGCGAGAGATCACTTCACCGAAACCCATGCCCTAAATCGGCGAGGGTGGAGCCAGCATCGTGCTGAATTTTTAAACCAGGACCCAGAGTAGGCCCTTATTCCCTTTTTTAGGGTTCAGGTTCCCTTATAAGTCCCTTTATTTTAAAACAAAAAGGGCACCCTTTTTATTCCTAGGTTACTCTTGGGTCTAGTAAATCCTTGAAGACTGGAGAGCAAGCGACCCGAAGCACTGCTCGCCACGACCCTACACCCTCTAAGAACCTAAGGACTGATCCCTAATCCATGAACCCTAACCCTAAACCCCCTGAACCCCTAAACCCCTAAACCCCTAACCCCTACACCCTAAACCCTACACCCCCAACCCGAAACCACTAAATTCCTTACCCCTAAACCCTAAACGAGCCCTAAGCTATGGAAGCTTACGTAGTCCCAGGCTACACGGTGCAAAATGCAGCAGGCGAACGCGGGTCAGTTTCCTTCTTCCTGAGATTCTGGATTTAGGGTTTAGGGTTTCAGAGATTCTGGATTTAGGGTTTAGGGTTTAGGATTTAGGGTTTCAGAGATTCTGGATTTCCGTCGATGCGCCCCGATACCCCAAAACCCTTTAAGCTGTCCCCAAAATCTAAACCCTAAACCCTAAACCCAAGTTTCCCGAAAATCTTATCCCCACAGCCTACTCATTCCCGGATGCCTGAAGCCTGCCGAAGCCCTACTTGGAGTTAGTAACTCGGGTTATTATTAGGGTAACTATACTTATAACCCCAATTAGGGTACTCATAAGCTTGCTTACTAAGTCCCATGATCCTTTAAGTAACCAAACCCCGAACTCTTGACCTGACAGGCTTGGGGTTGGGGGCACGGTTGAGTGCAGGTTTCTTTACAGTGAATTGCTTCGCCCTACATCCGAGGGGGTCTGTGATGCTGTAACTTGGGGCTTATTGTTTCGGGGTTAGGGCTTTAGAGCTTAGTAGGCCGGGAAGTTGTTCAGCCATGGTTGTCTAGCAAGCCCCGACTGTCTGCTTCAAGCACTGCAAGTTGCCTTCATGATGCCAACACAAAGAGCACCGATACACATAGTCCACCAAGGCGGGGTCGACTTTAATCTCGCCGTCAGGGGCCAAAACTCGCAGTGTGGACGCTAGGTATGACTTCTTGCATCTGTTTCGACATGTTGTCCACCGTTCCACTTTGCGGCAGTTGCAATGCATTTCCTATTGAAGTATATAGTGCTGTCTTATCAAACAAGTGGTCACCTAGACAGAAAGCGATTGATGCGCTGAGTCTGTGCTGTCTTGGTGGCGTCCACATCGTTTGCCAAAACTTGGGAACAACAGGTACGTGAACTTGCGTGTCAGCAGCCCGCACTGCCAGACAGCAAGCACATGAAAACGCCTGTCTGCAAGATCTGGTACAAGAAGTGCGTAAACATGTTTGCTATCATCCCTCCCCCTCACCCCACCCCCCAACGGTGTAAGAAGTTGAAGCTGCGGATGTGAAGTGGGCTGGAGCACACGGGCTTCTTTGGGTAGGTTAACTGTGGCCGCATCTAGGTTTAGCGTTTTGGCGTTTAGGGTGTAGGGTTTAGGGTTAGTATAGGTATTCTAAAGCCCAAACCCTCAAAGCCCAAGCCTTGAATCAGAAAGGCCCTACGAGAGCCTTGCCAGGCACTGTCGTGCGGCAGGAGGAGGGAGGACAGCGCGCGGGCGAAACAGGCGGCGTGTCTCAGAACGCCCCCTTAGAGTCCTTGTAAACCGATACCGAACGGCTGCCCTAATTCTCAAGGCAACTATATGCCTAGAGACTCCAATATCCCTTAATGAAGGAACAAACCTGGTATATTCCTTCATTAAGGGATATTGGAGTCTCTGGGTGAGGGCTTTAGGGTTAAGGCTTCAGGGCGGGGATTGAGGGCTTTGAGTTGGTCGCGGGGGTCTGGATTCCGGGATGTCGGGTTTCTGGATTGAGGCTCCGCAAGGAAGTAAGGCATGGAGGTCTGTTTGGTGGGTTGTCCTGAGTCGGCACCTAAACCAGAAATTGTAGGTGACAAATCAAAATCCTAAACCCTAGCTATAAGGTTTGGGGCTTAGGATGACTCCCTGCAGGGGCAGAACCTATGTTACTGCAGTTCGAGCTGATCTGTGAGCTAAAGGCAGTGGTAGTAAGTACCCTATGTTCATCGGTCCAGAAACCCGCCGAGCAGAGAAGCCATCATAAGACGCTTTGGGCCCCTACAACAGGAAAAGAGCTTTTAAAGCAGCCTATGCCCTGCACCGAAGACACCCTCAACCCTGGACCTTGAAGCCGTTATGCAGAGAGCATAAGTTGAGTCTAAGTTGAGGTACATTCCTCAATTATGGCGGATTGGGCATCACACCCTATATCCCTTATGGCCCCCAATGTACCCTAACCCTTACATGACCACGACACCCCCAAACATACTTGTTCACCCTAATCCGCATCTGTCAAAATCCCAAAAGTCCACACCCCCACCCCTGAAAGGCCGAGTCAGTTTCTGTGTGTCCGCTGTGCATGCAGGCGACTTGAAGTCGTTTTACTACCATAGAGCCAGGGCCTTGGAGCGGGACCATAAACGGATTCCTTTTAGGGTCTGAGGTTTCGGGTTTTTTACCATGGGTCAGAAGGGAATGGAGGAATGGGGTACAATTGTAACTACTGTTACTACCATTCTTCCATTCCCTACTAACCAAAGGTAAGGTTTAGGGTTTGGGGTGCAGGATTTGCGGTTAGGGTTTGGGGTTTGCGGTAAGTCAGGAACGATTCGTAACTTTCCTCAGGCTCATGAGGGTCATTGTAGGGTTTTACGAGATTCCTTCGGTTTACCCAAGGGGCATATCAAGGGGGATCCTGAACTGAGGAAGATACGTTCACTCAGAACTCTTGCGTGACCCTCTGCATATAAGGTTAATTACCAAGAGCAACAGGTCTTGGGGTTAATTATACCCCCAAACCGGATTCTAAATGTTATTCAACCCCCCGTCATGGTTTTCACAGACCCTAAACCTTAAACCCTAAATTCTGCGACCCTGTCCCGAGACATTCAACCCAAAAGCCCTTCACCCCCAACCCATTGAGACTATGGTGTAGCTTAAGGCCAGGAGAATCGAAGATTCGCGGGATCCATTGGGGCCCCAAACCCTATTCTAATTATTAAGGCCCCTAGAATAAAGGGTTTGTAAATGAAGCTACCATAATAAGGAAACCAAACTCTTTACCATAGATCCTTATTATGGCCTACTCAGGGCTTTAGCATTCCGGGCTTGGTAGGTTGTAGGCTGAAGTTGGTCGTTTTCAATTTTTCTGGTCAGAAGGTTTTGGGGTTTCGCTCCGGGTTACAGCTGGCCACCAACATTCTGGCGTTCGTTCCGGCGTCGCGTGCCGAGCCCCGTTATCTTTTGGAAGCCCTCCCAAAATTCCAAAGGCAGCGAAGGGATGGTGGTTAAGGAAGGGAAAGGTCACTACCATGGATAGTGGGACTGCCTTGGTTTCCTTGCTGCTAGAGCTAGTATGCCTCAATTCCTGCTATAGCTTTCCTTTGGTGATTATAGCAATAAGGGTATTGACGATCCAGGATGGTTCGTCAATCGCAATAGAAGGAGCCTGGTTCAGACGTTTTGGTGTAGAACCCTATCCCCTAAACCCCAAACGTGAAACACCAAAACCCCTAACTTGCAACCCGCAAACTCCAAAGCACCTTAAAACCCTAATCCGCAAACTAAAGACTCCTGAGCCCTAGAGTGTCTTGGACCCTAAACCCTACCCTAAGGGTCCTAACAAAGTGGGGAACCTCAAAATGTAGGGTTTCTGAAACCTTAAAGAGACCCAAGGACTGTCCCTAGGAGATTCCGGACCCTCCCAGGGAGATACCTGGACCCTTAGGGTAAACCCCAAACTGAAGACCATTGACGTTTGAAGTCGGCTTAGGACCTCGTCTCGTGAGCTCTTACGGCCTTGTCGAGTGTAGTGTTTAGGATTTAGGGCGGATCTCACGGTTCGGGGTTTTGGTTTGAGGGCTGAGGGGTGAAAGGTTTAGGGTTTTAGGGGTTCAAGGTTTAGGATTTACTTGGAGGTTCATGGGTAGTTCTAAGTGGGGTTATAGGTAGGGTAAGCAGAATGATTACCAATAAAAGGGCTTATAAACCCTACTTAACTGTTCATGAACTTCCAAAGTAGGGTGGATTTCACAGTTTGGGGTTACCAGTTTAGGCTCTAGGGAATATACTTCAAGGGGCTATGCTGTCTGCAGGTGCAATATCACGGAAACAGAGGGGCTTTCATGGTTAGACTATGGTTTGTGGGTATCTTCTACTATAGTTGTAATGAGGTACCGCCGAAATACTTGGAGGATCATGGGACTTAGCAAGTAAGGTCATACGTACCCTAATTGGGATTAAGTAGCTAGGAGCATAATTACCCTAAGAATAACCCTAGTTGCTAAGTCCCATGATCCTTTAAGTAGTGTGGGTGTTCAGAGGGACCGGCCAAGGCCAGACGGTATCTGGCAGGTTTTCTCAACACCATGTAAGAAGAGATCCACAAACACAGCGTGAATCGTCCTGCACTTTGCAACAGCATAAATCCCTGAATCTTAAAACCCTGAATCTTTGGCACTTGCAATACTATGCCCGGTCCCAAGTTTGTACTGCAGTCGTTACACTGGCTCACCCAGGCAAAACTGGGCGCGGCGGACAGTACCCAGGATGAGGTCGGTTTAGAGGGTTTTGGTTCAGGAATTTGGGCATTCGCTACTTCTCTCCACATGGGAATATCGTCAGTTACTCTTGTACGCGGCTCTAGTAGCTGCGCAGGATTTCGTGTCAGGTTGCTAAATCCTAAACGCTGTGGTCTTTAGAGCATGCCAGGCTCAGCACATATTCGTATCCTAAGCCACAGGCGCGACACCCCATCCCGTGCTTTTTGGCTTCGGGTGCAGGGTTTAATATAGGGGTCGCAACAATTACCCACACGATTTTGACGTATGACTATAGTATATGATACCCCCAAACCCTATCCTAATTATGAAGGCCCCCTATATTACGGCACAGCCACGAATTCTCAGACCCGTACGATAAGATACCCACACTCACACTCACAGCCATCCTTGGTCGATCGGGCGACGTAGGAAGTATGGTTACGAGTAGGTTTATTGGAAGGGTAGCTGGGGTAAGCACGCTACAACCCTGCTTTCTAAGATCACCCGGTCCATTAAGGTAACCTAACCCTCAAACCCTAAACCTTGCACCCTAGATCCTAAACCCTAAACCCCTGAACCCTTAAACTTTGCACCCTAGACCCTATATAACCCCAAAACCCTTCACTGCTGGCCACCAGAGCCCGAGCTTTAGGGTGGCGGGGGAGGCTCCTAGCTTCCGATGTTGGATAGAGAGCTTAGTTTTGAAGGTGCTCGTTTTAGGCTTTAGTAGTTAGGGTTTAGGGAGTTTAGGGAGTTTAGGGTTTAGGGAGTTGAGGGAGTTTAGGGTTTAGGGAGTTTAGGGAGTTTAGGGTTTAGGGAGTTTAGCGTTTAGGGAGTTTAGGGTTTAGGGAGTTGAGGGAGTTTAGGGTTTAGGGAGTTTAGGGAGTTTAGGGTTTAGGGTTTAAGGAGTTTAGGGTTTAGGGAGTTTAGCGTTTAGGGAGTTTAGGGTTTAGGGAGTTGAGGGAGTTTAGGGTTTAGGGAGTTTAGGGAGTTTAGGGTTTAGGGTTTAGGGAGTTTAGGGTTTAGGGAGTTTAGCGTTTAGGGAGTTTAGGGTTTAGGGAGTTGAGGGAGTTTAGGGTTTAGGGAGTTTAGGGAGTTTAGGGTTTAGGGTTTAGGGAGTTGAGGGAGTTTAGGGTTTAGGGAGTTTAGGGAGTTTAGGGTTTAGGGTTTAGGGAGTTTAGGGTTTAGGGAGTTTAGCGTTTAGGGAGTTTAGGGTTTAGGGAGTTGAGGGAGTTTAGGGTTTAGGGTTTAGTGAGCTCAGGGCTGAAGGCGTATTATGTTGTCAGTGGAGTACTACGGTTGATGATATAAATCCTGCATTACCTTAAGGGCCCTAGGCTATGGGAATTATAGTATATATTTCGTATTATGGGTAGTGCAGGATTTGTATCATCAACCGTACAGTCATCATGGCGACAACCGCGGCGAACAGAACACAGCTGGTCTTTCTCGTGTCAGCATGCATGTCGGCGTTGATTTCAAAGCAGGTGCGAGAATCGGATTGACAGGCGATGCTTCAAGTCGACGAAGAAGCTCATGCCGCGTGACCGCAGCGCATTGATGATCGACCACGATCTTTGCCTGCAGCGAATGGTATATGCAGTTGGGTTGCAGCCAGAGTAGGCATCAGATAGTAAAGGCTGCGACTATGAGGCTGGAACTTCTAACGAAGCCAGAGAAACTCAAAGATCGATTTCAAACTTGAAAGACCTGGACAACAAAAAGAAAGTTGAGAACACATCTAAGTAAACCTGATAGGACCAACGAGCCCGAAGTCTTTTACAACAGGAGATCGTTTAAAGGCAGACCTCAAACCCTTAAACCCGGCATGCAAACCTGAAGCCCCAAACCTCAAGCCCCAAACCCTCAACCCTAAACCCTAAACCCTGAACCCTAAGCCCTAAACCCTGAAAAGCCCTAAACCCCCAAACCTGAAAACCCCCATGACCTAAGCCCTCAACCCGATTCCTGCTGCCAGGGATTCAAGCTTTTTGTGCACGCGGCTGGGCTCGAACTCGGGTGAAGATCCTGAAAGTGCGCTTTAGGGATTGGCCTTACAGGTTTGAGAGGTTAGGAAATCGAGTATGCATATCTATATCTATATCTACATCTATGTGTGCATATCTATATCCATATCTGTATCTATATCTACATCTATATCTATATCCCTATCTGTATCTGTATCTTGATCTACATCTAGATCCCCATCTACCTATATATATATACACATACATAGATAGATACATACATATATATATATATATAGATAGATAGACACACGTCGTTGAGGGCTTGCGGGATTGAGGGTTTCGGGTTTAGCCTCGACATCAGTGTTCAAACAGCGGCTTAGGGCTCGGCGAGTTCAGGGAGTTTAGGGGTTTAGGCTTTCGTTGGTTACGGTTTCAGGTTATTGACGTTGAGACCCTAGCCCCGAGCAGTTTCGAACGGGGCCACCGTAAGGCTTTCTCGAACCTGACAAAGCTGTCGGAAAGCTTTCGGGAACGTACTAGACCCTAAACCCTACTTTAAGAAGGCTTGATCTTATGATTTAAGGTATATTTCTGGGACGAGGCAAACCTGCTTGGAGGTTCATGGGTAGCTATAATGAAGTTTTGAATAGGGTTCTTTTTTGGGATTTAGGGTCTAGGTTAGTTATAGGTGGGGTTATAAGCAGGAAACCTATAGTTATAAGCCATATTAGGGGACTTATAACCCGACTCACAACTACCCAGAGACTCCAAATATCCTTTAATTAAGGAATATACCTTAAATTACAGTAGGATCCCCGATTTGATTTAAGGAATATTCCTTAATTAAGGGATATTGGAGTCTCCGGCCTTAAATTAAAATACTTGAGGTTGATATTCCTTAGTTGAAGGTGTTGGAGTCTCCGGCTCAACAAGCACTACAAATACCCTGGACTCTAAGCCCTTGGGTGTGACCCAACAAACCCTAAACCCTAAACCCCTAAACCCCTAAACCCTAAACCCTAAACCCTAAGCCCTAAACCCTAAACCTTAAAACCCTAAGCCCTAAGCCCTAAACCCTAAACCCTAAAACCCTAAAACCCTAGAGCCCTAGAGCCCTAGAACCCCTGAATTCTTGAGGCTCCCGAGGCCCAAGGCCCGCAAACGCCTAAGGAACCCTAAACCTTAAACCCAGGGTGCCTGACCCAGAGCCTTTAAAACCCCTTTATTAAGGAATATGGCTTAAATTATAGTAGGACCCCTAATACGATTTAAGGTGTATTCCTTAATGAAAGGGGTTTTGGAGGCTCTTAGAACCTTAAACCCAGGGTGCCTGAACACCTACAACCTCGAAGCCGACACCCGAACCCCTAAAAATCCGGATGCATCCGCAAAGAGATTCCAGAGCCCAAAGGTTTCGGGTAGGGTTTATGGCTACGGGCTGAGGAACATAGGTTAGGGTGTTTGTTTACGGGTTTTGAGGGTTTAGTTTAGGGCTAAGGCTTAAGGATATAGGTTTGTGTATAGTGGTTGAGGGCAATGGACCTGGGGTTTAAAGTGCGTCATAGGGTTTAGGGTTTGGGGTTTTGGTTTTCGGTTGTGGGTTTCGGGATGTACGGTAGGCGTAGAAGGGGTTGGCTCTGAACCCCAAAGTTACCTAAGCCCGAAGCCTTAAAACACTCCTACCCCCAAACCCTAAACCCTAAGCCCTAAAACCTAAAACCCTAAACCCTAAAACCCTAAACCCAAACCCCAAACCCTAAACCCCAAACCCTAACCTAAACCCAATGTCTCGCCTTCAAGGACGAAATTTTCCAGCTACAGTCGGGCACCCTTACTGCGAGGCTCTTCGGGGGCTTCAGCTTCCCGAGGGGTTTAGGTTCTAGGGTTTGGGGTTCAGTTTAGGGTTTGGGGTTTAGTTTATGCTTTGGGGTTTAGTCTGGGCTTTGGGGTCTAGTTTGGGCTTTGGGGTTTGGGGTTTAGGGTGGTTTAGGGTTTGGGGTTTTGGGTTTTGGATTTAAAGTTTCAAGTTTGGGGGGTAGGGTTTAGGGTATTGGATGTTAGGCAGTAGGGTTTTCGGGTTTGGGGCTTAGGGCTTTGTTCCAGGTTTGGGGTTTTGGCGTGTGGGTTAAATGCACCAGGCCAAGGTCTTCCCCGGCAGCCGTACCCCAAACCCTCAACCCTGGAACCCTTTAAAGGAACCCCCAAAATAGTATAGGTTAGTTTTTAAGGCCCTCAATATAGAACCCTATTATAGGTGCCTTTAAGGAACCCTTTAAAGGAACCCCCTAAACCCTAAACCTGACAGTCTTTCGGAACGTCAGCTTCTGGGAGCAGAACTTGTCTTCTGTGCTCATCCCCTATCCCAAAGTCCGACAGAAAGGGTGCTCACTTCACTAAGGAGTAGCGTGTGATTCCCAGGCGCCAAAGCCTTAGACCTGAACCCTAAACCCTAAACCCACAAAACCCTCGCTGAAGCGCGGTCCGAAGTGACTGTGACTTTCCGCCAGAAAGAGGAGGTCAAGGTTTAGGGTTAGGGTTTACGGTTTAGGGTTCCCAAAACCTTAAGCCCTGAGCCCCTAAACCTTAAACCCCCTACCCCGAAACCAGCTACCCCAAACCCAAAAACCTAAAGATCCCTTTAAAGGACCCCTAAACATCGGATGTCCAAAGCTTCGCTCCAACCTCACGGCCCCGAAATGTCAACGAAGCCAAATGAACCCGAAGTGGGGGTTTAGGGTTTAGGGTCTTTTACTGCTTGTTGAGTCACACCCAAGGGATTACTTGCAGGTTCATGGGTAGTCATAAGTAGGTTTGTAAGCCCCCCTCGTATGGGATCTATCTATAGTTATTCCACTTTTGACCTCAATTATAGCTACCCATGAACCTCCAAGTAGGGTTTAGGGATTGGGGCTTAAGGACCCCTGAACCCTAAACCCTAAACCCAATTTTGAGGACATGCAAACGGCGGTCCGGCTCATAGTTCCTTTTTCAGGAGTCTACATTAAACTTCATCAGCTGCCCCGCAGAAGGTGTTCGGTATCGCGGCTTTCGGATTGAGCAAGAGCAAGTCGATTTCTTCTTGAGATTTCAGGCTGTACGCAAGTGCAGGCTGCAGATCAGCACTTCCAGTGTCACTTTCCCATTAAACCCGTAGAATGCACCAAAAGCGGTTGGAACAAGCAAAACGTCCGACATATGCCTGTCATCAGTTTCCTGCCGAAAACATGGCACTCACCGTGGAAGTCGGATTGCTCAGTGGCAGGACAGCTGCAGTGACAGCAGATTGGGATGAAGAGGTCGCAGCATTGAGACTGCGAGCCTTTAATGCACTGGGAGTCTCGAAAGGCATTCTGCTGGATTCATCAGGAGACATCCTGGACGGTAGTTTGCCGATCAAGCGGGCTAGGTTGCAGAATGGTGATTCGTTGACCATACGAATCTAGCTTGCAATGTGGGAAACATTTTCCAGGTGTTGTTCGGGTTGGCTCTTAGGAGTTCAACCTTTTTGGGATTCTATATGAACTATAATAAGGAGGCTAAAAGTTTAACTTTTAGGAGGGTTTCAGAAGTCAGCCAAGTTTTAATTCCCCTTTATGGTTCCTATAGAGGCACCTATTCATAAATGCTTTTCAGAGCCCCAGAAATGCAAGCCAGGAGTGTGCCAAACTCAACTACTCGGTGCCGAAAAGGCGTTTGCTGCCATCCTGGGTGATGCCTCTGTCGTCACATGGGGCGAAGGTCAGCAGGGCGGTCGAAGCAGATGTGTGCAGGAGCTTCTGAAGAACGTACAGCAGATTCAAAGGTCTCGCTGCGCTTTTGCTGCCCTTCTTGCTGATGGTCGTGTCGTGGCCTGGGGTAATCTCCACTTTGGTGGTGGCTGCCGCTCTGTTCCTAGGATGCCCAGTAGTACCCTTATTCCCTTTTTGTAGTCCTAGGTTCCTTATAAAGTTACCCAATACCAAAAAGAGAGGCCTTTTTATTCTTAGGTTACTGGGTATCCTAGGTTCATAAGCAGTTGAAAAACGTGAAGCACATTCAGAGCTCTGAAGGGGCTTTTGCTGCCATTCTTGACGATGGATCCGTCGTGACCTGGGGTGATCCTCACTTCGGTGGTGACAGCAAGGTCGTCAAAGAGCGGCTACAGAATGTGCAGTGTATCCAGGCCACAGACCAAGCTTTCGCGGCCATTCTTGGCGATGGATCTGTGGTGTCATGGGGATCTGATCGCCACGGTGGTGACAGCTGTCATGTGCAAAATCAGCTGAAGAATGTGCAACAGGTCCAGGCCACCAGCAGGGCCTTTGCTGCCATTCTAGACAATGGAGCTGTCGTGACCTGGGGTGATGGTGCATGTGGTGGTGACAGCAGTGCTGTGCAGCCTGAGCTGAAGACTGTGAGGCAGATCCAAGCTTCTCGCATAGCTTTCGCTGCCATTCGCGGCGATGGATCTGTGGTAGCCTGGGGCGATGGTGATTCTGGTGGCAACAGCAAAGCCGTGCAAGGTCAGCTGGAGAATGTGCAGCACATCCAAGCAACAGGTGGCGCTTTTGCTGCGGTCCTTGTCGATGGGTCTGTCGTGACATGGGGTGATCCTGACCTTGGTGGCGACAGCAGCAATGTGCAGCATCAGCTGAAGAATGTGCGATGCGTCCAGGCGACTTGGGAGGCTTTTGCTGCTGTTCTTGGAGATGGATCTGTTGTGACATGGGGGGATGCTCGCAACGGCGGTGACAGTGGTGCTGTCCGGGAGCAACTGAAGAACGTGCAGCATATCCACGCTAGCCATGGGGCTTTTGCTGCTGTCCTTGAGAGTGGTGCTGTAGTGTCCTGGGGCGATGCCGACGATGGCGGTGACAGCACAGGCGTGCAAGAGCAGCTGAAGAACGTGGTCCAGATCCAAGCCTCTGCCCAAGTATTTGCTGCTGGGTAGGCCTTTGGGACATTTTATATTTTCCCTTATTGGGCTTAATAGGACTCTATTTACGAATATTCTCCCTTATTGGGCTTAATAGGACTCTATTTACGAAGATTTTTCAGAGGCTTTAAAGGGCCAACCTAGGCTGCCATTCGAAGCAACGGAACTGTCGTGACCTGGGGTCGAAAAGCTTGTGGAGGTGACAGTAGTGCTGTCCATGAGCAGCTAAGAAACACATAGCTTAGAAGGGGCCCCCACCCTGTAATAGTGGTATAATAGGAATATGATAGGGCCCTAATATAATCCTTATAGTCACTATTACAGGGTGGGGGCAGCTTCTAACACATAGCAGATGTGCTGGCTTGTTCTTCGAAGTGTCTTTTTGGAAGGTGCTGCACGGGCACTATGCATGGTAGTTTCTTTCCACCCTGTGCATCACCAGAAGCAGGGTAGCGCAGCGCGCGACAGCTGCTTGCAGCGCTGGATATCGTTAGCGAGCTCAGCAAATACCACCGCTGCCCACAAAGATTTACTAAGATGTGAGTTCGAAACCGGCATATGCCAAGATTCACACTCATCCGCATGCTCCTCCATCCCCCCGCTCCCGTCGGGCTCCTCCTTGTCCTCCTCCGCCTCCTCATCGGTTTGGAGTTTAGGGGTTTAGGGTTTAGGGTTTAGGGTTTAGTCATCATCATCGACATAACCTTCGTTGCTGTTACAGTCGTGGGAGCAAGGGTCGTGGTAGCAACTCGTCGCGCTGGTGCTGAGAATACAGGGGTCCTTGTATCCGCAAAAGACTGCATCAGCCATGGCGGAACCCCTAAACCCAAAATCCAAAGGGTTTAGGGTTTAGGGTTTCAACCCCTGAGGCTTAAACAATAAGCCGTGAGCACTACTGGGCTTTGGAGTGCCATACTTGAGTACTTTCTCGGGGACCTGTCGCTTGAAGGGAACCAATACTGTTAATGATATAAATCCTGCATTACTATACGGACCCTAAGCTATGGGAATTATGTTATATTCCTTATTATGGGTAATGCAGGATTTATATCATCAACCGCATGAAATAAAAGCCCATGCTTTTTTCTCCCGGCTACTTCAAAGCCCGGACTAGCAGAAGTTGTCGTCGCTACAGATGACGGCGTTTTGCGGTTGGAGTGCGTAGGCTCTGCTCGGGCGGGTGGCCTCTTGCAAAGCGCTGTACGGGGCCCTAAACCCTAAGCCTTAAACCCAAACCACAATTAAAGCAATATAGGGTATGTTATCATACTATGACTTGCTTTTTCTATAGTCTCCTTAGGAAGCATTTTCTAGTTTTTGTTCGTATGAAGCCTAGGAATGAGGAATCCCCAAAATCGTATAGGTAATTATTCAGGCCCCTATACTAAACTCAGGGTTTCAGTACCCCTCCTAAACCCTCAAGCCTGAGCCTCCTAAACCCTGAAGCCCAAACTCCCTAAACCCAAAACCCCAAACTTCTCAGATCCTCAAAGGGGAAAAGGAGGGACCCTTAATGGGGACCCCTACCCTATAATGGGCTATGTAATGGGTATGTAATAGCTATATTAAGGGTATATACCTAGGGATCCTCATTAAGGGTCCCTCCTTGTACCCTGGAGATTCAACTCTTCCAGACTGAGGCTTCGCCTGCTAAAGCAAACTTCCATCAACAGCGAAGCCCCCAAGCCACAAACCTTCACAGGGACCTAGAAACCAGGGTTGGTTCTTAGTGGGGGAATGGAGCCCTATAGTAGCCCCTATACCCCAATCACAGTCCCCATATCCCCTTCCCCCCACTCTCTAATCATATACCCAAAGAGCCCAATACCCCTTAATGAAGGAATATACCTGAAATCATAATATTAAGGCCCCTAAAAATTTAAGCAGTATTCCGTAACTAAGGGATATTGGGCTCCCTGGGTATTATTCGGGTCACTATACTTAGCACTGCTTATAACCTCGATTGATCAAGGCTCTTGTAGCCATATTTGCTAAGTCCCATGATCCTCCAAGTAAGGGAGACCAGAGAAGTCATGTCAGCCTAGTAGTCTTCCTGTCAGTAGCATGACTGAAGTATAGAGGCCCTGAAATCCTAAAGCCCAAAACCCTAAAATGTCAAATGCCTCAACCCCAAACCACCGAAACACCGTTCTCTAGCAACCCTAAACGCTAAACCCTAAACTCATAGGGATCCTTAGGGGTGTAGGGGGGAGGGGTGTAGGGGACTATATTTCCTTAAATAGGCCTTATTAGTCCTTATTATGGGCCTTAAGGCCCCCTACCCCCCCTCCCCCTACACCCCTAAGGATCCCTATGATAAACGATGCATTGCAGGGATTTCCACCGACGGATTGTAGCGCTCGCCGGCTCTAGCTTCACAAAGCTTCTCGGAGTTGCATCGGTGTTATGGGCCGGGTTCCGCCAGAATTCAGGGTTCCTTCAGTTCCTTCAAGCAGTCTCTTGAGGGGTTTAAGAGTTAGGGAATTAATTTAAGTCTAAGATAGGGGCCTAAAGAATTACCAATACTATTTTGGGGGCCTGTTACAAGAATTATAGTATAATATACCCCCAAACCCTATCCTAATGATTACGGCCCCTAGATCAGGAACTTTTCACGGCTTCGCAGTTGAATGCTTCGAGACAGCATCCTCTTGGGTTTAGGGCTGTAGCTGCGGGTTTAGGGTTTAGGGGTTTAGGGTTTAGGGTTTTGGGTTTAGGGTTGTAGCTGCGTCTTGCCCAACTTGGAGGATCATGGGACTTAGTAACTTTTTAAGGGTTCCTTAAAGGGATCTATAAAGGGATCTATAAGGGATCTATGGGGGCTTTAGGGTTTAAAGGAGGTTTAGGGTTTAAAGGATCATGGAACTTAGTAAGTAAGGCTCCTTATAGGGTTCCTTAAAGGGTCTCTATCAGAGTTCTATAAGGAGGATCGTGGGACTTAGTAAGTACGGTCGTAAGTACCCTAATTGGGGTTATAAGTATAGTTACTCTAGTAATAACTCTATTTACTAAGTCCCACGATCCTTTAAGCAGGGGATGTCGCCACCTGGTGTTTGAAAGGCTTTCCCATGGGCTATTTGCATTTGGAAATCGCCAATGGTGTGGTGCTTCATCCCTAAACCCTATACCGAAACTCTAGGCTTTGTGTAGGTGCCTGGAGGCTTAGTCATGAGCTTCACTGTGTGCGTGGCGACATCGCGCAGACCCTAAACGCTAATCCAAATCCACAGGGCTCGAAGCCATACTAAACTCTACAATCGGGACCCTTAATGGGGACCCCTACCCTATAATGGGCTATATAATGGGTATATAGTAGCTATATTAAGGGTATATACCTAGGGGTCCTTACTAAGGGCTGGTTCTCCGAGCTTCTAGCGCCTACCATGGGATTTGCGGAAGCTCAGTTGTTTGGCATTCACGCATTTGGGGGTTTAGGAGTCTCGATTCAGAGTTTCGGGGCTCAGTTTGTTGAGGCTTAACTGAGGGTTCAGGGTCTAGGGTCTAGGGTTCAGGGTTTAGGGAGCGGAATAGTGTCTCCGACCCCGACAGGTACCTACTGTGAAGCAAGGTCTTGAGAGGCCCGTTCATAGAAACAGCTTCAAGAAAGCAGCTGAACTCTCAAATGCTTGGGCCAAAACTTTTGGGTTCTTCCGCCTCGGCTAGCCCCAAACCCTAAACCCTAAACCCTAAACCCTAAACCCTAAACCCTAGCCGAGCCAGACTGGGTTGGGGATTCGGGGCTTTAGTGTCAGGATCTTGTAGAGGATCCATGGTTGAGTCTGCCTGAACTCCTGTGTAAAGCACACGTTTCGGGTCCCCCGCCGAAGCCCTAAACTCTGGAGCTTGGAGTTCGGGTCTTGTGGTTTTGGTGTTTAGGGTGGGTACGCCAACGGAAGAAGCCAAGGAAGCATCAGCTGATGGGCAAAGCCTTCGAGGAGACTGCATCCACGAACGCCGTGCAAAGAGTGCAGTGGCAGTTGTCGTCGTGGTCGTGGTAGTGGTCGTGGTCGTGCCACTACTACTACTACTACTACTGCTGCTGCTACGACCACTACTACTACTACTACTACTACTACTACGACTACTACTACTACTACTACGACTACTACTACTACTACTACTACTACTACTACTACTACTACTACTACTACTACTCCTACTACTCCTACTCCTACTCCTACTCCTGCTCCTGCTCCTGCTCCTGCTCCTACTCCTACTCCTACTCCTCCTACTCCTACTCCTACTCCTACTCCTACTCCTACTCCTACTCCTACTCCTACTCCTACTCCTACTCCTACTCCTGCTGCTGCTGCTGCAACAACAACCACCATCGCCATAGTTGTTGTGGCAGTCGCAGCAGCAGGAGTAGGAGTGGGAGTGGGAGTAGGCGGAGTAGGCGGAGTAGGTGGGGTAGTGGGAGATGGGTGGCGAGGGGTCGAAGAATCAATGCTATTCCGCAGGGTGCCCCAAATATGCCTAATTACCGAAAATAGGGGACCCTAATATAGTACCCTAAATAGTAGGATCCTTATTATAAGGACTCCAAAATAAGGTACCCCTAATTTTCGGAAACCCCCATGTCTAATTACAGTATGAAAGCACGAGGCCTCGTTTTGTTTGCCTCTTCTTCGTGCTGCTCAGAGGGTTAATGCCACTGAGCTCTGCGAGACAGCTCCTTTTTCCTCAACATGCTCTTGAACCCTAAACCCTAAACCGTCTTAACTTTTCCTCGAAGCATTGAATCTCAAGAGAAGCGGAAGCAGTGCAGGTACCCAGAGACTCCAACAACCCTTAATTAAGGAATATTCCTTAAATTATAGTAGGGATCCCTAATATGATTTAAGGTATATTCCTTAATTATTCCTTACATCATATTGGTATCATATTAGGGATCCTACCAGGATTTAAGGTATATTCCGTAATTAAGGGATATCGGAGTCCCCGGGTACAAGGGCGAGTTCAGGAGAAGCCTCGGTCGAAGCAGCGAGGGCCATGCAAACCCCATCATTGAAGAGGGTTTAGGGTTTAGGGGTTTAGGGTTTAGGGGTTAGGGTTTAGGGTTTAGGGTTTAGGGGTTTAGGGTTTAGGGTTTAGGTAGGGTTTAGGGTTTAGGGTTATACACTCGCCGAGCCAGAGCATTGCGCCACCCCACTCCAAAAGAAGAGGTGCAAACCTTACTCGTCCCGACGTGATTCGCAAACCGACGGAACCCCAACAAGGAATTCCTGAAGTGGCACCCGGAAAAGGAATCCTTTTCCCTAAATTTGCCGGAACCCTACATGCTTTTATCAGATGCCAGGAGCTGATAGCACACTGGGGCATGGACACGCCCGCCCCGGCGCAGGTCGGGTTTTGTATTTCGGGTTTCGGGATTAGGTGCCTCGCGACAAGAGCTTCGCATGATTACGTGGCTCTTTCGGTGCTTGTTCGGTTGCGTGTATGTTTGTGGCTTATATATGTTTGCGTTCCGAGAAATCCACCACGCTTGCTGAAATCAGAAAACATCAGACTCGAGAAAGGGTGCTGTAGGTGAGGCTTGGGACTTTGGGTTGCTGGGCTTTTGGGGGCTGCAAGCACTGGTAGACTTCTTAGGTTTCAGGGCTCGTTGTCCCGTGCGCACTGTTTGCATCAATCCTTTGCTGTAGCTGCTCTTTTGTTAGGGGTACTTTGGAATAGTTTTTAATTTGTTGGTTATTATAATCCCTGACAAACAGCTAAAATTATGATTTTTGCTAGGGTTCTAACTTCAGTTTTTTGCCGCGAGTATTGATGGCTCTAGGTTTTCTTGTGAAATGCTGCGTTTGTTTAGGCCAGGATTTGGCCCAGGGGTTGCCTTAAGCCCTAAGCCCTATAAACCCTTTTCCCCCAAAAAAAGCCCTAAACCCTAAACCCCAAACCTTAAACCCTGGTCTACTGAGTTGAGCTGGGCTTGTTTGTAGTGTAAGCCGTGGAGGCAGGTTCAGACTGCCCTGTCATGCGGAGCAGAAAGAGCCACTACACTTTAAAAAAAAAAAAAACCCTAAACCCTAGACCCTAAACCCTTTTCCCCAAAGCCTCAACCCCAGACCCAAAACCCTAGACCCAAACCCCAAACCCAAAACCCTAGACCCAAACCCCTAAACGCTGTAGCCTTCCAGGTGAATTGCAGCTCTCTAAGGCCCACACAAGAGAATGTAGGAACCTGACTAAGAAACCCCGGGCATATAATCCCAAAACAGTAGGATTCGTATAAGGAACCCTCATAAAGGCCCAAGGGTTTCTTGATCAGGCTCCTACATTACCCGTATAGATCCCTTACAGAACCCTTATTTCCTACCTTCGGAACGGAACCTACGACCTACCTTTTTGAGGAACTATATATAGAAATCATAGTAAGGAGCCCTCGAAAGGAAGGTCTTTCCGGCTACAGGCTATAGACCCTAAACCCTAAACCCCAAACCCTAGAGGCTACATAGGCTCCAGGCCGTATCTCCACCAGGCTTATGCAGCAGTTCAGGGTTTAGGGCTCAGGGTGTAGGGGGTTTAGGGCTTAGTGTTCAGGGTTTAGGGCTTAGTGTTCAGGGTTTAGGGCTTAGGGTTCAGGGTTTAGGGCTTAGAGTTCAGGGTTTAGGGAGTTTGGGGTTTAGGGTTCAGGGTTTAGGGCTTAGGGCAGGGTTTAGCTTTATTTAGGGTTCAGGGTTTGTGGCTTAGTTAGGCTGGGTCAGGGCTTAGGGTCCAGGGTTTAGGTTTCAGGGTTCGGGGTTTAGGGCTCCGGGTGTAGGGGGTTTCAGGGCTTAGTGTTCAGGGTTTAGGGCTTAGGGTTCAGGGTTCAGGTTTTAGGGTTCAGGGTGTAGGGCTCAGGGTGTAGGGGGTTAAGGGCTTAGGGTGCAGGGTTTAGGTTTTAGGGTTTGGGGTTAAGGTTTCCGGGCTTACCGCCGAATTCACTTGTTTGCTTTTGCTTGGATTCGCTTTTCACGAGGTGCCTCCCTCTATGTTCCGCCCACGTTCCCCTCCACACCAAGGACACCCAAATTAACTCCCATAAGCACGAAACTCTGAACGCTACAGTAGCACCAGATTTCGACCCTAAACCCTAAAGCGCTAAAGCCTTAAACCCTAAACCGTTATGTAGCCTTCACTGAAGCTCTGAGAGGACACCCCGGTTGGGGCTCTGAACCCCAGGCCCGTTCCCAGAGACTCCAATATCACTTAATTACCCAGAACCCCGGGAGGATCTGGAAAGTAGATCCCCTAATTTGGTGTCCTACACTAGTAAGGGTACTTTATAGTTAAGGGATCTACTTTTTGGATACTCCCCGGGGTTTGGGTAAGGAATATACTTTAAATCATAGTAGGATCTTTGATATGATTTAAGGAATACTCCTTAATTGAGGGACATTGGAGTCTCTGGGTTACTTAAACCTTCACCCTAAACCCTAAACCCGAATTGTAGTCTCTGGGTTACTTAAACCCTAAACCCTAAACCCTAATTGGAGTCTCTGGGTTACTTAAACCCTAAACCCTAAACCCTAATTTGAGTCTCTGGGTTGTTTGAACCTTCACGAGGTCGTTTTGGCCGTTGCCGCCGCCCTGGGCGCCATGAAGCGCCAAAACCAGGGAGGACTTCCAGGCAGCGTCTCCGGGCTTTTTCAGTTTAGGGTTTAGGGCTTAGGGTTTAGGGGTCAAGGTTTAGGGTTTTAGGGTTTAGGGCCTCAGGGTTTAGGGCCTCAGGGTTTAGGGCTTAAGGTTTAGGGTTTAAGGTTTAGGGTTTAGGGTTTAAGGTTTAGGGTTTAGGGTTTAAGGTTTAGGGTTTAGGGTTTTGGGGCTTAGGGTTTAGGGTTTAGGGTTTAGGGTTTCAGTCTCAGGACCCCGCGCTGTAGGTGAGAGTCCTACGGTTGATGATATTAACCCTGCATGACCCATAATAAGGAATGTACCATAATTCTCATAGTTTAGGGTCCTTAAGGTAATGCAGGATTTATACCATCAGCCGTAGCGCTTCGGGTTTGGGAGTCAGGTTTCTGAATCCCATATCCCTAACCCAAAGACCAGTATAGGGTTCCGTGTTTAGAGATAGAGGTCTCCAAAACCCCAGTCCGTAAAGTAAAAGCCAGAAAGTTGGAATTTGATTATCCTAAACCCTTTATGGTAAATTATCAGGTATCCTACCCTGAAACCATATTCCAACTTTCTGGAGTTCCCTTTATAGAACTCTTTAAAACCCTAAACCCTAAACCCTAAACCCCTAAACCCTAAACCCTTTTCATTGAAACTAGGGAGCGAGAAGATTGAGGATGACATGTTTGAGGACGATGGACCAAGGCTCTCTCCAGGGCGGCCACTTCGATCTCGGCTGCTTAAAGGATCATGGGACTTAGTAAGTAGAGTTATTCTTAGGGTAACCATACTTATAACCCCAATTAGGGTACTTACAACCTTACTTACTAAGTCCCATGGTCCTCCAAGTGCCTAAACCCAAAACCCTAAACCCCAAACCCTGAACCCTAAGCCCTAAACCCTAAACCCTAAACCTTAAACCCTAAACCTCTCCATCCCTAACCGTGTTACAGCCTCTGGCCCGGCAGCGCTTCAGCGGTCCCAGCCACATGCCTTTGAGGGCGCGAGGAATGCTGCTGGTGCTACACCGGTGCCACGGGTTAGGGTTTAGGGTTTAGGGTTTAGGGTTTAGGGTTTAGGGGTTTAGGGTTTAGGGGTTTAGGGGTTTAGGGTTTAGGGTGTAGGGTTTAGGGTTTAAGGTTTAGGGCCTCCTGGCATAGCCCGCCGCTGTACAATATGATCCACTGCAGCCAGTGCGGCCAGCACTGGCTCCAGTCTTTGAGGGAGGGCGGTATCCAATGGAGGTGGTGGGCTACCCTCAAGATATGGTGAGCGCATCCCATGTGGATGCTGAAGTTGAGGAGAGCTCGCAAGAGTCACTCACCACGCACATGACGAGCTCTGAGGTGGGCAAACGAAGGTTAAAAGAATGTTTGAGGGCTTTTACAGCCTTGGCTTATGGGTGTTGTTGAAATTCGCTCTCTGATGCTGACCATTATTGACGTGGTTGCGAGTACTTTAACCCAAACTCCTGGCATTGCGAGAAATGGTTGCGATGCGATGGCGACTGCGGCAGCGACTAGTACCTCTAACTCCCCACTACCGTACGCAGCGAAGGTACCACTACTAGTGTTCTAGCTGCTGCTGAAGCTGAATACTGCCGTTTCTTTTCAGAACGAGTATCAAACCCCGTTCTTGACAGTGTCCAGTACATGATATTGCACATGGTCATAGACTAATGTTTGTTGTTATCTGCTATTGTTCGTTTGTTTCCTTCTTAATGTTGAGTCACGACGATTATGTTGGCTGTCTTACTTGTTAATGGTCATGTGGTTTTGGTTAAAGGGATCACGATTTGCGGCTGTCGCTGCTCTAATGATAGTAGCCGTAGCAGCAGTAGGCCTTGCTGCCGCTGCTGCTGCTGCTGCTGCTGCTGCTGCTGCTGCTGCTGCTGCTGCTGCTACCCTTGCTACTGTTACTGCTACTGCCTCTACTGTGAAACAGAAGAGGAAATTCAATAGAAACGTATTGACAACCACCACGTATACCTCAGGTGACTACAGCAATACAACAGCACTACCAGTCTTGACAAGTTGATGAAACAGACAGGGTCATGATACGCTGCCAACACAGCCACTGTCAGACAGCACTGTTGTCATCGTCATCGCCAGTGCCAGCATACTATAGGACCCTAAATAACTACCAATAATATTGTGGGGTTTCCTTTTCATATTTACAGTACAATGGGCCCCAAAGCCCTACTCTATTAATTAAGGCTCCTATATTCACCACGAAATCCTAAACCCATTGTTTGGGTCGCGTAGATGATCGGAGCCCCAAGCACCTTAAAGCTGACATCTTTGGGGTCTAGGTTGCTGAGGATTTCGACGGTTCTGGGTTTTTCGGGCTTAGAGGGTTTATGGTCTCTCACGGTGTGGGTCGTTTGGGGCTGTTATGAGGTTGTTGGAGGTTTAGGGTTCGGGCCGTGCGGGCTGAGGGCTTGGAGTTCCGGATGTTCGATGCTGCTTAGATACGGCCCCCACTCAGTAATAGTTGAATAATATTGATAATATAGATATAGTAGGACCTTACCTTAATAGTAGCCCTATTATAGACTCTCACTGTATGGGGGCCGTACCTAAGATGCTGCAGGCTCCATGTATGGCTACGATGGTTTCGACGACTACGGCTTCCATCCGGCAATCGTCGGAGGGGGGCCGAGCAAGCCAGAGAAAGATGCTGAGAAGCAGGCCTGGTTGGGAGGTCGTTTAGGGTTTAGGGTTTAGGGTTTAGGGGTTTTGGGTTTAGCAATACTGCACCATGTCTTTATGATGAGCCTCGCAACATTGAAAACAGCATCAGCAGCCACACGGACAAGCCCCAAGTTAAAAGGTCCTCCGCCGCAAGCTGTAAATCCTGCCCCGCCTCAAGCCCTAAACCCTAAACCCTGAACCCCTAAACCCCTAAACCCTAAACCCCTAAACCCCTAAACCCCTAAACCCCTAAACCCCTAAACCCCTAAACCCCTAACCCCTAAACCCTAAACCCTCACTTCGTAGGCAGGCTTGGGCTCTGTACATGGACGGTTGCAGCAGGTATCGGATGTCGGTTGTGGGTACCCAGAGCCTCCAAAACCCCTTAATTAAGGAATATACCTTAAAGTATAATAGGATCCTTAATGTGATTTTAAGGTATATTCCTTAATTAAGGGGTTATGGAGTCCCCTAAACCCTAAACCCTATAGATCCCTTTAAGGAACCCTAGGTATATTCCTTAATTAAGGGGTTTTGGAGGTTGTGGGTAAAACGAGGTTTCCAGAGCTCGGACGGAGGTTGCTACATAGGAAAGATCTTGCAAGAGATGGGATGTGTGTAATATAGGGGCCTTAATGATTACCTATACTACTGTTGATCGACAAAATCCTGCATGACCCTAAGGACTCTAAACTATGGGAACTATGGTATATTCCTTATAATGGGTAATGCAGGATTTTGTCCATCAGCAGTATTTTCGGGGTTCCCAATTATAATTAAGTGTAACATCCCGGGAGCCTGATAAGGGAGCTGCTATGTCAGCAACACTATTCTGTTGCATGCTCAGCATCTATACCACGGCATGTCCCGAAACCTTGTTCCACTTGCGTAACTGGGTTTATCAGGGTTTTAGTTTCTGTGGTCACTGTTCGGAGCAGAGGGAGAATGAGGACATTCACCCTATGCGCCGTGGCGGGTCAATGCTGAACGGTCACGACATGATCTCGAGAGGAGAGAGGGTGCTTTCCCAGATTCTTCGCAAGGACCTCCTTGAGTGCTCCGCCGTGGCATTCGGTTTCAGTTCCAACCTCACAGTCAGGGAGGGACAAATTGAGGCCAATCGAAAGTTGGCTGTGCAGTTTTCTTCTTGCATGGCCAGTCCACAAGGCAAGGGCCCTACTTATTGAGAGATCCCACGGTTGATGATATGAATCCTGCATGACCCATAATTAAGGAATATACCATAATTCCCATAGTTAAGGGTCCTTAAGGTAATGCAGGATTTATACCATCAACCGCAGTTCGCCAAGTACACGATCGACGAAGGTCTAGATTGAGCCTCGGCTCAGGGCTGAAGCCCTTGTGAACACCAGAGCCTACTCGTTTCCGGAATTCCCTAACCCGCAAACCCTAAACCCCTAAACCCCCTAAACCTCCTCAACCCCTAAACCCTAAACCCTGAACCCCCAAACTCAAGAGGGTCCCTGGGTCAAGACCCGCACCAACCGAATGCAGGCTGTGAGGTCCTTTTCGTGTGTTTTTTCAGACGGTTTAGGGTTTAGGGGTTTAGGGGTTTAGGGGTTTAGGGGTTTAGGGTTTAGGGGCTTATAGCATTGGTTGAAGGTTGTATTGAGTGTTGACAAGGTGTTGGAAGGTTCCAGGATTCAGGATGTACTTGGAGGTTCATGGGTAGTTATAAGTGAGGTTATAAGCAAGATAAGTATAATCATAACCCACTTATAGCTGCCCATGAACCTCCAAGCACTGGCAGGAGCCGCCATCGTTGATGGTGTGCCGCTGGATAGTGACGCTGAGTCGCAGTGCCTGTCCCGTTTCCTCAAGCTTCTGGTTTCTAAGCCCCCCCAGACCCAGACCAACGCACTGCCAAAGAATATAAGTGTAAATAAGTACACGGATGAGCGAATATCTACGCTCCAGGATTATTCCTAAAACTAGTTTTGGTTCTTCACGGCTTGAGGGTCTTGAAACTTGCCTACCCAAAGGTTCTTGCTTTCCGACTGGCATAGGATTTCAAGCAGAGTCTACTGTTTAGAGTTTGTTTTATGATGATAGCTCATCAGGGTCCAGGATTCTGCAGTAGGATGGACCAGGGATTCTAAACTCTGCAGGGTTCTCGGGCTCTGGGTGTTTGGTAAGCTGCGGCTTGTCTATTGCTGAGGGCCCCAGTTAGGGTCTAGGGTTTAGGGTTGGGGACCGTAGTAATTTTGTATGCTAGTGGTTTGGGGTGTAGCGTTTAGGGTTTACTAAAGGGAGCTAACTACCAATACTATTTTGGTGGTTCCTTAGTATAATTATAGTATACTGGGCCCCAAAACTCTATTGTAACTACCAAGGCCCCTGAATTAGGGTTCTTTGAAAGTTTTGGCTTTCTGGCACTACTTGGAGGATCATGGGACTTAGTAAGTAAGCTTATCAGTACCCTAATTGGGGCTATAAGTATGGTTACCCCAATAATAGCCCTAGTTACTAAGTCCCATGATCCTGTAAGTACTCTAGACCCCCCATGGATCTCTTATAGTTCTCTTTAAGGAACCCTTTAAGGAACCTTTTTAAGGAACCCTTAAAAGTCACTAAGTCCCATGATCCTTTAAGTACCCTAACCCCCCCATGGATCCCTTATAGATCCCTTTAAAGAACCCTTTAAGGAACCCTTAACAGTTACTAAGTCCCATGATCCTTTAAGCCCTAAACCTCCTTTAAACCCTAAACCCCCATAGATCCCTTATAGATCCCTTTATAGATCCCTTTAAGGAACCCTTAAAAAGTTACTAAGTCCCATGATCCTTTAAGTAGAGGAGCTGAGTGCTTCAGGGCCCGAGGCCGCCATGATTTGGATGTAGCAGGCAGGGTTTCCTTTTTTCAGACACTAGAGTTAGGGCTGTGCGGTTGATGATAGAAATCCTGCATGACCCATAATAAGGAATATACCATGATTCTCATAGTTTAGGGTCCTTACGGTAATGCAGGACTTAGGGTATCATGGGGGTTGTAAGGGGTTTTTTAGGGGTTCCTTTGAAGGGGAATTATGGTGGCTTTAAGGGCTTTTTTAGGGCTGTAAGGTTTTTCGGTGTAGGGCTCTAGGGCTAGAGTTTGGGGTTATAGTTACAGTTTTAGAGTTTAGGATCGCTTGGCCTGTAGTTTGAGGTTTTCGATTCTTTTCTTCTACTGCCTTTTGACACTCCAAATCCGAGTCTCCACCCCGAAGCTTTGATTTCTGCCGGTTCCACGTGGCTTGGCCCTGAGCCTCTCGAGCCTGATAGCGAGCTTTCGCCTGGAGCCTCACGGCCTCACATGCACCGGCCGCGCCTTCGACTGCGCCGCCTCCCCGGCCAGAGCCAGACCATGCAGCTTTGCCTCTGGGAGGAGGCTATATCAGCTATGACTTCTTGCCCCCAGCCTACTTTGAGAGGTTTAATCTCTCCTCCCAAGGGACAGACGAGGCCAGCCATGCTTCAGGTAGCCTCTGGATTGCACCAGAAAGTCCGGTCCCCACGACGCCTACTTCGACCTCTCAGGTTTCCAGCCTTGACTCTGCCTTGCCTGGTCTCAGGTATCGCAACCCCCCGCCTTGGAAGCCTTTTCAGCTTTGCTCTGGATCAGCCGCCTCTGCATCGCCATCTCTGGTTCTCTACCAAAGGCATGCGCGAGCCCTTTCTAGGATGGAGCCTGGAGGGCATGCTTTTCGGTGTAGTTCCCTGTGCCTACAACCAAGCCGGAGCCCCAAAGCCGCCCCGCCGCAGCCTGTGCAGCAGTGAGTCTTCATGCGGACCCATGAACCCTAAACCCTAAACCCTAAACACTAAATCCTAAACCCTAACCCTTAACCCCTAAACCCTAAACACTAAATCCTAAACCCTAACCCTTAACCCCTAAACCCTAAACCCTAAACCCCAAACCCTAAACCCTAAACGCCTAAACCCTAAATGATTACAAGAAGCCTCAAGCTGCGGCCCAGTTTCGAGTTTATGTTGGTCTGCTTTCTAGCCAAAAACCCGCTTACCCTTAACTAAGGAATGTATATGAAGGTACATACGGCTTCCTTTTGCGATTGAAGGCGTACTGGAAGATCTAATTGGAGGTTCATGGGTAGTTACCAGTGGGGTTATTAGTAGGATCCATCTCAGGGGACGTACAACCCTATTATAACTACCCATGAACCTCCAAGTACGTAGTTAGTAGCCTTCAGACTCCAATATCCTTTAATTCAGGAATATACCTTAAACCATATCAGGAATCCTACTATAATTGAAGGTATACTCCTTAATTCAGAAATATTGGAGTCTCTGGGTGGCTAGGGTGCGTAGCCTTCTCGCCGGCCTTCAGTCCCCTAGGTATCTACCCTTAATATAGCTATTATGTACCCATTATATAGCCCATGACAGGGTAGGGGTCCCCATTAAGGGTCCCTCCTTCTCCCCTTTGATTCAGGAAACATTGCCCATCAAGGGCGGACCTTGAAGAGGAGCAGCGGGGTCAGGCGCGGGATCTATAGGGTTCCTTAAAGGGATCTATGGAGTTTGGGGTTTAGAGTTTACTTAGTTTACTTACCTTTGGTTAGTAGGGAATGGAGGAATGGGGTACAATTAAAATAAAACTACTATTACTACCATTCTTCCATTCCCTACTAACCAAAGGTAAGTTTAGGGTGGCAGGGGTTTGGGTTGAGGGCTTAGGGTGTGGGATGGAGGGTGCGGAGCTGGTTTTCATGTTTGGGGTTTCGGGTGTTCGGGTCGTACTGTAGGTTTTCGTGGAACGAAGCGACACAATTTGCTTCGCATGAGCGTTTCCAAATTTTTGTAGGGATACTACCGCAGGACGAAAGTTCGCCACACGGCCTTTAACTCAACATATGTAGTAGCGCCACCCCTTTTCCCCCCTAGACTCCTCCACAAGATCCCCAAGGCTCTCCGCCGAGAACATTCTAGTAGTATAATTTTATTCCAGGGAATTAACTACTCCGCCAGGCTGGCCACGTAAAACGGACTTGTAGCCTCTCAGCTTCTCCGCAGCACATGTGCATGGTACTTTGTGACCATCCTCCGTATGTCGAAACTTTTGTCCCGGTGATGTATTTTAGGGCGAGAGGCCTTGTGGTGCCCTGCAAAGACGAGTGCTGCATGAGATCTTACGCCAGGTTTGGATCTGGACTCTCTGGAACCGAGGGACATAGTCATCGTAGCTTGGAATAGGGTTTAGGGTTTAGGGTCATCACTACGAGATCTTAGGCAGAAAAATGAAGCTGCTTTACGCAAATTGCCCTGTTAGGTTTTTATTGGGATACTTTCTTTGGGATTCAGGGTTGGTGGCCTCAAGGTTGGTTTTTTTGGACTCAAGGTTTGGGTTTTTGGATGAGGGGTTTGGGTCTTTCAGGGTGACTTAAAGGATCATGGGACTTAGTAACTGGGGTCATTATTAGGGTAATTATACTTATAACCTCAATTAGGGTACTTGTAACCTTACTTACCTCCAAGCAAGGGTGCAGGCGCCGGCCGCGCCCTAGTCTATTTTCTTAGCAAGAGTGGGGGTGGGGTGGCCCTAAACCCCAAACCCCAAACGCCGGGTTTTTGGGTTTAATGGGTAGCTCTTCAGGGGTTTAGGAGTTCAGGAGGGGGATGACGGTTCGGATCGGATTGCCGGTTGCCGGCAGGAAAGAGAACGTGGGCGCGAGACACGGACAGTTGCGACCACTGCGGGCGTGCGAATGGCAGCGGAGACGCTTTACAAGGAGGACGGGGGAATTCGAAAGCCTCAGACCCTAAACACTAAATGGGAGTTTACGAAAATAGGGGACCCTAATATAGTAGCCTAAATAGGATCCGCATAATAGGGACCCCAAAATAAGGTACCCCTAATTTTCGGAAACTCTCAAACCCTAAACCCAACATCCGGAGCCCTTCAGAGCTTGAGGTACATGGCTACTGGCGTCCATGCTTCTGCAAAAGGTTTGCTACCGTGGGATTCTGCAGACTGCGAAGCCTTGGAACCCCAAAGCCTTCTATGGGTAGTTCTCTAAGTTCGGGTCCGTCTTTGATTTTGGGGTCCCCAGAGTAGTATTTTTAATACGCCACCCCTACAAGGACCCCCAAGGGGGACCTTCATTTAGAGAACTACCCATATCTTAAAGGCCTACACCCCCCCAAGTCCTAGACACGAAACATCCTAAACACTGAGCTTCCTAGGTCCTGCTGTAGGGGCTGTAATAATTACCTATACTATCTTGGGGGTTCCTTACTATGAATAGAGAATAACGGGCCCCAAAACCCTATTCTCATTACTACGGCCCTACTTGGAGGATCATGGGACTTAGTAAGTAAGGCTATAAGTACCCTAATTGGGGATATAAGTATAGTTACCCTCAAAATAACTCTACTTGCTAAGTCCCATGATCCTTTAAGTATAGTACACCCCAAACCCCCAGACCAAGCCTTGAACGTGCTGAACTCGCGAACCCAAGCCCTAAACCTTGAGCTCTACACCCGAAGCTTGAAAAGGGCCCTTTAATTTAAACAAGAAAAAATGAAACCCGAAGCCCCCACTGCACGCACTCAGCTGAATCCTGGACCTAAAGCCCTAGGCCCCACCTCAACCCCAAGTAATCTACCCTTTTCAGGACTTATATAAAGAAATCATATTAGGGAACCCTAAAAAGGTTTCCTAGGCCCTAGGCCCCAGCAAAAGACCCAGCGCCCCATCCAGGAGATGACCTTCGAATGGCTCAAGCGGCCGGGACCGAACAGCGCTGTCGGCTTTAGGGTTTCAGGTTTAGGGTTTCAGGTTTAGGGTTTAGGGTTTAGGGTTTCGGGTTTCAGGTTTAGGGTTAAAGGTTTAGGGTTTAGATTGATCGAATTTGAACCTAAACCCCAAACCCCTAAACCCCAGATTTAAGCCCTTCATGTTTGTCGCAGCAGTTTGTGAAGGCCGCTTCACCAGGGTTGACGCAAAGGTTGTGGCTAGGTTTCAGGGGTTTATCGGCATCAGGACCGACTAAAAGGATTATGGGACTCGGAGTTGCTTATAACTTCAAATAAAGTATTGTAAACCTCACTTACTAAGTCTCTTGATCCTCCAAAATGAGCCCTGTGCACGTCCCTAAGCATCCTTACAGAGCCCTTTCAAGGAATCCCTTTGAGTAGCTTAAGTGCCATGATAGTCAGAGTAGAATTTGGGGTATAGGGTTTTGGGTACAGAGTTCAGGGTGAGTTTAGGGTTTAGTAAGCGGGCCTTGGTAGTCTTGGGGTACGGAACTTATGATCTTGGCTGCTACGTCCCATGATCCTCCAAACCCTAAACCCTAAACCCCGTGTCGGCGCAGGGGCCGAGCCTACAGTGGCGATGCCCGCGGTGCCCGAATGCGTATGCGAGCCGACGGCAGTTGTCGGTACACCTCGCAAAGCACCACCAGCAACGGAGCGAGGCAGTCCGTTGCGCGTTCCGGACCTCCTGCCAGAGGTGTATGCGCGAGTACTGGTCGCTGAGGCGGCTCACAGAGCACCTCGCACGGTCCCGACCGTGCTTGGAGACGTATCGTGAATCGGACCTTGAGCCAGATATCCCAGCGCCAAGGACTGGGCACTTTGCCTGGACTCCTGCTTCCAACATAGCAGGTCCGCAGCCATGGTGGGCCACACTGGCCCCACACGTCGGCACTGCCGAGCCATGAGCTTTTTGATGTTTAGTTTTCCGAAACGAAACGGAGGCGCACCAGCAAGCGTCCTTTTCCTCCTTTGGCATGCGAATTGACCGCGCACTTTCAGTCTAGGGTGTCCGTCAAAAAACCATAAACCCGAGACCCTAAACCCTAAAACCCCGATACCCTAAACCCAGAAAGTCCGATACCCTTTCAAAGAAACCCTAAGCCCAGAAAGTCCGATACCCTTTAAAAGAAACCCTAAACCCTAAACCCTGAAAGTCCGATACCCTTTTAAAAGAAACCCCAAACCGTTTAAAGGAAACCCTAAACCCCAAACCCTAAACCCTAAACCCTTTAAACGAAACTCTAAACCCTAAACCCAGAAAGTCCGATACTCCGTTAAAAGAAAACCCCAAACCCGAGACCCGAAACTCGAAGCAAGTGAGGCTCTTGAGCTTCCTGCCGGAGCACTCGCTTCCGCAGCCCGTCAGTGCATCGCAGGTGACGAAGGAGGAGGCCACTTTCTATGTAGGGGTCTAGGGTTTGGGGGGTTTTCAAGGTTTCGGGTTTTTTCGGGTCTAGGGCCTAGGGTTTGGGGTTTAGGGTGCTAGAATGAGGGTCTAGGATTTGGGGTTTAGGATTCTAGAATGATGGTTCTGCAAGACGGGTTCCATGATAAGGCTTCTTTAATCTGGGTTCTGGAGGTTTCAGTAATGGGAGTTCTGTAAAGGTTTTCGGGTTCAGAATTGACAAGGGCGTTGTCGTTATTTTCTTTATATGCATATATATATATATATCCTTAAACCCTAAGCCCTCAACTCTAAACCGTATATGTATATATACGCAGACACATATAGAGGGAGATAGACTGCAGACGGTCGTGATTCAAGAAGGCCGTCATTGTAGTTGCAGACAGAGCGTCGGGTTTAGGGTTCTGTAAGGGCTCCAAAAAATTTCTGGCTTAGTTCTGAAAAGGGTTTGTTATTCTTTCCTAGTGGGTATATTTTGCATGCAGTTGGAGGGTTTAGGGTGCGGTGACCCGAAACCTCGGGCCTTCAACCCTAAACCCTTACTTAAAGTTTCGTCCGTTTTGGGGTTTATAAGGATAGGGGTTTAGGGCTTAGAGTGAGGGAAATGGGCTCTACTTGGAGGATCATGGAACTCAGTAAGTAAGGTTAAAAGAGTACTCTAATTGGGGCTGTAAGTACGGTTGCCCTAATAATAACCCTAGTTACTAAGTCCCATGATCCTTTAAACCCTAACCCCACCCCCACAGATCCCTTATAGATCCCTTTAAAGAGCCCTTAAGGAACCCTCGTTACTAAGTTCCATGATCCATCACGTGCCTGAAACCTTCGGGTTGTAGGGTTCGGCGGTTTGCAAAGTCCCGAGTCTCCGCGAGAAGCCCCACTTAGCTCTCTATTGGGTTTCGGGTTGGGGTTTAGGGCCTCATTTGGTTCTAGACAAGAAATCCTGAGCCGCAAACAAGACAGATCTTAACTTACGAAGACCCTTTACAACAGGACCTTAAGAGATCCTTTGTCTTGGTATCTTTCAATGACTTCCGATGCCGCGTAGATCTTTGTGTCCTGGGCCCGAGACTCCTACAAGGTGGAGATTCTCCTCAAATGCGGTGTCCGCTTTGGGCTGGGCTTTCGGTTTACAGTAGAAGCCAGAAAGTTGGAACATCATTACCCTCATGCCCTTAAGGTAAAGTATAAGGGATCCTAGCACTAATCCTCCTAAAGTCATGTCCAACCCCTAAACCCCTAAACCCCTAAGCCCTAAACCCTAAACCCCTAAACCCCTAAACCCCTAAACCCCTAAGCCCCTAAACCCTAAACCCCCAAACCCTAAACCCCTAAACCCCTAAGCCCCTAAACCCTAAACCCCTAAACCCCTAAACCCCTAAACCCTTGTGAGACTGGTTAGTCTCACCCTGGTAGCCTTGGCCCTGCCAAGAAATCACCACATGCAATGAAGAAAGAGGCGCCCTCGCCTTTCAAATACAGCAATGAATGATTGGCCCCAATCGGAAAGAAAGATCACAGACCCCGTCTGTCAAGGAGCGTCCCACGCTCTTTTCCGTGTCTCAGCTTCAGCTCTCGCGATCCATGCGCTGCTCCGCAGCGGCCTCTAGAACCGGCCCTCCCTGGACCCTCGAGCCTTCCACAGGCATCGGATGAACATGTACAGATCCTGACAGCGGCAGATTTCACAACCCTAAACCCTGAACCCTAAATCCTTAACTTTCTGGCTTCTACTATAGGTTTTTAAGGTTTAGGGCCCAGAGGGTCTCCGGCTCGCTCCGCAGCAGCCCGCCCTACGGTTGATGATATAAATCCCTAGGGGGTTCCTTTAAAGGGATCTATAGGGGTACCATTAAGGGCTTCCCTTTAAGGGATCTATAGGGTTTTGGGGTTTTGGGTTTAGGGTGATGATATACATCCTGCATTACCTTAAGGGCCCTTAACTATGGGAACTACGGTATATTCCTAATTATGGGTCATGCAGGATTTATATCGTCAACCGTAGGAGGCAGAAGATGCCATAAGAGGCAATGAAGCCGTGGAAAGACCACGTCGCGCTGCTTGACGCAAATCCGATGCATGGCCCAGAGCCTAAACCCCTAGATCCAAATCTTGAACCCGGATCCCGAAACCTTAAGTCCAACTCCCAAATCCTAAACCACAAAGCCGTAAACCTCCAACATTTTCAGCCCACGTGCAAACCCCAGTCGCAACAAGAATAGTTAACCTTCAAACCGTAAGCCGGTTCAGACGACGAAAACATCTAATATAGGGGCCGAAATAATGACCTATACTATTGTGGGGGTTCCTGATTATAGTAATAGTATAATATACCTCAAATCCTTATTCTGGCTATTAAGGCCGCTACACTATAGAACCCTACTGTAGATCCCGTCTAAGAGCCCTTAAGGACCCCTGCAAAGGAACGCTGCTCTAGTTATTAAGGCCCATGATCCCTAAATCTAACCTCTAAACCCTAAACCCTAAGCCCATCCATAACGAGCCCCACCCGAACCTGAACCGAAAACCCCCCCCACCTCCCAACCGCGGCCACGAGCTCGGAACCTCCGAACCCCGAACCTCGGCCCTTAGTGGTTCGGGTTCGGGACCGGGCGGGGCACTTACTGAACCCCTCTGCCCTGTTATTAGGGCCCCTAGATTACTAGGATGCCCAGTAGTACCCTTATTCCCTTTTTGTAGTCCTAGGTTCCTTATAAAGTTACCCAATACCAAGAAGAGAGGCCTTTTTATTCTTGGGTTACTGGGTATCCAAGATTAGCACGATCGACGAAGGGCAAAATGCTCGCCGACTCCTTCGTCCACTCCATGGAAGCTGCCGACACCTCAAAAAGGGTCTACGGGTCTAGGGGTTTAGGGGTTTGGGGGTTTGGGGTTTAGGGGTTTAGGGGTTTAGGGGTTTAGGGGTTTAGGGGTTTAGGGGTTTAGGGGTTTAGGGGTTTAGGGGTTTAGGGGTTTAGGGGTTTGGGGGTTTCGGGGTTTAGGGGTTTGGGGGTTTAGGGGTTTAGGGGTTTGGGGGTTTAGGGCCGTTTGCCTGAAGCCCAGGGCCTTGTCCCGCCTGGCAGTCAGTGGTAGGGGCGGGCACAAGTAAGCCAAACAGCTCAGGCCCAAACCCTAAACCCTAAACCCTAGAGACCAGGTCGTCAAGCTCACCATTGCTGTCAAAGTCAGGATTACGGTTTGGTGCTTTGGGTCCCGGGCTATTAGGGTTTAGGGTTTCTATTTTTTCGTAAGTTGGAAGGCAAGAATGTGTTGTTTGGTTTTTCTAGATTAGGGATGTTGGATGGTTACGCCGGCTGGTGATTCTTGAAGTGAGAGGGGCTTTCAGCGTAATCAGGGTGAAGGGTTCGGCTGGGGTCATGAGAGTTTGAAGTCGAAGGGGGGGGGGGTGTTTGGGTTTCTAGATTTGTTTGTCGGTGTGTTTGAGAGAAAGAAGTATGGACGCACCAGACCCCTAAACGGAGGGAGGAAGCGTAGCCGGAGAGAGGGACCTGTCCATTCAGCCGGCTGTTCATATGCAGAGCACCCAAACCCACCAACTTGCTGGTCGCCTTTTGCTAATCCTTTCCACCATTGATGGACGAAATCCTGCATGACCCTAAGGACTTTAAATTATGGGAACTATGGTATATTCCTTATGATAGGTAATGCAGGATTTTGTCCATCAACAGTATGACTAGGTTCGGGGATCCTGATTCCTGTCACGTTTTTTCGGTTTACATAGTAATAGCATTCCTCAGGGTTCCCTCTTATGATTGCACTGCAACAGACCCAAAACCTTATTCTAATCTCCAAATATTATTAGGGCCCCTATATTCGTGCTTAAACCCTAAACCCCAAAACCCAAAACCCTAAAACCTAAACCCTAGATTCGTCTTAGGGGTTTCGAGCTTAGTGTTCGAAGGTGCGGGATCCAAATTTGCCGCAGGCTTTCACCGCGAAGCATGCCATGTGTGACCAGCATATAGCCGGATCTATGGACCTTCGGTTGATGATATAAACCCTGCATAACCTTAAGGGCCCTAAGCTATGGGAATTATGGTACATTCCTTATTATGGGTCATGCAGGATTTATATCATCAACCGTTCCGCTTCGGTTTAGGGTCGGTTGCCTGAACCCTGAACCCCACAATCTAAACCCCAAACCCTCTAGCCGAATGGCCTCCCGAACGCTGGTAGAATACTTTCGCATTCAGAGCTTTAGGTCCTTTTGGTGTAGGGGCCAGATCTCCAAATTCTTCTGAGCCTTGGTTTAGATTGAGCCTGTGGCCCAATACTAGGAGGTCCATGGGCAGTTATAAGTGGGGTTATAAGTAGGATAACTATACTTACAACCCATATTAAGGAACTTATAACCCTACTTATTGTCAATTGCCCATGAACCTGCAATTGAGGTCTTCCACGACTTCATCGACAGTCGGAACCGGTTTGATGCCAACCCGCCCGTGGACGTCAAAGAGCGGCAGAAGGTGGAGCAGGAGCCTGCTATAGGGGCCTCAATAAGTAGACTAGGCTTTTGGTGTATGTTATACTTTAATCGTAGTAAGGAGCCTCCAAAATTAAAATAGTATTGGTAATTATTTAGGCTCCCACATTATTCTAAATCCTAAGCCCTGTACTCTAGATCCAAACCCCTAGGCCAGTTTTTTTTATAGCTTGGGCGGCTTTAGATCACCAAAAACATGAAGGAGTATTCCTCCCATCCTCGTAGGAGCGCGGTCGAAATTTCGAGGTACATTCCCAAACCAAGTGTGGTTGGGCTATCTGTGTGGAGTGTCAACATTCCGGCCTGTGCTATTGTGTACCGTTTTCGTTCCGCTTTTGGCTTTGTAGTTTTGTTGCTTACGATAAAACGATGTCTTGTGCGGGGCAGGCATACTCTTACGGACAGGCCTCGTGTAGTTTGTGTGGGCATATTTTGGAGTTTCCGAAAACTGGGGGTACCTTATTTTGGGGTCCTGATAATATGGATCCTACTAGGGTACTAGATTAGGGTTCCCTATTTTCGGAAATTCCCATTTAGTGAAGCAGTCTATTCGATTCCTGCCTAGCAGCCGACAGGAGCTCCAAACCCTCTACTCAAAGGATCTTGGGACTTAGTATCTAGGGTTATTATTAGGTTAACCATACTTATAACCCCAATTAGTGTATTTATAACCTTACCTACTCAGTCCCATGATCCTCCAAGTAAGCCTTTTTGGCTCAAGAGGTTGCCGGCAAGACTGTAGTTAAAATTAACGCCTTTAGCAATGGGTACCCGTCGTATGCTGCTGGCAATGGTCATCTTGCACATAGTGCGTGGACTTCATTTCGGTTAGAGTGGGTCCGCAAATCAAGAAACGTGCCAGCATACGCCGTGCATGCCTTAATACAAGTATATATATATATATATATATACACATGTATCTACACATGGGTATTTGTATATAGATGCATGTTTGAAAGGGCGTCTAAAATGCGGGACTCCTTGAGTTGTACCAGTCGAGGAAGCCAGGAAGCATCTTTGCGGTGGCATTTCGAGATCCGCCCCGTTTGTGCCAGTGGAGCAGTGTAGGGTCTAGACAGGTCAGGGTTTAGGGTTTGAGGTTTGCAAATTTTGAGGGCCTTCTTGGTTCGGCAGCAGACACACAGAGCATGATGCCGTCCCTTGGGATATGTGCTGAGACGCATGGGTTTCCGCGCTGTGGTTCTGATTATGAACGATTTTGCTGACGATGCCGATGGTGATGGCGAGGCTGGTGGGACAGCTCCTGTGGATGATGGTGACTGGCAGCAGCCATCATGTAAATCCAATGACCCAGACCCTCGCAACCTGTCGTGTGCCTTGAACTTGAAACTTTATGACTCTGTTGAAGCCTTCCCCACATCTCCAGGACATGCAGCAGCGCGTGGAGTTGTTTTTACGAGGCCAACCGTTAAGTCCTTCCAGAAATGAGTTTAGGGCTTTGGAACTGTTCCGTAGCAGGAAGTAATTGCTTGTAGACATTCGTGGTATCATTACCAGCACAGCACTGCTTTGGCTTCTCCAAGGCAAGGGTTTGGGATTCCAAACATGTAAGCAGAGAACAAACGGAGGGGACCTGTTGAGTTGGGGCTCATGGGATAAGGACCCAGGTCGTTAATAGATTCTGGTTTAAGCCGGGTGCGGAGGGTTCGGGACAGAGAGAGACAGTGGTGGGTGGTCCATACTTTCCATGGATTGCGTCAATGTGGTGGAGCTGTCGTGCCCATGCCCTGCACCCATAGTAGATCTGTGACAAAAACTTGTTATGATTGTTTAGGTGCTCCTGCCAAGGGGTTAGGGTTTGGGATATATATATATATATATATATACTTAATATACATGTCAAAGCATCACGGCTTAAAGCCAGGTCTGCAGCTTGGGGGGTGAATGGGTCTCCACGTACCACTCAACATCGTGCTTTTCAGTGCCAGGATTGATGCTGCAGTTTCGTTTTGTGTGTCGTCACCGGCGTTGTGAATCTTGTCGTCTTCGACATCCCAAAAAGACGCTGGGCCCTCCAAGAAGATATACTCAGCTTCCAGTCATAGATGCTCCCGCTCCCTCAAGTGCTGTTCGCATTTGGCAGTTTCAGAAAGCGCTAGACCCTGAACTGAAAAGTATTGTTTTCTTTCAGAGACCTTCACAAGTAGAGCAAATCTTCATCACCCCCTCACTTTCAGATGCCTTCAAAGGCATCCAAGGGAGTTTGGGCAGAGGTCGGTGTACGGAGTCGTCGGTTGGACTTAGGGTGGGGTTTTGGGCATAATCTGTTGCGGCCGTCGTCGTCATTGTCGTTGCGGAGGTAGCATGCATATAGCTGATATGAGACGTCCAAAATAGCAGTTACCGCAACAAACCCGAGACCTAAATGCTAAGCCCTAGACTACTGATCGTAAGCAATGCCCTCACCAAAATTCACGACCCAAAGTCCGCGATGCAATAAAGGTTTAGGGCTTGGCCTTCATTCGGGTTCTGCAGCGAGCCCAATGCAATACCCTTTGATAGTGAAGTGGTTGAAAACTCACGGAGTATCCCAGAATCCCAGGCCATTTGGGTCCCCTAAGCCCTATGCCCCAAACCCTATTTAGATGTTCGTGGGTAGTCATAGGTGGAGTTGTAAGTCCCCTAACATGGGTTAAAACTATAGTCGCCCTACTTATAGTTCCACCTACAACCACCCATGAACCTCCAAGTATCTGCATAAACCCTAAACCCTAAGCTCTATGCCCTAAACCCCATCCCAGTTAACCCTAGGGCTTTTTGGCTTTACTTGCAGCATGACAGCCCCAGAGTCCCACGACGTCAGGCGCCGTGGGGGCTTGCAGAAACCCGTTATGTCTACACATATGTATTAAAAAGTCATGTAAACCCCTTCTTTTAAGGGATTGAAGGTGTGTATATATGTATATATATATATATGTATATATATATATACACACATATGTATGTATGTATGTATGTATGTATGTATGTATGTATGTATGTATGTATGTATGTATGTATGTATGTATGTATGTATGTATTCATGTATGTATTCATGTATAAAAGTCATGTAAACCTCATTTTAGGGATTGAAAGTATATGTATATATGTATATATATGTGTGTACAAGTTATAGCAACCTAAATTTAGGAGTCTAAGGTTTATATACATACATGTACATGAAAAGACCTTAAATCCCTAAACCCCTAAATCCGAAGCCCTAGGTCCAAATATGCACATAAATATATACAGCCTATTTTTAATCCTTAGACCTAGCACCCGGGGCCCCGAATCCGAGATAAAGCCGAAAGCCCGAACCTGCTGCACTAAATCCTGTAGGTTCAGGCAAGATAGCTGCGACAGTCCTGAAGCCGTGTCTAATATAGGGACCGTAATAATGAGAATAGGGCTTGGGGGGCCAGTATACTATAAGTATAATAAGGAACCCCCCAAAATAGTATAGGTAATTATTGAAGCCCCCGATAGTAAACCCTAAACCTTAAACATCCCCATCCGAAGGCCTTTGCCAGTTCTGCCCCTCTGTGAGCTGCATGATCAAGCTGGTGCTCTACGCACGGCCTGCCGGCATCGATTTACTGTGCCTAAACCCTAAACCCTAAACCCTACCCAGAGCCTCCACAACCCCTTAACTAAGGAACATGCCTTAAATCATATCAGGGGTCCTACTATAATTTAAGGTATATTCCTTAATTAAGGGGCTTTGGAGGCTCTGGGTATAGCGACGTCGGATCTAGGGTTGCGGGCGAAGTACGGGTTGTAAGGTTTCAGGCGGTCTCACAAAGTTCGTTTCGACCCTGAATAGGGTTTGGGTTTGGGTTTAGGGTTTAGGGTTTAGGGTTTAGGGTTGAACAATACCCATAGGCCCCAAAGTAGTTCTTTTTTGGGATTACCTAACAGGATTCTAAATATGAACCCCAAAAAGGAGCTACTTTAGTGCCTTAGGGTAAACCCTAATGTCTAAATTTTGGACCCTGCACTCTAAATCCTGAGGCTTTTGGAAGCCGTGACTGCTGGAGTTGGAGGGTCAGGGTTTCGCGGCGGTCCGGGATGAGGGTCGAACCACGACTTCTGCTGTTTGGGGCTTCATGTAGGGGCCTTAACTCTTAGAATAGGGTTTGGAGGTATTATTATACTATAAACATAAGAAGGAACCCCCAAAACCGTGTTCCAATTATCAAGGCCCCTACATCAGGGTTGAGGGAGTTTAGGAAGGTGCGGGTTCCCCTAAACTCGAAACCCTCAACCCTAAACCCTAAACTCTAAACCTTCAACCCGAATTTAAGGATTTCAGATTGCCAGCCCAGAACTGAAATCCGCCGCATCTTCGTAGGATTGAAGGTCGAAGCTTCACCACTATAAGGGCCTTAATGACAAGAATAGGGTTCCTTTATAAAAAACAGGGGGCCTATGAGAGATCTATAATCATACGGTTCTACTAGGATTCTATTCTATAGGGGCCTTGATAATGAAAATAGGGTTTGGGGGCCTATAAACGGGGGCCTATAAGGGATCCATAGTCATACGGTTCTACTAGGATTCTATACTATAGGGGCCTTGATAATTAGAAGAGGTTTTGGGACCCATTATATTATGATAATAAGAAGGAACCCCCAAAATAGTATTGGTAATTAAATTCGGCCCCTGCTTGAAGGCTCATGGGACTTAGTAAGTAAGGCTATAAGTAGGTTATAATTAGGATAACCCCACTTAGGGGACTTATAACCCCAGTTATAACCTACTTACTAAGTCCCATGATCCTCTAAGTAGTACCCGAAACCCTAAACCCTATACTTCCCTTTAAGGAACCCTATAGATCCCTTTAAGGAGCCCTTTAAGAACCCGCACTAAGTCCCATGATCCTCTAAGTATATCAGGATTTCGGGCTGAAGGTCCAGGCTCCAGAGTTGCTGTTGTCGGGGTTTCGTGCGCACTTAGATGCTTGGAATCTTCGAGTTTGGCGCAGCGAGTTTGAGTTGCTCAAGTTTGAAGTCAAGTCTCCCGGACTGTGCGCAAGAGCACGGGCCGTTACATGTCGAGGTTCGAGGTTTCAGCGATGCGCTTTGCTTTCGTTGCCCTGATCTTCGGAGCTCCAGTCAAGTGTGCTCGACCCGCTCTTCAGCAGCAGACGTCAATGGGAGGCACTCTTGAATACGATGATGTGTGTTGCTGCAAGCGGCACACGGAGGTGGGGAAGACGCTCCGAAGGCCCGGACACACAGAGGGCATGGAGCGATCAGATTGCCAGGTGTTGAAGCAGATGAGGCCGGATCGACCCTTCTGGTGGCACTTTGGAACAGAGCCGGGATCCGAGAAACGATGCTGCTGGACGAGCAAGCATAACTGCATGCCTACCATCGGTTTTCTCTCGCTGAACGACGATGGCGGAAGACGAATCGGTGACGAAGAGCGCGACGGCCTTTGCCGGAGCTCTAGAACTCCCGAAGGAGACGTGGAGCCGATCGACAAGACCTTTGCCTTTAACGAGATCATGCAGTCCCTTTACAGCGAAATCGGTGACATGGTTACAAGCAAACTATGTGGGCTGGTATCGGGCGGTCTTGCCGCACACGGCCCAGGGCATATTGGACAATGTGCTCAGGCTCATAGGCAGGCAGGCTCACTCCAGCGAGCCGGCAGAACGGCCATGGGGGAGGCTTTTGAAGGCGCTATTGGCAGCCATCTTTCGTCCAAAACGCACCAGCACATAATGCCCCCCAACGAATGGTTTCAGTACGGTGGCGACAGGCCCCTCGAGGTCGCAAAGTCAGTGCAGGTGTTTAACGGGAAGAAATTCCCAAACATGAAGTATCTGGGCTTTGGAGTACCATACTTTACTACTCTTTTCTTAAGGCAGCCATTATGAAATAAAGGTATATACTGTTTTCTCCCTGGTTACTTAAAAGCCCAGGTATTGGTTCCACCCGGAGCTGAAGGATGGGAAGGCGGTGGTCGTCTTCCAGGATCCCAACACCTACGTGCCTCCGGACAAGCGGCCTCCGACGAGTACTTCCGGGCAGGGTTTCTGCGGGCAGGATGCGACGCACTTTGAGAAGGTCTGCGTCCAGACGAAAGATACCGGCGAGCTCGTATCCTTGACGGTCAATCTTGATCTGGACAAGGAGCTGGATGTGACGGCCGAGGTCCCACTCTAGCCACATGACTCGCTGTTCAACTGGCCGACAGAAAACATGTCTCCTTCATGGCCAGACGTGTAGGTTTAAGCCGCACACCTGATGTCCTAATCCCTGCAAGGCACAGGTTCTGACATGCTACTATAGAGGCCATAGTAATCACCTATACTATTCTGGGGTTCCTTGGTGTAATTCTAGTATAGTGGGTCCCCAAATAGCACCGAGTAAGGTACCTACAGTAACCTTCTAATTTATCCCTCTGTCACCCCGAGCACCAACTCGAATGGCGACAAAAACCCACTAGGACTCATAGGATAGGGGAAATTCAAGATGCAGCCGAAATTGCAGGATCGTTAGTGCATGCATCCCACCCACAACAAGGACCACTTCACGTAATGAGTTTAGGGTTCTACAATATCGGTGTCACACCAAGAGTTCTACAGGTGTCGTTACTGTCCAGGAGGAACATGGGTTTACAAGTTTGAGGGCTCCCAGTTCAGTAGAAGTCTCAAGCTGCAGGACATGGATTGCAGGCGTGTGCAAGATATTTCATGCACTTTTCGTTGAAAAAATCGAACATCTTCATCGCCATCATGGCAAAGCCAGGAGTCATCATCACTACCGCCATTAACATTGTCACGATGATGACCACTATCACCATCATCAGCATACCCGACCATCATCATGATCATCATGATTGTCATGGTCACTCTGATCATCAGCAACAACAGGACCTTAAATCCCAAATCCTGAGCCCTAAACCCGAAACCTTAATGACTAGCTGGCAATTTGGGAAACTTGTTACTTTCCCTTATGGTTCCTATAGAGGTACCTATTCAAAAATATTTTTCAGAGCCCCCAAAAATACAACCCACTAAGCCCTAAACCCTAAACCTTAAACCCCAAATCCTAAGCCTAAACCCTCACCCCAATGATGATGGTCGTAGCCGCCATCATCATCTCCCGGCTCCATTTCCATTCCAAGCCCAGGAAGACTTTAGAAGCGCTGGTCGAGGTGGGGGGCGTTTGCGGGGTTCATGGTCTCATGCCTGGGGTTGGGGGATTTCGAGATTTTGTGAATTTCGGGATTTGGGGTTTAGGGTTTAGCGGTTTAGGCATTTAGGGGTTTCAGGTTCAGGGATGTCGGGTCAGGGTCTAGGGTTGAGGGTAATTTAGGGGGAGCGCGAGCCTGAATCCCTGAAGCCCTTAAACAACTGCACCTGGACGGTCGGGAGCTCGAGCCCCAACCCAACACCACAGGCGTCATGGTTTTAGGGTTTAGGGTTTAGGGTTTTAGGGTTTAGGGTTTAGGGTTTAGGGTTTAGGTTTAGGGTTTAAGCGGGATCTTGTCTCCTTGAATTTCAGGCTGTGCAGCAGCCTAAGCCAAGCCTTATGCTTAAGTTCTGAGACCTCACCTAAATCTATAACCCTCAGCCGCAAACCCCAAGCATACTCATTGCCTGAACCCTAAACCCTAAACCCTGAACATCCCTGAACCTTACTTTTTAGATCCAAACCCTAAACCCAAAACCCTAAACCCTAAACCCTAAAAAAGGCGCCAGCATTGCAACCAAGAGGGCCTCCTACCCTGCCTCTCCGCTCACCTGGAGCCTAACATCTCCCTTAAACCCCCAAACCCTACTTTTTGTAGGTTCTTATTATAAACCCTACTAGGGAATTTAGAGGGACCCTACAAAAAAGTAGGTTTTGGTAGGTTAAGGTCTAAAAGCACTAGCAGCTCCCCTTTTCTATAAGGCCGAAGATCGTAAGTGCGGATTCTGTTTACCTGTGTGTGCATGTGCCCTTGCCATGGTAGAGGTGCGCAGGTTTGTATGCAGTCCGTCGTGTTCACCCTGAACCCCTAAACCTGAAACCCTCAACCCTAAACCCCAAACAACACCCTCAACCCTAAACCCTCAATCCTAAACTCTGAACCCTAAAAAACGCTCTCAACCCTAAACCCGAAAACCTGCACTTCCAGGTCATGGTCCCCATGGTCTTCAGCCGATTCCGATCCCTCAGTTTCGGAAAGGAGAGACGGGGATTAGGGTTTCGCGTTTGAGGGTTTAGGGTTCTGGGTTTGAGGGTTTAGGGTTCAGGGTTTAGGGTTCTGGGTTTGGGGTTTAGGTTGGGGGTGGGGGGGTGGGGGGGCAGATTTCCTTGACTGCTGGTCGCCTCTTACGACTCACAGCTTTTCCCAGCCGTAACATCACGATAGTCATCATCATATTGAGCATCATATCCGTAATCATAGTCACCATCGTCGTCATCAGCATCATCAGCACTGCAATAGCGGAAGTCTCCTGGCGCTCTGCATCCTGCTCCTTTTTTGCTTAACCTCCCATCAGCATCATTGCCATTAGTGCAGGAGTCAGCATGACCAGCAGGGGTGGTAAAGGCCCTGTGGAGGTTGCAAAGGCCACTGACACGCTGTTTGATGCGCAGGAGGATAAGGAGCAACTTAGACAAATGATCACCAATGGTGCGACGCCCTTCATGTCCCTCAGCTGCAATGCTGCAGTGTTTGGTTCAAGTGTTGGGTTCAGGAGGTTTGTGGGTCGTGGGTTGTGGCTTTGGAGTTCAGGTTTAGATTCAGGATTGAACAGACTTAGTTCCTTTGCAGGTTACTGTTGATGGACAAAATTCTGCATGACCCTAAGGACTCTAAACTATGAGGACTATGGTATATTCCTCATAATGGGTAATGCAGGACTTTGTCCATCAACAGTATGGTGTAGGATTTCCGAACTCAGCCGGTTGAGGACGGAGGGCAGGAGTTCATTAGAATTGTCGTGGATGATTTTGATATGGCCTGCTCCGGAGACCTTGTGTTGAAGCGACGGAGCTTTGTAAATGGCCTACAATTGATTTTGCATGCACCTTACCTGCAATAAATTAAGTACCTGGCACGAAAGCCTACAGCACCTGGACCATGTAAAGCGCACGTCTGGCCGTACTTTGCAAATTCCAGATCTCACCGCCCATGGCAGCTAATGGAAGGACACAGAAAACTGCTACTCCTACACTCCTCTTGTTGCTGCTACTACTGCGGCTGAAGCAGCAACGGCGACTGTTGTTGTTACGACTACTATGCATTTTTGTTCTCGCCACAACTAAAGTAAAAGCCAGAAAGTTGGAATATGATTATCCTAAGCCCTGTATGGGAAATTATAAGGTGTCCTACCCTGAAACCATATTCCCACTTTCTGGAGTTCCCTTTAAACCCTTCGTTCCAGTTCATGTCTGAGCCCCAGACCCTCATTCTAAAGCAGTACGCCCGGGAGCATGCACCCCAAGCCACCTGAACCCCGCAGTCGAAGCGAGCTGCACCGGGTTTAGGGGTTTAGGGGTTAGGGTTTGGGGTTTGGGGTTTAGGGTTTAGGGTTTAGGGTTTAGGGTTTGGGGTTTAACGAAGCCACTAAGCCCTAAGCCCCAAGCCTCGTGCCCTAAACCCGCGAGGCACTGCGACGAAGCAGCCATCGCATTGCTCCAGAACCAAAACCATCCGAACGATGCCTTCCCCCAGAAGGACACACGCAATTTCAACGGCGGCAGTTTTTTTTTGCTTTTTTTTTTTTTCGGATTTAGGTTTCGAGGAATTGAAGGTTAGGTTCATTGTTTAGGGCACCTAGACCTGCCAGGACAGTGATGCCAACAAATTGCTGAAACCTTCCCGACATGTCGTGGCAAGGCTCTAGCTTGATTCAATTTGGGGCCTACTTGGAGGTCAAAGGGTTCCTTCAAAGGGGCGAAAACAGGGCCAGTAAGGGATCATTTCAGGGTTTTCAGGGTCATGGGGCTTAGTAGCCAGGGAAATTATTAGGATACAGTAACTAGGGTGCTTATAGCCTTACTTCCTGGGCATTACCAGGTCCCATGATCCTGCAAGTGAATCATGAACCCGAAGCCGTGACACTCTGAACCCCTGAAGATCCCTACACTCTAAACCCTAAACCTGCTTTGACCTCAAACACGTCTTGAAACTTTAAACCGAAGCCCGGACCGCTAGGAGATCGTGGATTTCATCAAGCTCATGACACAGACAGGAGGCTGGCAAGATACGAGTGATCAAAGTAGGAAGGCAAGTAATCTTCAGCATTTAGGGTTAGGCTTTGGGGTTTAGGGTTACCCGGTTACCCTAAACCCCGAAATCCCTAAACCCTAAACCCCTAAACCTTAAATCGGGGTTTAGGGAAAGAAGACCATGTACTCATTCAAAGGACCCTTCAAGGAGCCCTTAAAGGAGCCCTTAAAGGAGCCCTTAAGGGAGCCCGGAAGGGTCTTTTTATAACTTGGGATCTGGCAGCCAACAACCCCGTCGTGTGACGCCGATGACGTGCTTCGTGCTCTGACTTCTGGGTCCGGTAACGGGTATAGGTATATAGGGATGTAGGTATAGATAGTATAGGTTATAGTAAGGTTATAGATATAGCTATAGATGTAGGGTTTGGGGCTTTTAGGTTCAGGGATACAAAAGGCCAGCCAGGAGACTTGTTGCTTACCCTGGAAAGGGCAACGACATGGAAAGAGCAGCAAGATGGCAAGGGCAATGCACCCTTATTACGGGCCTACTCCCGAACACGAATCCCATGGTTTAGGGTTTAGGGTTTAGGACAGAATTCCGAAACTTTTGCGGCTAATGTTCGAACACTCAGCCGGAAGACCCATGATTTATTTGAGGCCCGAGCACATTTTGAGCTCTAAAGGCTCTGCGCGCCGTTACACTTGGCTCCAATCCCAATCCTCCCAACAAATTCTAAGCCTTGCGCTTGATCCTGAGTGTTAACCTTAACCCCCAACCTTACTATACGTACCTTACTACAAACGCCAAAAAAGCTACCTCCCAGAGGTTTGTCCAGGGTTCGGATATCATGGTTAGGGCTGGGCAAATGCTTGGGACATCTAGGGGCTTGAGTAGTAGAAGATGGCTTCGGGGCATATTTTGCTATAATTCTCAATTCTAAAAGGAACATAGATTAATAGCCGGACAGAAACCTCGACAGATCCTGCGGGCTTGAGTCGCCCACCCGGAGAACCCGAAACCCTCAAACCTATGCCCTAAGCCAAAAGCCCTACACCTAAACCTCTACGTCCGAAAACCTGATGCCTCAGTTCTCGCGAATTTAGCGCAAATGCAAAGCCCCGCAGCGTTGAGGGGTTGAAGGATTAGATGTGCCAGTCTTCGTTTAGCGGCAAGATTTGGTTGCGAGAGCTTTAGTTTAACATGCAGAAACTGAACTCACGGTCCTGAGCGCCGTGCTGTGTGAGGCACCGTCCGTCCAGCCGGACCACAGCTGCCACTCTGCCGCAAGAAGACGAAACAGCAATAACCATAGTAGACAAAACAATGATAATCCTAGTAACCAAGTAGAAATAACGATACTTGTAAGAATGACATCTCTAGTATAAATACCAACAATAATAATACTAACACCAAGCGTAAGAGTAGCAGTAATAACAAGACTAAAAAGAAGGCTAGGACGAAGACGAAGATTAAGACTAGGAGTTATAGTAAGGATTACAGTAGACATCATCAGAAAAAGAAGAAGAATCACAATATTAATACTAATGATACTTGTAATACTAGTAGTACTACTCATGGTACTACTGTTGCCAGTATTCATAACGCTAGTACCATTAAAAATAACAGTCATCACGATGTGGGAGTTTCCGAAAATACGGGGTACCTTATTTTGGGGTCCTTATAATAAGGATCCTACCATCTAGGGTACTCTTTTAGGGTCCCCTATTTTCGGAAACCCCCATGTTGATAAGCAATAAAAGTACAACAGCATCAATTATGTCGGCCCTTGAGCAAGAGATGCGAAGCCTAGGGCCCGAACAGCTCCAATGCTTCAGTCCCAAACCCCTCAAAATCCCAAACAGGGTTTAGGCTTTAGGGTTTAGGGTTTAGGCTTTAGGGTTCAGGGTTTAGGCTTTAGGGTTTAGGGTTTAGGCTTTAGGGTTTAGGGTTCAGGGTTCAGAGTTCAGGGTTTAGGGTTTAGGGTTTCACCCAGCATAGTACCGTTTTAGAGCAACCCTTATAAAAAGTGCCCTCATAGTCCCTAAACCAAAGCAAATCTCGAAGCCATGAGGCAGAATGCAGCACGTCGTTGGCTGGTGCGCCACTGGGCTGCAAAATGTCCGGCGACGGGGCTCTTGGGGGGTTCAGGGGGTTTAGGGTTTTCGGAGGGCACAGAACACCTGAAACTGTAGCGGGCAATGAGAGGCTTCCCTTTAAAGGGTGCTCTAGGGCTCGATAGCAGGGTTCCCTTTAAGGGAATCGAAGACCCAGTAATCCCTACTTGGAGGCTTGGTAAGTAGGTAGTAAGTAGACTGATACGTACCCTAAAAGGGACCCGAATTGGGGTTTTGGTACTTATAAGTCCTTAAAATAACCAGTTGCTAAGTCCCCCGACCTTCCAAGTAATCCCTAAACTCGAGGCTACTACGGGCGCCCAGTGGACCGCCCGATGGAGAGAAAGGCCCGCCTTGTCTCTTCGGGCCTCGGATTCAGGGTTCCTTAGGGGTACCTAGAAATACTTTTTAATTTTTGGTTATTATAAACCCTACGAAACAGCTAAAGTTATAATTTTTTGCTGGGGTTCTAAGTTCAATAAGTTCAGTATAGATTCAGGGTTTCAGGGTTTATGGGTTAGGGGTTTAAGGTTTAGGGGTTCAGGGTTTAGGGTTCAGGGGTTTAGGGTTTAGGGGTTCAGGGTTTAGGGTTTCGGGGTTTAGGGGTTAGGGGTTTAAGGTTTAGGGGTTAGGGGTTCAGGGTTTAGGGTTTCGGGGTTAAGGGGTCAGGGTTCAGGGTTTCAGGGTTCATGGGTCAGGGGTTTAGTGGCTGGGGGTTCAGGGTTTAGGGTGTAGGGGTTAGGGGTTTAGGGTTTAGGGGTTTCGGGTTTAGGGTTTAGGGAGTCTTGGGTTTTGGTGGGTTTTCAGCCACATGATTTTGAGGAGTTTCGGCTTTTGGGCAGGTTAAAGTTTATACTTGCAGCGGTTTGGGGTTTTAACATTTAGCTCATGGACCTATAGGAGAGGGAAGGTAACTCAACCTGCGCACCTGCACCCCAAACCCTAAACTCGAATCGGAAAGGACTTGAGGATGTACGGTTTAGCATCTCTTGGCTAGATCGGCTAGATTCTAGATCTTCCTGGACTAGTTGTTCTTCGGGCGGTTGTTTGGGGTAAGAGATTGTGGGAGCATTCTGCGTTAGTGCAGAGGGCAATGGTGTGGAAGCGGCTTGCGCTCTTGGCATGAGAACGGTTTTCCAAGCTTTCGGTATTTAAGCTTATAGATGATCTGGAAGGGGTTCATGATGCTGCTTTTGTGGCAAATCAGGGGATCATGAAGTTCCAGACGGCTATCTCGCACACCTGACCGCTTCTGAAGCCAACCTCTAAATCAGAGGCTCAGTCTTATGGGGAGCCTAAACCCTAAAGCCAACGACCCTAATATCTCAACCTAAACCCAACACCCCGAGCCAGGAAGACAAGATGTCTCTCAGCGAAATGTCGCGAACCGAGTACCAGGCCACGGTGGGAGTTTGAGGGCACAGATGTGGGTTCTGCTTCGCGGTCTTTAGGGCTTTGGGGTGTAGTTTAGAGGCTGGAGAAACGAATAATAATCGTATTTAGCTCCTAAGCAGTCCGTACATAAGCGTAGCTTAAATTACTTCAAAGCCCGATTCCAATGTTCAAAGGCTCCTGTATTTGGGTCTGGGTGGGATACTTCCAGTGCCGTCGAGTTTCGGGCTCAAGCTTCGGAGTTTGGGAATTGGTGCCTGAATGGGTCCCAGAAAAGCTTCAATATTCCCAGCTATAGGGAGGGTATGTCTATAGTTCATACGGGTAGCATGCTGTACTTTTGAGTAGTCTTTTCTTTTTTTGGACATTCGGATCCTTGTGGAATTGTTGGAACACGCTCCGGCCAAGGCGCCTCAGATACCAAGAAACCCTAGCCGGATAACCCACACTTACAGGATCATGGGACTTAGGAACTAGGGTTATTATTGGGGTAACTATACTTATAACTACTTATAACCCCAATTAAGGTACTTATAACCTTATTTCCTAAGTCCCATAATCCACAGCCTCCCGTCCTCATGTCCGAGCCGCCTACCCTGAGACTTCCGCTTTAGGATCAATCGGATAGGATGCGCAACACGTAGATTCCTAGGATGCCCAGTAGTACCCTTATTCCCTTTTTGTAGTCCTAGGTTCCTTATAAAGTTACACAATACCAAAAAGAGAGGCCTTTTTATTCTTAGGTTACTAGGTATCTTAGATTCTGTTGCAAGAATCATCACAGGCTTCGGGAAGATGTACAACCCCAGAGTCTGCAACTTGCAAGGCATGCACTTCGAAAGCCGCCGATGCCCTTCTTGAATCCCACATTAATCGAAACCGAAGCCATAAACTCACACCCAACTCCCTAACCCTCAATCCTAAATTCAAGACCGAGACCCCAAATCCCGCTAGCTAAGGGATCATGAATCCCGGACCAGTTTCGTAGGGCTAGGGTGGCCAGGGTTTCAATTCCTACAGCGCTCCGTATTCAGGAATATGCCTTCAACCGGGGTACTCCCGCGATTGAAGGATTTAAGGAGTACTCTTACTGGGTATAGCACTTGGGACACAAACAGAAAAGCCTTGTCTGCCCAAGTGCAGAGAGTTAAAACCCTAAGCCCTAAACCGACAGGTCATGAAGAAAGAGGTGCGGGAAGCCATGCGCAACGCCATAGGCGGATGGCACCTGATCTTGGATTTGCCCTGCTTTAAGATGGAGGAGGCCGGGTACGAGACCCGGTGGTAGGGTTTAGTGAAATTTAGGGTTTAGGGTGGCGCTGAGGTGTGTTGGGATTCGTTGAGGAAGTCGAATTAAGGCCTAAGGCTCAACCCCCTAAGCCCCGAACCAGGACCCTAAACCCTCAACTCCTAAACCCCTAAACCCTTAATTAAGCCCCTAAACCCTCAACCATAAATCCTAGAGTGTGAAAGCGTAGTGTGCGCCGTGTTGCGGGTGGTTTCGGATTTGGGTTCAGGTTAATGTAGGAACCTGATTAAGAGACGCTGGGCCTATGACCCCAAAATAGTAGGAATCATATGAGGAACCCTTATAAAGGCCCAAGGTTTCTTAATCAGGTTCCTACATTAAGGGCTCTATTGCGGTCCCCTTGGTTCGGGGAACTGTCTGGCCGCCTGTCTGCGAGAATCACCCTAAACCTTTCAAAGGTGATCCCTACACCCCAAACCCTAAACTCTAACCCCTTAAGCCCTAAGCTAAATGCTTCAATCTATAAGATCCTTAAACCCCTAACACCTTGGTTCTGTAGCTCTTGAAACCCTTGAACCTTGAAGTTGCCAGGAATTATTGTCAATACTTTGGGGTTTAGGGTTTAGGGTTTAGGGTTTCCCTTACAATCCTTTTGCCATTGTAGCATAATTGGCCTCAGCCCTCTATGCCACCCCTTTTTTTGAAACCTGTATGGCTTAGAGGTCCCTATGTTACGCCACCTTTATAGATCCCTGTAGAAACCCTCATAGAACCTTTGAAGAGGGTCCATATACACTACGACTGTTGAGCCAGAACGCCAAAACCATATTTCATTCCATAATGGTAGTATATATTGGGACCCTCTAGGAATCAAAGCCTCCAGCAGTCCTCGAGTCCACCAAATCCCGAACCGATGTGTTCCCAGAGAGTTTTGGGCTTAGCGTCTCCTGTTAAGGGGTTTAGGGTTGAGGGGCCGCACCCCTGGATAAATAAATATGGCTGACTTACAGAGCGAAGCTTGAAGTTTCCACGAGGAGACCGTCCGGAATCTCCTCTTCGAGCTTTCACAGTCTTACTTCTTCAAGGATCAAGACCCAATGTCCCTTGGTGACAGGTTTCTATAAGGGTTTTGGTTGGGTTTAGGGCTCTGGGTTTGCGGTGTTGGGGGTTTAGGGTTGAACCCTGGGCCCTCCACCTTGATATAGGGGCCTTAATAATTAGAATAGGGTTTTGGGGCCCATTATACTATAAATATATCAGGAACCACCAAGATAGTATAGGTAATTATTAAGGCCCTATTATTGCACACCTCAACGCGAAATCATGAACCCAGTGTTCTTGAGGGTTGGCATGGTTGTGCAAGAGGCTTTCTAGCGTTTGCTGTGAGGCTGGTGTTTTGAGGTGCTAGGTGTTCTAACGCGTTTCGGCGGAAAAGGGTTCAGGGTCCATGGTTATGAAAACCACCATAAGAACCCCTTTAGGAACCTTCCCGGTTTAGGTTCAAAGGTCTGGGGCCAGCAGTTTGTGCTCTTGGGGCGTACGGCTTCGACCCTCAGCCCTCAAATACTGCCCTACAGCGCGCCGTTATCGTGACCCTCATAGTACCCGTATAGTACCTCTATAGTGAGCCTGATAGTGTACCCCTAAACGCCCCTTAGCCTCAAACCCGGGACCCGAAGCTTCAACAGAGGATAGTTCATGTTGTCCTCAAGTCGGCTTCTGAAAAGGGGAAGGTTCTTGAAGGGTCCGGTTACGTGCTGGAGCACGTTCAACGTCACAAGGAAAGAAGACCGGGGTGCCATCGAAGAATAGAATTCCGACGGGCATATTATAGAACCCTACTATAGATCCCTTATAGAGCCCTTTAAGGGGCCCTCTAAAGGAGCCCTATTCTAATTATTAAGGCCCTCTAGTAATATGGGCGTGAAATCAACCCCATGGCCGTGGATGTGCACCCCATAAGCCCCAGCAGAGCGGGCAGGTGGATGACTGGGCTCTTCTTAAGGAACTATGTACTTAAGTTATGGGTTTAGGGTTTAGGGTTTAGGGGTTTAGGGTTTAGGGTTTAGGGTTTAAGATCTTAAGTTGCCATAACAAGCACACCACATGATTTACTATAGGTTCCAGTGATGGTAATTAGTTAACCAAGCAAACCACGTGATTTACTATAGCTCTCAATTATGGTAGCTAGTTAACTTAAAAATTTCGCTCCTCAAATAGAGCACGGATGAGGTGTGACAGGCCAAAGAGGACGCAGAGAGGAGCTCCATGCTCTAAATCGAAGCCGCCTGCCCCCCGAAACGGATCTCCAACACATGGGTGGCCCTCTGAAAGTTTTTCTTTTTAATAAGGATGCCGTACTAAATTGGGAATTTAAACAGGGTATCCGAATTTAGAGAACCACCCACACGGTCTCTCTTTTCTAGGAGCCTTTCTCGCCCAAAGGCGTATCAGCCCAACATGGCCCAACACCGTAAGCAGCGCAGCATCAACTTTGGAACATCCTTTTCCATCAGCCTTGGCTCCCCGACGTTCTGGAGACCACTGTTTTTCAACCCCCTAGGTTGGTCTTGGATTGCATCCTCGAACTGGAGAATGTCATTGCGGACAACATGAGGGTTTGGCAGCTGGAGGTTCGTGCTTAGTGTAGGACTGAGGGCTTGCGGCGTGGGGCTTTCCCGGTGAAGTATTCCGGTTTAAGGGCCCTGAGCACAAAATCCTAAGAACTCCATTTCAAGGGCGAGCATTCAAAATTCACTTCCCAGACCCTAAACCCTAACTCATTTTTCTTGGTACGGGCCTGAGGGGCGGGGTTTTCGGGGAGTGAAGCTGACGGTTGAGGGGTTGCAGGGCGTTGGGGTTCGGGGTTTGGGGTTCAGGGTTTTAGGCACAGCGCCGGTTTAGGGTTTGGGGTTCGGGTTTTAGGGTTTGGTTTCAGGTTTGGGGGTGGGGTTAAGGACTAGGGTTTAGGGTATAGGTTCAGGGTTCAGGGTGTGAGTTGGTTTAGGGTTGAGGATTTAGGGGTTCAGGGTTTAGGGGTTTAGGGTTCAGGGTTCAGGGTTTGAGTTGGTCTAGGGCTTGGCGGGTGCGAGAGGGTCAGGCGCGGCGAGGGGAAGCCTCTGCAGCTCCTATCCTCACGATTTTCAAGCGCATCGTAGGGCCAGAGGTTGCTTCCTAAATTACTTGAATCTGGAGTTGGAGTTGATGAATGCATGCGCGATAAGCATCAATCGCGAGACCGCCCAAATCCAAGCTTCTCGCAACCAATATGAAATACAGAGGATCAGCTATCAAATCCGCAAGCCTATAAGCGCTGAAAGCGCACAGTTTTGCTCCTTCATGCCGCTTAAACGGCCCTAAGCCCCAAACCCTAAACCCCAAACCCCAAACCCTAAGCCCTGAACCCTAAACCCGAGAACCCGAAGATTCTCAAACAGGGGCCAAATGCCGCAACCCACAAGGTTTTCAGATGTAGGGTTGGGGTTTAGGGTGTTTACAATAGAAGCCAGCTCTTAAGAGTAATGTATAGGGAATCCCAGCGCTATTTGGCCTTCATCCGGTTTCCACCTTTATGGAGTTTACTGTAGGGCTCAGGGGGTTTGAGGCTTTAGGATTCAGGGTCAGGGGTAAAGCCCTCAACGCCCACATGCAGGTGGAGATCCAGAGAATCGCTATCAAGTGTGTCCGCGACGCTCAAGATGCTTCGGACTCTCGGTGCTTAATACCCTGTCAACGCACGGTTTAGGGTTCCCGAGGGGCCCACACTCAACGCCCCGACGGCAAAGAATCTACCAGAAACTATAGACGGCTTAATGTCACGACTTAATAATTAGGGTGTCTGTACTGACACGAAACCCTGAACACTCCCTAGTTAAACAGTATAGGCAATCGATCGGAGAGAGAGGACCAGTAGAGGCTGCTGTCCTTCTCGACATACCCCTGTCATGTGGGGACCTTAACAATTGGAACAGGGTTGTGGAGCCCATTGTGCCATAAATAAGGAAACCCAAAATGGTGTTGGTATTAAGTTAGGCCCATATAGTAGTACTCTTTCTGGGTTTAGGATTTAGGATTCGGGTTTGGGGTTTAGGGTTTTAAGGAGGATTTGGTTTTTTCAGGTCCTCCACTACGACCCTTCTGCCCTTTTCACTAGGGGGCTCCCCTCATTCATTCAAGCTGCGCAGGAAGAAAGGGTTGTTGAGGAAGCTAGCATCTGACCCGGGGGGTGTAGATTAGGTTTTAGGGTTCAGGGTTCAGGGTTTAGGGATTTAGGGTTTGGGGTTTTGGGTTTAGGGTTTAGGGCCGGGTTTAGTTGGGGTTTAGGGTTTAGGGCCTTCTTCATGAGGGTGCCGTACTAACGGAAAGGCCCATGTGGTATTTGGGAGCTTCTTGCACTCGAGGGCAGAAGGGTTGTCGTGGGATTCATGGGGTGCAAGACGGCTTCCGCAGAGGCGAAAATGCACAGTCTGGTTCGGTTACACGGTTTCCCAGTCCCTCCAAGTGCGAGGGGCGACTGCGCTGGCATGCCTCGTCCGATTCGAGGCTATCTATGCGCTGCGCTCCGATGCGCGTTTTGCACGGGCGCACTGCACTAACACGGTCTACAGGGCCTCGCTCTTCCTTGAGAGCCACGGCGCGGTCGTGGCCGAGGCGGCAGGAAGCTGCAGGGCTCGCAGATGCTCGTCTGGAGACTGTACGAATTGCAAAACTGCAAGGTCTGTGGCCAGCAGTGGATCCACTCGCTCCATGCCGGAATGGGCCTCAGGTGGCGATGGAGTCGAGCCGCAGGTTATTGTTTTAGCCACCCTGCATCATGCAAATGATTGAATTGCTGCACGCCTGGCATCTATGTCGCGGCTGCGATGTAAGGGCGGTGTGGCGCTCATTCACCCCCAAAACCCTAAACCCTCAACCCCTAAAACCCTGAGGCCCTAAACCCTGAACCCGAAAACCCTAAACCCTAAACCCTCGTCCCTCCACTCTAAACCCTCCCTAATATAGGGGCTTCAATAATTACCTATACTATTTTGTGGTTCCTGATTATAGCATGGTATAATGGCCCCAAAACCCTATTTAATTAGTAGGGTCCCTATATTACAGGTTTTGGGGCGGCATCTTGCGACTGTCCCAGGGCTTGCTAAGTCCTCAGTGCCCTGAGAAATCCTCTCCCGTAGCCATCCTAAGCCCCAGACATTAAACCAGAATCTCTAAACCCTAAACCCTAAATTGGAAACCCTAAGCTCTAAAAAAATAAGCCTTAAACCCTAAATTCTAAACCCTAAACTCTAAACCCTAAACCTTAATATCTAAAACCTAAACTCTAAACCCTGAACCCTGGACATCAACCCCGCACAGCTCCGGAGGCTGGAGGCTACTTGGAGGATCATAGGACTTAGTAAGTAAGGTTTAGGGTTTAGGGTTTAGGATTTATAGGGTTTAGGGTTTAGGATTTAAGGTTTAGGGTTTAGGGTTTAGGGTTATAACGAGTTGGGGTTATAAGTTATAGGTATAATTGCGTTAACAGTGTTTTATTGCTCTTTGTACGTATGACTACGGACATATTGTTGCTTGGCTCAAGACAAAAAGCGTGTGTGCGATTCGTGCTATCGTGCACTATCTATAGGTTATCAGCCGTAGCCTAGTCGAGCCATATCCTTTTCCAGGTCGCTCCTGAAATCCTGCAGGTAACACCGGAATGGAGGACACAGCCGAGCCAGTGCCAACGGGTATCTCAGATATGACATTGGCAACTGATGAAGCAAGTGATCAAGGATTTCCTCCATTAATGCCAACAGGTGATAGTCATTTGCCGAATGACGGACTGGCAATCATGTCACATGATGCAGCGTACTCTCCGATTGATTCGTTGCTTAGAGAACGTGTCCCTACTACGCCAGGATCTATTGCACCTGTTACTCCGGTAGGAATACCTGGACCATTGGCTCATGCTACGGGCGTGCCCAGCCCATCAACACCAATTTACTCACCTCATCTTCATCAAACAAGCCTCACCCAGAACCTTCAGGTTGTCGATGCCAGGCAGTTGACGATTAATCAGGATGCATCTCCGATGGTCGCCTTTGCCGCCGAGGCACGACACAATCAGATTATCGGCGAATTGGGAGCAGAACATCAGGAGCAGCTCCGTGCAATGTACAATAGTGGGCTTGCCGAGGTGAACAAGTTGAGGAACGAATTAGGCAATGCCAACATTGCGTTGTCGATTCAGAGGTCTGAAATGGGTCAAGGTGAAGTTCGTTTCCAGCAAACCGAAAGCGCGAGGGAACTCGCTGTCCTTGAAGCCAACCGGCAAGCGGAAGCTGCCCGTAGAGCTTTAGAGGAAGCAAACAGCAATGCCAGGCGCCTTCGCGAAGTGGAAACTTCTGCCCGTCAGAATGATGCGATGCGATCCCATGAGGTCGCTGACATGTCATCTCGGATGGATGAACTGATGAGGCAGCTTCACGCCCAGCGTCAGCAGACTGAGGTATTGATTCAGCAGAATAGCGCATTAAGCTCCAGGGTTCGAGATTTCGAAGCTAGAGATGCTGCTTTGAGGATTCAAGAGGGAATTCCACAAGGGCCTCCACCCGGCATTCCCGTACATCCCATTTCCACCCCGAAGCATGGAGGTGACACTCCTACGGAACAGGCGAGATGGCTCCAGCCCAGGTGGCGGTGGTGGTGGCGGTGGGCCTGATGGCAACGGCCCCAGTGGAGGCGATGATGATCATGATCGTCGCAGTCGGAAGTCCAAGAAGGATAAGAAGCATAAGAAGAAGAAGTCGCGCAGGCGACGTAGGCGAGATCCTTCGTCTTCCCCATCTAGCTCTAGCAGTAGCTCCGGTGATTCGAGTTCTTCATCATCCCGCATTGATAAGAAGACAATGAAGAAGCTCCTTAAGCGGATGAGTGAAGCTGTTGGTGACCGTGGTGAAAAGCCCGAAAAAGACGACAAGCCCAAAGTGAAAGAAGCTGAGAAGATTACCTTCCCCAAGTTCCCGCAGCCTGAGAGCTACAGGAATTGGAGGCTAAGGGTTCGTGAAGCGGTCGTTGCCGCATCCGATCGTCCCGATGATGCCTTTTCGTGGCTTTCCAAGGTTTGGGAGAAAGACGTCAAGGAAGAAGATCTTCACGACCCGGAAGGGTTCGTCACTTTGGATGCCAAGGTACTGTCGGCGGTCACTAACATCCTGGAAGGTGCCTTTGCGAGACAGGTCGATACCTTCAAGGAGCGAGAGGCGAATGCCGGGAGACTTGTTCGGGGACGACAAGTGCTTTTCAAGTTGGATAATTTCTTTTCTACCAACGCACAGCATGGTTCAGTTTACGAGTTCGAGGATCTCTTGTCAGTCAAGATGGTCAACGAGAAGCTTGAGACGTTCATGCATAACTGGGAAACTGTATTGTCAGGGATCCAGACTACCCCCGATGAGAACTTCCTTGAGCCCTTGTTCCATAGGCAGATTAAGCGCTTCAAAGACCTCGCACATGATATCAACATCTATGAAAGGGCTACACCAGGGCAGCCGGAGAAGACCTACAAGTTTTTGTATGATGCGGCTACGAACTACTTGAGTCGCAAGCGTCTTGAACGCAACCGGGAACGGATTGCCAAGCAATATGGTGCTGATGGGAAACCATCCGCCCCCGCTCCCAAGAAGAAGTTTGTCCCCAAGGGATTTTGTTTTGAGTTCGTACAGAACGGTAAGTGTAGCAAAGGAGACAAGTGCAAGTACAAGCATGAGGTCCCTGAGAAGAGAGGCCGGTCGCATTCAAGAGGTGGAGGCCGCACTCGTTCACCATCCGGCAACAACAATGACGGAAAGCCCAGAGAATGCAAGTTCTGGAAGAGTGGACGATGCAAGAAAGGAAGTGCGTGCACGTTCCTCCACACAGGCAAGCCAAGCGCTGCTGCGACGTCACAGGGCGGCTCTCAGGGGGGAAGGCCAGGAAGCGCAGGCAGCAAGGGGAAAGACAAGAAAGGCCATCGTAAGTCGCGGTCCAACTCGAAGGGCTCTCAAGGGTCGAAGAACTCTAAGGGCAGCAAGGGTTCGGACAAGCGAAAGGGTCCTAAGTCACCAAAGGTCCCCGCTGCAGTCTGCATCCTAGGGGCATTGATCGCCGCGGCATCGGGTACCCAAGCCGACGCTGCTTATGCATTCCGGAAGGATATGCCCGATAGTCGTGGTGACATGCCATCTACCTTTTCATGTGCGTTGCCAGCTATTCGTTTTGACGATAATCCGATGCTCATCAACATTCCACCTGACGGAAAGATGTTGCCGACAGAACCCGAGACACGGAGGTACTTGAAGTCCTTCGGTGGGGAACCTCCTAGACCCAGTCAACAGGATGTCAAAGATGCACTGACGACTGCCAGGATGCTTAAAGCAACTCTGGATGCATATGGTTCCGGGATAAGGGCTAAGTGCGGTTATGAATGTGACACGGAATTCGGTTGCGACAAGTGCATTCCGAAACACATTGAAGCTACCTGTGTTGCAGCTACCAAAGCGGAAGCCCAGCAGCTCGACATCGAGTGGATCGCGGATACCGGCAGCGCCCAGGACCTGGTGTCACAGGGGGATCTCGGATCTTTGAGAAGCCATCGTTCCCAAAACCCTATCGGTATTGTGACGGCTAGCGGGCCTAGCACTGCTGAGATTCAGTCCAACATCGCAGTTCCTTCACTGGGAATTGACAGCCATCCATATGTGTTGCCTAGCACACCTTCTGTTCTATCCGTTGGTTACAGGTGCATGGAGGAGGGATTCGATTTCGTTTGGAGATCGGGTACAAGACCTTACTTTCAGTCATCTAGCGGTGAGCGGATATATATGGATGTGAAGGATTACGTCCCCTACCTCAAATCGTGGAAGGAAGGTGTGGCGGTACCTGCGAGGCGGAAGCCCCAGCCCAATGAGGACCATAAGAATGATCTGGTTCTTTCGCTTGAAGAGGCTGAGGGATATGCAAGGGAACTTCGGATCAACGGCGACTTTCGTCTGGGATCATGTTACAAACTTTTGAAATTGACACCATTCAAGTCTACAGGGAATTCGAGGAGAATGAAAGCTACTGAGAACGACGACTCGGTTGAAGATGAAGTTGGCAGGGACTACATCATCATCGGCGCTTGGGTTTTCAGCGGGATGACCGGGATCACAAATTCTGTAGATCGTCATGCTCAGCTGACCAAGTACCTGATCGCCTTCATGAAGTCAAGAGGGTTGAAAGATACCTTTACGTCCATCTGCATCAACCATGGTGGCAATCGCCGGGTGCATCGAGACTTGTTGAATCATGATAACTCGCTCAATCACACTCTAGGCGTTGGAAGCTATCAAGGTGGTTCCGTATGGGTTGAGCGGAAGGACGACTTTCCCGTATTTCGCAGAGAAGGTGTAGCTGGTGGGAAATCAAAGTGCGTCAAGGTTACGGGGGGACTCGAAGTCGACGGAAGAGTATATGACACTCATGATCGAATGTTATCCTTCCACCCCAAGCTTTGGCATCAGGCACAGCCTTGGACAGGTGATCGATGGACCATCACTGCATACACGATTCGGGATGTAGACGGTTTGAGCTGGGAACAGTCAAGGTCGCTAATGTCGCTTGGGTTTCAGTTGAATTCGTCAAGACGGTTACCATTTGTTCCATCATTGATTACCGGCGACAGCGATGAAGAGCTCACACTTTACGACTTCGTGAAGAAGAAGAAGGCCGAAGCCGAGAAAGATAAGGTTCCTGAACCAGCTCCTCCCTTGATGAAGAGTAAGGCTAAGTCTAAGCCCAGCAAGCCTGATGCCGGGCGGAAGCCTGAGCCCGAGCCTGAGAAGGGTGCAGACATGTCTGATCTTTTTGATATTGAGGAGCATTTTGATGAAGCCGGGGAGTTGAAAAGTGCCGAGGATCAGCCACCTCCACCTCCTGTTCCCGCTGAGGCAGATAAGCGTTCTAAAGGAGAGAAGGTTTTACGTGAAGAAGCTAAGAGCAAACATCATCTGATGACTCACGTCCCAAAGAATCCCTTTTGCCCTACATGCCAAAGAGCGAAGATGTTCAAACCGCCTTCGTATCAAACGAATGGTTCCAGGTTCATTGAGTCTGAGAAATTCGGCGACCATCTCACTGGGGATCATCTCATTGTCTATCGCGACAACGAAGAAGAGATTAAGGATTCGCGATTAGCTTTGGTTATGAAGGACGTGGCAACGGGTTTCCTCGCGGCCTATCCCTCCGGACGGAAGTCTCAGGACGAGTGCTACAAGGCGCTCAACCATTTTGTTGCTAACAATGAAGATGTTGGCATCTTCTACAGTGATAATGCTCCTGAAATCAATGGGGCAGTAGAAGAAATGGGCTGGAAGCATGAACATTCTAAGGCCTATATCCATCAGTCCAATGCCATGGCTGAGCGTGCGATCAGGACTGTTACGGAAGGCACCAGAGCGAATCTGGAGCAAGCTGGTCTGGCTCATGCTTATTGGCCTCATGCCTTACAACATGCTTGTGTTGCCCATAACATAAGCCATCCCAATGGTACGAAGTACTCTTCATGGACTTTGCGGTTCGGCAAGGACTTTCATGGGCCGTTGATTCCATTTGGTTGCCGAGTAGACTACTGGGTCGGTACTCGAGAACAGCGGAAGCTGCAAGGGTACGAAAGATTTGAGAGTTCATCAGAACATGGGATCTTCATGGGTTATCACTTCCAACCAGGAATGCGTTGGCGTGAAGAGATGTTGGTAATTCCGATATCTAAGCTGAATGGAAGTGACTTCTACGAGTACCACAAGCCTATTAAGGTGCATCAATTGAAAATGCCTGACGGTGAGTTCACTTTCCCCATGGTCGACCGTTATAACCGTGTCCGAGACGGGCTAGCGCATGACGCCATTGAAAAGCCTGTCGTTGAATCTCTGAGAAATCAAGATGCGGAACCAGTCGTAGATCCTCCTGGGGACGGTGAGGCCGAAGTAGAAGTACCTAAAGTTATTGATCCCAAATCAGGTGACCTCGTTGAGTTGCCCGAAGGCGGACGCTTCTATGACTCCGGTGGAACTCTTGGTAGGAGATATGGAGGGTCCAGAGGTTCAAAGAAGCCGGATAGCATTCCTTCTCATATATGGGTCAATTTGTCCAAGAGGCAGAAAGATAAGGCGATAGCGGAAGAAGCATCGAAGATCGCTAGGGAATATCATGAAGGTGCCGATCGAGCAGGTGGCGGATCATCGAGTTCAAGGCCTGCTGCGACGCTTGGTGCGTCCCGAGATCGATGGGAGATCAAGGGAAACAAGTTAGTGCGGTATCATTGTGTTCCTAGACGAGAACTTTTCTCTCCTGATATCACCGATTGTCCCATTCCCACTTCTAGGATAAAGCCGACAAGGATCTTGCAGATCATCCCCGTGGGGACGGAGGACACTGTTGCTGATGAAGATGATTGGACAAACCCGCGGAGAAGGAACAAGAAATTGCCTTTTAGATGGACCGGCAAAACCATCTTTGAGATCCTACCCTTGGGTACTAGCAGTGCTCATATCGTGGGGGAACCCTATCCGACTATGCCAACTATCCCACGTAGTGGGGAACATCGCGAAAAGATTGGTAATGACCATCAGTTCACCCAATCTGAGCTGGAAGTTATGATGGCCTTAGTGGCTCGTCCGGTTGGCAAGAAGGAGCTCGCGGAGAACAGTGATGCCCAGAAATCACTTGATGTGGAATGGGATAAGTTGATGCAAAAGCGAGCATGGGATATGGACAACCCACGGGAGTGGTCAGAGATCTCGGCGGAAGCCGTTAGACGGGGTCGCAAGGCCCATGTTGGACGTGTTTTCGAAATCTGTGTAGAGAAAGGGAGCGAACTCCCCAAAGGAAATCCCCTGAGGAAATTCAAAGGCCGAACGGTCTTCCAGGGTAATAATGTCCAGGACGAAAGTAGCAACGCCGCCCTGTTCTCGGAGTTAGGTTCGAGCCCTGCTTCGATGGAGGCGGGCAAGGTGCTGGATACGTACGGATCTCAGCCAGGTTTCGCCTGTGAACAGGCCGACGGTAAGCAAGCTTACACTCAGACGACTTTGAAAGGCGCTGAAACTTGGGTTCGATTGCCAAGGGAGCGGTGGCCTAAGTCCTGGGTTGGCAAGTTCAAGGATCCAGTAGTTCGGCTTTTCCTTGCGCTGTACGGACACCCTGATTCGGGGGGCTTCTGGGAGAAGCATTGTGAGCAGAGACTCAAACAAGTGGGTTTTGATCTTCTGTTTCCCTCTTCATGGCCTTCGGTTTTCTTTCATCCTAAGCTTCGCCTACTTTTAGCTGTCTACGTCGATGATTTCAAGATGGCTGGACCTGTTGAGAATATGCAGGAAGGGTGGAAGCTGATCGGGTCCAAGATCGATATGGATAGCCCGACTCCACTTGGAAGATACCTTGGGTGTGAACATGTAGAGAAGAAGAAAGTTCAACTGGGAACAGCTGACCATCCCTTTGCCCACATCTTCGATAAGAGCATTCCTGACCCCGCGGCCAAACCTTCGGTTCCGGCTACACCCCAGGATTATACGGAGTACTTTCCTGATGAAGGTGTTATTGTTCGCCATCATATGCAGCCTCGCAAAGCTAAGTATGCTGTTAGCGCTGCGGAAGCAGACGTCTTGAACATCGGCGACCTGCGGTTGACCGAGCGTCAGCTTCTTGGAAGTACTTCTGCAGAAGAACAATGGGATGATGGTTTCCGGGGGGGTAAAGCTTCGGGACTTTGGACGGGAACCACTTATTTGTTTGATCGTGGTATTGACAAGCATCATGCCGTGGCTGCTGTTAAGCGCATTCGTGACAAGAACACAGCTAAAAAGGAAGCTAGGAAACAGGCTTTCTATGACATCAGCCAGTTGTCTAGTGGCACCGGATGCATGAAACAACCCGTCAACATCATCGAGTATGACATGAAGTCTTTTCTTGAACAAGCTGTACAAAAGTACAAAGACCTTGCTGGCCCCAAGTACCACACCCTTAAGTCAGCCTCTACTCCATTCGCCGACGAGAAGATCGCGAGGCCCATCGATGATGAGGCCGAGGCAAAGGGTGAATTGGCTCCTATCGCTAGCCGAGTTCTGATGAAACTTTTGTTTGCTGCCAGGATGGCTCGTTATGATCTTTTGCGGGCTGTTCAGGGATTGGCTAGCAGAGTTACCAAGTGGTCTGCTGAATGTGACCGGGCTTTACACCGATTGATGTGTTATGTGAATTCCACCCTAGACTTGAAGTTGAGGGGATTCATCGGTGACCCGATTGACCAATGCAAAATATGGTTGTTTGCTGATGCAGATCACGCAGGTGAGCATGATAACAAGAGTACATCAGGATGCTTCGAGGCTTTGGTCGGACCAAACACGTACTTTCCTTTGGCGGCTTACAGCAAGAAGCAAACCTCAATTTCTATTAGTTCTACCGAGTCCGAGGTTGTGTGCGCCAATATAGCTTTGAGGACTGTTGGTTTGCCATCCTCCGCTTTGTGGAGTGTGCTCCTGAAGGCAGGGGGGGGTTCAGACGCATCAAAGCCGTGCGCACCCCGGAAGGGAGATGCCTGTTTGGCCAAATTCCCAGATCAGGATGTTGCTTCTCAGGTACCGAAGACTGGTAGACACGAACTTATTGATTGTCGAGTAGCTGTTCTTTCAGGCGGTGACAGCATCCCTGAACCCGTCGAGCTCGCATCCCATCCTCTTCGAGATGTATGGTTGCTCCGGGGGGACAAATGGTCCAGAACAGAAGAAGCTGTTGCTTGGGAAGAGCTCGAGAATGCCTCCTATATGGTTCCGAAGGATGCTAAAGTCATCTTGTGCCTGTACCGGAAGTCATCATTGGAGTATCGTCGCTCTGCGGAAGCAGAAGCCGAATTGAATTATGAGGCTTACAAGCTCCGTCATGGACTTGGCGACTTCGAGTACACCGATGATGCAAAGATCAGATCCGATCATTCATTGATCATGGCTGCACCACATTGCATGCAACCTGTGATGTTGGAAGATAACCAGGCCACCATTAGGATCATGGAGTCCGGAAGGTCACCGGCATTTAGGCACACAGACAAAACCCAAAGAATCAATCTCGGATGGGTATCGGAACAGTTCAGAAGGAAGCATTATGATCTCGCGTACATTAGTACCTTGTTGCAGTCTGCCGACATTTTGACTAAGCCATTTACCAACATTGACAAATGGAAGAGAGCGATTTTCCTCATTGGCCATGTCTATGTCAAACCATCAAGGCCTGCTTCGCCAATCGTCGTGCCGGACAACCTCGAGAAGAGGATCGAGCCCGAGAACAACGGGGTTCTCATTGAATGGGGTCGTTCTCTCTGCTCGGAAGGGCAGACGATAGTGGTAGCGGTAGCCCATCTGTCGTTCGGGTCACTCATAGCATGGACCTTAACAGTACTCAGACGAGTAGGGACTTGCTCAAGGTTGTCAAACCGTTTGGGTTGACCTGCGCTTTGCGGGGGGTCCTGATGACCGCAAACACTTTGGCAAGCTATGGTCTTCTTTCGTCAACTTAAGCACCGGATTGGATTTGAATAACTGTCGTTACGTCGTGATTGCTCCCTGGGATCATTTCTCATGGAAGATGGATCGAGTTATCAAGTGGTGTTCCAATCATGAGTGTACGAGTTTTGAACTTCTTGATGGCGAAAGATCAGGCAGTTTAGGTCATTGGAGATTGCATACTTCCTACAAGAATTTGCCAATTGATGTGATGAACAATTTTCATGGCTGTAAGCTCAAGAACATTTCAGAGCCACAATTTCCTGTTCGACAAGCTGCTGTTGCGGTACAAGTTACTCTGAGCGAAGATCCTATAGGAAGCGCAGCAGTGATGGCATCCTCTTTGCCCACCGTTTCTCTGGAGGAGCGTCGCCGACGCATCGAGGCTTTCCGCAGGGCTCTTAAGGACCCTGATTGCCTCGCGGAAGCGATGGCCTTTGAGGAACCGGCATATTTTAAGGATGCCTATGGCGTCGTGAAGGAGGCGTACCAGTACAAGCTGGTGGAGCCTGTGGAGTCTGATCCGCCAGAGGCCATTTTCCTCGGCCGTATCCGAAACGGCGAGTGGATTGGTCTGCGGAAGCAGTACCCCTACGCAGGTTTCCCCCTCCTGTACGAGATGTGGCACCGCCATTTCAACAGCCCGGCACATCAGGGAATGCCGATTGAGGGCTTCGAGCTCCACGGCGATTCCCTCCTGACGGAGTGGACAGAACTTGTCAAGGCTTATCTCCGCGACCTGGCTTATGTGGGGCATGCCACAAACGCCGAACGGACTCTCAAGGCTACTGAGCCGTTTGATGTCTGTCACAGAGCGTATGTGCTATCTCAGGAAACCCTGGGCTACCACGAATTGATGCCAGCTGCCACGGCGTTGCTAGACTCGGTGTATACTCCAGCCCTTCGCAGAATCGAGCATCAAGAGCAACCAAGCTCGTATTTCATTATCGGAGGAGATAGCTCTCTCGCCTTGGTGACCCGCGGCGACGGTGGACGCGTCCTGATGAAAGGGACGATGGAACCGTCACTCCGGGAGGAGATGACCAAGGACCTCCGCATGGATGGATGCTCGGTCGTCATGCACTGGGGAAAAGGACTTGGAGACATCGTGTGGCACGTGGAACAAGAGCTCAACCGAGTCCAGAAGTGGAAGAACGGCCAGGAACCGCTCGCACCGGAAGGTGTCGACATTATCATTCAATGGGGTGGTAATGACGTCTATGGCGAGTACGGTTACAAAGGCTTTTCCTTCCACATGCGCAATGCGTGGGTTCGTGTTGATGATGCATTGCATGACACCCTTTCCAATTGGGAGACCAAGGCACGCAAAGCCGGTTCGTCTCTCATCCCGGAAGGGAGTGTCCTCTGTCACGCTGGTGGCTGGCCCCCACAATGGGGAATTCTATGGTCTCCCGGAGGTCTATGACCTGGAGATGGCACGCCATTCCGACGAGGTAAAAGAGCGAGGGATCCGCATTGTCGATCCCCAGGCCCACATCCTTGCAACAGAGCGCTACGATGGGTTTCACATGGAGGCTACCCACGACAACGTGAAGGTTACCACCAGCTGGTTCTTTCACCTTTGCTCTGCAATCATGTTCGAGCGGTGGCTTGTGAAGCACGCAATGGAACTTAAGGCCAATTCGCGTGGCATCCTCTTTCACAACCACTTTCACCTCGGACTCGGCTTGGAAGAGCTCGACATCCCTCCTACCACGGACTTGCTCATTCCGGCGGAAGCTGAGATGGTGACTTTCCCACCTGAGGCACCGCCCGTGCAACGCTTCCCAGAGGAGGAGATTGTCTTGAACCAGCCGATCCTCAGCTTGGAAAAGCTTGACGAGCTTGAGGGTGTGCCGCCCACTGACTATGTCAATGAAGTGACGAAAGAGTCAGAGGAGCTCACGGTCGAAGATATGGTGTCTCGTAACCCGAATCCGGAGGACGAGCACCTCACCGTGGAAGCGGTTGACCCCGGCTCGGAGATGGAACAAATCGTTCGGAAAATGATTGAGTCGGTGAACCTGGTGATGACGGATAAGGAGGCTGAAGAGGTCGCCCAGGAGAAGGGTGTTGCTCCCTACGAGTATGTTGAGCCGAATGTCACAGCTACATCTGTCGTGGATGGTGAGGCAGTCTCTACGATTGCTACTTCCGATATCCCGACGGAGGTCTGGGACTCTGGTCCGATGGCTGTGGACTACGGCGCAGACGATGAAGAGGAGCATCCCCGCGGAAGTGGTGGACCCATCTGGCTTACACCGGATCAGCTGCCTGATGTCAAGGGTCGCATGGGATACTTCCGCCTCAATGAGATGGAGTGTGTTTCGTTGGGCAAGAAGCTGTCGTGGCACTTGCGTGGGCATGCCAAGGACAAGGGATTCCGCACTGTTGAGTTCGATGAAGAGCAGTCTGCAGAGATTGGTGATGTCTTGAAGGTCATTGGGAAGCAGTGGTCCCGCCTGACGGTGATGACCATCATTGACCTGTTGACGTCAGATCACTGTGACAAGGCACGGTTCGAACTCCAGGCGGAAGCCTTGGACGAGGAGACACGATTGGGCCGGGGAACAAACTGGCACTTTACTCGTGTCCGAGCATTCCACGGGCACAATGCCTGCTTGCTCGTCCTCGACAGCGACCCGCTGAAGACCACTGTCAAGCAGTGGGCCCTCGATGACAAATGGATCCCGTCCTATGTTGATCTACCGATCACGGGTCCATACCCTTTCAGGGCAACGGCCTTCGATCTGATGCCAAAGCTGGCGTACCACGCCACATACTGGCGAAATTTCATGAAGATCGTCAACACAGGCCTCATCCCGGGAGGGAAAATGACCTCGAAGGGCAACAGCGGGAGGCCCTTCAACATGTTCGCGATGGAGCCTCAGTGGGAACGCACCTCCAATCAGGGCGTCCGCCCTGGCGCCCAGCTGGAATTTGTGATAGACTTACAGCTCGCCGCATGCGATGGCTGTCGGTTTTTCGAGACAAAAGCTGGAGCGCTGCAGACGCCGGATTGGATCAGCAACCGGGCCATTCTGTATGCATATGACCGGTCGACTCAGGAAATGATCTGGGCGAACCGAGCATACGAACCAGCGCGGAAGGGCTTGGCCCAGCCGTGCAAAGACAAGAGCCTCAACACGCCCATTTATGGCGAGCGGGGTCACCAGGAGCTGGTCGATGCAAACGGCTATTGCTACAACTACCTCGTGGCAGGCCTCGGGTATCGCAACTTCGACACCTGGAAGGACGCCGCTAAGGCATGCAAGGATGTCTATGACCTTGATTTCTACCCAACAAGCATGTGTGGTCTAGACATTCGCATCCCGGAAGGGCATGCCTTGCAGGGCTCAGAGTCATTGTACAAAATGGTGGTTCACGTGGCTCCAAAGCATCCTCATCAAAAATGCAACGATGAGTCGGATTGGCGTCGCCAGGAGAATGTCAGCATTCCTTCTTTCGCTTGCCCGAGCTGCGGTACATCCAACGTCGATGGTGCAATCTGTTGTTATCGATGTGAGTCTCGATTGGAACCGCACTCAGATGTGAGCATGGCCTTGGAGAACACCCGTGCCAAGCAAGTTGCCGCCCGGAAGGGTGAGCCCCTGGATTACAGGGCATTGCAACCAAGCGGGGAGGTCAACTCCAATCGTGCCACGGGCAACAAGAGGGATCGGAGTGCTGGCTCTGGCCCAGCAGCTGTTCGTCAGCAGGCCGCCAAGTACCTTGGAAAGGCCTTGAAGGCGGGTTCTCGCACTGTTGTTGAGCGTCAGTCTCGTGATCCGTTCACGGCCTACAACAATGCAAGATTTGGCATATCCATTACGGGGCTGGAGCAACTCATGATTTTCGCCCGAATGAGGATCGCCAACCCGCCGAGGTCCTGCCAGATGATCCATGACCGCACTGGCTTTGACGGCGCAGCCAAGGTGAGCTTCTCATTCCCACCGGAAGGTGAGGACCTGACACTTACGGACCACTGCTTTGTGGCGTTCGTGGACAGGTTCTACAAGCTTGACGAAGCCGCCTTGTTAGCGTTTGCCGTCCATCGCAACGGCTACGTCATGGACATCCTCGGCTTTAGCGGTCGCACATTGAAGCCGACCGGTCCAGTGGTGCAGATCTTGGCTAGGATTGTGGGATTCTTCCAAGATGAGGTACGGTATGCAGTTGAGCGCGGCGAACAAGTGCCTGAGTTGGTTTTGCCTGCCAATCAGGAACTCCGCGTCCCGGAAGGGCTCGCCTCTCTTGGGGATAGACAGCTGAACGAGCTTCTCATCAACACGAAGTTCGCGAGACAGCTTCCCGGCGCCAAGGGCGTCAATGAGAGGATCGGGTATGCCTTCAGAGAAGGGAGGACGGAGATCAGAGGCAGATCAGCTCAGCCGCCGATTCCAAAGGCGAGGCCAACAACCAGAGCTACCGGTAGTGCACAGCGAGCTGGCTCAGTTCCTCCAAAGCCAAGAGCACGCCCTCGTGACCCTTCCCCGGGAGTGGCAGCTACCCGCCTGCGGCCAACAGAGCCCAGCTATCCGCCACCCGGAAGGGATGTGCCAGGATCGTCAACGGATGCGCCGATGCGTCCGCCCGAGCCAAAGGGGCCTCCACCAACGACCTTGGTTGTCGATTCAAGGGGGAACCCTATTGACCCATCGCAGCCTCGCCGACCTTACTTCACCCGGCATGATGCGCTGCTTTGGGCTCGCCTCAAGGCATCTCGGGACAAGAACGTTCCCAGAGGCATGGAAGACCGTGCAGTACCAGCATTTCATGATTTGAACGACTTCCACCTCCTGGCACCGGAGCACGTGGGCTACTTTCTCTCTGGCTGGAAAGAGACCCAAAACGGGATCCGCCTGTACTGACTGCCGCGTCTTGTGCAGTACAGTAGCAGCTAATTAGTATTTTCGGTTCGTTGTGTTGTCTTCTCCACCCTGACGGGTCGGACATGTAAGAGTAGTTTATCTGCTCCATGTCCATTGTTCTGCCTCCCTGACGGGACGGCCTATGTAAAGGGCCGGAACTGATGGGACATGGCACGTCAGGAGTGTTGAGATCTCTCTAAGAGCTTCGTTGCACCTAAGGTGTAAAATCAGCCTTCTTTTGCATTCGCAACATGTTGGTAGCATACTGTACTTCTACTTTCGCCTCTCTTCGCTGCCCTAAGAGGCGCGGGGGGTGTTTTATTGCTCTTTGTACGTATGACTACGGACATATTGTTGCTTGGCTCAAGACAAAAAGCGTGTGTGCGATTCGTGCTATCGTGCACTATCTATAAACAGTAAGCCTAGTTACTAAGTCCCATGATCCTTTAAGTAGGGCGCAGGTTCTAGGTTCCATGTTCAGGGTCTAGCCGTTTTCAAAGGAGAAAAGGAGGGACCCTTAATGGGGACCCCTACCCTATAATGGGCTATATAATGGGTATATAATGGCTATATTAAGGGTATAGTACCTAGGGGTCCTTATTAAGGGTCCCTCCTGTTCCCCTTACTCTTTAGGGAGCAGAGTAGCGACGAAGACCACACTTGGAGGGTCGGGGGACCAAGTAGGTAGTAAGTAGACTTATAAGTACCCTAAAAGGGAGCCGTAATTGGGGTTATGGTACTTATAAGTCCCTAAAAAAACCAGTTACTAAGTCCCCCGACCCTCCAAGTACCCTAAACCCTAAACCCTATACTCTTATAGAATCCCTATAGATCCCTTTAAAGGAACCCTAAAGGAACCCCTAAGTTCAGTATCGTTTAGGGAGCAGAGCAGCGACGAATGCCACAGTGACGACGCCTCAACCTGAGGAGACGGAGCACGACGCGAATTTGTTGCAGCTCTTGTTCGAGACACCCACGAAGTCGGGGGTCCCAGCTGTCTCAAACAGATATCTGGGTTTGATGGTTTCTTGTATGAGAGTACGGCACCTAATATTTAAGGTACCCAAAAAGGGACCAGTAAGGTAAACCCTGAAGCCTAATCCGTATAAGGGTGGTTATCAAAATTATGGCCCTTTTTTGGGTACCCGACATAATAGGTGCCGTATTATAATAAGGACCCCAAAAAGGGACCATCATTTTGACAACCACCCATCTGGCCTTGATGATTTCTTGCAACTCTGAAAAATGGGCAGATATGTGAGGGGTTCCCTAAATCCATAAACATTCCTAAACCCTAAACGTAGGCCCCAAATCCTGAATTGAGATGCCTGCTGTTCTGCTTACTACAAAGGCCAAGAAGTTCTTGATGCTGCCTTTGGGAATGGCTGTGAGCTCTTGAAGAGGTTTGGGTTTGGTGGGTGGGTTGGGGTTTAGGGTTTAGGGCTAGGTGTGGATGGATAACTATATCGGAGGGTTTTCGAATCCTGAAGATGTTGTTTTAGGGTCAAGGGCCAAGCCTTGACACGTGAGGCCAAAGCATTGAATGCCGAAACTAACCCTAAATCCTAGCCCTAGGTGCAGCATGCCACGGACAATCTGCATCATGGCCAAGCTATAATTGGGGTCCAGAGCTCCAGTTAAATATAGGGCTTAGGTTCATCATTCACTGTAAACTACCACAAGTCCTTGAAGCTGGGGGTCCGGCTGCGTTGCAAGACGCACCGGTGGCCAACGCGGCAATGCATGCGGACAACGCGTTGGCAGAGATGCTTCATGGAGGTTTCCGCAGAGGAGCTCTGCGCCGAGCACTCCTTGCACAGCGCTTCAACAGCTAGTGTACATCGTGAGTCTGTTCCGCGACTGATCACGCTGTGACATCTGCAGCGTCTGTAATGAGATCTGCGGGGTTTAATGATGCTTGTCCATACACCTGCCAACAGTGGATCTTCCTGTGTTCATTCGGTCGTGGAGTACTACAGCAGGGGTTAGTCATTACCTATACTATCTTGGGGGTTCCTTATTGTAACTATAGTATACTTGACCCCAAAACCCTATTCTAATTGTTAAGGCCCCTGTATTTCTCTGGGGCTGCTTTCGCAACGCCCACAGCCCTGAGACCTCCAACTCATCATTCCTGAAGCCGCCAGGGAACCCACACCCTACAGAAAGCTGGAACATGGATCTAGGCTGGGATTCCCCATACTTTACCTTACCGGCACGAGGCTAGTGATATTCCAACTTTCTTGTCTTCTGCTTTAGACCTGAACTCGACACCTTTTGACTTTCTTCCCCTACTCCCCAACAACCGTAGGCCCTAGAGCCCCCATGCGCAGGCTGCGATACATCATCATTGAGGCCTTCGCTGCCTTCCGGCAAGCATCCGCAGGCCTCTTCCTTTCTGAGAGCTGGGGGGTGTGTGCGTGTTGGGTTTGAGGTTTTTGCGGTAACAGTTCCGGCGTACCGGGGTTCAGAGCTGTACGGATTTGGGTTGAGGGGTGCGGCGTATCGTGGGCTTACATCTTGAGAGTTTCCGCGCCTAGATGTTGAGGTGTCGGTCTGTCTGCGCTGGGGTAGGTTGGGACAATGGCCAGCGCATACAGCAAACCCTCAAACCTAGTCCACGTAGCATGCTCCCTGCTTCTTGCCTTTTGTTGCTTCAGGCCCTCGCTTGTGTCAGGTCAGATTGATACTTATTGACATCTCAATTGAATAAGGGTTGGGCCGCGGTTTTCTTCGGGGAAGTTTGTAGCTTGCGAGATGCGTGCCCACAGCGTGATTTTGTGCTAGACTGCAAGGGCAAACCGCTTGGTTATTCTGGCATGCTGGCACAGTTCCGGCGCTGCCTCGTTGTGTATGCTGGCCTGTCACCCAGCGTGGCAAGTCGGTTCACCTTGCACTCGCTAAAGACCACGCTCCTGGCCTGGTCATCACAGGTCGAGGTACCGGAGGTGCTCCGGGAGGCACAGGGGCATCACAGATCGGCAACCGTCTCTGCCTGTGTGAAGCGTTACTCTCGTGATGACATCAATCCTCAACTAAGTTGCCAGCGCAAGGTGGTCGCCAAACTGCGCGATGGTTGGCGCCCTTATGTGCCTGTGGACCGAGGCCTCGGCCGTGTGGATGCCGCGGTGTTTGAAGCGCACGTGCCCGCGCTTCCGCGAGTGGGACAGGATGCAGAGCCTGGCGAGCTGCCTTCCGACACAGAGGCGGAGTCGGATGCCGAAGTTGCCGCCGCCCCCGCAAGTGATTCTGAGCATGGGGAGTTCGAGAGCGACTCTGATGCTAGCGTGGCTAGCGCGGCCCCTAGCCTCGCAGATCTGGCTGACTTGGAAGGCAGCTGGCTTCTGAATACAGTTTCCGGCTGCGCTCATAAGTCCGTGTGGTGCAGCGAGCTTGAGTCATGGGTCCTGGCGTGTCGGCCGAGTTTACAGCTTGGAAAGCAGTATGAGCACTGGACGTGCAACCCATGCTTTCATGGTTTCAAGTCATGCGGCCATTCGGGCTGTTGGAGTTCGTGCTGAGGCAGCCCAAGCGCTTATTTTATTATAAAGTGACGCTCTGCCCTTTGGGGGCCGGTCACTTCGCAGGGGCTTTGGGCCTTTATGCTTTGCTTGTGGTACAGTTGTTTGTGTTGCTGCGCGCAGCCCTTTGGGGGCCTGTCATGTCGCAGGGGCTTTGGGCCTTTCTGCTGCGTTTTCTTGTTTGAGCTTTGGGCTCTTGTCGGTGATCGGTATCTCAGCAGGGGCTTTGGGCCTTGCTGCTTTCCTATTCTCGCAGGAGATGCAGGCATTTGTCACTACCCATGGCCTTGTTCGGCGGTCCAGCATCTGCGTGCTTTGGCTCGCTAGTCAGTGTGTGCGTACATCCGCTCTGCGTTGTTCCCTTGCTTGCTTTGCGCTCTTTGTCATGCCTGCGAGCAGTGCAGCCTCGTGGCGTACCACCATGTTGCAAGCCGGGGTGCAGGAGTCTACTGCTGATGCAATTATCCGGCTTGGCTATGACGAGGAGGGCTTGTTCCGTGCAGCTTTTGTTGATCAGAATGCCTTTGAGGGTTGGCTGAACAAGCTGCGTCACAAACTTGGCGATGCAGATTTGACTGCGCTCAGCGATGAGGATTGGGGCACTCACCCTCATGCTGCCCGCCTGCGTTTGTTATGGCAGTCCGGGCTGCCCGCACAGCAGCCGCCTTCTGCTTCGGCTACACCGGCTGCATTGGCTTTGGTCCCTGCCGGTTCCATTCCAGGGGCAGGAACTACTGGGAAGAACCGGTGGCTTGTAAATGGTTAACATACTCTACGAGGTTAGCTATCTGTTTACAAACAAATGTAAAGGGTTAAGTTGGTTTAGCTATAGGGGTTAGCATAGCTTAGAAAAGGGGGTTAGTCTAAGTAACATAAAGGGGTCCCTTATACGTCTAAACCTTCCAAGCCCTGAACATAAAAGCCTCAAACCCTAAACCCGAACCCTGCAAAACAGAAGTCTTTTTTTGCATGCCGGTCGTTCACGGTCTTCCGGCTGGAGAAACTCGTTTAAGGCCGTAGCCTGAGAACGGCTGCATTTCAGCAGATATATAATATACATGGGATGCCGTAGCCTTCTGCATCCCATTCTGCATGCCTGCAGCAAAAGGGGCCGTAGCCTGGAAGAAAGCTTGCTTTCAGCTTGCTGAGTTTTCAGACTCCTCTTCCTCATGCTCCTCTTCCTCAGCCACTTCCTGCTGGGAATTCCAGTTGTCTTCATACTCTGGAGAGGACTGCTCGGTCACGGTAGGGAGAGCATGCTCGTCCCCGGACTCCACGATATTCATATATTCGTACTCCCTCCATGCCCTTCTGTAGTTGCTGCGACGGACATCCCTCTCGTTGTACCACTTGATTGTGCATTTTGCACACCAGTGGTTCAGGTGTGCATTTTTCACTCTGCAGCAGCTGGGGTCACCGCATTCCGTGCATGGTCCTGCACACGGGTCCATCCTCAAACGGCGGCTGCAGGCTCCTCCCATTTCAAACTGCACGTGTGCAGGAGCTTATAAGGATGGCCTTGGCCGCGATGCACTCGCAGTCTGTTTTTAGAGTTCGCAGCACCTTTGGCCTTGGCCGGATATCACAGCAATCGCCCGAAGACAGGCGAACGGCAAGCTCTATAAAAAATATTATAGCATTTGAGCCACATGGCGGCAGCAGATTTCAGACATGATATAAGGCACATGACGACCCCCCATACATGCCCGATGACCCAGTGAAAACCCTTCGCATGCCTCTGTTTCCTTGCGATGCACTCGTGTGTCAGCAGCTACTTTGCTGCATGGTATATAATGATCTATCTGTGCAGCATGCTAACCGATTTTCGGTGCAGTGCTCATGTGTGCATACACACATAGAAGCAACAAGTTGGTTGGCATCGCTTTCGAGCCCTGCACAGCTGGCTTAGCAGCCGTTCTTCTTCTTCCACAGCAGAATGGCCTCTCTGTGGGCCTCTCGCTGGCACTCTACCACTTGCTGCTCCGAGAAGCCTTGCTGCTTTGCCCACGTTCCGGCTCGCTTGTACATGCGAGAAGCATAGTTCTTCTGGATGCAGCCGTCCTCCCAGACAATTTGGAACTTCCGCTTTCCATGCGAGCCTTGGGCTTGCTGCTCCTTTGCTTTGCCTTGGCCTTTCTTCGAAGCACTCTTGTCCTTGGACTTTCCTTTGCCTTTGCCGCTGCCCTTCTTCTTTGGATCTTGGCCTTGGCCATTCGTTTTTGTCTTGTTCTTTGCCAAGTTTCCTTGGCCACTCGCTGCAGCTGCAGCGGCCGGCTTCTTCAGAATCCCAGCTTTGCGATCTTTGAGCTTCTTGAACAAAGCTTCGTCCTCGAGATCGTTCTCGGCAGGGAGCGACTCCGTTGCTTCGGGTTCTTCGGCTGGAGGCAGGGCTAGCTGCAAGGCCGACTGTCGCCCTGGCGAGGTCTGCTGTGTCGCAGCCGAAACCGGCTGGGCTGGGTTGCCCAGAGCAAAGCCGACCCCGGCACTGCTGCTGCTCAGCTCGCCTCCTGTGATGGAGTTCCGTCCAGGGGTCCTGCAGCAGGTATACAAATGGAAAGGCATGCATGGGCTGTGTATATACAGATGCAAAACAAAGGAAAAGATAAAAGAAGCATGCAGTCCTCCTTTGCAAGATACTTGCGCCTGCAGCAAGCTGCAGCTCCCTTCGCCCACCATCCTGGATGGCATTCTGACCGCAGCCCTGGTCCAGCATTCTTTCCAGTCGCCCGAAGCACTGCTCCATGCGGCTCTGGAACTCGTTCGCATGCTGCTCAGACACGGCGGCCTGGCCATCTGGCCTCGGCAGCCTCTGCTTCTTGTTCTTCTGCAAGAGCTTGGAAGTAGATCGCATCGGAATGTGAGCTAGCCAGATCCCAGCCCTCACGTCTTTGCCCATGGGCGGGTCCTCAGCCTTGTAGGCTCGGTCGAACAGAGCCTTCGGCAAGCTGCTGGGGTCATCGGGATACGTGAGCAGGCCGACCTCAGTCGGCTCTGCATCCGTTTTCACGGATTCCCAAGATCTCTTGAAGACCTGGACCTCTTCGTAGATCTCTTCATATGTCGGCATCTGACTGAGCTCGCCGGCTGCCAGTGCCAAGAGGAAGGCCAGGCCTTTCTTGACCGTCTGTTCTGTGAGGTTCCTCAGGCCCAGCTGCAGATACCTTTTCAGAAGGATTTCCAGCCTTGCCGGTGCTGGCGACTTTTCCAGCATAGACCACTCAGTGACCGTGATGAAGTTTTCCGGCTTCAGCAAGGTCTGCGGCTTGCTTTCCTCCTTTCGCTTGTGAGGCGTATATGTAGTATCTGGCGGCGGTGTTGCAGCCGTGGCCGTTGCCAGAATTTTGGCTTCAACTTTTTCAAGCAACCGTTCTGACAGGGTGCTCTCGAAGCTCAGATCCTGGATCGTCTGCTTCATCTGCATGGCTTGCCCTAACGACAGAGAGCCAAGGCTCTCCAGCCGGGTGCACCAGCTGTTCATCAAAGCATCGACCGAAGCCTTGCTCCCACTTTGTGCCCACTCGGCCATAGGGCTTAACTCGGCCTGCAACTCTCGGGCCATCTCGCCGTGGCGAGATATATATAGCCGTGGCCAGAAAAGGAGAATCCAGAAGCCCCCTCTATAGGAGCCAAGATGCTACAACCCCACTACAGGAGCCAAAATGGCAGCTGCATGCACATCCATGGAAAAAGAGCATGGTACAGGTCGCCTGCATGTGTGTGTACGTGCAGATTCCCAAAATCCAGGATGCATGCAGGATCAATCTTTTTCATCGGAGGGAAGCAGGCAGGATGATTTGTCGTCGGCCTCCGGCCATGTCTCTCCATGTGCATGCACACAGAAAGTCTCTGCATGGCAGCAGATGCAGGCTGTCTATGCAGGAGCACTCCCCCACGAGGTCATCGCAAAGCAGAGAAGAAATGGAATGCACAACACTGTAGGCTTGCCCTGCCAGTTCCACGAATGCCCAGACAAGGGCACACTCCAAGCAACCGTTCCCTTCAAGCAGCACCGCATCGCCACGACATATCCGTTCCCCGGAGGGCAGCCTGACTTTTTCTGCCACATGAATCACTTGTGCCGAGGTCAGCTCCGGAATGATTTTGCGAAGTGCTGCCGCCTTCCTCCGAGAAGCTGGCTTCGGGTCCTGCAACTGCAGCATCGCTGCGAAACAATCAGCTCTTGCCAAGCAATATAGTTCTTGTCCAAGAACTTCTCGGAGAAGACCCTGCTCGTAAGCAGAAGTCTTCTTGATGTCCTCGGCGAATCTCTTGATAGTGCGATGCTTTCTTTCGTGAGTGTAGCACTGAACCATGAAACCCCACTTTTCCAGGTGCGAACCGAAGTGGAGAAGCCAATGGAACTTGGAATGCATGCGGTCCTGCCACTCAGCAGCATGCACTGCTTGCAAGAAATCGGAAACGTGCTTTCTCATCTGGCCGGGCGAAACCGCTCCCTCACTGCGAGCTCTCTGGCAGCATGCCACGAGTTTGTCCAGCTGCAAGAAACATTGGATCGCTTGCACTGCCTCAACATTTGCATTTGCCCTGGCGAGCTGCCTGAAGAAACAAGCCAATATTGGAGACAGTGTCAAGCCTTCGGAGGCCGTGCATTTAAAGGTCTCGGCTTCCTTGCATGCTTTTGCTCGGGACTGACCCAGCATCCCTTCGGCCTTGGCCGAGATGTTCCGGGGCAGGGTCCACTTGGCCACGTACTCGTCGGCGATTTCCCAGAGATTGGGAAACTGCTTCTGCAAAGCTTCCAAAACAAGCCAGGTCACTGTCTGGAAGACACCGGAGACCAGCAGGGTGTGCATGCTGTCGTGGCAATACTGTGAGACCGGCCGGACCAGCCATCGTTGATCCTCTTGTTGCAGCAGGGAACAACTATTATAAGTCCAGCCGGTGGCTTGCTGCCACGTGCTGAAATCTGCAGCATTCAGAAGCATCTTCTTCTCTGCCAGTTTAGCCATGGCCTCGTGGATGGATTGGTCGGTCGCAAGCGAAAGCTTACTTTCTCGGATCTCAGAGGAACCGACCACGGGGAGCCCGCTGCTGTGCAGGATATCACATCGTTGTGCTATTACATTCCTGCACAGCATGCACATGCGGGTGCCAGCATCCCCCTTGCAGCTCCATAGAGCTTTATGGGCACCACCGTCTTGAACGATCATTGACAAAACCACCCGGAAGAGGACGGGCGGACCTCCTGGTCGCTGCAACGATATGCACCCGTGCTCCAAATGGTTGGCCGGCCGCATGAATATGTCTCGCAGGATTTTCGAGATCCATTGAGAGACACCTGCTTCGGCCTTGGCCATCAGGCTGGATCGGAGCAGTCCTATGCATAGCCACGACTCCTCGTGCTGCAATGCATAGCTTCCAAGTTCTACGAACGAGGCATAGCAAGCCCAGATTTTTCTCTTCGTCTGGACTGCCAAAGGATTACCCGGCACGATCTCGTCCGTATAGAGGATCAGCCGCCATGCCGAGCTGGGGCTCGGAGGATTCTTGTCGATGCACGCCCAAAAATATTGGGCGAAGTTGCTGTCGGCATCCGAGATAGCAGCTTGCAGCAGAGCCCAAAAATCGACACTGGGTATCTGCAGCTCTGCACCATCTGTCTGCAAAAGTGACAGACGATTGAGGATCCTATTCTCTTTCAGGGGTTGCCAGGCAGCCTCGGCTATATGTTTTCTTTGTGTGAGTTCCGGGACACCCTCGTCCCGCAGAACTTTGCAAACTTCGGACAAAGCCGAGGCTGTGAGATGGGGCAATTTCCTTCTCAGAGCATTCACCTTCTGAAGCTTCGCTGGTCTTTCAGCAAAAGCATCGGTGCTGCTGGAGGCCATGGCCCTATATCACCACGGCACCGCACCAACAGCAAATGCCGGAACATCTCCGTGGAGAGTTCCTTCTTCTCCCTGTGCCTGCAGCAGCAAGCAGCCACATACACGCCTCCGTGGAGGCTTCCACACGCCTCCGTGGAGGCTCCCACACGCCTCCGTGGAGGCTTCCACACGCCTCCGTGGAGGCTTCTCGCATCCTTGGATGCTGGGTCTCCATGGCAACAACAAACCAAGCTACAGGACGGGTGACACAACAAATGGCCCCAGGAAGGGGTGCCTGTCTGCGAACACAACTGCACCAAACCTTGTCTGTGCTCGACTCTGGGCATCTGTATGCATGCTGCACGGCTGCTTGGGCCCTGCTTTCCGCTGCTCAGAGAACACATTTCGGCAGGCCCACAAAACCCTCAAAATATGATATGGAAAAAACTATATCATATGAAAACAAAGTCAATCATATGATATAGTAGAAACTATATCATATGAGGCCAAAATATTACATATGATATAGAAAAAACTATATCATATGATATCTGGCCCCACAGACTCATATGATATAGTAGAAACTATATCATATGGCAAGCGATGCCATCATATGATATAGAATATGCTATATCATATGGTTTCCTTTCAATATATATGATATAGAAAAAACTATATCATATTTTCTACGTTTGAATAAGGTTCCAATCTTAAGGATAACCGAAAATTATTCTTAAAAAAAAAACCCCTAAACCCTAAACCCTAGAAGAGAAAAAAGCGCGGAGACACTCTTTTTTTCACCAGACGGCAGCCGGCACTCTGGTTTTTCGGAAGACGGCAGGCGGCTGCCGAGCTAGTACCGCTGCCGAAGCTCCTGGCAGGCGATTTGGAAAAGGCTCGTCACCACTTTCCCGTAGGAGCTCCCAGACCCTCCTTCCGGATCGTCCGGGTCCTTCTTGTCCGGCATTGGGACGTGATCATCGTCCCGTACCGGCGACTCCTGTCGCTTACGTTTGGCCTTAGCCTTGCTGCCCTTAGCCTTGCTGCCCTTCTTCTTGTCCTGGCCGGTCTTGCCAGCCTTAGCTGGCAAACTCCTGGGCAAAAGCTTCACCGGCTTTCGATCCTCTTTGTCATCCTCGGGCTCAATCAGGGAGATTGTCTCTCCTGCCCCCGGCTTTTTTCCTGTTCTTCGTGCCCTTAGCCTGCTCAGGACGGCCCTTCTCAGCTTCGGTATGGGCCTTGGCCCCCGAGGGGCCGGAGCCGCCTCTCACATCACCATAGCCATATCCCTGGCCCTTGTCGCCATATCCCTGGCCCTTGTCGCCATATCCATGGCCCTTGTTGCCGGAATCCCGCCGCAGCTCCCACTTTGGGACTTCGGATTCCTCTTCGCTCTCCTCTTCCCTCCCGGGCTGCCAGTGCTCCTGGAACCGGCGCTTTGCCCGGCCTGCAGCAGCCTCCTTGCTGAGCCCTTCGGCTATGTATTTCCAAGTTCGGTGAAACACCGACAATCGGTGCTGGCGACGAGGCGGCCGCATGCTCCTGTATCCACCTCCAGCAAATGGGGCACTTTTTGGACGGGCCCTTGGGCCCGTCCGAAGGCTTGTTGTCCTTCTTCTCATCTGCTGCCTTCTCATTTGCCCCCTTCAATTTTTCATCCACCTCCTTGTCCTTTTTCTCTGATCTCTCTCGTTCGCTTTTCTTTTCATCCTTCTCCTTCTCTTTTTTATCCTTCTTTCCCTTTTTTTTATCCTTCTTTTCCTTTCTGGCCTGCTCTTCTTCTGCCCAGGACTGGAGAGCTGCCTGGGATGCCGCGACCCTGGCTGTTGCAAGCTTTCTCTCCAGCCTCTGCCTGCCGGCGGCACTTATCGGCCAATCAGCAGTCTTCTCATCCAGAGAAGGGACTCTGGGCTTCGAGGCCGCAGCCTCCGAGGCCGCCTCCTTTGGCTTCGAGGCCGTAGCCTCCTCCGGCTCCTCCTCCGGATCCTTTTCTTTGTCCTCGGACTCAGTTGCCTCCTCGGAGGCCACAGTTTCCTCCTCAAAGTTCTCCTCCTCCTCTTTCTTGTTCTCGTTCTCCTCTGGCTTTTTGTTGCCATCCTCCTCCTTTTTCTTTTGGTCCTCGGACTCTTCGTGAGATCTCGACCGTAGTCGAGGATCTCGTCGTTCTTCTCTATCCTCTGAGCTCGAGCTCCTCCTCCTTCTATCCTGGTCCCGGTGCTTGGGCATGGCCGACGACTTCGCCTGGCCAGGACAAAAAAAGGGTTTATAGAGGATCGGGGAGGGTATAGGGTTTAGGGAAGATCCCTTAAGCCAGACTCTTTTTAGCACATGTGTATATATATATATATACATATAGTATTTGGTGCATGCCGTGGCATGCACCCACGAGGAAACCGTGGTCTCCTCTCCCAAAGCAAAGCAAACCGTGGTCTGCTTGCTTTGCATGCTTGCCAGCAGATGCAAACAAACCTTGGTCTGCCTGCATTCTGCCGGCCAGCACGGTTGCCGAAAAGCAACCCATGCATGCATCACTGACTAAGCAAACCGTAGTCTGCTAGCCAGCTCTGCAGGAGACCGTGGTCTCCTCTCACAGACAGATGGCAAACCGTGGTCCACCACAATTATAAGGAGACCGTAGTCTCCCGGCTTTGTCCAGGAAACCGCAGTCTCCCGGGCTGCCTATAGTCTATAGTTACATATCTATATCTGTATATATGTTTCGTTTGAAAGAAACTTAAAAGGATCCCTTGCCTGGCCTCGTAAAAAAGGCCAGCCCCCATCCAAGGGCTCCCTACAGGAGCCCAAACAGCTGCAAACACCGGCACAAACTTCACAACCTGCACATGCGAGGCTACAAGTCAAACAACTGCATGCACATGAGACAACAAGGCTTTGCATGGTTTTCCTGAAGCAAACGAACCTTCAGTTCACTAGCACCCCAGGCTTCCTCCGTTGGAGGACTGCCCCTGGCTTTTTGCTGCCCTTTTGGCAGCCGCAGTCGCCTCAGCCTCCTGCAGCGGCAGGGGATCCAAGGGCCGGGCCTTGGCCCCGGCTTTTTTGACAAGCGAATACCTTCTGTAGTCGCCTGTCCGTTGAGCCTGGCGGCCTTGGCCGATTTTCACGACTTTGTCCTTCGCAGCAGTTCCCTTAGGAAAGCTTTGCCGTGCTCTAGTCTGAAAAGACCCAGCAGTAAGCACGGCATTTTGTGTTGCTTCAAAGAACAATGCCATATCATCCAAGTGGAGTTTGGGCACATCCGTGACATGGCCCGCCTCCAGGACACGGATCTCCTTTCCCATCCAGGTAACCTTCAGCACATTCTTTTCTGCTCTTGCTTCCCTGGAAGCACGGCGGGACAAGCGAGTCTTCGCTGCTTTTCTCGGAGAGCTGCCTGTTACAGACACTAGAGCAGCCTCGCTGTCTTCCCCGCCGAAAAGGCCAGAGCTCTGTTCTTTCAGTTTCTCTGCCTGCCGCTTGGACTGCTGCTCCTTGGAGGCATCGTTTCGGGAGCCCACGAGCGATAGATAAACATCGCTCTGGGACAACGATGACTTCGCCGGGTATTTTGGCAGTTTTATGCTATGCTGCTTAGAAAGCAGCTTGCACAAGCCCTGGCTCCATGGACGAAGTACCACAAACGGACCATGGTCCGTTGGTTCTAGCTCCTTGTCACCCACAGTCCAGCTGGCACCATCCAGCTTCAGGACATATACTCTTTCGATTACCAGCGGCATTGTACCTATATTAGCCTTGAGCCGAACTTTATGGAAAGATCAACAACACGTGCCTGCAAACCATCCTTGAATTCACACTTGCAAAAGCGCCAAAAAGTTCCATTGCAGACATCAACCTTGGCTCCTTTTCCCGGAAAACTCAGCAAGCGAGAACTGTCGAGTAACTCAAGAAGCCTTTCGCTTTCGCGAGGCAGCGGATCCTTGATCCAGCTCTTGGGCCGAGGCCCTCAAACTTTCGGCAGGCTTCGGCCTGTACAGGATGCACTCCTTCAGCGAAGCAGTGTTCTTCAAAATGGGAATCTTCCAGCCCTTCTCGTTCAGAAGGACTGTCGCCAGATTCGGCTCTGAGCCGACCGGGATCTGCCAGAAGGCAGATAGCAAACTTCCGGCTGCAGCCGGGGGTGAAATATACAAGCTTGTGCCCGAGGCCGAATGCCGAATGCCAAACCTCCACACTGCCAGCTGCCGGCTTTAAGCCAACCTTTGAAATCTGATCCGTGAAGGGGAAGATCGTCAGCTTGCCTGTCTTGGCTTTGCCCTCCAACAGACAGCACGTGGGATTCTTCAAAAAGGTCAACTCCTCTTCACAGTGCGAGTACTTCAGGAAATACTCGCAGCAGAGCTCGAAGAACCTCTCCTCGGAGTCTCTCTTGGCTGCAAGCCTCCGTATTATGGGGCAGTCGGTCCACAGAGTCAGACACCACTTCGGGTGCATCTCCGCTATACAGATCGAAAAATTTCTTGAGCTCGCTCAGAGGCACCTCGACCTTCTTGTCCCAGCTCACTGGGCAAGACAGCGAGAAAGAGCCGTGGCTCTGGCCGATTTTCTCCAGCTTCCAAGGCCAGATGTCCTGATACTTCTGCTTGCCTTTGTACAGGTTCCCCTCTGCGAAGCCTTGCAGCTTCATCAGGAAGGCCGGGTCCTGCATGTTCTCCAAGGTCGCAGGGGCCGCATCAGACGGCCCATCTTTTGTAGCAGCAGCCGGTGTTGCACCGGCACTCTTGCCACCCATCTCGTGTTCGTACAAAGTCAGCAAATTGGCCAATGACCCGTGCTCAAGGCCTTCTTGCCCCGACTTCTCTTTCTTGCACATGAAGAGGGTGCTGCGAACCATCAGGCGACCGAAGCACTCAACTGCCTTGGCACGTGCACTTGCATCCGTCACATTCTGAGTGTGAGCCCAGGCACGAGCAAGAAGCTCCTCCCAATCCTTTACAGCATCTTCCATGCCTTTCGCACAGAGCCTGCTGACATCGCTCTTGCTCAGCAGCCGAGCCACACCGTCTACCACTTTTGTGGCTGTCAGGTTCGTCGCGATCATCGCAGCCCTTGCGAAAGCATGCGATCGCTCCTGCCCTGCAAACCGGAGGCCGGCGACCGTGGACATGAATTCCTCTCCCAATCTTTTGCTTGCCCCATATTTCAAGGAAAAGTCGTGCAAAAACTTCAGCAGAGGTGCTTCGGTTCCTCCTGCATAGAATCTGCAGAACAACCCGCAAGCGGCCACGGTCTGTGGCGAGGCATCCGGCACCGTGGCTGCTACATCAGCTTGCACAACATCCCAGTCGATGCACAAACCTTGCTCTGCCAGCAACTTTGCTCGGGTCACCATCGCCATGGCGAGCTCCAGCTCGCCTGCCGTTCTTGCAACTCCTTGGGCTGCATTCATGACTTCCTGAACGAAGGAGGCCAGCGAGGGCAGTACTGCATCAACTTCCGCTGACAGCACCAGCCACTCCCATCCATTATCCACGGCCTGCCGAAAGTCCGTAGACAATCGCTGCAACGTGAGCTTGCCGTTGTCCGACACCGTCTCTTGGTCCGAGGGACATGCTGCAATGCAGGCACGGCAAAATGCCGTAAAGTGACTGCATGCTAACGACATGTATCGCTCATCGCCTCGCACCTCAGCTAGCAGCCCTCCATTCATATCCACTTGCCGCTTGTTGAAACTAAAGGCCTTTTGGCTCAGAGCTCTATCCGTGGATATTTCCATGCAAACACTTCGCTTCAGCTCCATGGAGCTGAAGCCTACAGATTGCACCTGGGCCCCTGTCTTGTGAACTTGGGCTCCATTCAATCCTAACCCTGAGCGATTCGACGGGTGCACCAGGACTTGACCCGGCCGCAGCACCTGCCTGTAGCACTTCCTGCTCTCCTGCAGGATAGTTTCGATCTCCGTCCATCCCTCCAATGCCGAAGCATCTTTCTTCAATGCCTGCTCCACGGCCGTAGCCCAGGCAGGCTTCATCTTTTCCAAGTTCTCTTGAAAAAAACGGCTGCATGGCAACAGGATATGCATTTAATTGTCCGCCCTGCCCCCCCCCTGTATACATGCACCCTTGAAACACAAGTCATTTACGTGCCTAACATAGTCATTTCCCTATATAAGAACTGTACTTCAAAAAGTTATGTTAACTTAGCTAAACTTTAGCTAAACCCCCTAACCTTTGTAAATGTTTAACATACTTACACCACTTATGTAAACACTTAGCTAAGTCTATTAACAGTTGTATTTGTTTATCACACTTATAAGTGATTTGCAATATAGATACAACCGGGTTGCAAGCTATTTAACAACATGCTTGCAATCTATATTTATTATAAATAAATTATAAAATATACATTAATTAAATATAAAAATATAAGAATATAAATCAAATAAAAATATAACTATTATATATTATAAATAAAAATAATTATTATAATATATAAAAATAAAAATATAATAAAATATATAAATACAATAATAAATAATTATAAAAATTCAATAATTAATTAAAGAAAAATATAATATATAAAAAAATTAAATAATAATAATATATTATAAATATATAATAAAATAAAATATATAAGATAAACACTTACAAAGCCACGGTTCTTCCCAGTAGAAGGTCTGCAGCCACGGTCCAGTGTCAAGGTCAGGAGCCCCGCTCGCCTCCCGAGAAGCAGCCTCTGGTGAGGTGTCCCAGCCAAGGCGTATTGTGCACACCGGGGTCGGAGCCACAGCCTCATCTGCATAAGCGCTTGTGGGGCAAGGCCTCGTGGACAAAACAAAGGGTGCTCCCCGCCAGGAGTGGTGGCGCTTCCTTTGTCCGCCAGGCACAGGCGTGGCGCTGCGTGCATGCCGGCTGGCCAGGTGGCGCTGGCGCTGTTCGCACTGTGGAGTGTGCGCCTCCGCATTCGTGCTGTCGCAAGGAGCACAGCAACAAGTGTGCCCGACTCCAGCGACTCTCGAGCAGCTCGGGGAGCAGCATGCACACGGACAACGCTGACCGCCGCGTCCGTCGCAACTGCCACGCGTGGTGTCGCTCGCATCTCTCAGTGTGTTGCCCTACACTGCATAGAGAGCAGCAGTGTCGGTGCCGTGACGCAGCTACCGGCCCCCTATTCGGCGTCACCGCACCTTTGACAGAAGCGCAGGTGAGGACAGTCAGGTATAGATAGTGCTAGACTGCTAGACATAAGCTCAGGCCGCAACAATCAAGCAAATGGGCCCTAACTAGATCACCTGAGCAGCCAGTGCAGCTACGAGGCTCCCTCGCCAGGGAAGGGCGGTGGCAAGCGCCACGAGGCAATTGCCGTCGGCTTAGGCCAGAGCGCCTGCCAACAGGTAATGGGACATCCCAACAAATAGGCGGGCGCGAAGCAATCGGCAAGGCAAATCGCAGACAGCATGTCAAGGCACCAAGGGGCGAGCGACGATCAGATGGCTCCGCAGGCACCTGGCGGCACGAATGCAGGAGGTGGACACACAAGGGCACCCTTCGCCAGGGCGGGCACCGAGCCTCACAGCAGCAAGCCTGCGCTAAGAAGCAGGTGACGTATGTCAGCCGCTCTTGCAGGGCTGTAAGCGGACTATGGAAGGACGGACATGTGGGTGACGTATGTCAGCCGCTGCCTAGGATAGTGTGGGCGCACACAAAGCCGCACTTTGGCACCCAACCGGCGGAAGACCTGTTCCTCACCGTAGTAACAATGGAGCGCCTGCCTTCATGGGCCGACTTCCCGCATGGGGCTGCTGAGCATCCGACTGAGTTGAGCCACTGCCCACCGACAACGTACCTGGCGTTGCAAGCGCTTCTGTCTGAATGTGCCGCTGAGACCACGAACCTTGGAGCTCCAAGATCATGTCCGCCGGGGGCTGCCTCAGGGGCTCATTGATAGGTGTCCCCGGCCCCCCGTAGCACGGCATTTGTCCACCCGGAAGAGCTCGTACGTGTTGCTGATCTCGCTTCACCAGAAGCTTGTCGCATATCTTGCCCTCTACAGCCGTTGCCTTTACACCGCGGCGGCCCACAGCGCAGCAAAGCGACATTGCGTCGGGCTTTGCGCCTTCTTTCGACGCGGAGGATGAAATATGGAATGATACACTGCGATGCATACTGGAGGAACACTTTGTGCTAATCGCTGCCCTTGTTCGTCGTGGTCGCCTCTTGGTGCATCGCTTTCTGCCGAGTCGTGATGATCTTGGGTATCGGACGCCAATGGTGACGTATGTGATCGATCTTCCATCCAGCTGTCTGGCCGCATTACTTGCCCTACGGGCCAGTGCTAACACGCCCGAAATGCGCGGGGGCATACACCCCTAGCATTGACCATGACCACTGCAGAGGAGGCCCTTCCAAGCATCCTAGAGAACAGCTTCCGGAGTTGGCTCCGTAATTCGAGCGTTCTTTTGGCCCATGGGTTGCAACGATGTCCGACGTGGAAGCACCTCCTGTTCCTCCCCCTCAAAGAGTGGAGTTGCCGCAGGAGTGTAGAACGTCCTTCGTAAATAAATGGTACTTCCTCGTCTGCCTGTTGCTAGGAGACTTTGTCCGCCCGTCTGGCCCGCCTGCGACAGGAGCGTCAGGATGCAAAGGTGTGGTATTGTCTGCGTGTCTACAAGATGTCTTGATTGTCTTTCGTCCAAAGCAGGTAGAAGCGCGCAGAGTCGCTAAGATCCTGAAAAAAAAAAAAAAACGACTTTGCAAGGCATGGTTCTGTCTGCTGCCCCGTCGAATGCAGATGTTTGAACTTGCCCAGGCCAAAACAGTAGCACGGCAGCTTTCTGAATTGCAGTAATTAACCCTTGTCGTTTCTCGCACGATGGCGCGAATGTTTTAACGCGCATTGAGCCCGGCACTGAGAGTGATCAGCGGTCAGTGAGCTTCGCTGTCGCCTCTCTGGTGTTGAACTGTTGCCCCAGCAGCGAGTATCTGTTGAGCAGTGGCTGAGCTCTGCCAGCTTTTAGTACGTGAGTCAGTGAGTGTGAATGAGTGAGCTTAGCTGCGACGAACGGCTGCCTGCAGCGCGTAAATTCTTCTTCGGTGGCGGGTGAGCAGTGACCAAGCTTCGCTCTCTCTTTTCCAAGGGAATGAATGTTTACGGCTTTGAGCCCGGCGCTGAGAGTGGTCAGCGGTGCGAGCCCTGCCGAAGCAGGGGGTGAGAGAGCTTGGCTGTGGCCCGAACTGTTGCGTGGCAGCTAGTAACTTCTTCGTCTTCGGTTGAGCGTGAGCGGTTCAGCAGTGTGCAAGCCTTGTCTGAGGCAGGGCACGAATGTTTTACGGGCTTTGAGCCCGGCACTAAAAGCGATGACTCTGCGGAGGGGGGTTTGCCATCTGGCAATGAGGTCTGCCATCTGAGCCAGTGAATGTATGAGCATTGCCCAAACTGTTGCCTGAGCAGCTGGTAAACTTTCCGGCTAGTCAGTGACGAAGCCTTGCTTTGACGCAATCCCAGCCTTCTTTTTCTGAAGGCCACAAAACGTGGTTGCGTTGCGGTGTAGGGTGTAGGGTTTAGGATGAGTAAGTGAGCCTTGCTGTAGTCCATGTGGGCAGCCAAAACTCTTTGTTGACATCTAGCAGGTTTTTCTGAATGCACGAATGCGAGCCCGTCATATCATGCTCATTCGCTTCTGAAATGTTGAGCCTGTTGCAAGGTCGAAGCTGAGCGCCGTAGTCTTGTACGTAGAGCAACGCGCAGCATGGGAAATCTGGATCCGAAATTGTCCGCTTGCAGAAAGCTAGGACAGGCAGACTCTACTGATCCGCCGCAGTTTGATTCGAGATTGTATGCTGCAGGGTGTGAGGATCCAGACGAGGGAACCTGAACGAGCCCAGAGGTGGCGGGCAAATGATTTCACCCTTAGGACAAAGCCGGTGGTATAATACTCAGCTGCCAACTGAGTTTGATTGATTCCGGCATGTCTGGGACCTTCCACCGTTCTAATAGTGTTATACTACCCAAAGGGTGTGTAAGTGGGTTCCGTTGGTTTTTGCAGCAGATGGGGTGGGTTCCCCGTGGGTTCCCTTGTTTTTTGCAGCACTTCAGGTGGGCTACATATGGGTTCCCTTGTTTTTTGCAGCATTTCGGGTGGGTCTGTGTATGTTCTTCATTTAGCTTTCTTGTAGATTCCCATGGTTTTTGCAGCATGGACGGTGGGTTCCCTGTGGGTTCCCTAGTTTTTGCAGCATTTTTAAGTGGGTTCCCATGGTTTTTAACAATATCGACGGTGGATTCTCTGTGGGTTCCCTTGTTTTTTGCAACACTTCAGGTGGGCAACATATGGGTTCCCTGGTTTTTTGCAGCATTTCGGGTGGTCTGTGTATGTTCTTCACTTAGCTGTCTTGTAGATTCCCATGGTTTTTGCAGCATGGACGGTGGGTTCCCTGTGGGTTCCCTAGTTTTTGCAGCATTTTTAAGTGGGCTCCCATTCCCGGGTTTTTGCAGCTCCCATGGTTTTCCAATAGGCTCTTTTGGCTTTTGCAGCATGTCAGCTGGGTTCCCTGTGGGTTTCCTAGTTTTTTGCAGCATTTTTTAATGGGTTCCCATGGTTTAACAGCATCGACGGTGGGTTCCCTGTGGGTTCCTTGCTTTTTGCAGCATTGCAAGTGGGTTCCCATGGTTTTCCTAGCATATATTGCGCAAAGGTCTGGGCGGGCTCCCTTGGCTCTTGCAGTGTGTCAGCTCGGTTCCCTGTGGGGTACATGTGGGTTCCCATGGTTTCTCCAGCTCGCGCATTATGTTTCAGAGAAGAGTGGAACTGAAGAAGATGTTCAGGACAGTGGCTGCAGGTGTGGCCCAGTTCCATCGCACATCTTGCGCTGCATTTGGATTTGCTGCTTTGAAGTAAGGCTGCAAAAAGCACGTCTGCTATCTGCAGTTTGGGTCGAGACCAAAGACGTTAAACAGGCTCACCTCTGATGCACATGAGGCTCGCCGCCCTCCTGTGGTAATGCTCTTGATAAGTTTGCTGCGGCTAAATGCTGGCACGCTGATGCGAGGATTTTGCGGCATCTACTGGCAGATGTTAATCTCAGCTTGTAGCTTCAACTGTTTCGATTGCTTGCTGTACGTGGGCTGTTTTTGCGCTGGGAAGCTCCACTTGCAGGAGCTCTTTTTTCCTACAGAATCGTAGGAAGCCTCGAAGGGCCTCCCCTGTGCGGGAAAGATCTTGTACGAACAAGAACAGAAGCACTTGTCTTGAAACGGCAGCCGATGGCAAGTTTGGCAAATTTTCCAAAAGTATCTCACATTTCACAGCATGTTGGCTTTCTTGGACGTTGATCCAAACAGCATGCGGAAGGAATTTTGTTTTTCCGTGCAGTTTTCCAGCTGAAACGGGTTCCAAAAAGCAGCTCTAGTCCGGGCACCGAAACGGGGCTCCCGATTTTGGCTTTCTTCGTTGGACATACAAGCTCACGCAATTCGGGGCCCCAGATTCGAGCTCAGATGTGGGAGCCATTTCTGGGGCCCAGTTATGCCGTTTTTTCGTCGAGCAGATGCCACATCTGCGTGCACAGCTGGCCGTTGCATGCAACAGTATATAAACCTCGCCAGCTCTGTTTTGCATTTTGCCGGTGTTCCTTCAAAACTCAAAATAACAAGTGGAACGCTCGCAAACATGTGAACTTTGCAAACAGAACTTTCTCACACAGAGGAGGCCCTTCCAAGCATCCTAGAGAACAGCTTCCGGAATTGGCTCCGTAATTCGAGCGTTCTTTTGGCCCATGTGTTGCAACGATGTCCGACGTGGAAGCACCTCCTGTTCCCCCCCTCAAAGAGTGGAGTTGCCGCAGGAGTGTAGAACGTCCTTCGTAAATAAATGGTCCTTCCTCGTCTGCCTGTTGCTAGGAGACTTTGTCCGCCCGTCTGGCCCGCCTGCGACAGGAGCGTCAGGATGCAAAGGTGTGGTATTGTCTGCGTGTCTACAAGATGTCTTGATTGTCTTTCGTCCAAAGCAGGTAGAAGCGCGCAGAGTCGCTAAGATCCTGAAAGCAGAGCAAAAATGAGAGTGATCAGCGGTCAGTGAGCTTCGCTGTCGCCTCTCTGGTGTTGAACTGTTGCCCCAGCAGCGAGTATCTGTTGAGCAGTGACTAAGCTCTGCCAGCTTTTAGTACGTGAGTCAGTGAGTGTGAATGAGTGAGCTTTGCTGCGACGAACGGCTGCCTGCAGCGCGTAAATTCTTCTTCGGTGTCGGGTGAGCAGTGACCAAGCTTCGCTCTTTCTTTTCCCGGGAATGAATGTTTCCGGCTTTGAGCCCGGCGCTGAGAGTGGTCAGCGGTGCGAGCGAGCCCTGCCGAAGCAGTGGGTGAGAGAGCTTGGCTGTGACCCGAACTGTTGCGTGGCAGCTAGTAACTTCTTCGTCTTCGGTTGAGCGTGAGCGGTTCAGCAGTGTGCAAGCCTTGTCTGAGGCAGGGCACGAATGTTTTACGGGCTTTGAGCCCGGCACTAAAAGCGATGATTCTGCGGAGTGGGGTTTGCCATCTGGCAATGAGGTCTGCCATCTGAGCCAGTGAATGTATGAGCATTGCCCAAACTGTTGCCTGAGCAGCTGGTAAACTTTCCGGCTAGTCAGTGACGAAGCCTTGCTTTGACGTAATCCCAGCCTTCTTTTTCTGAAGGCCACAAAACGTGGTTGCGTTGCGGTGTAGGGTTTAGGATGAGTAAGTGAGCCTTGCTGTAGTCCATGTGGGCAGCCAAAACTCTTTGTTGACATCTAGCAGGTTTTTCCGAATGCACGAATGTGAGCCCGTCATATCATGCTCATTCGCTTCTGAAATGTTGAGCCTGTTGCAAGGTCGAAGCTGAGCGCCGTAGTCTTTTACGTAGAGCAACGCGCAGCATGGGAAATCTGGATCCGAAATTGTCCGCTTGCAGAAAGCTAGGACAGGCAGACTCTATTGATCCGCCGCAGTTTGATTCGAGATTGTATGCTGCAGGGTGTGAGGATACAGACGAGGGAACCTGAACGAGCCCAGAGGTGGCAGGCAAATGATTTCACCCTTAGGACAAAGCCGGTGGTATAATACTCAGCTGCCAACTGAGTTTGATTGACTCCGGCATGTCTGGGACCTTCCACCGTTCTAATAGTGTTATACTACCCAAAGGGTGTGTAAGTGGGTTCCCTTGGTTTTTGCAGCAGATGGGGTGGGTTCCCTGTGGGTTCCCTTGTTTTTTGCAGCACTTCAGGTGGGCTACATATGGGTTCCCTTGTTTTTTGCAGCATTTCGGGTGGGTCTGTGTATGTTCTTCATTTAGCTTTCTTGTAGATTCCCATGGTTTTTGCAGCATGGACGGTGGGTTCCCTGTGGGTTCCCTAGTTTTTGCAGCATTTTTAAGTGGGTTCCCATGGTTTTTAACAATATCGACGGTGGATTCTCTGTGGGTTCCCTTGTTTTTTGCAACACTTCAGGTGGGCAACATATGGGTTCCCTGGTTTTTTGCAGCATTTCGGGTGGTCTGTGTATGTTCTTCACTTAGCTGTCTTGTAGATTCCCATGGTTTTTGCAGCATGGACGGTGGGTTCCCTGTGGGTTCCCTAGTTTTTGCAGCATTTTTAAGTGGGCTCCCATTCCCGGGTTTTTGCAGCGTTTGAAGTGGGTTCCCATGGTTTTCCAATAGGCTCTTTTGGCTTTTGCAGCATGTCAGCTGGGTTCCCTGTGGGTTTCCTAATTTTTTGCAGCATTTTTAATGGGTTCCCATGGTTTAACAGCATCGACGGTGGGTTCCGTGTGGGTTCCTTGCTTTTTGCAGCATTGCAAATGGGTTCCCATGGTTTTCCTAGCATATATTGCGCAAAGGTCTGGGAGGGCTCCCTTGGCTCTTGCAGTGTGTCAGCTCGGTTCCCTGTGGGGTACATGTGGGTTCCCATGGTTTCTCCTGTTTCGATTGCTTGCTGTACGTGGGCTTTTTTTGCGCTGGGAAGCTCCACTTGCAGGAGCTCTTTTTTCCTACAGAATCGTAGGAAGCCTCGAAGGGCCTCCCCTGAATGCCCCCCCGTATGTGAGCAGCAGCATCAATGTAGACGCTGGTTACTGTCCGATCGCGTGCCACGAATGTGACTTCACCTTACATCCTGTAGGTCGGCTCTGTAAGAGAGCCATGGTGTAGAGGCAGCTCTCCTAACAAGTTTTCCGCCACCACAATCTTACACGCCTGAAGGAAGAGCAAAACCATGTGCATCTCAGCTGCGAACGGTGAGCGCTGAGCACGACCGCCTTTGTAGCGTTTGGCGTGGGCACACCAAGCGACAAAGGAACTCGACTGTTCGGCAGCTCAAGGACTCTTCGAAACAGGTCGAGGCTGACTTAAGGCACACCAACTCATGGTAGGTGAGCGTGACTGACGGCGACTGCTGCATTGTGGGTGGCGGTCCAAGGAATGCCGGCCATTCCACAAGCAGCTCCACATATCCAGAATTGAGCTTGCGGAGATGCCTGAAGGTAGTAAAAAGACCCTAATAAGCCTTTGCACCGGCGGCCCGCCCACTTCAAAGACAATGACTGAGCCTTTCTGCGGATACTGTCTCTCCACATGCGAGAACCAATTGCAAGTATCACCCGTTTGGAACGATGCCGTAATTTTCAGGACACACGCCCGAAAGCTGTACATGTCTCTCTCTCTCAGCGGTGACGGTAAGAGTAAAATCCTGGAATGTCCGGCTCCTGCGAGGCGCTCCTGTAAGGCAGTGTGTCTATGGGGTTCTTTACGCCCCTCCTCACTTAATTAAGTCAGCGAGAGTGGCGCCCTTGCTGAAGAGATCAAAGTAGAGGAAATCCACCACTCTGGCCAGGGAATGTCGCAGGAGGACGCGGACAACCGGCTCCGGGAGGCGGCGGCAAGAGCCGCTCTCCCCCGTAATACCGTGCTCAAAAGCCAGTCTTTGAGTTTGTGCACGGCCGTTCCGGAAGGCGGCATTTGTGCCGAGCTCCGCATGCAAGTCGCTGGGCAGCACCTCCCGGAGGTCCGCCAAGGTCTGCTCAGTAAGCTCAGCTTCCGGGAAGATCGTCTGCATGGTTTGCATGTGAAGGGAATGCTAAACACGGGGAATCGGAACAAATGCAACTGCTGAAACGCCAGACCCAGCTCAGCGTGGTCATTGATGAGCGGTAGGAACGCCTTGCTCCACGCGGCATTCACCTCCGGGGAGGCCCTCCACTCGTCCGAGCAGGTGGCCAGAGCCATGACAGGTGGAGCCAAACAATGCAAGGGACGTTCCCCCGGTGATCCATACAAGGCCACCAGCACCGCCTCGTAGGTCTGCATTCAATTGCTCTCTGAGGCGCGCTGTCGGCCGAAAGGGGCAGAGCTGATCGTCGCCTGCATGCAACAACCACAACGTGATCGGAAGCCCGATGATCTGTTCAAATATGAAGTCCGGCATACCTAGTGCCCCAAGTTTGACGATGTGGCGGAGCTGTCCTGCTTGGCTCGCAGCAGAATTGCTGTGAGGCGGGATGCGTCCCCACACCCGCTGGGCGAGGAGGGCTATCACACCGCTCCAGTGTAGCTGCCTGCCGAGAAGCCCTCAACCAGGGGGCTGGGCCGCAGGGCCGCCAAAAAGATGAGCATGGCACACAGGCAGCCACTGTGAGGGTGCTGCAGGTGCGAGCTTCGGGGCAAGCGTTCAAAGGGGCGATGCAGCACCGCCATTTCCGGCGTGTTTAGCGGCGCATCCAGCATAGCGTAAGCCGTTCGTACTACACAAGACGGGGACAGCAGCAGGCTGGTGTGCTGGCCAGCATAAGCGAGCCTGTCAGGCTCTGTGACCAGAAGCTGCCCTTTCTCGATGGTAGTAGTTTCGGCCTGCCCACATAGTGTTGTTTATGGGGAACTCCGAACAATAGAACCAACCAGGGAAGAAGGGAGATGCGATTTTTTATGGAGTAGAGCCAGTGCTGATTGTAATGAGCCCAATGAGGCTGAGGGCGTGAACCATCATGCAGCCAACAGCTTTGTTGAGGTTGGTGAACCGGAGGCTTCTAGAGGAGCTGCTACCGTTAAGGTGGCAGAGGCCCACGTTTTCGATCATCATCTCTTTCTCTACCTGGCGGAGCCAAGGAGCTTAGTAGTAGAAGAAGTAGCAGTAGTAGTAGTAGTAGTAGTAGTAGTAGTAGTAGTAGTAGTAGTAGTAGTAGTAGGAGTAGTAGTAGTAGCAGTGGCCTTTGCAGTAGCAGTAGCAGTAGTAGCAGCAGCAGCAGGAGTAGTAGTAGTAGTAGTAGTAGTAGGAGGAGGAGGAGGAGGTCCGTGAAGGGTGTTTGGGCTTTTTCCGAGTATAGAATTCATCTATATTCCACCCCCCCTCGTTTCTTGCTTTTGTTTCTTGTATTCATTTTTTCGAAAATCAGGGGGTAGAGAATTAATCTAAATTCCACCCCCCCTCGTTTCTTGTCTTTGTTGCTTGTGCTCATCATTCGAAAGTCAGAGAAGTAGAGAGTAAGTTGAGAGTTAGTTTAAATTCCATCCCCTCCGTTTCTCGTTATGGCTTCTTGCGTTCAAAATTTGAAGACTAGAGCAGTAGGGAAGTGGAGAATGAGTTTAAATTCCACCCTCGTTTCCTGTATTTGTTTCGTGTGTTCAATATTCGATAATCAGAGGAGTATGGGTTACGGTTAGGGATAAAAAGGTAGGAATTAACGCAACCCTAGGGGGGTAACCCAACCTTAGCCCTCAAACCCTGACCCGGTTTAAGGGAAGTGGGAAGGCCAACCCTAACCGCGGGTTAGGGTTCAAGTTATGTTAACAGGGGAGGCCCTTCGAGGCTTCCTACGATTCTGTAGGAAAAAAGAGCTCCTGCAAGTGGAGCTTCCAGACGCAAAAAGCACCGCGCACGTACAGCAAGCAATCGAAACACTTGAAGCTACAAGCTGAGATTAACGTCTGCCAGTACATGCCGCAAAATCCTCGCATCAGCGTGCCAGCATGTAGCCGCAGCAAACTTATCAAGAGCATTACAATAGGAGGGCGGCGAGCCTCATGTGCATCAGAGGTGATCCTGTTTAACGTCTTTGGTCTCGACCCAAACTGCAAACAGCAGACGTGCTTTTTGCAGCCTTACTTCAAAGCAGCAAATCCAAATGCAGCGCGATATGTGCGATGGAACTGGGCCACACCTGCAGCCACTGTCCCGAACATCTTCTTCAGCTCCACTATTCTCTGAAACATAATGCACGAGCTGGAGAAACCATGGGAACAGACATGTACTCCACAGGGAACCGAGCTGACACACTGCAAAGCCAAGGGAGCCCGCCCAAACCTTTGCGCAATATATGCTGGGAAAACCCACTTGCAATGCTGCAAAGAGCAAGGAACACACAGGGAACCCACCGTCGATGCTGTTCAACCATGGGAACCCACTAAACTTCTAAACATGCTGCAAAAAACTAGGGAACCCACAGGGAACCCAGCTGACATGCTGCAAAAGCTAAGGGAGCCCGCCCAAACCTTTGAGTGATATATATTGGAAAACCATGGGAACCCACTGCCAATGCTGCAAAAAAACCAGGGAACCCAACAGAGAACCCGCGTCGATACTGTTACAAACCATGGGAACCCACTTAAAAATGCTGCAAAAACCAGGGAACCCACAGGGAACCCACCGTCCATGCTGCAAAAACCATGGGAATCTACAAGAAAGCTAAGTGAAGAACATACACAGACCCACCCGAAATGCTGCAAAAAACAAGGGAACCCATATGTAGCCCACCTGAAGTGTTGCAAAAAACATGGGAAACCACAGAGAACCCACCGTCGATACTGCCACAAACCATGGGAACCCACTTACAAATGCTGCAAAAACCAAGGAACCCACAGGGAACCCACCGTCCATGCCTGCAAAAACCATGGGAATCTACAAGACATCTAAGTGAAGGACATACACAGACCCACCCCAAACGCTGCAAAAAACAAGGGAACCCTTTTGTAGCCCACCTGAAGTGTTGCAAAAAACAAGGGAACCCACAGGGAACCCACCCCATCTGCTGCAAAAACCAAGGGAACCCACTTACACACCCTTTGGGTAGTATAACACTATTAGAACGGTGGAAGGTCCCAGACATGCCGGAGTCAATCAAACTCAGTTGGCAGCTGAGTATTATACCCCCGGCTTTGTCCTAAGGGTGAAATCATTTGCCCGCCACCGCTGGGCTCGTTCAGGTTCCCTCGTCTGTATCCTCACACCCTGCAGCATACAATCTCGAATCAAACTGCGGCGGATCAGTAGAGTCTGCCTGTCCAGCTTTCTGCAAGCGGACAGTTTCGGATCCAGATTTCCCATGCTGCGTGTTGCTCTACGTAAAAGACTGCGGCGCTCAGCTTCGACCTTGCAACAGGCTCAACATTTCAGAAGCACTTGGGAATGAGCATGATATGACGGGCTCACATTCGTGCATTCGGAAAAACCTGCTAGATGTCAACAAAGAGTTTTGGCTGCCCACATGGACTACAGCAAGGCTCACTTGCTCATCCTAAACCCTACACCGCAACGCAACCACGTTTTGGTGGCCTTCAGAAAAAGAAGGACTGACTAGCCGAAAAGTTTACAAGCTGCTCAGGCAGCAGTTTGGGCAACGCTCATACATTCACCGGCTCAGATGGCAGACCTCATTGCCAGATGGCAAACCCCACTCCGCAGCGTCATCGCTTTAAGTGCCGGGCGCAACGCCCGTAAAACATTCGTGCCCTGCCTCAGACAAGGCTTGCACACTGCTGAACTGAAAAGTTCAGTAACTGACGCAACAGTTCGGGTCACAACAAGACTCACACTCAACCGAAGACGAAGAAGTTACTAGCTGCTCACGCAACAGTTCCGGTCACAGCAAGGTCGCACCGCTGATCACTCTCAGCACCGGGCTCAAAGCCGTAAACCGTAAACATTCATTCCCTTGGAAAAGAAAGAGCGAAGCTTGGTCACTGCTCACCCGACAGCGAAGAAGAATTTACGCGCTGCAGGTCACACTAAAGCTCACGCACTCACACTCACTGACTCACGTACTAAAAGCTGGCAGAGCTTAGTCACTGCTCAACAGATACTCGCGCTGGGGCAACAGTTCAACACCAGAGAGGCGACAGCGAAGCTCACTGACCACTGATCACTCTCAGTGCCGGGCTCAATGCGCGTCAAAACATTCGTGCCATCGTGTGAGAAACGACAAGGCTTACTTACTGCGATTCAGAAAGTTGCCGTGCTACTGTCTTGGCCTGGGCAAGTTCAAACATCTACATTCTACGGGGCATCAGACAAAACCATGCCTTGCGAAGTCTTCTTTGCTCTGCTTTCAGGATCTTAGCGACGCTGCAGGCTTCTACCTAATCAAGACATCTTGTAGACACGCAGACAATACCACACCTTTGCATCCTGACGCTCCTGTCGCAAGCGGGCCAGACGGCGGACAAAGTCTCCTAGCAACAGGCCAGACGAGGAAGGACATTCATTTACGAAGGACGTTCTACACTCCTGCGGCAACTCCACTCTTTGAGGGGGAGGAACAGGAGGTGCTTCCACATCGGACATCCTTGCAACACTTGGGCCAAAAGAGCGCTCGAATTACGGCGCCAATTCCGGAAGCTGTTCTCTAGGATGCTTGGAAGGGCCTCCTCTGAACTTGCTACCTGGAGTTAGGCTTTCTGTTAACCTGTGCCTTCACTCAGGTTAGGATTCGGGTCGATCTCGAACCCCAATGCCAGGTTGGCATCCGGGTTAACTTGCCCCGCCACCCCCCCGCCGGGAGCCGGACCCGACGTTGTAACCTGAGTTGAACCCTACCCTCAACCCCAGACCGCGGCCCCCTGTTTCGGGTCGATTTGGGGGGTTGGGGTTCCATGTTTTTGGGCTTTCGTGGCAGGTTTTTCGTTTGTTTCCATCTTGTTGTACTGAACCCAAGCCCCTTGTTTCGGGTTGATTTGGATTTGGGGGGTTGGGTTTCCATCTTCTTGGGCCGTCTTGGGAGGTCTTAGGTTTTTCGTTTGTTTCCATCTTTTTGGATTGAACCCAACCCCTGCTTCGGGTCGATTTGGGAGGCCGAGGGCCGAGTGGGCCTTCTCGTTTGTCTCCTTTTTCGGACTGAGCTCAACCCCCTGTTTCGGCTCGATTTCGGGGGGGATTCCATCTTTTTGGGTCTTTGTGGGAGGTTTTTTGTTTGTTTCCAGATTTTTGGACTGAACCCAACTCCCCGCTGTTTTGGGTCGATTTGGGTGTTTGGGTTTCCATCTATTGGGTCTCCTTGAGATGTTTTCGTTTGTTTCCATGTTTTTGTACTGAACCTGTGTCGGGTCGATTTGGCAGGTTGGGTTTGCAGCTTTTTGGGCTTTCTGGGGCTGTTTTCGCCCGTTTCCATCTTTTCGTAATGAACTGCTGTTTCAATGAGCAGTTGCAGCAGTTGTAGGAGAAATTGAGCAGGAGGAGGGATCGCAGAGGCTGGTGGTCCCCCATGTCCCTGCGTATTTTCGTAGCGATCCTTAACGCTTCAACCTTAAACCCTGCGCTAGGACCCAGCAATTTTCGCGGTGCATACCAGCTCACGCTAAACCCAAAACCCTCAACCCTGAACGGAGCACAAACCTTGCGGGGAGCTGACCGGGTCAGGCTGAGATTGGCCACGCTCCCCAGTTGCGCCGCTGAATGCTTTCAGAGGTGGATTGACGCGGCGCTGCGCGGTCCGTCCTTTGCAGGTTGAGATTGTCCAGGATCCCAAGGACAATTTGCAGATTCTATATTTGCAGCTTTAAAGGCTAAAAGGCTACTGTACCAGACTACCGACGGTTACCTGAACATTGCGGATAATTTTTTCCAGGTTTCAGCTGCTTGGTCTTGATTGTATGTTTTCGCGGGGATGGGGCGTTGCGCTTTCTGAAGTCTTTCCTGAACAATGCAGTCCTGAGTTCTATGTTGACTGATTCAAACATTGTTTTTTTGAGACAACTTCGCAGATTTCTTTCCTGGTTGTTCTTCAAAGGTTTCGAATTTGTGGGAGGCATGAATTTCAAACATGCTACCAAATAGCACGAAACCCTACGCCTAAACTCAAAGTTCTTAACGTGTCCTGTTTCCTTACGGGGTTCTCGTTCGCCCTTTCATCTAGGAAGGTTTGGCGCTTGGCATGGCGCTGCAGCAGCGTAGGTCTAAATCCAAGGGTTTAGCGCACGGTTCAGGGCTTGGATCAGGTTTGGTCTATTACGCGGAGTCTGCAGCGCCAGGTTCTGCAGATGTTTCCAGCACATCGCAGATTTGATGCTTCTGCATGATGCCATGTGCAAGTGAGCGCAGCACAGTTTCTAGACGGCTGTTCTTAAAACTTTACCCTTAACATCGCATATCCCCAACCCTACCCTAAACCCGGACCCTGCATCCTCAAACCTAATCCGTAAACCCAGCCCTTCCAGCCCTAACCCCTAAGCCCTGAACCCGAAGCCCTAAGCCCGAAACCCTCACCCCCAAGTCCACGAAAGCAGCTCGTTTTGCCATGGATGCGCCGTGTGCCAAGCGGCTACGAGCCGAGCTTCAGGCAGGGATATAATTAAGACAGACGAATTTAGGGTTTAGGGTTTAGGGTTTATTAGGGTTTAGGGTCGAGTTTTACGGTATAAACCTTCTAAACTGTGCAAGAGTTGTTCAATTTGATTTCAAAGGCAATTTCTTGGGTTGCAGTACCGCGCATGAAGTTACAAGAGAGAACCTATGAGAATTCATGCGTATTTGTATCGGAAGGTTTCCATGTGTGCATTCGTGTGGCGGTGCCGGCCTTCTGGACTTGTCAGGCTTATTATTATAAGCGGTTGTTCCTGTTTCGGAGCGTTGGCAGCGAGCAGTGTGTAAGGAACCATTCAAGGCAAACTCACTCATTTTCTACCCAAAAGGACCTTGCTGCAGAGCTCCCTCCAGCAAACAGGGTCCACCACTCCATGAGACACAAAAATCTTTAAGTCTGCTTGGAGGAGGTCCGGGCCTGCGCTACCCCGCAGCACCTGCCGCTTTGCCATGTTCTGGAAGATCCAGCTTGAAACGTTTCTGATTGGGGCTTTGGGTGGTACTGGAAGGTCGACGAAATCTGAAGCAAATTTTGTTCTTCTGTGCCAATCAGTGCCAGATTTTGCAAATCTCTGAAGTGCCACTTGTATGGTTCTAATGCACATGGAGGAGAGTGCCTTCCCAAACAAACTTTGTGCAACCTGAAGTGGGAAGCGCCCAAGCTGAAGGTCAGTCGATGACTTCGAAGCGCATGTGAAGGCGTGCCAACCGCAGCAGTTTAGCAGCCGGGCTTGGATTCATGATCGTGTGGTACAAGCTTAAAGGATTGGATTGAATCCTCTTTGCAAGCCCATGCACTAAAAGCCCACAAGCGTAGAAATGGTAGATTCGGATGGGATTTAGCGTTTCAGCTTGGCCGGTAAGGTTTCGACTATGTGCACGGCCTTGTGGAGGAGTCTGGCGAGGCACAAGGGCCGCTCAGAATCGCAAATTAAATGTCCGCGAATCATCGCAAATTTTAATGGTGGATTCCAGGTGTCTCTGTCCTCAAGCCCTGTTTGAAACATTTCTGGCGCACTCTTTCGCAGGCACTAACACCGGGGCCCCTTCGATTGAAAGTGCAAAGCTCTGTGGCAAGGGTGGTGCCCAGGCAGTGCAAGTTTGCCAGAAGCAGAGCAAACGCATTTGTGAGTTTTTCGAAGCTGTTCGAAGCAAAGCGGGCGCTGGCAGCAGCAAAGCTGAGCTTTAGTCTTGGACTTTCGTGTTAAGCGGTTTGTTTTGTGCATAGGAAGGGTTTGTCTGTTCGTTGCGAGTTGGTGCAGGTGTTGTCTGGCAAGAGTGCCTAACCACAAACCTTCCATCCTGAATCTGAGATGTGGGCGATGAGCTCCGCGATGTCTTGTGGTACGCCTTCGCCTTCTGGAGGGAACTGACAGGCACCTAGACTGGGTTTGGGCATGTAAGGCTAATTGGGGGGCATGGAGAATCGGCCATAGCATATTGCGCTCCAGGGCAGTCGACATTTGTCAACGTCATGGTTGTGGTCTCGGTCCCGGTATGTTTAATACAGTATTGAGTCGGGGCATTCGTGACTTCCTTATGCAAGTAGCCTGAACCTCGGCGGCATTTAGGAAATAGATGTTCTGTGTGAGTGGTGTCTTACCATCCCTTCCCCAATACCCAGAAAGGAAAAACACGTTGCAAATAGCATTATGAGTGGCAGGTCTTGGAACCTATGAAACAGGGTAAATATATTATTTCTGTGAGTTTTCTGAGAGAAACACTGAGAGAGGTTTGTGTGAGTTTGGTGAGAGCGAGTTCGGTGTTGTAAATTTCTTGTGAGCGGTAGGTGTGAGTTTTCTGTGAGCTTTGGTGTGAGAGGATCTGAACGGAATTTGTAGAGCTGTGAGTTTCTTGTGAGCGGGGTGTGAGAGCGGGGTGTGAGAGCGGGCGCGGGGATCATGGCGGGGGGCTGGGAGCAGCGGGCCCCCAACTCCCGGCCCGCTCACACCCCGCTCACACCCTGCTCACACGCCGGAAACCACGATGTCCCGGTATTTTACACTGGAATCGTGCCCTGCCCTGTGTGAGCGGGGGTGTGAGCGGGGTGTGAGAGCGGAGTGTGAGCGGGGTGTGAGCGGGGTGTGAGAGTGGCCCCCCGCTCCCGGCCCGCTCACACCCCGCTCACACCCTGCTCTCACACCCCGCTCACACGCCGGAAACCACGATTTCCCGGTATTTTACACTGGAATCGTGCCCTGCCCTGTGTGAGCGGGGGTGTGAGCGGGGTGTGAGAGCGTGAGCGGGGTGTGAGCGGGGTGTGAGAGTGGCCCCCCGCTCCCGGCCGCTCACACCCCGCTCACACCCTGCTCTCACACCCCGCTCACACGCCGGAAACCACGATCTCCCTGCATTTTACACTGGAATCGTGCCCTGCCCTGTGTGAGCGGGGGTGTGAGCGGGGTGTGTGTGAGCGGGGTGTGAGAGTGGCCCCCCGCTCCCGGCCCGCTCACACCCCGCTCACACCCCGCTCACACCCTGCTCTCACACCCCGCTCACACGCCGGAAACCACGATCTCCCTGCATTTTACACTGGAATCGTGCCCTGCCCTGTGTGAGCGGGGGTGTGAGCGGGGTGTGAGAGCGGAGTGTGAGCGGGGTGTGAGAGTGGACCCCCGGTCCCGGCCCGCTCACACCCCGCTCACACCCCGCTCACACCCTGCTCCGCTCACACGCCGGAAACCACGATTTCTCTGTATTTTACACTAGAATCGTGCCCTGCCCTGTGTGAGCGGGGGTGTGAGCGGGGTGTGAGAGCGGGGTGTGAGCGGGGTGTGAGAGGACCTCTCCCTACTCACAGGTGCCGCTCTCAGAATTCTTACAGGTCTGCTCACAGAATTCTCACAGACCAGTCCCCTGCTCACTTGTACCGCTCTCAGAATTCTTACAGGTCTGTCCGCTGCTCACAGGTACCGCTCACAGAATCGCCCACAGAAAACTCACACAGGAATCACAGAAAAATAAATTCAAGGAATCCCAGAGCTTGCACGGCACTGCAACTCTTAAAAATAGCAGAGTCGCTCCTGAAACCACAAGGGTCTGACGCTTCTTTTGCAACATTCTTCGTTACCTCGATCTTAAGCCCTGAACCTGCCCCCAAGTCCTAAACCCGAAACCCTGAAGACCCTAAACCCTAAACCATCCTAAGCCCTAAACCCTATGTTGGGCTTTCCGGCACCAGGCCAAAGCTTACTCGAGGCCCCAAAATTAACAAGCACCCATCCAACTCTTCCTGGCGAGAAGCAGCAATCGCTGAAGCAAGGGGTGTGCCTGCCTTCATGCCCTCGCAAGGCTCGAAGACGGAGGAGGCCGGGCTTCTGAACTCCAGGGTTGCAGAGAAGCTGTGGGGATTTTGTTGGGGTCACCATGGGTTTCACGTCTTCTTCTGGCTTGAGGAAGTGTGGCAGTCTCTTCCACGATCGGCACCTCAAAGAGCTCTTGCGGCAGCGGTGAGCCAGCAGCTTGCCTGCCCGGCCCCAAGTTGGAATGCACGTCATGAGTGCTGCCCCGTGTTTTCTGTGCTGGAGGCCACGCGAGCATGTTGAGATGCTGCGTTTACGAAATCGTTGTCTTAAGTCGTAAAAATCCAACACCCTGAACGTTGGAAATCGCCCTGGAGCTGATAGGAAGTAGCGGCCATAGTTGTTCTGGCTTCTGCCTCTGACCTGAAGCAGAACCCTGCCGCCGGAGCCCGCCCTTGGACTCCCGGCTGGCTTCAGGGTTTGGCTTGTTTTTTGGCTCTTGTGTGCAGCAGAAGTCCAGCTCACTTTTAAAGCAAGGGGCAACTGTCGGGCGAAAATTGGTAAGCCAGGCAAGGACATGGGCGTACACGGATTTATGATTTAGGCCTGGGTGTGGGCCTGTGGGCCTGTGGGGTTCAGGGCCGAACGGTTCAGAGCTGCGCGGATTGGTTTCAGCTTCTTGACTCTGAGAGAGTAGTTTGCAGGTCAAAGCAGAGTTTATTTGATGCTTCAGTAGGCCGGCAGAGCATCCAGAAGGCCCTCTTCTTCAGTCCCAAAACAAGGCTCCCCGTAAACCGTGCGCGGACGGCCCTCAGCTAGAATCCTGCGCCTCACGATAGTTGCAGCTTGAGTAGCCCAGTGGTACAGCGGCATGCTATTGATTTGTGCCAAGTTGGACACGGAACTCCCAAGGTGGCACGTCGCGCCACGCCGCGCAGGCCATGTGGCGCCCGGAAAACCAGGCCAGGGTCCCGGCTGCTCAGTGCCGCGGTGTGGCCACACAGTGTGCGCGATCCGCGCGACACACACCCGGGGCGACTGAAGCAGAGCTACGTACGGGAGCTCCCGCCTGTCTGAACATGCAAGAGCCTCTCTAGCAGTCTATAAACGATGCTGTGACGCCGTGTGTCTCGGACGTGTCTCCACACGCCGTTGCCTCTTGAAGCCAGGTCGCCAGTAGGACTCCTATAGGTGGTTGCGTTAGCCCCTCAGCGATCCATGAGCATGCTGAACGTTGTGGACAATCCAGGGGCTGCCACAACCATGGCGATGAGAGGAATGCTTGCCAGGCTCCCTTTGGTGGGAGACCAGGAGAAAGCAGATGAGGCTGCGCTCGACTTCTTCCAAGGAGAAGGTGGCCTGCTGCTCAAGAGCGCACAAGTGATCGCGGAAGTAAAGGACAATTCAAAGCTCCGCGATACGCAGCGGAGCAAAACTGACGAAGTACCCTTCACAGACATTGAGCCGGTGCTGGCGCAGGCCAGCAAGGACATGGGGGAGTCGGTCTTGCCCGTGTCAGAAGTGAACCCGAAACCGCTGGGTGTGGCGTCGGTTGCCCAGGTTTATGCCTGTGGGCGGGACAAGATCGTGAAGGTCGCCTTGAAAAAGAACAGGGTGCAGTACGACAAGCAGAATGCTCTAGCCCAGAAAAACGCAAAGGAATCATGGCTGAGACAGGCGTCGAACCGGAGACTTGCTGACATGTTCACAGCCGTCACGGAGGCAGCCATGCCTGAGTTTGACATGGTGCTGGAAGCATCGGCCATCCGACGTGCAAGTGAGGACCTTGCAAAGGTGCCCGAGTTGCGCAACGAAGCGTCTCCATGGCGGATCGCTGTTCCCAAGGTCCTAGGTAGCACCGAGGGGGTCCTGGTGATGACGCGTGCAAGTGGAAAGCATCTGGATCAGATTCAGGAGGATGCAAAGGTTGACTCGAGGGTCAAGAAAGAGCTCGTCGAGGCTCTCTTCCGGTACTTCGGAGCCTGCGTGCTGCTCCGTGGCTATGGCCACTGCGACCCGCACTCAAGCAACATCCTGGTGGACGAGGTGAGAAAGGTCCTGCATGTCATCGACTGGGGGCGCTGCCCGGAGTTCACAGAAGTGGAGCGCAAGTCGCTCGTGTCTGTGGTTGCCCACCTCGAGCGCAATGAGCCGGAAAGCCGTCGGATCGTGGCCTCTTCCATGCTTAGCCTTGGGCTCAGCACCCTTGAAAACAGTGAAGCTGGGCTGGTGGCATTGGCGCACCAGATCTTCGACTCGGCCCAGGAGCCCTCCTTGGCACTTATTCAAGCAGGGCTGGGTGGGACTGACGGAGATCGGCCAGTGACCAAAGACTTCCCGAGCAAGATGATGTCGCTCATGAGAATGATCACCTTGCTTGGTGCCATGGCCAAGAAGGTGGAGAAAGAGACGGGCCTAGAGCTCAGCGAGCTCAGCACCCGCAAGCTCTGGATCCCGTTGACCGTTGAGGCAGGCATGGATTCACAGAAGCAGTCCAGCTTCAGCACTCGCGCGCAAGTTTTGAATTAGCGGGGACCCAAGGTACCCCGCTGTCCTGCGGGATGGGCGCCTTTTTGAGTCCGTGAAAAAGCAGTTGAATCAACAGCTGCTTCTGTCATGATACCGAAAGGCGGCACTCATGGCTGACAAGTGCCTGGATCGCGAAAACACAGCTGACAAAGCTGAGAGTGCCTGGCCCCTGGTGGCGCTTGCTGCTTGCCCAGTTGCATGCGTGTGAGAGCCTGGTCTTGGGATCGAGCGACCCTCTCAAAGCGTGGAATGCTTTGCAGGAGCTGGCCAGCCGGGAGCCGATTTGAGGCCCCGCCGGGCGCCGGCCCTGTCAGAGCAAGCAGGCGTGCTCAGTGGGTTCCCTGTGAGAGATGCATTGACTAGGAAGCAGGAGAAGGACCCGTTAAGGAAGAAAACAACAACCAGGTCATGCGTAGCAGCGTTTTGGTTTCGCAATTATCTAGGTCTTGGTAAGGTTTAGGGATTCATGGTTTGAGGCCAAAGTTTAGGGTACGAGGGTAGGGTATGAGCGGGGGTTTGGGCGTTTCGGGGCAAAACTGCAGGGCATCCGGTTTTTGGGCTTGCAGCGGCAGCAAGTTCTCTGAAACCCTAAACCGCTAGCCGCCCAGCCCTGAGATGACCTCATAACCCTCATATCCCCAATCCGCTGCACCACCCCTTACAGCTAAAATCGATAGAGCCCCGACTCCGCAGGGGACTTCACTTTTGCGAGGCGCGGGAGCTCAGGGCAGTGCGCGGGCACCCAGGATTGTCTAGGGTTGGAGGGATCCCGGATGGCTTCAGGGTTTGGCTTGCTTTTTTGCTCTTGTGTGCAGCCAGAAGTCCAGCTTGCTTTTAAAGCAAGCGGCAAGCAAGGGGCAACTGTCCACCCGTGCATGAAGGGACTCCTGATTTAGGCCTGGGTGTGGGCCTGTGGGCCTGTGGGTTCAGGGTTCGGGCCGAAAGGTCCGCTTCAAGATGGGTTGTGCAGCTCGTGTGAGCAACTTTCCCAGCTACCAGTAGGGTCTCGAATGAATGTGAGATGGCAGGGACCGCTAAGTGGCTCTTTCAAGAGGGACCTGGAACATGGCTTGGCGATGTGGTTTTCCAAAGGCAAGGGCGGGCTACATGGACTAACTTCCCAGCCCAATTAAAGCCCTCTTGTTGAGAGGCTCTCCTTCGAAAAGCCGAAAAAGAAGAAGGAGGGACACCTACAAAACAGAGCGGACAGGTAGATCCTGGATGTCTGCTATTTTATCAGGGGCTCTTGCAGTTCGGTATCCAGCTCATATCTGTTCTGCGCTAGTTTCCGCTCGGTTCAATCTTCTTCTCTTTTTGACTTGTGGTCTATGCGAGTTCCAAGCCGTCAGTGGCAGTGTCTAGCTCCAATCCTGCTGCAGGTGCAGGTCCGGGAGACCTTCACCGACAACCGCTACCAAGGCGCCAAGGGCGGGCACGGGGTTGCTGGGATGCAGGTGGGCGGGGGAGTTTCAAGTTAGGTCCTCTTTCATCGCTCTTTGGGCCCCGATCAATGTCATTCAGCATAGTCATATCGGCGACTCATTCGGACACTGGATCCTTCGCAGAAGCTGATGAAGAATTTCCCAGCACTCTTTCAAACCTTGTGAGCCTGAAGCGATCTCGAATCTCAAGCCCGGCTGCGGTGCTTGGGACAAGGTGGGTCCTCCTTCAATATCAGGGGCAGCTTGCTGCGCCCACGTTTTTTGCGAAACTGCTTGCAACGACTTCAGACAACTTGGCCCACATTTTGTTGCCTACGAGGAAACCTCGCGATCCAGTTGTGAGCTCGGTTGGGACATAGGCCAAGAGTGCCAAACCAACCTGCGACCCGCAGGAGCACGAGCAAGGCCGAACCCTTTCGCCCCAAGGCCTCGAGGCCCCAGTGGCCCCAGTGGCCTTCCCTTAACCCGGCCGGAACATATGAGCTCGAATTGCTGCTTCGGCGTGGACGTGATCCCGTGTTGCAACCTCGCCTCCTTCTTGGGGACATCCGTGAATGCCCAAAATGAGACCTTGCAAGCCCAACACTGAAGGCTAGATGCCAGGGCTCCTGGCCTGTGGGTTTATGGATTTTGGGGTTTGGCTTTGAGTGCGCTTGTATTTCTATTTTTGTTTGGGAGGGGGGATGGGGGCAGGTGGTGGTGAAGGGTTGCGTTCAGGGCGCACGGCCCGCATCCCGCAGGCGAGCAAGTGGCATCGGACACCCTAGGACAAGCCTCCAAGTCCGAAGACTGCAGGCTCAGAGTAGCCCAAGATTGCTCGAACAGGCCCAGTCAGACGCAGGCGGTTTATCTCGAACTGAGGCCCTCACAATGTCAAAGCTGGAACAAGGAAGAGGCAACAAAACAGGCTCTTAGAAACCTGGAGCTTCACGGGCTAAATGCAGCACGGAGAGCAGGCCACCTGTCCCGCGGCAGCTCAGGCAACGCTTGCTGGCAGGACGGCGATTGCTAGGCGTTTACAGGTTAATGTGAGCATCCCGCGGCCGGCGGTTCTGATGTCGTGGGCATGGGCTTGCAGGCATGACCCAGTGCGCAACAAGATTTTCGCTTTGTTTCTTGATGCCCTTATCTTCGGCTCTCAGCATTCCATGCATGCTAGGGTAGAGCAGCCTACTTTCATGTATCTGGCAATGACGTGGGCTTCGATGTCTCTGGTTTCGACCCTTCGCACAATGCAGGTTGGGATCTCAGTTGCAAGATGGCCTAAGGCCCAAGGTCGGAGGTGCGCGAAGTGTGCTTTGGCAGCAGATTCGAATCTCATGTGGGTAAATGAGGTTGGAACGGGCATCGTCGTCAGCCTGCTGGCTTGGATGACCCTCCGCCTCGTTATCGTGCCTCCCTTCAGCAGCACATTGCCACTCAAGCGGTTCGTTCCGGCCATACTGACCCCAGGCCTCTTCGCAATGGCACTCTACGGATTTGACAGGGTAGTCTTCATTGATCCCATTGCAGACCGCATCAATCACCCTGACCGCGCGGCGTTCGCTGCGCAGCATGCTGCCGCAGGCCTCGTGATCTTCTCAGCCGTGCTGTCCATGGCCATCGCAATGGTGCTCAAGTCGCCCATGGAATCCAAGTAGCGCTACGTCTTTCTTGCTGTACTGCTGTTAAGCTCATACTCCCGCGGCATCCGTCTAAAGCAGATCCCGTTCATGAAGAACGTTCTTGTTGGGGGCGCCTATGCCCAAGGTCAAGTTGTGCTCCCCTGCTGCATGGCTGCCTCTGAGGGGCAGCTGTCTCGAGGACGCCTTCGCCTGACTGCAGCAGCCACTTTCTGTGTTGGCCTGGCTGGCTCAATCATGAGTGATGCCCGAGACATGGTGGGAGACGTAGCGCAAGGCACAGTCACAGTCCCAGTTCTGTTCGGCCACAGGGCCGCCACCTGTCTGGCTGCCCATGCTTTTGCCAGCGCAGCGCTGTTCTTAGGATGCGCAGTTGTATCTTCTCTGAAAAGTCAGGAGTTGCCGAGCTGACGCGTTGATTCAGTTTCGCTGTCTAATCAGGATTGAGGGCATCGCAGAAGCCGCAAAAAGCTGTGCAACGGACAGAAGCAGTCCAGCTTCAGCACTCGCGCGCAAGTTTTGAATTAGCGGGGACCCAAGGTACCCCGCTGTCCTGCAGGATGGGCGCCTTTTTGAGTCCGTGAAAAAGCAGTTGAATCAACAGCTGCTTCTGTCATGATACCGAAAGGCGGCACTCATGGCTGACAAGTGCCTGGATCGCGAAAACACAGCTGACAAAGCTGAGAGTGCCTGGCCCCTGGTGGCGCTTGCTGCTTGCCCAGTTGCATGCGTGTGAGAGCCTGGTCTTGGGATCGAGCGACCCTCTCAAAGCGTGGAATGCTTTGCAGGAGCTGGCCAGCCGGGAGCCGATTTGAGGCCCCACCGGGCGCCGGCCCTGTCAGAGCAAGCAGGCGTGCTCAGTGGGTTCCCTGTGAGAGATGCATTGACTAGGAAGCAGGAGAAGGACCCGTTAAGGAAGAAAACAACAACCAGGTCATGCGTAGCAGCGTTTTGGTTTCGCAATTATCTAGGTCTTGGTAAGGTTTAGGGATTCATGGTTTGAGGCCAAAGTTTAGGGTACGAGGGTAGGGTATGAGCGGGGGTTTGGGCGTTTCGGGGCAAAACTGCAGGGCATCCGGTTTTTGGGCTTGGGAGGCATGGAACCAAAACTGCAAGAGGCATGTGGCCCAAATCAGGGGCGGGAAATGGGGCGGGGGCCCGGCCTGAGGAGGTTGTCCGGGTAGGTGTTTTCACTCAAGGAGGCACTCCGAGTGGGCTGTATCAGCCACCTAGGGGGAAAGAGTATGGAGCAACCAAACAAGCGCGCCGGCGTTGTCAGGGAGATAGCAGCTGTATGCTTCTTGTGGCGCATGCTACAAGTTGGAGTAGTCGCGCAGCGGCAGCAAGTTCAGAAAAAACCCTAAACCGGTAGCCGCATTGCCCGGAGATGACCTCACAACCCTCATATCCTTAATATTCCGCACCACGCTCATGAGAACCCTGACTCCGCAGGGGACTTCTTTGACATCACTTTTGCGATCCAGTGCTCGGGCACCCAGGATGTCTAGGGTTTGAGGGCTCCCGGATGGCTTCAGGGTTTGGCTTGCTTTTCATCTCTTGTGTGCAGCCAGAAGTCCAGCTTGCTTTTACAGCGAGGGCAACTGTCGACGAGTGCGTACAGGGATTTGGTGATTTAGACCCAGGTGTGGGCCTGTGGACCTGTGGGTTCACGGCCGAAAGGTCCAGAGCTGCTGGGTGCCCGAGCACTGGATCGCAAAAGTGATGTCAAAGAAGTCCGCCGTAGGAATGGTTTTGAAGCCGCTTTTAATGTTGCTCGAGTCTGGAGTGTGGGGATACTTGAGAACACGGTAAAATGCAAACCATGTGATTTTTTCATTTCAAGCGGATCGTTATGTGAAATCTTCAGTTTCGAGGCAAGCAATTGCAATCTTCGTGATATTTTTTCGAACTTGCTGCGAGAATAACGCGAATTTTGACTCGACACTTGATTCATTTTGAAATAATTTCGCGTTTGATGGAGTTTGCATAAATTTCGACCAAAATGACTTTAAATTTTCCACGTGACTTTGCTCGAATAATTTTGCTTTTGATGCGAATTTGCGCTCGAAAAATGCTAATTTTCCATTGGAACAAAATTGAAATGGCTTGGCGCAAAATTGACATAAATTGGCACGAAATTGGAACAAAAGATAGAACTGACCTTTTACAGCCAAGAGTGATTTGCGAAGAAAAAGAACTTGTCCCAGGAGTCGCTCTCGTTGCTCCGCGCTTGATAGAAGTACGTATTTACAACGGAATGTGTTGGAAGCTCTCTTGAAAGAAAAACTTTTATCCCTTGTCTTATCTCATGAACCCCTATTCAGGTGAAGTTTTGTTGTAAGTGAAATCCTTCTTGTAAGTGTGTTACGGCACTGCCACGCTCCACGAAGTGTCAAGAGTCAAACGTAGTGAGAGAGAGGTAAGGCGGAAATAAGTTAGGTTGATTTCCAGCTTTAAAACGTCTTGCGAAGTTTATTGGTGCCTGTTCTTCATCACGTGGGGGGCCCAAAAAAGCACAATAAACGTAGGACATAGCAGGTGACCTCCACAGAAGTTGCGACTTGCACGTTTAGAGTTTGACATGCAGCATAATTAGTAAAATGATGGGCCCACGACAGCGGCCTGTCAACGAAATCCCATCTAAAAGTGTTAAATACTTCGAAACCTTATGAAATCTTGTGAAATCCTACGACATCGTACTGCGTATGAAGCCTTCGAAAATACAAGATCTTTACGTCATCTGACCAGAAGTTTATGAAATTTTTGACATCGTTCCATATAGTATGAAACTGTCGGAAATCTATGGATTCCACGAGAAACAATCGGAATTTTGCAAATCTTACGACATCGTGTGGCACGCAATTTAGCAAGATGTATGATTGTAAATCCACGAAATCCTCGGACATTTCAAACAATGTTTTTGATTTATTCTAAGATACGACCTAGTATGAGCTGTAGGAACATTTACGAAGCCCTGTCAAATCTCATGACATCCTATGACATCCTATAAGATCCTATGAAATTGTTTTACAGCTTTTTTAGTTAGACTAACCAAGACATCCTATAAGAAATGGCGACCAACCAAACAAACCACGGGGAGCTGGAGGTCAAACGAGTCAACCACGGCTGGCCGGCACAGAGGGGTCAAAGCAGCCCACATGGGACGACCCCGTTCCGCCGTGCGGGTTGGCGGTGACAACAAAGATCCACTGACCGAAATTTTGTGCGTGGAGCAAATTTAGGCTTGGAAGACCACTCGAGATATGATGGAAGCAGACAGACATGCGTGCTCATGTACCTTCATGCATGTGTGGCTATTTTATATGTCTATATGAGGTTTGTCGTCGGGGACTTCAGATGCTTCGGATGTGCAATCCATTGGGACGGGGGTGGAAAATCAAGTATGCACTTGCTATCAAATGTTCATCGCGCAGCCATACAGTAAAGCCTGTTCTGTGCTACGACACGACAAACTCTGTTTATTCTGCAGGGCGATCATCCGAAGCATTTGGGATTCCCACATGCGGCTGACATCGTGGCTCAAAAGGAGTTGGAATGCAGAACAGCATGACATCGAATGTCACCACTTCGCCTGGGGAGTCATCATGGATGTGTTGGCTCCATCCGGTGCACGGGACCCCTGCAAAGTACCCGCTCCAAGTGTCACAGCATGAAGGCGGACAGCATTGAGTTTTTTCGGTGTGACAAAAACTTGCTCCTTTATGGGAGATTCCGCAAACAGGGGACCCTAATATAGTAACCTATAAATAGTAGGATCCTTAGTATAAGGACCCCAAAACAAAGTACCCCTAATTTTCGGAAGCTCCGTTACCGCTCGACAGGTCTCGATGGCCTCCGTCATGTCATGGACGAGGCTGCAAGCGGCGTGAGCCAGCTGCCTTGGAAACACATGAAGCAAGAGTCCATCTGCATGACGCCGCTCGGGATCCAGTACCAGGACCGTTTGACTGGGTGATAGTGGCACGACACATGGGAGTTTTGCGAGAGTGTTCTCTTGAGGGTGTCATGGCTTCTGTGACTTGTCGACTAGGACGCTGATGATGGTCTGTCGCCCTGCCATTCTTCTGAGTTCTACATACCATTGGAATGGTCGGACGTGCTGTACACTGATGCACAGTTCCGAGATTCTAGGGAGCGTACGCCAACACAAATCCTGCTGCTGGCTCCAGAAGTCGCAAAATCGGATGCTCATCGCCCCGTGCCTGGGCCGCATGGGTTTTCGAGTTTAGGGTTTAGGGATATGAATCCTTCATCAACAACGTATATACCATATAATTGCGCTAATCTACTTGTTAGATGCACCTGCCTACGTAGCACCGTCCGTAGGTGTGGCTGCTCTTCGGCCATTTCGACTCCGACGGCCTGGGCCACTTCCTGCAGTCCCTTAGCCGCCGCGGAGCTATACGCTCCTGGACCCAATAAGGAACCTGACTTTTTTTCGGGTTCCTAATTATATGATTTCTTTATATATGTCCTTAAAAAGGTAGGTTACTTTGGGTTAAGGATTAAGGATCCTATAAGGTAACACCAAAAAGGAACTGCAATGGAGACTATAGGTCATCCCTTAAAAAGGTAGGTTACTTGGGGTTAAGGTTGGGATTTGCGTGAGACCTATGACGCCGTGAGACCCTGTGGACAAGGCGCGGCGGCCGAAACTCCCAGCAGTCGCAAGCGGCCATCTAGACTAATAATAGTAGTAAAAATAGAAATAATCGTAATCGTACTAGTAATAATAACAGTAATAATAATCGTAATAATAGTAAGAGTAACAGTAGAAATAATAGTAGTACAAACAGTAATAATTGTAGCAATAATAGCAATAATAATAGTAATAATAATAATAATAGCAATAATAATAGTAATAGTAATTACAATAATAATAATACTAGTAATCATAGTAATCATAGTAATCATAGTAATAATAGTAATAATAGTAATAATAGTAATAATAGTAATAATAGTAATAGTAATAATAATAATAATAATAGTTCTAATAATAGTAATAACAATAGTAATAATAATAGTAGTAATGGTAATAAGAACAGTAATAATAGTAGTAATAATAGTAGTAATAGTAGGAATAATAATAGTAATAATAGTAGTACTAATAATAGTGATAATAATAGTAATAATAATAGTAAATAGTAATAGCAAATTGGTAAGAGTCACAGTAGAAATAATACTTACTACACATGCTCAAGTAGTCCATGCATCTTCCACAGCTACTTTCCATGCGCCTTCCACAGCTACTGTCCGCCATCTTTATGTTTCGAAGGTCTGTTTCTCAGATGAACCTGCATCTTGTATGTATGTCTCCACCACGGTTGCCATCTGTCATTTTTGGTTCTTGCTAATTCTGGCGCGTACTTTAATTTACCATGATAAGATAACCATATCATTTACTTAGGATCCCTATTATGGCCACTTAAATGAAGTTCCTGAACAAGTTTCGAAGACTGTGAGGCCTGCATGGGACCGTGTTCGTTGGGGAGTCGAAGGCGCACGCAGAGGGGTTCAAGCTGTCAGCAGTGGCTCAGTTTGCGGTTTCCGGTTCCCTTGTTTTTTGTTGTGTGATATTGTGTGTGGATAGTACGCCGCACAACCCTATCATATTCATTCAATGCCCCTTGTTGTTTTCATTAATGCCGTAAAGTCGCACCTATAATGTGTAGTCAGAAGCTTCTCCCTGGCTCGTGAAAGGCATCGCCGTCTCGTCGGACGCAGGGCCGCAAGGTGGCGGTGAAGGCCATCCAGAAACCTTAGACCTGAGAACCTAGATCCTCGGGCTTAGGGGTAAGTTATAGCGTTTGGGTTAGATCCAGACACCCTGAACTACCCTTAACTCTCAACGCGACAGCACTTGTTTGGCTTTGGGGATTGGGTGTTTCTACTTCGCGAAAACCCCCGAACCCGAGACTCGCCGGACAGCACAGTTCCAAGTGAGGCAGCCTGATTCTCTTCAGTTCAGGGAAACCAAATCCTGGAGAGAAGGGTGCCTCTTTATGAATGAAGGTCACGGACTCGGACGAGGACCGCGTCAGAAGAGAAGTTGGCTTCATGTTTCAGACGGGCGAGCATCCCAACATTGTATCATTGCTTGGCGTGCTGCTCTGGCTGCAGTAGAACCCTTGATGTAGGTTTGGGGTTTCGGTCAGGCAAACCATTCCAGCTGCCCAGCCGGATGTCCTGATGTCTCTGCAGGTTCGGTGTAGAGAAGGCGGACGCTTCTTTCAAGCGCGAGCGCTACGCGCTGGCCGTGCTCTCGGTCGTCACCAGTCCTCATCTCAAACCATGTAATTAAAAAGTAGCAGGTGAGGAGTCATGAGCCCCTCAATTCCACAAAAAAAGAACGCATAATGTGGCAGTTAATTTCTTGGAGCCAGAAGCTTGGGGTCGGTTCAGGTCATGGAGCTGGGTTCCAGCGGTGATCTTGGAGCCCTGCTTGCACGCGGCGACACTCGTTGTGCAAAAGAGCGTTTGCTGTCTTTCAAAGTAGCTTTCTTCCGGGCTCTGGACATTAAACTCAAGGCCCTAAACCCTAAGCCCTAAACCCAATGCCCTAAACCCCAAGCCCTGAAAGTGTTTCTTGGCTTTCCGAAACTTGCCCAGGTGCTTCCAGAGTTCCGAGGGACGGAGATCATGATCGGTGTAATGTCGGCGCTGGCGTTCCTGCACAGCCAGCGCATCGTCCACCGGGATGTGAAGCCCGAGACTTGCATTCATAAAGGGAGTCACTGAGCCACCACCAAGCCTCAGCTGAAACCACCAAGGAAAATGTTGTCTTGCATGCTGACCATCGTCCTATGCTGGTTGATTTCAGCATAGCTGCATCCTTAGACGATCCTACTGCGCTGCTGCGGAGCAGTGGCTCACCAGGACTCTTCCGTTGAAGGCCAAAGGCAATGGCGCCGCACATTTTTCATGTGTGCTTCTCCTTGCCATAGCATCAGCTTCGCAACTTGAAGCGAACAGGATACGCGGCTCCTGAAATAGTTGAGCAGCGAGCTCACTGCGAGAAAGTGGATGTTTTTGGCGCGGGTGCTCTATGGCAGCACGGAAGCAAGAAGCTCTGAGGACGTTTGTTTGGGCTAGAGTTCACTGTTGAGTGATCTTGCGTGGTTTGGGGTTCCGCTACCGAGGTACACATTGATGTCGGGGCGATTGCCATTTCCCGGCAATAGCACGAAGGCCGAAGAACCGTCGTTGAGTCCGGTGTCTTGCTTACACCGGCTGTCTTTTGAAAAGGGACTCTGTGCCTGAACCCTAAACCCTGAGCCCGACCAAAGGGAGCCAAAGGGAGAGCCATCACAACCGTAAACAAAAAAGGCCCTGGCGCCAACAGCGTGAGATTTCTCTGCGTAGGAGATCCTTGCCAACTCACGCCGCTGTGACGTCGAGCTGGCCATGAGCTCTTGCCCGGAATGCAATGAGCCGCGCATGCAGTCGCTGTTGAAAGGACCTCAGCCTCAACCCTCGTTTTGGGGCCGGGTACGTTGCAGTAAACTTATGCAGGGACTTCACGTGGCAGTTCTCCATAATACCTAGCCATGCAGAAACCCTAAACCCGTAAACCCTAAACCCCTAAACGCCCAAACCCCTAAACCCCTAAACCCCTAAACCCCTGAACCCCTAAACTCTATACCCCTAAGCCCCTAAACCCCCAATCCTGTGCAGACTTCCGCCCTGGGAGGAATGCTGGCAAGGAATCCTTCGGAACGACCCTCGGCCCCTCGGCTCGCTTCGGACTTCGGGGGTTTTTTTGTCAGGAAGATCCCTGAACCCTGCAGGCCCTAAGCCACCGAAACCCTTCATGGGAGTTTGCGAAAATGGGGGTACCTTATTTTGGGGTACTTATAATAAAGATCCTGCCTTTTTGGGTGCTAGACTAAGGTCCCCTATTTTCGGAGACTCCCATATGGCCGAACCCTTAAACCCTAAGCCCTCTGGGCCATAAACCTTCTAAACCCCAAGCCGAAACCCTAAAGCCTGCAAGCCTATACACATAGGGGAACCCCCCAATATAGTACCCTAAACAGTAGGATCCTTATTATAGGGACCCTCAACTTAAGGTACCCCTAAAGCCTTTGTGGGGCCGAGGCACTCGAGTGCTTCAAGTCTTTCTGGCAACTTTCCGAGGCTGCGAGGGGAACTCCAGACGCTGAGCTTCAGACTAAGGGCCCTACCGGAGCACCTCCTGAACCCTAAACCCTTAACCCTGAACCCTCCAACTCCGAAACCCTGAACGTTAAATCCCAAACACAAAGGGCCCAAAGGGCCCTAAACCACAGAACCCAAACCTTAGACTCTAAACTCTAAACCCCCTTCACCTCCTCTCCGCAAAGCAATTCTCAGACCGGACTTTCTTTTTCCCGCTCCTTAGGATTTCATAGGGTCATCATTTTCCGACTCCGAAAGCCGTAGACTTCTTAAACTTTAATTCCGAAACCCTAAACCCTAAACCGTAAAGCCCAAGCCCAGCAGGCCCTAAGCTTCAAATTCCACAAAAACTCTTTTGGCAACAACTTTTGCAATCTTTCAGGGCTTCCATTACCCTTTGAAGCGGAGTCTCTTATAGAACCCTTCTAGTACCCGGTACTTGGAGGTTCATGGGTAATGATAAGTGGAATTATAAGTAGGGTAACTATACTTGTAACTCCTATGGGGGGGCTTATAACCTTCTAACTACCCAGGAACCTCCAAGTACCCCTTAAAGGAACCCTTAAACTCTTATTATTAAGGCCTACATCCCAGACCCTGGAAGTACCCCTTAAAGGAACCCTAAACCCCCTTCAAAGGAAGCTTAAACCCCCTTGAAGGAGCCCTTTAAAGGAACCCCTAAAGCCCCCTTTAAAGGAAGCTTATAAAAACCCCCCCTTTTAAAGGAACCTTTAAAGGACTCTGTTCCTAAACGAGCCTTGAAGCCCAGGCCTCCGTGGACTCCATGGTGGCCATGGCCTCTTTGGGCCTGACCCCGAAGCCAAAGCTCCCGGTTCCGGAGCGCCCGACGCCAGGCGCAGGGCCGCGAGTTTTGGGGCCTTGGGGTTCAGGGTTCCTTTAAAGGGGTTTAGGGTTCCTTTCAGGGGCAACTTTACAGGGGGTTTAGGGTTCCTTGAGGCCCGTTTACAGGGGGTTAAGGTTAAGGGCGGGGTTTAGGGTTCCTTTAAGGGCTAGGGTTCCTGAAAGGGCTCCTTTAAGCGGTCCTTTCAAGGGTTCTGCAACGCTCCCTTTAAAGGGTGCTGCAGGGTTCTAGACTAGGCTCTCCGTTTGAAGGGTCCTGGAGGGTTCTACAGTAGGGTCCCCTTGTAAGGGGTTCTTGAAGGGTTCGTTTAATGGGTGATAAGGCCCACTAGAAGGGTTTGCTGAAACAGTAAGCAGGACACAAGGGGCAGAGGCGGGCTGGAAGAGCCAGCGATGCAGAAACACCGGTATATTCACATGAAACTTATTCTTACTACTTTTCGGTTTTAGTGTTGATATTGATAATGTTGTCATACTTATTTCTACAAGTCGAATTCACCTTAAACCTCGGTGCCCAAATGGCCCAAAATCAGGTGAGTCGGCGTCCGGTGGCAGCAACGTTTCTGACATCGCGTCGGAAGCGAAGTCGAAAGCGCTCGTCGAGGAACTGAGCCTTTCAGCCTCAGCATCAAATATGATGGAGCCTGGGCGCTGCAAAAAGTCGGAGTTGTCATTAATCAACTGTGTTTTCTGTAATTATGTACACGTATACGTGCATAAATACATGTAGTTTGTGTTTGTATGTAGTGTGTACTTTTCTATGTCTGTCTGCCTTTAGGTATGTATGTACGTATGTAGGTAGGTTTATACATACACACACACACACATATACACACATAGACAAAGGGTGCAGTGGTTGCTTGAGTCATAGTGAGTCGCACTCCCCTGTGCTTTAGCTCTGCGCAAACGGTGCTTTGTTTTGTCCCAGCTCAGGAACTCGTGGTCAAGACGTTTTGCCTGCAGCGCCTGCATGTCTGTGGGACCGTCCTGACTGTGAGCGCGCACTAATCTTGCACGAATCATCGACCCCCCCCCCCCCCACCCTCCCCTGCTGTAAAGGTTGGGACGGGACGGGTGATCCAAAAAATTCCGTCCCCACATCTCCCGTCCTTCAGGTGCGCCTCAGCCTGATCTCCTTCTCCTGTTCCGTTCCCGGGCATGGGTTGACACCCTGCAAGAAGCTTGAAGATGCATGCGGTGTAATCCCTTGCTCTTCCGAGTTCTCGATCTATAGGCCTGGTTTAAGCATAACACAATGCAGAAGCCATACGCAAGCCGAGATTCAATACCCCCGAAGGCCTTAAATTCCTGAAGACTTGAACCCCACCAAAGGCCCGGAAGACCACAGAGGGAAGATCAGGTCAAAGGGCCTAGGCGCAGCTGAGGCCCAAGTGTTCCTCTCGTGGTCGGTAAGGTCGTGCTCCTGCGTCTCCCAGGACAGCGGGACCTCGCCGAGGATTTTGTTTCGGCTTCGCGTCCGAACTCGGGGATCCTTTTGGGGGGACAGCGGCTCTAAGGGCTGATCTCGCTCCAGGTCTCCGAGGGAGGGCGCATCGCCTGCACAGCTCCAGCGCACAAGGCGCCGCCCAACTTGGGAGAAGCGTCCCGAACGCTGCCTCCTGGAAACCAATTTGACCGAGAGGCAACAGCCAAAAGACCCGAGTTGCCTGCCGCCACCTGTTCTTCTGGGAAGGTTAGCCACTGAGGGCGTAGGAAAGAAGTGAGTGCCATTGTTCATCAGTTTGTTTTGCGGGGGGCATGCTATGAGAGCCATTTCGGATCTATCTCTGTGAGATTCGCTCGTGATGTCGCTGGGCAAGCTTTCCTTGCAAGACAGCGGTGCGCTGTTGGCATCCCCGGTGAGCCCGGATGTGTCGGCTGTGCAGGGCATCTACAACGTGCTCGTGGCAAACATCAATCTCAGGAGAACCATGACGCAGCTTCAGGAGGTTGCCAACCTTGGCAGTGAGTCCGAGGCCATGCAAAGCCTGCGCAGTCAGATGAAGGATGCCAACAAGACAATGCTATCGCAAGAGCAGGCCATGGCAGATCTGCTTGGCGAGATCACGTCCATGGCCAGTTCTTGGAGTTCGTTAGCAATGTCGGTGTCGTTGGCCCAGGTTCCAGCAGCGGAAATGTGCGAAGTGTTGGGTTTGTCCAGGGTACTGCTCAAGCTCAAGGCTGTGAAGGAGGTTGAAGACTGCAACGTGGATGCCTTGGCCGAGGCACTTGACGAAAATCTCAAGAACTTCAGCAACCAATGTGGAGTCGAAGAGGAGCAAGCAACCTTCGAGCGTCTCCGTGATGAGCTCGAACAGGCAAAGAAAGACCTTAGCAAGCTGGATGAGGACTTGATTGAACAAGAGCTCAAGTTGGATGAGTTTCTGGCCGAAAACCACTTCATCATGCGGCAGGTGCGGTTCTTAGCTGAGATGGAAAAGGTGGCTGGAATCCAATCAGACACAATGAAGGCTTTGAAGGAAGCCCACCATGCGCATCAGCTATCAACCGTTGGCAGGTTCGGCTTAGATGTGCTTGGAGATATCCTCTTGCTGGGTATGCGTCAGTTCCGTAATCGATCGCGGAAGAGGGAGCAGATCGCTGCAGAGGACTATGAGGATTTCAAGAGCAACTTTGACAGAAAATTTGGTGAGGTGGACTCTGAGGAATTCGCCGCGAAGAAGTCACAGCTCGAGGCAGACATGGAGAAGAAGCAGGCCCTCATCAAAGCTGCGGTGGCATCCAAAAAGCACCTCATGGATTCCAGGGACGAGAAACACAAGTACATTGAGGCCAAGAAGGTGGAAGTCGTTGCAGCAAGGAGCAGTGTCATGAAGAAGCTGGCAAGCATCGATACTGCTAGTGTCGCACAATACAAGAAGGTGTGCGATGCCAGCATGCAGTTTGGCCAACAAAGGTCCCGTCGAGGTGCCTTCCAGATGTTTGCCAGTCAGGCGATTAAGTCAATTGAGGCCTACCATCATTTTGTTGGCAATCTTGCGGTTGCTGACTGGGATGCACAAAAGACCACCATGACGAAGATCGTGTCTAGTGAGTGCGGATGGGGTGTGCTTGCTCCAGCGCTGGGTTATGTGCAAAAAGTTTGCACCCCATTGGGTCTTCTCATGACTGGTGACCCGGCAAGCAAGGAGGATATCCCGAAGTTGGCATCGTTGGTCTCTCCTGCGACCAAGCTCATCAATGCTCTCAACGACGGCAATCGAAGTCAGCTGCCCAAGCTGGCAGACCAAGGGTCAAACCATGCTCACAGTCCTCCTGCGCTGAAGGACCAAGTCAGCTCCCCGCCTGATGCCAACGCTCCCCCAGCTCAGCCTTCGGCTGCAACCTCTGACGCTGAAAAGCAGCGTCCTACGCCTGCCATGCCTGCAGAGGCAGATGATGACCTTATGGACTTGCTCTGATACAAGTAGTAGCTCTCAGCATAGTAATGTTGTGAGATTTTGTTCCCGCGCTGCCTGCAGTTCAGGTGCTTGGGAAGTTGAGTTCTGTTTCGGGCCATTGGAGCCTGTAGTTGCTCCACGTTCCCGGCCGAAGCACACTTTCTCAGTCTAAGATTTAGAACCCCTGCACAAGTGGTCAGCCGAGCGGAGTCAAAACTTGAGCAAAGATGCATAATTGATCATAATTGTAGCGACACATTGTGCAAAGTTCGGAGCTTATCCTGCTCTGTTCCGCAGCACCCGCTTTAGCCTCAAGAAGTCCGCAGGGGATCCACAGCAAGCCACATGAGAAGCACCCGGAGATCTGGCCTTGAGATCTGCTGAAGTAGGCCATAGGAGTCATGAGCAGCCGTTCCGCGTTCTACGGCATCTACGGCAAGATGTAAATCTCGCATCATGGCAGCCACGCAAGTGCGAACTTGTGCAGTGACCAGGCGCTGCCGCATGTTGCCACCACGTGAGCTGTGTTGCAGAGTCTAAAGTCTTGGATATAGTAGAGATATGTAGTTCCTACAATGTGAGGCGGCCGCAGGCAGCTGGCCCAATCAGAGCCGAGCATCTCGTTGGTGAGGTTCTTCTGCGAAGGCCAGGGGTTTAGGGCCGTTTAAGGTTTAGGGGTTTATGGGTTCAGGGGTTTAGGGGTTTGGGGTTCAGGGGTTCAGGGGCTTAGGGGTTCAGGGGTTTAGGGGTTTAGGGGTTTAGGGTTGAGGGTTTAGGGTTTGGGGTTTAGGGTTTAGGGTCTAGGCCAGTTCAGGGAGTGTTGGATTCTTTGGGGTTTGGAAGCGGCGCGTTTTCCTTCTGGCTTTTAGGTTTCGTTCTTTGTTGGGCTTTGGGTGTTCGTTTAGGGTCTCTTGGGCTTCTTCGTTCTGTTTGGCTTGGGGATCAGAGCTTGGAGTCCTGGGGTTTCGGGTTCATAGTTCGGGGTGGCCGTGTGTTTTGAACTACGGAGCTTCTACTGATGCTTATATAGTTTAGGGTTTCAACATCACCGTATTTTGTTGGATTGATCGATTTAGCTAAACCCCAAAGCCTAAATCCTGGACCCTAAACGCAGTGGGGCACAAGGCTAAGAGGAAGGCTTGGTAAGTTCTCGTTGCTTTGGCAGACTTCAGCAGAATGACTTGTTGCCATTACACAAGTTCTGTTGGCGTTCGCTTCTGAGTTCGGATAGACAGGACATGACAGGCCAGCCTGGAAAGCGAGTAAATTGAGTGAACACTGTGGACTTGCTTAACTAGGTGGCCTGTTTGCAACGGGCGGTCGAGATTTTCACCTTCGCAAGTTATGAAAAGTCAGACTTCACTAGGATCGTCAAATTAAAACCGACACCCTAGACGCTGAACGTCCCAGAGCCAAAACCTTGGTTCTGCCTCCAAGATAGGAGTAAGATACTAGTAGTTATAGCAATAAGAGCGACATGTGTAACGATGGTGGTAATAGCGATAATAGTAGTATTGGTAACAGTAGTAATAAAGGTAATGCTAATAGTAAAAGCAATAATGGTAATACTAGTAGCAATGTTAGTAATACTAGCAAATAAAACAGTTCTATAGCAATAATAATAGTTATAACCGCAATAATTGTGACAATCGCAATATTTGTAATAATAGGAGCAACATTAATAACAACAATAACAAGAATAATAGTAATAATAGTAATAATAGTAATAATGGTACTAATAGTAATAATAGTAATAATGGTAATAACAGCAATAGTAGCAAAAGTGTGACAACAGTAATTAGAGCAAAAGTGTAGTCACAGTAGCAAAAGCATCCAGGCTTTATGCCAGCCTCGACTGCACCAACTGCAGCATCTTCCACTTCGAGACCTGCAGCATGCAGTGAACGAGGACGTCCGAGCCGGTGGCTTGTGCGTTTTAAGCGCGGGATGTTGAGGAACCCCAGGACTCAAAGCCTCCTCTGAGGGCCCGAAACCGGGACCGCGGGGCGGCGTGTGGGCCAGCTCGCAGTTGCTTGATCCGGTCGGTGTCCGCTGCGATAGTGTGCACTTGGGTTGAGCGGTTCCCATCCGCCAACGACCAGCTGCCATTCAAAGCCGCGGCAGAGGCCCACAGGGTTTAGGATCAGACAGCAGATAGGCCCGAAGTTTTTTTGCTCTCCGAGAGGCGAGTGCGGTGCAGCTCATCCTTGGAGGTATCTCTGAACCGCTCATCGCATTGCCAACGGGCTCGGACCAAAGGGCTGCTGGTTTCAGTCAGAAACCGCTGGGGAGCTTGTTTCTGCTCCGTCGCATTCATGAAGTGCTAATGCTTCAATCACGTCCTCCCCCAGTCACTGCCAGCGTTGCACCCCGGCTGCTCAGCTCGGCGGGTTGCTGTGGTCCTGTTCAGGAGTTCCCGAAGCTCTCTTTGCTTTGTTCGATGTTGGGTTCGCGAAGGGGGTTCCGAGCATGCCAGCCTCACTATGTCTGCACATGCGAAAGGCCCGAAGCCGTCGACGCCAGTTGCTGCGGCTCCCAGCTTGTGGCTGAATCTGGGGTGTGCCTGTTGCATCCGGATTGTGCCTGGCGACTTGTCGTGCGAGAAGGAGGGCTTTGACACGGGCCCGCTTGTGCAAGGCAGACCTGGGGCGGCCGTCGTGGGGCGGAAGGTTTTGCACAAAACTGGAGCAATCTGAGTGGGTCGACGCGGCTCTGCTGAAGCTCTGCTCTTGCAAGAGGAGCCATGACGAAGTTCGTCAACATGAGCCGATGCATAGGACAGTGTCGATTCGGGAGGTATCAGGCATAGGACCTTCCGCATAGATCCGTTCACGTGGAATGCCTCTCTGTGTAAACTCTTCGTCGGCTCTGTTGCGGCAGCCGTGCAGATTCCTCTGGCCGATGTTGATACCTCTTGGGCGGGCATTGAGTGTCTCAGGTTGAATTGTGACTCGAAAATCAAGGCGAAAGGGGAGGATCAGTTCGAGTAGCCGGTATGGTCTGATGCATCGAGCTACAAGCCATTTCTATCTAAGCTGCACGGCTCAGCTGTCGGCGAGAAGTCCCACCCAGCGGATAGCAGCGACCAACACATGCAAACAAGGATGACTGAGGTGGCTGTAGAGGTTTCGCTGAAATTGAGCCTGTAGCTTAGCATAAGATGCCTTCCGACAGCTGGGCCATCGTGCAGGAGGAAACCCTAATGCCACGAGCTCTGAGCAAAGGCTCACAGCACCAAGCCGGCATTTCGCACAGCCATGGAAGCTTCAGATTCGTGGGGACCCGAAAAAATATCACCTAAGTGACAATCATAGGATCCTTTTTTCGAGGATCCTACAAACGGGTCCCAACTCAGGACCCCCCATGGTGACTATGCGACGCTGCGAGCCCGGTGTGGTTTGGGGTGCAGGTTTCCTCGCCGACAGAGGCCTCTGCCAAGGTGCAGCGGCTCAGGTGTGTCCCTTGTGTTTCCTGCATTCCGTGGCGCCGGTGATCCGTTGGACTTGCAGCTCGAAGGTTTCAGCTCGAAGGTTTCTCAGGTTGCTTTCTAGGAGCCTTTCTCAAGATGAGGCAGAGAGGATCGCCGGCCCCAGACCCGACCCAGTCCTAGACAATGCCTTGCAATGTCGCTGGTAGGGTCCACAATACACGTTTCACGAACTGAACATGTATTTCATGAGGGGGCCACGTATGCTGGGCCGACGTAGTTCCATGCAGACGTCCATCGTGACGAGTCTCCGGAGCTCTGGGCCCTGTGGAAGAGTTCTATATCGGGCCTTTGACTCAACGCCTGAGCGTATCGCGCACCCCCGCCCTCACAACATGCTTTGGCATGTCCGTCAATTTCCTGGCTTCCTGGTCAGAGTGATGCCACCGTGATGTTTTGTGAAGCCTAAGCAAAGCCTTCATGCAAGCACTCGACACCCCTGCAAATCCCTCGCAGTACATTTCCTCGTGCTCGTTGCTGTCCCAGCACTCATCGTGTTTCTTCGGGGCAGCCTCATCAAAGCCACATCGGGCTACTTCTCGTGGCCCTGATGGACACTTTAAATACGGTCGCCGGGCTGCTTGGTGTTTAGCCGGGTTGGTGGAGGTCTGCTGTCTGAGGACAGCCAGGAGACCCCTTCCTTCGAAGCATCATGAACTAGGGATGCCGTGCCATGTTGGGCGGTTCAGATCACAGTTGACGACAACCTCTTAATCCTATAGACTCGCTTCCTCGTCTGCGGCTTCTTGTCGCGAGCGGTTTGGCTGCTGATCGGCGGTGCACGGCTGGTCTTCCTCCCTTGTACGGAGGCCGCAGCTTCGGGTGGCGTCCTGCTGCAGCTTGTGCAGAGAGAATTTCTCGTTAGAGTTCCCTAACATAGCTATCGTCTAAAGCTCCCCAAAGCCTTGGTGTCTTCAAGGGTTACCAAGCACGGCTGGCCGCCTCAGTTTCTTCCGTAGGATGAGGTCCATCTGCCAACTCTGACCTCCCTCTCCTCGCTCTCCGTGAGGATGCGATGCCGCGAAGCTGCAAGGTGGCTGGTGAGGGGCAGCCATACAGGGCAGGATTTTCCCATGCATCGCCTCTGCAGCCGCTGGTTTCTGCAGCTTCCCTGGGAAGAAGCGACTGGGATCCTGCGAGACATCGCATAGATTCCAGTTGTCTTGCCATTGAAGGGTGCTCAAAGTGTTTCTTCTCCTGGGATCCTGATGCTCACGACCTTGGCCATGATATCCGGGCTTCCAGCCTTGCAAGCAATGCCTCGGAAGCTTGGATGAAGGCGGCGATTCAGGAACGGGCGCCTCACCTGAAAAGCTTGCAACGAAGAGGGGCTCACTCTCTCTTAGCGCCTTCCTCCAAGGCCGGAAGTCGAGAACCTAAGCCTCACAGCCTTGGGGCCCGAGGGACTCGAAGAGCCTTCTGAGCAATGCCAGGTCTCCTCTGTAGACCTTTGACTCCGTCCATGCAGAGGGTTTAGGCTTTAGGATTTGGGGTTTTGGGTTCAGGGTTCAGGGTTCAGGAAGGGCACCAGAGCTTCCTTAAACATTCCGAGTCGGGGAGAGCCCACAGCCCGAGTCCACTAGAAGAGCCTGCCTTAGTGGCTTTCGGGGTTCGTGGTTCTCTGTGGGATCTGCCGGCAGCCCAAGTAGAGTCGGGGATGGTCAATCTGAGTTGATTTGGAATGAAATTTTCTCCGGAGACCGCAGCAGCAGTGGTTTACACGTGGGCCCCTCCGGCGAAGACCAGCAGTGACTTGTTGCACAGGGCTAGAGCCAGGCGCGGCATTGCGGTTTTCATGCTCTGCTCTCTGGCGGGCTTGCCGCCGTCAGGCAGTGCCGGCGCAGTCTCCACCGACTTCCCACTGCCATTTGGGCACCTTCAACAGTCTGTGGGGAAGTAGGCAGGCGATGGTAGCATCAGGGCGACGGCATCCCTATCGAGCTGAAGCCATCGAAGCAACGGAAGTCGCCTGCGACGGAGCTTGCTTCGGTACCAGCTATGATCTGGACTGCGACAGCACCCGGTAGCCCCAAAAGCTCAGAACAAGCATCCCGATGATCCTCAGAAGGAGCCCGGGAGCACCCGAAAGCTCCGGAAGCCTCAACCAGAGGCCTCTGTGATAGCAAGGGGTTCATTAGGTTTATGCGGCGTGGGGCCTGATATGCAAAAAGAGTCTTTTAGGGTTTGGGGTTTCGGGCTTGAAAGACTCAGAAAAAGAATCCTCATAAAAGGAAAGGACATTGCTGCATAGTCCTTGCGGCCAGGTCTTTAGTGTGGCAGACCTGCGAGGCTCATATGTCGGCTCCTCCATAAGCCCGCACAAAGCGCCCCAAAACCCCAAACCCCCAAACCCTAGACCCTAAACCCTAAACCCTAAACCCTTAAACCCTAAACCCTAAACCCGAAACCCTAAACCCTAAACCCGAAACCCTAAACCCCCAAGAAGCTCACCAACCATCCCGGGCCCCTGGCCCTGAACCTGGCTGCATTCAGCACGGCATCCTGAAGTTTGGTTGCTTCCTTTGGGGGCGACCTCGTGCTATAGAGGACTTTCCACAGCAACCCATTGGGAAGTAAGCCGGGAATCCGTGGATTTGCAACTAGCCAAGTGCCTTTTTTGCGGTTCGGGGTTTGGTATTTTCAGTTTTGGTGGCTCGGGGAATCTCAAGCTTTGGGGTTGACGCACTTGAAATTTGGTATTGTTCTGTCTTGCACAGAACCTACAGGTTTTGCGGGTTCTGGACGTTTCTCAATTTGAGGGTTTCAAGGTTTAGGGAAGCTGTAAATGACGAGCAGCAAAGGGCCAATCAGTCGCTCTGGCTTCCGCTTCCGCGGATCCAAGCAGAACGTGTCTGTGAGGACGAAGCTCTCTCACGATTCTTGTGGCCCGGTGTTGGTATTGAGACACACATGGAAGAGCAGAAAGGAACTTTGGGTCTCGTGTTGGAGTTTCGGTTTTTGCCTTTGAAGGCGTGCCCGAGGCTCGAAGGCAGGTGGAAGCTGCGTGTTTTCTGCAAGCGTCATTGGCGAGGAGGCGAAGGCCATTGGGCCCTTGCGCTGAGTAACATCATGCAGCACTGAGGCTTATTCGGACCTCCACGCACCCAAAATTGAAACCTGAGACCGCAGGTTTTTGGCAAGTAGGCTCCGGCTCCGTTCGCTTGCAGCGTCTCGAGCTACACATTTCAAGGCTTTTGAGTTTCATCAAAGCATTTTTCGTCCCTACCCCGAAGCAGAGATACGCACGCCTAAACATCAAACGCTCCCTAACCCTAAACCCTGAACCCCTAAACTCAAGCCCCGGAGGCAGTTCCATGGCTAACACTCGAAGCGTCGCACTTCGCATCGACGGTGCCGAACCGTAGACCAGGTGAGGGTCAGGTGCGAAGCCCTCTGAAAAATGCGAAGTCGATCAGATCACGGCATCACGCTCTGCGTCCTTAAACTCGGGACCTTAACTTCATTGGCCAGGCCCAAATGCTGACCCCCGACGCTCATGCGCCTAGAAGGGGCAGCTGAGTCTGGTTGAATGAGTTAGCTAAATGTTTGAGCCTTTGGTTCCCTTTTCCTTCAGGCGCCATGTCTAAACCCTTAACCTAAACCCCAAGCCGTAAAACCGGACCTGCCAGGCCCCAAAAATTCCCAGCTCGAGGCGATCCGTTCAAGTTCACAGCTGGAAACATGTTTGTAAAAGTCAAGAGGAGTCACTCCCATGAAAATGGGGGTGAGTTTGGAAAGCTATCCGGTAGAGTAGCATAGCTCATGAAAGCAGTACTCTCCAGACGTTGAGCTTGATCTCACAGGTTGAAGCAAGCTGCAGTGTTCTTACCTCGGACTTGCAGTGTTGGTTGGACCTTTGTGTTCAACCGATCTCAACCACAGCAGCGAGAAGTAGATGGTCAGTAGCACTCCAGAATCCGAGTCTCCATGACAGGTCAAAACCTTGAACAGCAAAGCAGCCCATTCCCAGCAAAATCCAAAGCCCTGAACGTGGGTTTGGTCGGAACAAGGACTTCCGCAGCTCCCAACCTGGGTCCATGAACCCGAAGCCCTCAAGCCCGGGCCTCACCATCTAGTCGGCTAGGCTAGATGTGTTCATGGACAGGAGTGGCTGCGGCTGCGAGCTTTTCTCCTGGACATGGTAGGGTTTAGGGTTTAGGGCTTAGGGTTTGGGAATCCAACATGCTTTCACGCAGAAAGAAACGGGCTTCAGGCCGGGGGGATCTGATGCCAGTCAGTTGGCACAAGAAGCATTCCAGAGCTGATAGGCCCGAGCACGAAATTTTGGGCCTAGGCCTTCCGTGCATGTCCGGCCTCTGTTTTGTGACACCGCTTGCATCATGCCCCAACTTGAGATCAAGCAAGATGAGCCACAACCGGTTTGTTCCAGAACTCCCGGTGCTGCAACTTTGAAGCGACCGCTCCAACGCGAAAGCAGATGTGCCTCGCATCGAACCGGGTTGCCAAGGTCCCATCTCTTGTGCTCTTCATGGCCCATGGCATCCGAACCTCGTGGGTCGCCGCCGAACATCTCTCCTGAGCCTAAACTCTAAAGCTACTGTGGAGCCCTCCCTGTAGTGTACTTTCGAGCTCTGATTCGGTAGCTGTGCCAGCCTTTCTTGGACACTCTCGAGCTCTGCGCCGAGCCTGCCATCTCTGCAAGTGCCAAGGGTATGATTTGGTACTGCAAGCAGCGCCTTTCCTAGACTTACTTGATGCTTGACAATGTTGACCTCAGGCAGAGCTTGTGTTCGCTGCCGAGTTTTTTCGCACAGGCATTTACCAGCAAGGCGGTGCTCCCGACACCAGATATACCCTAAACCCTAGACACTAACCCTGCAAACCCTATGGACCCTAAACCCCAAATACCCCTTGTAGAATCCCTATAGATCCCTTTAAAGGGACCCTCTTTAAAGGGACCCTACCTAAACCCCTAGACCCCCTTAAGAGCCTAGCCTGGGAACTTTTTGTAGATCGCTCCGTGCTCTGAGCCGCTCCGTCCTCGTCGCCTCGACGTGGACCTGCGCTTCGCGCTGCTACGAAAGGTGAGGACGTCGAGAAGTTTCCGGAATCTCTGCACCCTAAACTAAACCCTATAGACCCTAAAAAGCCCCAACTCCGAAGCCCCAATGGCAAAAAGAATGCTGGAAGCTCGTCCGCGGCACCCTTAGCTTACGGACTTCATGTCGGCTGGGTCCTGACGGAGGATTGTCGGTGCCTCGGCAGATCTACTTGGGACACCTCAGGCCGCCAGGCCTCCAGTCGATGCCGGAGACCCTTGGGCCCCTTAGCCCACCCAGGCTCCACAAGGCTTGCAGTTTCGCCCTCCTCTGTGGTGTTTCGCATGATTCCGGTCTTTTCATGGGGCTCTCCGCCCGGGCACCGGCGGCTTTGGGGGTGCTAGGAGAAATCTAAGGGCCGAACTTTGAGGCCCCGGAGGATTCAATACAAACCCCTAAAGGCCGCTCATTCGCCCTAGGCGCCACTTCAATGCTCGGGAAGTGCAGAGCGGACTCCCGTGAGACACGAAACTTCCTTGCTTTGAGAAGCCAGGACACCTCTCTGCTTCAGGTGGGCTGCAGCTCCGGAGTAATGGAGGGCTTTCGGTGGTTTGGGGGTTTAGGATGTCTTCCAGATCCGTGACGGCACAGATGTCTTTTTTTTTTCACGCATCCGGACTCCCAAAAAATTTGAGACGGTCATCTGAGAGGCACAGAGACCCATGCACTCCGAAACACCACTCGCGGTCTCCTCTCCCTGAAATCTCCATGACGTGAATGTGGTGGCAGAGCGGCAAGTGGATTTGTGGTGTTACGCTGCTTTCGCGTTGCTAGGAGACATTTGAAGGCCGAGCTTTGAGGCCACTTGGATTTGCTTTTGAAGGATGAAACGAACCCCCGAAGGCTCTTCAATCGCCCCCGGCGCCACTTCAATGCTAGGAAAGTGCAGAGTGGACTTCCCTGAGACACAAAAAGCCCCTGCTTTGAGAAGCCAGGAATCTTTCAGATCCGTGGCGGGACAGACGTGGGGCCTGCGAGAATCACCTTACACCCATAAGAGCTCCCAAAGCTGTTGAGATGGTCTTCTGGGAGTGCTGCCCGCAATCGAACCCCTTTGCAATCCCAGCAGAAGATGCAGGCAGAGAGACCCAAGCACTCCGCAGCAACACTCTCGATCTCCTCTTCCTGGAGTTTCCATGACATGAATGTGAGGCAGAACCGCAAGTGGATTTGTGGTGTTTCGCATGATTGCTGTCTCTTCAGAAAACTTTTGCTTTGCGGATCAGTTCCGGCGGTGGGCCCGGGCACCGCTGGGGCGACGCTTCGAACTTTGAGGCCCCTTGGATTTACTGTTGGAGGATGCAACGAACCCCTAAATGCCGTTCAATCGCCACAGGCACCACTTCAATGCCAGGGAAGTGCAGAGTGGACTTCCTCTAGACACAAAAGTCCTTGCTTTGAGAAGCCAGGAATCTTCCAGATCCCTTACAGCAAAGATGTGCGGCCTGCGAGACTCACCTTCCCTTTGCACCCATAAGAGCTACCAAAGCTGTTGAGACGGTCATCTGGGAGTGCTGCCCGCAATCGAAATCCTCTGCAATGCCAGCAGAAGATGCAGACACAGAGACCCATGCACTCCGAAACACCAGTTTCGTACTCCTCTTCCTGGAATCTCCATGACGTGAATGTGGGGGCAGAGCGGCAAGTAGATTTGTGGTGTTTCGCATGATTCCTGTCTCTTCAGAGGGCTTGATCACTTCCGGGGGTGGACCCTGAGGCCCGGAAGAATAAAGCGAACCCCTATAGGCCGTTCGATGGCCCTAGGCGCCATTTCAATTTTAGGTAAGTGCAGAGCGGACTTCCTTGAGACACGACAGTTCTTGCTTTGAGAAGCCAGGACACCTCTCTGCTTCAGGTGGGCTGCAGCTCCGGAGTAACGGGGGTCTTTGGGCTGGTTTGGGGCTTTAGGATGTCTTCCAGATCCGTGACGGCACAGATGTGCGGCCTGCGAGAGTCACCGTTCCTTTACACGCATAAGAACTCTCAAAAATTTTGAGACGGTCACCTGGGAGTGCTGCCCGCCATCGAAACCCTCTGCAATGCAAGCAGCAGATGCAGACACAGAGACCCATGCACTCCGAAACACCAGTTTCGGTCTCCTCTTCCTGGAATCTCCATGACGTGAATGTGGGGGCCGAGCGGCAAGTAGATTTGTGAGACACAACAGTTCTTGCTTTGAGAAGCTGCAGCTCTGGAGCAATGGAGGGCTTTCGGCTATTTGGGGTTTTAGGATGTCTTCCAGATCCGTGACGGCACAGATGTGCGGCTTGCGAGAGTCACCGTTCCTTCACGCGCATCAGAATTCTCAAAGCTGTTGAGCCGGCCATCTGGGAGGCACAGCAACGCAAGCACTCCGAAACACCACTCTCGGTCTCCTCTCCCTGGAATCTCCATGACGTGAATATGGTGGCAGAGCGGCAAGTGCATTTGTGGTGTTACGCTGTTTTCGGGTTGCTAGGAGACATTTGAAGGACGAGCTTTGAAGCCCCTTGGATTTGCGTTTGAAGGATGAGACGAACGCCCGAAGGCTCTTCAATTGTCCCCGGCGCCACTTCAATGCTAGGGAAGTGCAGAGTGGACTTCCCTGAGACCCGTAAGAACTCGCCTAGCTGCTGAGACGGAGTCTGCCGCATTCTAGACTTTTGCAATGCAAGCCGCAGATGCGGGCGCAGATACCCAAGCACACACTCTCCATCTCGTCACCCTGGAGTTTCCATGACATGAATGTAGGGCACAGCGGCAAGTGGCTCTGGTTGCAGAGTTAAACTTGCGCTTCACCCTTTGCTTTTAGCAAGGCACTAACCCCCGGGTACATATCCGCAGTGACCGCGAGCTCGAGTTGTGAACGTAGGTGAGGCGGACTTTCAAGGTTTCGAGCTTCGTTACCAAGGCCGCCGAGGTTCGGCCCTACACCCAAAACCCTAAACCCTACACCGTAGGGTTGTAGGGCCTGGTAATAAAATCGGGAATTCTGAGCTTCTTTGAAAGTCTTTGTTCCATGAGTCTTTGAGCTTGCCTTCGGAGTTGGCGTCTCCAAGCGCCCGGCTTTAACTCAGATTTTAAACCCTCTGGCGACTTCTTCTTCACTGTGCCATGGGCGAAAGAGCACTCCTCTAAACCCTAAAAACCCCTTAGCCATCTCCCTGTGCCTTTGAGTGAAGGAGAGATGAACTGCTCACTGCGGTCAGCTCCAAGCTGCAAAACCCGCGCGGGAAGGGGCAAAGGGAGCAATTCAGACCCACAGACGCTCATCGCTGAGCTAGGCAATGGATGTCGGAAAGTGACGGGTAGGCAACCATGCCATAGCAACCCAGAAGCAGTCAAGATGCAGCTGCTGAAGTTGAAGATGAGCTGTTAGCCCGTGCAATGCACAAGCAGGTGCAACTTGGCGAAGAGGCTGCGAGATCTTACATCAACGAAAGCTCGCAATGTGAGGGAGAGATCACTTGTAGCTCGGCCAAGCTTCTACTCGAGCTAGACTGAGCTGCGAGTGCGTCTATGTAGAGGGACTGGGCTGGTTGAACCGGTCGCTGCATGATGCTTTGGCCCACAGTCGCTGTGCACTGAGTGCACCGCTTAGAGAAGCTGGGAAACGGTGTCACTTCCAAGACATGTCAAGCCGGCCTAGAGCACATTGTGCTTCCTTGGAAGGTCCACCGGTGGCTGGCATCAAGCCGCGATGCAAGCCCCAAGCCTCAAAATCTCAAAGGATGGAAAAGCTGAGGCGCAGAGCACGTGGCCTGTAATTTCCCGGGGCACTTAGGCTTCAAAGGCTAGCAGTTTCCCATCAAGAAGTGACTTCCCCTTCCCTTCAGGCCGCTTACGTCTTCCTTCGGAGGGGAGCCTTAGGGCCCCTTATAGTTCCGTTTTGGTGGCTTTGGGGGCGCCCCTCTCCTGACCGAGCCTGGAGAGGACCCCTAACCCAAAAGCGTTGAAAGGCGCCGAGAATGTCAGAATATCCGCCTGCGACGCAAGGAAACGAGACCGAAGCTTCCGCACGCCTTTTCCAAGTCTTGTGCCAAAAAGCCCTGAAGCTCGGGAGCACTCAAGGACACTTGAGGGTTTCTTTTAAAGGGCTCTTTGAAAGGGTTCCATTTAAGGGTCCCTGGGCCTCTTCCTTGGTGCGCTCGCGAGAAGTTGCCAGGCTGAAGTGCAAGGGAAGCGGAGTCCGGGCATGGAAGCCCAGCGCTGTAACGGGCTACCCTGAGGGTTTAGGGTTCAGGTTAGTGGGTTACCGTAGCAATTATGGGGTTCTAGGGACCCTATAGGGACTGGGCGGACCAGAACAGCAAGTCTCAAGTGTCACAGAGTCGTCAGGAGGTTTCTTCCGAGCTTTGCCCTGGCAAGGAGGAGGTTTCGGGGTTCCTCATGCTTTATCTTACCTTTGGATAGTAGGGAATGGAGAAATGGGGTACAAGTTATAACTACTAATGCTACCATTCTTCCATTCCCTACGAACCAAAGGTAAGTTATAGGACTTTGGGGCTCTTCAGTGCGGAGTCATGCTGTTCCCAGAGCATCATGCATGCTTCATGGACATGCATGGCGCCTGCTCCACAAAGCTGTATTGGGTTAAGGGTTAAGGGTTTATGCAGCTTAGGGTCGAGGGTTTTAGGGGAAGGGCGACTCTCAGACAAAATGCACCGACGCAGGAAGGGAGGGAAACTGGGCCCGAAATAGCACGGAGCCTATTGCGACCACCCCGGACAGGGGCCCGGCTGCACCGTCCGGTGATCCGTCGCACTTCAAGCTAGAATTCAGTGTAGGGTGGCATCAGAACTGCTTGAAGCCACCATGAACCAAGGTTCGGAGAATTAGATTCAAATTTTGGGCACTGCGCTGTGAGAGCTCGGAATGTATCCTGAAACCTGAGTGTTTCTGCCCCGGACGTCGTCTGAAGTTCTGAAACGCAAGTGGAGCTTTCAGCCGCGAGGAGGGTTTCGCCTCACGGGTAGATCCGGCCGCACCAACTCTGAGCTTCGTCGTTGGACGTTGCCTGGGAATGCTGAGCATCTCCGCGTTTGCGACCAGAGGGCCTGCTCCTTGTGGCAAACAGGGAATTCCGAAAGGGTGCGGTTGTCGCCGAGACTCTTGAGACGTCCCACAACGCAGGTCTTCAAGTCGACCCGTCACCGTATGCACTTGCGCAGTGATGGTTTTCACAGGTCGCGTGTGTTGTTTCTGTCGGTCTGGGTTTGGAAGGGTGGAGAGGACACCGTGAGCTTGAGGTAGATTGTCGGCGCAGGGCATCCTAGGACTTAGAACCCCTTTCCTTGCGACGAGCATTCTTTCTTCACAGCCCGTTGACGCGGAGTCGGCCCTGTCTTCGTCTTGGCTGCCGGGCCTCTGAACGCGAGGCTCAGGCTCCGGGCCCGACACCGCCGGATCTGCTTTTCATGCGTCTCGAAGGCGCCGCGAGATCGCTGAACGCCGAGCCCCAAGCTACTGCTAGGCAGCTAGGCCCTAAGAGAAGCCCTCGTTGGGAGCTCCCAAGAAGCTGACGGCAGTCCTTAGAGCTTGGTGAACCGGCTCTGATGGAGGACGGGGCCTGGACCGTCGTCGTTGCATGTCCAGAAGAACCTTCCTTTGAAGCCCCTGTAGAATTCTTAGAGGAACCTAGCAACCCCAACCGCGTAACCCTGCAGGAACCTCGTAAGCGACCCTTTAGCGAACCTCTCAAGCTTCCGGCGCAGAGATCCCTGGGTTTCTCTTAGTCTTCCGGGAAGGAGTCTGTGCCTTGCGGGGGTTCCTAGAAGGTTGGATTTAAAGGTTTGGAGGTTTAGGGTTGGAGGGTATGGGGCAACAAGGGACAATGCCCATTGCAAGGCTGAGGGCACATACAAAAGCCGCCTGGCGTTCCCGAAGAGTGCCGTGCTTCAGATGACACAAGCGACCCGTCGTCGGTCTCATCTGGATCTGAGAGCGCTTCCCGTGATGCACTCAGACACTGAGATGTACATCTTCACAGGTGCGAGTGAACTATGGCTAAACCCTAAACTCTACAAACTAAACCGTAAACCCGAAACCCTAAATCTCAGAAAAGACGCCATTGCACTTAAAAAATATCAGAAATTGCGCGTGATGCAGCTTGCATCCACTCCTCTGCATGAGCTCGCCTTTCCCTTATGGGGTTTTGGGTTTTACGTCGAGGACATCTCTTCACCGAAGCTACGCAGAGTACTTCATGAAGGTTGCGTTGATTCATATCGCAGCTCCCCGACTCTGCAGACCTGCAGCTCAAAGTGTATGGAACGTGCCGCCAATTCAGGTGAAGGCCCGCTGGTGTCGGCGTGAAGCACGGATGGAAATGCCATTTCTCTGCACCCATGAACTCATGAGCAGAGCAAGAAAGAGCTGCCGTTGAGGGTGGTTCGGAGTTTGGAGAGTATGGGCATCGTGGGGTCAGAAGTGACCACAAGCTTCAGCTCAACGTGAGACTAGAGGTTGGCTCGGGAGAATAAAGTCATGAAGTTTCGACGAACTTGAAACCTGGGATACGGGGTGGTGAGTACTACTAGGTAGCAGGCAGTTGGTGGTAGAACAGTGTCGCAGGGTCTCAGGTGTTTGTGCTTTCGCACGTCTGTCGCTGCTTTCATGCTGAGATTGCTGTTGTCATGCACAAACACTGCATTCCTGAAGCATGTGATGATTCGGCGATACAGCAGTTTATCCAAGTCCAGCCCTGCTTTGCAAGACGAAGCTGCTTGTTGTTGGTCACGTCGGTATCGCTACTGTACGCCTGACATGATTGTAGCTCTGCAGGGCAAGGAGATGAAGCAGCGAAGTCAGTGTATGCGTGTTAGCTGTCGCAGGATTTACGGTTGGAACCCGGTAGCGACGTTCAAGCAGATGAACATGAAAGTGTGGGTGTGTAATATGGAGGATAGTGTCAATGTCCCATGATTGCACTTATAAGTGTATTCCTATGCCATCCCCAAATGGTTGAGGCCTTTCCAGTAATGTCGGGGTTCCTTATTATAACTATAGTACAATGTACCCCCAAGCCCTGTTCTAAGTATAAAGGCCCCTGCATTAGGTTCTTTCGATCGTTGCTCCGCCGGCGACGTATGAGATCACAAGTCTGCGCAGAATCGCACATCCGGTAAGCAAGGCCATACTGACTGGCCATCCTCGAGCTTGCAGGTTCCTTGAAACGGTTCCTCAAAAGGGATCCTATAAGGGTTCTATAAGAGATATAGGGATGTAGGGATGTCTTCGGACATATCTACCCTAACGATTTGAAGAGGGGCTCAACAACATTCCATCTTGTCGTCATGGCATGAGAGCCCGCTTCACAGCTTCTTCCGGCATGCCAAAGCCCAGCTGGATCAATGCATGTGCGGAGATGTCATGCTCCAACACACCCTGCTAACTACACTTAGTGTGGGACTTATTGTAATGATCGTAATAGCCACGATGTGCTCGTAAAAAGAAATAGAAACTTGAACCACTTCTTTGACTGGCAGCGACAGTGATCGTATGAAGACAAGAGTGGGCAAGGATATTCTTATTGAAGAAGCTTTGCTCGCACAAGTCCTCGTGAAGAGAGATGTCTTTTACAGGAAACAGAATAATTGACAATCGCATTCCCCCTTTCAAGTCCCTCTTTATAATCGGCGTCTGCTTCCTGAGCGATCTTGGTCCTCTGTTTTATTGTCCGGATTTCGGAAAGCTCTCACGTATAACCTAGGTCCAACGTGTTCGGTGGAGTTTTTTCTGCGACTGGTTGTCTCCTGTTTATGAAAGGCTTCGGTTAGAGGCTATTGGTTGGGTTTGGACTTTCGGGTTTAGCCGTCTACCCAGACCTTCCAAAATCCGTTGGCTACGGAATATAACCTACATTTATAGTAGGATCCCTTCTATGATTTAAGCATGTTCCTTAGTTGCGGGATTTTGGAAGGACCGGACACTTCTAGATTGTGTGCCTTCTCTCCAGCCATGTCGAACGGAGCGGCTGTGCTCTCGGAGGATGACATTGTCAACGGTTGTGTTCTTGGCCCTCACGGCTTCCAGCTGCAGCCAGTTTGGGGTTTAGGGCAGGGTTTGGGTTAAAGCTTTGGGGATTGTGCCAGCACCAGCATCGCTATCCTCACCATCCTTACCATCCTCACCATCCTCCCAATCGGCATCGTTATCCTCGTCGTCCTCCTCCTCCTCCTCCTCCTCCTCCTCCTCCTCCCCCACATCACCATCATCATCATCGTCGCAACATCCTATACATCATCGTCATCATTGACATCGTCGTCATCATCGTCACCATCACAAGCATCATCAAACATGAATATCACCGTCGTCATCATCAACATCATCAACTTCATCATCAGCATCATCAGCATCATCGGCATCAACATCATCATCATCGTCATCATCGTCATGACCTTCCTTATACCACCATGTTTTTACGATCGTCCTCGTTTTCCCATCAACAACTTCATCATGGACCTATGACTGCCATCAGTATTGTAATGTCACTTGTCAGCGCCACATCCCTGCAATATCCTGCAACGGCATCAGAACCTGCATCAAGCCATCACCACAGCATGCATCAGCCTCATCCATCATCGTCATCACTGTCATTTTCCTGATCCCCCGTGTCGATGCCATGCTCTCACTGTCAATATTGTTCTCATTACTTTCATCATCTCTGTCGCTCTGGATACGCAACTTCTATCGATTTTTCGCGTTCTTAGTGCTAGCTTTACGCTTATAGTGATCATGCTGCCTTGCATGGTCCAAGGCTATGTCTACAGACCGCCACCTCCTTCAAAGCAGCTTACGATCGAGATGCAGGTGTCAGTGACAGAGTGCAGAAACTGGCGCGAGGCAGGGTGCTAAGCTTGCAGAGTCACACCTTTGTCATACTTCTGGCAAAGATGTTCACTCCAGAGCAATTGGGTTCTAGAGTCTGGGCCGCTCGACATACAGACATGTGGTGTCAGGTCCTCGCCGTGGTGGAGAACTTGGGAGATCTCTTCGACTTTCGGAATACCTCGACGGCCGTGCATCGAGTTGCCAAGTCCAGTGTGTGGGGCTCAGAGGAACGATTTGGGGACAGGGGTGATGCTATTGACGATTTCTGCCGCAAAATCTCGAGACCACGGCCAAACCCAAACCAGAAATCCCACAAAGGAGCCCTAAAGATCCCTAGCCCTAAAGATCCCTAGTAGAACCCTTAAAAGGAGCCCTAAAGATCCCTAGTAGAACCCTTAAAAGGAGCCCTAAAGATCCCTAGTAGAACCCTTAAAAGGAGCCCTAAAGATCCCTAGTAGAACCCTTAAAAGGAGCCCTAAAGATCCCTAGTAGAACCCTTAAAAGGAGCCCTAAAGATCCCTAGTAGAACCCTTAAAAGGAGCCCTAAAGATCCCTAGTAGAACCCTTAAAAGGAGCCCTAAAGATCCCTAGTAGAACCCTTAAAAGGAGCCCTAAAGATCCCTAGTAGAACCCTTAAAAGGAACCTAAAGATCCCTAGTAGAACCCTTAAAAGGAGCCCTAAAGATCCCTAGTAGAACCCTTAAAAGGAGCCCTAAAGATCCCTAGTAGAACCCTTAAAAGGAGCCCTAAAGATCCCTAGTAGAACCCTTAAAAGGAGCCCTAAAGATCCCTAGTAGAACCCTTAAAAGGAGCCCTAAAGATCCCTAGTAGAACCCTTAAAAGGAGCCCTAAAGATCCCTAGTAGAACCCTTAAAAGGAGCCCTAAAGATCCCTAGTAGAACCCTTAAAAGGAGCCCTAAAGATCCCTAGTAGAACCCTTAAAAGGAGCCCTAAAGATCCCTAGTAGAACCCTTAAAAGGAGCCCTAAAGATCCCTAGTAGAACCCTTAAAAGGAGCCCTAAAGATCCCTAGTAGAACCCTTAAAAGGAGCCCTAAAGATCCCTAGTAGAACCCTTAAAAGGAGCCCTAAAGATCCCTAGTAGAACCCTTAAAAGGAGCCCTAAAGATCCCTAGTAGAACCCTTAAAAGGAGCCCTAAAGATCCCTAGTAGAACCCTTAAAAGGAGCCCTAAAGATCCCTAGTAGAACCCTTAAAAGGAGCCCTAAAGATCCCTAGTAGAACCCTTAAAAGGAGCCCTAAAGATCCCTAGTAGAACCCTTAAAAGGAGCCCTAAAGATCCCTAGTAGAACCCTTAAAAGGAGCCCTAAAGATCCCTAGTAGAACCCTTAAAAGGAACCCTAAAGATCCCTAGTAGAACCCTTAAAAGGAGCCCTTTGCTGGCTATTCCAAGGTGGAAGCCGGCGAGGCTCAGCTGGCGAAGTCGGACCATCGTTTCCCGAGGTTGCTGCAGCTGCTCAGGGCGAAATGCAAGGACCCGCTCGCGGTTTTTGGATTCCGAATCTGAAATACCGAATTTTAGGCTGCTAAAGCATAGGTTTCTCAGGGTTTTGGCTTCTTGGTGTGTGTTAAGGGTTTCTTGCTGGCCCCTGAAACACAATTTTGTAATGATTATTTCATGTGTTGTAGGTCGCAGTGGCGCTAGCGGGGCGCTGGTTCGGCGCTGGTGAAATATTGCCAACTTTGTCGCTTACCACTAGTTGCCCAGTCCTGTGTCATGGAAGACTACAGCGAAACCGGCGAGACTTAGAGGTGGTACGGCAATTTCGGAAGCTGTTTGAATGTTGCAGGGTAAACTCTCGATCCTTCCCGTGTCGTCAGGATTTATCGGCTTGGGGACTCTCAGACGCAACGTGGGGGATGGTGCCTGGGCCTGGATTTGGGGTTTAGGGTTTAGGGTTGAGGGGTTAGGGTTTTAGGGTTCAGAAATGTAGGGCTCAGTTTTTAGGAAGTTTAAGGTAAAAGCCAGAAAGTTGGAATATGATTATCCTAGCCCTTCTATGGTAAGTTATAGGGTATCCTACCATGAGACCATATTCCAACTTTCTGGAGTTCCCTGTAGGTTGAGGGGTGCAGGGGTCGATCTGGCATTTTCGTAGCAAACTCTACTTGGAGGTTCATGGGTAGTTATAAGTAGGGTTATAAGTCCCTCAATAGGACTTATAACTATAGTTACCCTACTTATAACCCACTTATAACTACCCATGAACCTCCAAGTAGACGAGATTTACAAGCACCTGCAGTGCATGTCGCACCAGCTCCGAGCACTTCTTCACACGTGGGGATGACGAAAAGACCGATATCAACATGGAGTTTCCGAAAGTAGGGGACCCTGACATAATACCCGAAATAGTAGGATCCTGACTACAAGGACCCCAAAATAAGGTACCACCAATTTTCGGCAACTCCCATATCACTGTCTGTTTCCATGCAAGAAAACAGCGGCTCGGAAGTGCTGTTATTGTCCAAAATACTACAACAATAACTACAACCACTACTACTCCTGCTGCTGCTACTACACTACTACTACTACTACTACAACTACTACTACTACTACTACTACTACTACTACTACTACTACTACTACTACTACTACTACTACTACTTCTGTGCTACTACTACTACTTTTTCAATTGAACGCTGCGCGAGCGTGCTCTGCGCTTTGCGGGCGCCTTTGGTCTCGTGCACTCGTGAAACTGCTTCTAGCATGCATCGTTCATACCTCTCTAATCAGCTCAAACTTGAAAGACTACAGCTACAAAAGCTTCCTCCTCCGACACCTTGGAGTGAACAGACGCGTCCATCTGTGCACCTGTCACAACAAGTAGGCCGTACCTCAGACGAAGCCGACACCTGGAGTATCCGTCTTGTGGCGTCCCACACGGATTACTCATGTTGAAGACAGAAGGCCGTAAGGGTCATATGCCCATGACCGGATGTACCTGAAAGCAACTCCGATGGAGTGAGGCTGTGGGCAGCTGGGACGTGGGCAGCCCTCTGGTGCAGCGAAGTGCTGTTTTAAGCAAGGTTAGCTCGCGGTGCACAGGCTTCCGAAGAGATTTGCTAAGCGTCAGAAGAGTGCCGAATTCCCAGAGTCTGTGACATAAGGGATCAAAGAGTTTGTGACATATCTCTACCCTCACTGGTCATGACCTTTCGGCCACTGCTGAGAGTAACTGTGCCAGGACCACTGTTGCCACCAATCCCAGTCGTCTTCTTGAGAGGAGCGTGCCTGCCTGGCCCACTGGGTCGAGGATGAAGAGGAGGGGCCATCGCGCTGTCGCTTGCCCTCTGTGTCAGCCTCTTGCATCTGTGGGCGCTTGTTAGGGGCAGCAGCAGCCAGTTTGGCCATGCGCTTGTCTTCCTCGTGCCCCTTGTCATGCTGAATCCGCATCTTCATGATGGAGTAGGCATTTTTGTCGGGTTTGACCCTGAAGACACGAGCTGGGAGTCCGGCTGATTTGGCCGTCTCATTGTAGACTGCCACGATGGTGGTGGCGATCATGTTGAACTCGACCCACGAGGGGAAGTGCTGCTGAAAGGCCTTCTCGTCCCACATCTTGTTGAAGCAGGCATGGATAAGGCCATGCACCTTTGTGGGGGCATCCAGCTCACGATAGGCTCCTCCCGCGCCTGTGGCTATAGTGACCTTCCCATCGCTGGTGAGGACCCGCCTCACCGACATGGCGGTGTCCCATGTGAGGCCTGTTTGTGTCCTTACCGACTTGATGGCAGAGAACAGCGGGGGAACTTCGCGGAGTGCGTCCATCCTGGTAGACCAGAGGGTCTGTTGCTCATGGTTGGTGAGACCGCCGAGAATGACCGGAGCCACCAGGATATTAATGGAAGCCAAGGCCCGAATCCAGTCCTGGTGGGACTGGGAGCTCAGCAGTTGAGCCAGCTCCTGCCGCGTGTATCGTACTGTCTGTTGTGGAGCCGGCTGTGGAACATAGCTGACGGGTTCCGCATTGGTTTCCGGAGGCTCATATGCTGACGGGGGACGGGAGGAAGGAGGAGGGGGCGTGTGGGAACGCGGAGCGGCCTGGGTGGCAGGGGCAGGGGAAGAGGCGGACTTGGGAGGGTGCGGAGGGATCGGGGAAACAGGGATAGCCGGTGGGGGAGCAGGTGCTGCCGAGGAGGAATTTTCCGGAGGCTGAGGGCACGGGGTGGGCACCATGGACGGTGGGGCCTTAGCCGGAAGCGCTGGGGCCGCCTTGAAAGCCGCCTTTTCAGCCGCTGAGGAAGTGAAGGGGCACGGGGGGGAAGGCGGCGGCTCAAAGCCGGCTGCTTTGTCTGTTCCTTTGGTCCTGGTACTGCTGGGGGGAAGAGGAATCTCCTGTGGGTGCTTTGGGGGAGGGGGAGGAAGAGGTGTGTGGGATGCCGACAAGGCGCTTGGTGCCGCAGGTTGTGACACCGGGTCATGCTTCTGCGTGACAAAGTGGTTTTTGAGGCCGTGGCCAGTACTGAACTGGATCTGTCGGTTATGCTTCCGGCAGTGGAGGCAGCACAGCCACATGGATCCTGATACTTCCATTTGTCCCAAGCCGCGGGGGATGAGCTCCAGCACATCCTGCTCTGTAAGATCTTGGTTATAGTGATGGGTCTCACGGACTGTGGCCATGAGCGCCGCAAAGGAGTTGTGCTGGATGCTGTCTGCCACATAGGTTTCAATATCCTCCTGAGTAGGAGGAGGAGGAGCTGATGTGGCGGTTGCCGTGGTCTGTGACCTAAGTGGCTGAGGTGAGCTGTGCTCTTCAGGTCTATCAGACTGGATTTCCAGGGAGATGTCGGGTAGCTGGCTCTGCAGCATGCGATCGGTTCGTTCTTTGGTAGTGGGGTCTCCCTGAAAGCCCTTCATCCACTTCCAGCACCTGGTGTAGGCGACTGTCGTGTTGTTGGCTATCACAAAGTAGTGGCCGTCGTTGTCGTACTTTTTGTTCTTCACGCGCTTGTCCCAACGCTCCGAGAACAGGTAGATGGGGCCAAACTTGGCGGAAACATTCCAGCCCGCTTGAGGGGAATGACCAAGGTCTCGACTCAAGATCTGCCAGAGAAATTTGCAGAAGATCATGTATTCCAGGTTCGCCTTCGCTGTCATAACCTGACGGCTGAAGGCGTGCTGTATGGCCTCCCTCATCAAAGGGTGCCTGGGCTTGCCATAGATGATGCCTTGAAAGATGTGATGACCATGAACTCCTTTGGGAGTTGGCCAGGTGGGGAGGGTCTGTGACCCACTTCACCTGCCTTCGTTGAGTGAGCTGTGCTCCAATCTGCTGCCAGAAGCTTCAGTACCTGTTCCCAGGGTACCACAAAGCCACATTTGATATCGACATAGAGGCCGCCGTGCTGGTAGTGGTAGACGTAGCGGAACACGTCAGCTCTATGAGCAGGTTGACTGAGGCGGTCCAGCAGATTGGAGCCGTACTTTCCGGCAAGTTGCCGCAGGGTAGCCCGAAGGATACCATCATCACAGAATTTGCGGGTGAAGCCTGCAAACATTTTGGCCGCAACTTGGGCTGGCTCCGGCTTGTCGTCGTGGACATAGGTCTGGAAGAGGAGGGCCGGGACGGGGGCGGCCTCCCATTCTGGGAGATGCATGAAGCGCATACCCCAGGGGCCATGTCCGTACTGCATGGCAACCTCCGAAAGATCTCGGACAGTTCGGCATTGTGAAAGAGCCTGGGCAGCAAGCATTTCGACATGCATGTCCTGCTGGCGAGCATTCCAGCCAGCAACCACGAGGACAGGCAGTCCTGGGGTGTTGCGCATTTCCTCAATGGCTCTTGTGACAAGTGCCGGGATGACGATGTCCGCAACATCGGGGCGGAAGTGGAGATTCTTGGAGTTGTAGAGCCATTCTACCCCTCCTACACCAGGCATCTGTGCCAAATCCATGATTTCCTGATTTGGCAGGTTTTTGTCCGCAAAACCATATTGGACCCTGCCGTCTATCAGGTAGTCATAATTGACTTGCTTCTCCGGGCGCAAGCTTCTTGACAGCGGAATGAAGCGAACATTAATTTGTCCGTCAAGGTGGCTCTCCAAAATGGAGGCCACCGGCTGACTCTGAACCGCCGCCTTGAATTTGTGCGGCCCAAAGAGGCCAAATTGCCAGTGGAGGAGCTCCATGATGGAGGGGACGCTGCTAGCAGAAATGTTGAGGGCGGCGCCTGGACAGCTTAAGACCTGTCCCGTCAGCAGTGGGAACACTCCGTACGTATGTCCCCGCAGCATGTGCTGCAAGGTGCTATCGCTGAGCACCAGAAAGGGTCCCAAACTTGGAGGGGTGTCCATGGTCTCAGCTTTAGCTGATGGGCCAGAGTCTGTGACACGCGGCCAAGAGGTGAGCTGTGCTCTTCGCGGAGTCGCAGTTTGTTCTGAAGTCTTAGCTTCTGCAAGGCATGTCTGTAGAGCAAGCTGCTGTACTTCTGCTGCTGCCTACGGTATCGACAGTTCGAACTGACAGCTGCGGTATGCATGCACAGAATTACAGAGTCTTATGACCAAGCATGAAGCTCAGGGCAACGCAGGACGACTGGAGTCATAGAACACCAGCAGAGGGCACGCGAGCAAGGACTGCTGGTGCCATGTGGTAGCTGGGGCCTCGGATTGCAGGATAGAGCAATCGATGATGCAGCAGTAGCTGGGTTCAGGCATGCTGCAAAATCAATTTCTCATGGCAGGTGGACGACACATCTCGGACTGTGACTAGTTGGGTGGCTGTGCCACACCTTGTCGGAGGCTGTGCCATATTCCTAGCATGAGTCGGTGACATCCCTGTGGCTCACAAGTGCTCAAAGGAGACTGTAGTAGTGGTCATATAGAACACTGTGATCCTCTTCGCCTTTGCTGAGTGTTGCTGCTTGCCCGTCTTGGTTGAGGGGGTTCAGGAACTTCTGCACCACGACGTGCTTGCTGTGCTGAATGTGGAGGGTGAGCTCTTCAGACGCGAGGTGCCACTGGGGCGTGTCATAGGACTGGACCATGACGCGTAGGTCAAGAGTCATTGCTGCCCTGGCCGTGCGGTAAGGACTTACAAAGAGCTTGTGCTGAACCAGGGGGAGCACTGCTGCGCACCAGGTTCTGCTAACCGACGCCATTGAGATGGCCGTCAGCAAGTCTGGTTGCAGTATCGCCAGCCTGACATGAACGCCCTGCTGGTCGTAGTCCGTGTCAACGTACCGTTGCACGAAGACAGCTAGGCCATCATATGGGCGGCGGGAGGCCCAGAGGCGTGCTTGCTCCTGGATCTCGTCCCTGAGCTGTAGTATGGGAATGAGAGTGCTGGGGGGCCTATATGCAGCGATTTCAGTTTCCAGCATTTCCCTGTCCAGACCGGAGTCCGAGTAGAAATCCACAACGACCACTCCGGGAATGATGAAGGAGAGATTCGGTGCAGAGAGAGGATGACATTCGCTATGGTTATGGCTGGACAGCTGAGAGCAAGCCGAGAAATGACTGCGGAGAATCCTACCTTGAGCTCTGACCAGTGAGCCGCAACGCTGAGCCGCAACGCTGAACGGATTTGCCTTTTGAAGGAGAAAATCGGCGCGTCTCATGGTCTGTGACCAAGTGGCTGGAGGCTGTGCCATCTGACCTAAAGAGGGCGACGCAAGACAGAGGTCGGAATGAAGTTCACCTGCTCATAGTGGACGCTGATGGCCTCTCTCGAAAGGGTGCCAGCTTGATCCGGCAGAACTTCAATGAACACTCCTGCTCCTTGCTTTCGCAGATGGATGTAGGCTCTCCACACCCCAATCCAGGGTTTGCCGTCTAGGAGACGAGCGATTTCGGAGTACCACGCACGGCAGACCGCCGCAAGCGGTATAGCCTGTAGCAGATTCAGATTGACAATGCCGAGCTGAGCATGCACGCCATTGTGGTCGATCCTGAGTGTGTCGCCGATAATGGAGTACTGCGAGAAGGGGCCCGTTCTAGCCCAACGTAGAAGTAGATCCCGTAGACGATCACGAGTTGCACGAGCTTCATCATGAAGCAGGTCCAGATCGTTCCAGTAGGAGGTGGGGTAGGGCGAGGCGTCGTAAGAGTCAAGAGTGAGTACCCCTGGTAGAAGATGTATCATAGCGTGGCGCAGGGAGAGCCCATCCATGGCGGTTAGCGAGTCTCTTAGAGCCAGCTGACAGAAAACTGACAGGCAAGGGGCGTGCCGAGAAGTGAACACAACTCAAAGCGCACGCTCTACGAACTTCGACTTGTACGGAGGATGCCCAGTTTTCAAGCCGAGAGCACTGTTGCTGGCTGCAAAAAGTTAGACACCTTAATGGCACATTTAGTCCTGTTGCTCGGTCTCATTCTGCAGGGCATCATAGCTGTCAAAGAGGAGCGCATGCCAGGCGTTGAAGCCCGAGGCGCGGTAAGCAGCGGCGGGAGCTGTGCGAGCCAGAGGTGAAGTGAGGTTCTCGACCGGCAATCTGAACGCCATCGAGACCGGGAGATAGAAAATGTCCTGGCCTTCGCGAACCGACACTGAGCCTGACTTGCGCAAACGTGACATTGCCACCAGAAGTTCCACTGTATTGATACGGGCTTGACCAGATATCATGGCTGATATGAGGTCATGCCAGACTCGATTAACAGTGGCAAGTCGTCGGACTTGTTTTAGACGCGGCTGCGTGACCTCGTAGACAAGATGCATGCCCGTCGAGTCCAGTGTGTCTGGCGCAGTTGGGGGGATGTAGGTGATGGAGAGGGCCGGCCAGTGATTGAAGCACTCTTGAAGAAGTTTCAGGAGGCCCGTTCTGGCTGCTGTCAGGCTATCCCTACGAAAAGCAGCTTCGGTGGGGGTGAGGCCTGGTCCTGTAAGGCTGGACTGGCTGCTCGAGTCATCGATGGCTGTTCTGTCCAGGTCCGTCAGCTGCAAGTAGAAGTCGAGGCTTAGAAGCATCGGCGTCAGGAAGTGAAAGATTCGCTGGACGAAGGCGTCTTCCATCAGCACAGTCTAGCGAATGGAGGGCAGAGCCGAACTTTAGAGCCTAGAAGGACTGAAGAATTGCAGTGACGTTGTCACAGCGGTGCAGAAACTACATGTGCTTGCGTACCTGCTTTAACCTCAAAATACGAGCAGAGATGGTCAGAGACTGTGTCTCAGCTCAAGAGGCTGTGCCATTCGCGCGAACTAATCATCTGTGGTGCCTAGCGGAAGGCGAAAACCCAACTCAGTCAGGCGCTGTTGCAGCGTTGGTGAGAAACGAGAGACTCCTCTTACCGTGTAGGCCGCCAAAACGACTCGAGTATAGGTTTCCCATGGTAGAGTTGCATGCCACAGCGCATCCGCCCGGAAGAAGAGGCTGAGGCCACGAAGGTCAAAGCAGCTTCCCCGGATCATCCCCTGCTGGTGCGGGATCTCCTGGTAGTCGCAACCGTCAGGGTCTTCGATCCATATGCCGCCCTGGTCGCAAATTGAAATCGGGATGAGCAAAGTGCCCAAGGCTGCATTGCGAGCATCTTTATGCGGTGGGGAGTGCACATCTACCAAGACCTCGAGCGAAGTCCACTGGTGTTCTGGATGGCATGAGTACACGAAGGCGTTGAAGAGTCGAGTGACGTTGGGATGGGAAACCGTCTCCTTAAGCAGGCCAGGAAGAACTCGGCAGAAGGCCCCTACCCGAAATCGCTGGCCACATGAAGAGCCGGCCGCACGGGGAGTGCACTCCCATCTGTCGTGGGCTTCGAAAGGTAGGTACTGCAGAACCTGACGGACCGATGACCAGATGGAGAGACAGCGAGAAGTGATGCAGCTGCTGGCTATCTGCTCTGCCTTGGGTACCATGTGTGGCAATCCTCCGTGTGGGATGGGATTGACCAAGCAGCCTTCCTCTGCCTCGGAGCAGGTCATGGTAGTCATTGAATCGAGATATTTCTCGAATTGCTGCCACTGCAGGGGTGGGAGAGCTTTGTGTGCCCATGCCGTGATGTCATTGGAGGGCCATGTTCCCGCTGCCGGCGGCAGGGACACTTGGGCCTCCTCACAGTACAACTTCAGCGCCGAAAGAGTGAGGTAGTCCTCCATGTAATCTGCGAAGATCGCAGCGGGAAAGGAAATGGCCCGGATTGGGCCATCATCCTCGCCAGCCATTTGCACTAGCGCAAGTGGTGAGCCGGTAACCGATACTAAGCCGAGCTCAAGCAAACGGTAGCTGGATAGTGCAGACAACTGCGCTCAAGACATATGCTCAGGTTTTTCTCGGGCTAAGGCCAGCGCTGTAGGCATTGGGACGGAGTCTGTGACTCAGGTAGCTTGGGACTGTGTCCTATTCCGCGACGAAATGGTTACAGTAGCCGCGTGGCGGAGGCTGTGCCATATGCCGCTAGGGTGGACTGTGTCCTTCGATTGAAGCCTAGTCCATTTCCGCCCAAATGCCCTGCAGCTCAGTAGCCGGTGTCGAGGGCGCTGGCTCGTTCGAGCTGGCAGCCGGGGGAGGTGGTGGAGGCGGAGAATGCTCGAGGGGATTCTCCAGCATGAGGTAGCCATCCTGGTTGCTGTACTTTTGGTACGGCAGTACCTCTGTGTACATAGTCCGGATGTGGCTGCCCATGGTCCGGAGCCTGCAAGCTAGGAAGAACCGAGCGTAAGCAGCAGATTCCTCCCAGCTACCGGAGTCAATAGAAGCCCGTGTTGGATCTTCTGGCCCAAAAAGCCCGGATGCGTTGGATTTTTGCTGCCTGGGGTAGGAGAAAACAGCGGTGGCCAGTCGAATATTGCCGGTTTCTTCGTACAAGCCGGCTTGCACTGTGATCGAGGGATCTATGGCAGTCTCGTACCAGCTTCCTCCGGGAAAGGCAGATTCTGGCCATTTGGGTGGAGTGAGGCCAGCGAGATTCTCCCATTCTGCCAGCTCGACGCGCAGGTGTTTGGGGAGTTTCGGGGGCATCGGGAAGCCCGACGCAGTGTTGCGCCAGCACTTGTTGCCCACAACTTCGACGGAGATCGTCTTGCTGAGCCGGTAGTAGTCGCCTCTGACGGTCCTGGTGGGACGCTCCATGAGCTCGTGAGGAGGACGATGAAGCACTCCTCCCTGGCCTAGGGCGCCGTAGCCCAAGCTAAGAGGATAGACACTTTCCCCCGCCGTACCTCCAAAATCGATCAAGACATAGGTGGGGGGGTCAAAGCGAACCATGATGTTGCCCATGTGGATGTCCGCGTGGACCAATTGGCTGGAATGCACTGCATTGAGGGCAGACCGGATGTCAGCCACGAGATTGACGACATGGTCCGTTGTCATGGAGGGGATATGGGCGGGGAACAGTCGTGGCAGTAACAGTGTTGGGCCTTGCTGCCAGAAAGCCTCGATGATGGTATTGATCGGCGGGAGGCGCGATAATCTGCTAAACTCTCGTCTGGCCATGTACTCTTCCTGCGGCCGCGTGACTTTCTTGAGCACAAAGTTTGCAGCACTGGAATTGAAGACCGCGCTGGCGTATCCCTTAGCGATGCTCTCGCCTGAAAGCTCTGGCGAGATGGCGGCCGTCACTTGGGGGTCGACTGGTCGTCGAAGTCCAGGCATGTGGCTCCGACCAAGAGCCTCATGCACTCCATCAGGATAGGGAGCACGATACATCCCAGCGTGAGTGGGAGATATCGTCTGTGACGAATCCGTGCTGCACTGTGTGCTACCTGCCACTGGTAGCTTGAGCCTTGTGACCTAGTTACAAAGCGGCTGAGTGCAGATGCAGGAAAACGCATGGCAATTAGTTTTGCTCTCTGGTAGCCGTCTCCACCGGCAGTGCCTCGGTCTCTGAAGATGCTTTCTTAGTGTCCTGTTCCGGAGCCTCGTCAGTTCGTCGATGTTTGGGAGCTGGCGGTGTAGGAGGACGAGCCTTGCCCGAGGGCAGAGTGCATCGTTCAGCAGACTGAGAGCTGGTAGAAGACGCCGAGCCAGGGTCTGTGTATAGTTGCGAGGCCTTACGCTTGAGAATCTCGTACATCAGCTGGGACTTGATCAGGACCCGGTAGGTCCGCAAAAAGTGTGAGATCCATGATGCTAGAGGCTCGAGCCAGGCTGGCGCGCTCAGGAAGTTGAGTAGATCGGTATGAACTGCTCTCAAAGGTCCCCCTGCGTTTTGATGCGCAGCTGGAACTTTGTTGAAAGAATCAGCGTGGCGATGCTAGGCACCCTGTACGAAGGTATCAAATGTGCAAGACTGACCAGGTCATCAGCTGTGCTGAGGAGTTAGTGCACTGTGTGCTTCAACTAGGCCAAACTCAGGGGCGGCCTCGAGCCTTGCGAGCCAGTCCTCCCGGCGCCTTTCTTCCCAGGCGCTCAAAGCCGTCGTGGGAGTCAAAGAGGGAGGCGAGAAGGGAGAGGTATGGCAGAAGGTCTGAGTAGATGGCCACCCTGAAATCAAGGATAACGTGCGTTTTGAGCTTGTTTGGCTTAGCTGAGCAGTGCACTATGTCCTGTGCCAGCTTGGTCTTGTCTGTGGTGATGTTGATCATGGAGTCAACCACCTTCAGTAGCTTGCCGTACTCCGTCTTGTCCACGTGTTCTGGGGGGTTGCCCTTGGTCAGTTCGTGGAGAAGAACTAGGGAGACTGCATTTGAGCACGATCCCTCGGGGTGAGGTTCTCCTTGGCGCAGCTTCTTCAAACCTCCCTGCCAGGATTTCACGGACGCAACTAATGCCTTCGAAAGTTGGTGGTCTTGGGGAAGTTTGTACACCAATGACAGCTGGTGTTGTAGTAGACTCATTTGGTCGTCGTGCACAAGGAATGCTTTGGTAAGCTCTTCCGGGCTCAGCGCCTGGATGGCACCTGATTGTGCTCGAGGCTGGGTGCCTTGCCCGAGCCCTTGGACCGCCCCAGGTCCTTTCTGTCTCGGGACAGATTTGCGGCGCGGCTGGTCCTGTTGCCTCGGCAGGGCAGCGGCCTTGGCCGCAGGCGAGAGAGACTCGAGAGGAGGTTCTTCTGAAAAATCCATTCCCGAAGCGTCATCAAAGTCCGTGCCGTTTCGGGAGCGTTTGTGCTCCGGACTCTTGACTGCGACAGGGGAAGCGGTCATGCCGGCCTAGTAGTCGGATTGGAAGCTATACAAAAAGAGGGCGAGCTGATTGAGAGGAAAAGGAATTATGGTGTGTGCATGTCCGCGTGCGCTCATGACGCACTTGGCCTTGACGTGAGGCGGCCTATGTCAACTTCCAATTGACTATAGGCTTCTCACGCACGGGCGCCCTGCGTTGCCCTCGAGGACGAAGCTGGGCCGGAATGCATCACCTAACGATGATGCTAGCGAATTCGTTGCAAGAAAAGCATGTAGACATTCCTGGAGATGGACAGGTTCAAGGCCGCTGAGGCCTTTTCCGGGAGCCTGTAGTCGTCAGAGATCCAAACCTGAGAGTTTGCATCCGCAGGGTCCTCCGGCCAAATAGCGCGGTAGTGCCCAGAAGCAAGGGAGTCCCCAAAGTGGGCAACTCCTGCTATGACCTGATAAAGACGCTGGGTTCGAACGTCGCTTGAGGTCCATACGGGCACCGTGGCGCGGCCTGTCCAAAGGCATGGCTGAGTGTTCTTGACTCCATCCTGCCAGCGGCAAATCACAATCGCTAGGAGTTCAGGTGACCAGACAAGCGCACGGGTAAAGGTCTGGGATTCCCACAACCGTAAGCAAGTCGATAATGACAAGGGGCCGGACGGGAGGGGAAGGAGGAGAGGGCTGACTCCCACGTCTGAATCCTCAACCTCACCATCTGTACGACCCTGCCACTGTGTTTGTTGAAGGGAGCCTAAAGGCTTAGACTGCATATGTAGAAGCAGCTCTGAAACGTCGTGCTGTCTGCCATCCAGTCGCCAGCCTGAAATGGCGTGGCGAAATTCAAACAGGCCGAACAGGTTCAGTAATCTGGGGGCTCTCTCGTCTCCTAGATGGGGCAGGACGGACTGGAAAGCACCTAGATCATACCCAAAACTCGAGATCTGATGCAGAGCCTGGAACAGAGCATTAGCGTAACACGAGTTTGACGTGTTAGTCAGAGCGCGCTGGTGCACTCCTTCTGGTCGCATTACCGCATGTCCAGGGGACTGCGAAATGGACTCCTGCTTGTCTGTCGGGGGTTGACGAGCTGTGCTCGACTGATTTGAGGCTGTGCCATTCGACCGTGCCCTAAAGAAGTGGGCTAGTGACTTCTCTTGGGGTTTGGAGGGGGGAGCCATAACAGCTTCCTCCACCTCCGGTTGCCCTCGCAGCCACTGCGTGCTAACCTGATAAAGCACGGGGCATTGCTCCGGGTGCAGTCTGCGATCGTAAACCTTGTAACCGCAGAAGGAGCACGGGTGTCCCTTGGCAAGGTGGGGCGAGAAGCCCTGGCATATAGAGACTGCACGCTTGTGTAGCCTTGACCAGTCCTTAGGATGCGCCTGACGGAAGTGTGACTTGACTTTGGTGTGATCGAAAGTCCAGAAGTCACACGTGAGGCACCGATGGATCAGGACCCGGGCCTCCGCTGTCTTTGAGAGCACCGCTATTCGATGTTGTGGGAGCTGAGCAATGTCCTGTCGCAGCTGAGAAAGGATCCTTACCTCAGGATGACTTGAGAGTTTGTCCGTCGCGTTCAGAGTTCGAAGCTTCTGGGGTTCCGGGCATGCTCCCGACAACAAGTGGTCACGAAGACCTTTCCATTGATGAAATTTGCGCATGCAAGCGGCGCATTGCGGCATCCCATCCACCGCGTGGAGTTGTCGATCGAAGCTTGATGGTACAAATCGGTCAATGCTGGCTGGATGCACTCGCGACTTGTGTAAATGTAGTCCATTTGCTGTCTCGAAGGAGGCATCGCAGAGTGTGCACGCATGTAGGGCTACAGGGTGTTCAGCTGCTTCAGGGAGTTGTGATAGGAAGTACAGCTTGTCCCGGATGACTTGCAAAACCGAGTGCTCGGTTGTGATGTCTGGGCTTCTGGCTGCGCGTCGCTCAAGTTTGCGGAGTCTCTTCCTTAGCTTGATCTGCATCGCTTGAACCGGGTCCTGAATGCTATAAAGCTGGAAGAGATCCTTAGTGGTGATGCGGCTGGTATGTGCTGGCAAGTTCAGCACTGATCGCACCTTGTAAGCATGCCAACTACGTAGCTGCTTTGCCGACTCCTCACTTAGTCCGACGTCTGAGAGGCCTGTCGTCAGTGTGCTCAGGACTGTGCTTTGCCAAACCTTGAGTCGCGACATGGTGCTCGCATACCTACGATTGTAGACAAATTGGCGGACTTGATGCAGCTTTTGCTTTGCCTCCCCTATGCGGTAATGCAAGGTCTGCAGCTCGAAGTTGTTGTAGGAGATCATAACCCCCAGGTACTTGCTACAGGAAACCCACTGGAAGGCGGGGAACGATTTATTGGGCCCGATGCGCCATCCTCGAACCTGCTCGCCCTTGGAGTTTGTGATCCAGCAGCCGTGTTTGTTCATCACGTTTTGGGACTCTCTACCCGCTAACTTCACCAAGATGACGCACTTGCTAATGTTGACTCGTAGGCGGTGTTTGCGGACCTCCTCAAGTAACGCTGCGATGAGCGCATGAATGGCCCTGAGGTCCTTGTCAGAGCGGATAGTCCGATGGAGCGTGAGATCATCGGCGTATCCTGTCAGAAATTTCAAGACCTGCTCAGCACCGAATAGGTCAACCAGAGAGCGGAAAAGGTCACCTGTAAGGAACGAGAAGAGAGTGGGGGCGAGCTTACATCCTTGTTTTATGCCTGCTGTGGTTTCAACAGAGGTGGAATCTCCCTGCGCGTGAAGGACATAACGAGACCCGTCATGTAGAGCCTGAACGAGGTGGACTGTGTCCTGATCGGCCCCTTCTCTCTGAAGAAGGTCGATGATCTCTTGGCGAGAACGCTTGGCTTAGGTCAAGAGCAAAGGTGAGGCCGCCAACTAAGGCTGGGGCCTGTGTGCCTTGTTGCAAGGCATGTCTCGTGGGGTGGGCCTGTTCTAACAGGGATCGAGCCTCACGCAAGTGATGCACCACGCGTTCTAGCGCGTCTGACAGCCCCCGACCTGGTAGATAAGCGAACTGTGGCATGTGCTTGAGGAACGAGAGGGTCAGTGGTTGAAGCGCTTCTCTGGCCGCTCCCGCCAGTCCCTTAGCGTCAGGTCTAAGGATACCCAAGGGTCTCAAGTTTGCTGGTTTGTCAGAGGGCTTGCCCGGCTTGGGAATTAAGCAGAGATCAGCGTCTACGAGGTCGGATTCAAGGCTGTCCTCGGCCTGCTTGGATGCTACGTGTTTTGAGAGGATCGGTGCAACGATGTCGCTACACAGTCTCCACACAGCCGCAGGTGCCGCTCCGTCAGGAACAGCTTTATTAGGCTTGATGGAATGTATGTGAGCTGCTAGTTTGGGCGGCTCCAAAACAGGGAAAGCTCCATGCATTGTCCGTAACGGAGGGTGGGCCGCAAATACCTGATTGGCATAGTCCCTGAGGGCTGCTAGCTCCTGCGCTGGACCCAGCAAATGTCCTGTGTTGTCCTTTAGCTGAGCTCTGCGCGCAGGCTGCCAAGGCTGCAGCTTTTTGAGGGTCTGAAAGGAGATATGTTGGTCACCTTCAGCCAGACACGCGTCCACCTCCGATATGAAACTCGCAATCCTATCTTTCTTTGCTTGTTTCACAGCCTGGCGGTGTGCCACTTGCGCCAGCTCAGCTTCGGTGTCCGGCGGACGTGGCGTGTTCTGATTAGGAGGCTGTGCCATTGCTTGAGGTGATTCGATCAGCTGTGCTGAGGGAGCTGTGTTCGCAACCCTATCATGGGTGCGGGCCCGCCACATGCGACGGGTTTCCAACTCCAGCGGGATCGGTCTTCGTTTGGGAATTTTTGGAAAAAAGCGTTCTGCACCTTCCAAAAGCAACGCATTCCATGCCTTGGGGTCCTGGCAGGTGTCAATTCTGGAAGCTATCCAGCTGTGCAGTGCCTTTGCCGTCTCGTCCTCCTCTCTGACCGAGGCCTGTAGAGCTAGTGAATCGTAACGGCGCGTGCTGGGCTTATGGGATGGGAGCAGCCAGTGATGCTGGAGGGGTACGTCAGCTTTAAGCGGGTAATGCCCTCCTTTCTTCCAGCTTCCCAACGGGCAGTCCACCCAGGGGGCTGACCTTTTTGCTTTGCCTCCCGCCGTAGATTCTTTGGTTAGAATGAAGTCAATTTGCGACTCCACTCCTCCTTGTGAGAAGGTAGCTATATGGTCACATTGCCAGGTGTTAAGGGCAACCAAACGCAACCTGAGCAGCAGGTTAAACAAGTTGGATTCGTCAGGGCGGTCCTCAGTGGGTGGCTTCACGTGCGTTCCCACCAATGGAGAGCTCGGACGCAAGGAAGTGTTAAAATCACCTGCTACAATAAGGGAGTCCCTCTTAGGCACCTGCTTGATCACCTTGGACATGACAGATAGTACCTTAGCACGGTCATCCTTATTGGACTGGATGGTCTTGGCAGAAGACCAAGCGTGTTGATACACCGCGACAACAACCAGCCGAGTACCTGCAATGTCTGCACGAGCTTCTAAGACCCTACCCGGGCTCCACTCCTTCCAGCGTAAGCTCTTGGGGACGAACTTGGGCGAGAATAGGATCATGACTCCATCAGCGCGAGTCGTGGATGGAGCTCGCGGTTCTTGCCGAGTGTTACGCTTCGCAGCTTGTTTAGGCCGGGTGTTTGGTTTGGTAGACTCCGAGGCTGAGGAGATACAGTACCACCCAGAAACGCTGAATTCACTGGTCTCAGTCCAGTGCGTTTCCTGTAATATGAGGACGTCACAGTGATGAGAGGCTTCAGCTGCTAGCCACGTTTTGAGTTCGCCCCATTGCTGTTGGCCTAGGTGTCCCGCGTTCCACGAAAGAACTCGAATGGATCTTTCCAACCGTCCTGCCCTGCGGGAGGCTGTGCCATATGCAGGGGAGTCAGCAGTCTGTGACTGAAGCTCTCTTCGAGTGGGTGGGGGGCGTACCCCCAGACGATCAACCAGGGTAGGTGTCAGAACCTGCCCTCGGTATGGTACGGGCCCGTCACTACGGACTGTCCTTCTACATGCTGTCTTGAACGAATTCTTACGAAGAGATGCAAAGTTTTGTGAGTGCACTGGCAATTGCGCCATCCGCTACTTTCGTCAAGAGACAGAAGCCTAATGACTCCCTCCACCGCGCGGAGGTGGAAACCCTACCGCCTACCCAGTGTTGCAATGTTTTAAACAGAGTCTGGGCCCAGGAATTGGGACCTGGCGGCTCAAAGCAGCTCCTGTGAGAAAAGGGAGAGGACCATGGCGTAGAAGGAGGCACAAACCTTTACTGTTCAGAAAAGGGCCCGGTTGGAACCTCTAGCACAGCAGTTGCGCCCCAAGCCTGTTCGAGACCTCTCATTCAGCGCGGCCGCTTGAGCACTTGTGGCGGCTACTACTACTACTTCTACTTCTACTACTACTACTACTACTACTACTTCTGTGCTACTAATACTACTGCTACTACTGCTGCTACTGGATGTTAACTTTGTTGCTGGAGGCGAAGATGCAGTGCAAGGACGACGAGATTTTCACGAGGCTCTCCATGCGTGCCCAGAGCATCATCCAGGACCGGTCTATCCGGAAAGACGCCGTCTCCCAGGCTAAGGCTGCGATATTTACCTATACTATTTCGGGGTTCCTTAAATGAATAGGGCTTAGGGTTTAGAATTAGTTTATTGTATGGTACACCCCAAAATCCTATGCTAATGAATATGGCCGCTATATTACTGTCCTCACTCATGCCCATACACTACCGTAAACGCAGCCGCAAGTGCCCTGAAGAGCCTGAAGCCAAAGCCGTAGTCAAGCTCCTCGGACCTTCAAGCCGATGGAAGCCAAAATCGTGATCATCCCTGCTGCATGCCACGAAGCACCGAATGTTGAAGCCTAAGACCTAAGACCTAGACGCCAGAGCTAGAACTGAAAATTCACGAAACACCGAAGTCCTGAACTCCAAACCCTCAACATTGGTCCCTAGATTCCAAATCTTGACCCCCATAGCCCGAAGGCCCAAAGGGCTAAAGCCCCAGGCACCAAACCTTCAACCGTAAGCCCTAAACCGAGCCCTGAAGCTAAAGCCTGGAACCCCTAAACGTCCTAAACCCCCTAAACCCTCACCCGTAGCCCCAAACCCTAACCCCCGAAATGACGGCTGAGCCTCTGCAGAAAAGGCCCATTGCACTTTAAAAAAAGAAAAACCCGGAACCCTGAGCCCGAAAGCCCGAAATTGTCGCGTCATCCCGGCAGGACTTGGATCCTCAGGGCCTGGCGATCGTGGCGTGGTCCTTCGTCCCTCGGCCTTCTGGGGTTTAGGGCTCAGGGTTTACGGGGGTTTTCACGCATTTCAAGGGATCCGTAAGTCCAAACTTGGTTTGCGAGTTTTATGAAAATCCGGGTTCAGGGTGAAGGGAATCTGTCTCTGGTGCTTGTGACCCGATGCTCTCAGTTCTTGGGGTCCAGCTGTGAGTCAGGGTGTCCAGTGCAGGCCTCGTGGGGCATAAGAGGTTGTCCTGGATTGCCTGCAACGGTACATTCTTTTATGTTTCAGGGTGTTGCAGATGGGTTGACATGCCAATGCTAGTAGATGCCGCGCCTCATTGGGTTGGTACTTTGCAAGGATGCGGACATTTTCCTGAACCCCGATGCCTCAACACTAGACGCACTTCTCCGTAGATGCCTATGGTCTTTCCTTCAGGTCTTATACTTCTATTTCGTGGGCCGAGCCGTGTTCCTGATCGCTTGGCATACCAACTTTCGGATAGTATAACGGCCTAGATACTTTCCTATACTATTTTGGGGGTTCCCTATTATAACTATAGTATGATATACACCAACACCCTACTCTAATTATGAAGGCCCCTATAGAACCAGAGCCGGACCCTGCCACACCTGAGCCAAGTTCCGACCCTGAGACGAATCTATGAAACCGAAACCTTCTGCCCGAAGCCACCACCGGACCCAAAAAGGAGCCCTTCAAAAAAAACCTTAGCCACCCTAAACCTTGAGCTCTAAACCTTAACCACCCCAAATCTTGAGCCCTAAACTAAACCCTAAACTTCAAACAGCAAAAAGGCTTAAGCCCTAAACCTTAACCACCCTAAACCTTGAGCCCTAAACTAAACCCTAAACTTCAAACAGCAAAAAGGCTTAAGCCCTAAACCTTAACCACCCTAAACCTTGAGCCCTAAACTAAACCCTAAACCCCAAACAGCAAAGAGCCCACAAAAAAAAAAAAAAACAATAAAAACAGCAAAAAGGCTTAAGCCCTAAACCTTAACCAACCCTAAACCTTGAGCCCTAAACTAAACCCTAAACTTCAAACAGCCAAAACCCTTAAACAGCAAGATATACGCGTGAAGTACGATAGAATTCAACAGCCCTGAGTGCAAAAGACCGGGCCTCTGCAAGCATCACGACCCAGGAGACTCCAAAACCCCTTGATTGAGGAGTATATACCTTAAATTATATTGGGACCCCTAAACCCTAAACCCTAAACCCGATTGAAGGGTCTCTGCAAGCATCACGACCCAGGCCACTGTGGGAAGGAGGGACGAGGCCCTCCTCTCGGCCATTGCGGTGGAATCGCGCAAGAAGCTGGCTGCCCGGCTTTAAGGTTTAGGGTTTAAGGTAGGGTTTAAGGTTTAAGGTTTCGGGGGTTTCGGGGCATTAGGGTGTAGGGTTTGGTCTTTGGCTTAGCGTTTAGGCTTTCTGACCGGGCTGCATCACGAAGCTTGATGCAATCCGGCGGACTTTGTTGACATCGGGTTCTTTTGCTTGTTGGGAGTTGGTTCCGGGCACGGTGGCTCCGTTCAGAGCAGGAGACTTCTCGCACCGAGACATCAGCCCGCCGTTAGCATCGTTAGCGCTCCCTTCCCATGTCACACCTGGAGGTTCATGGGTAGTTAGAAGTGGGGGTTTAATAATAACCCCTAGTATGGGACTTATATATAGCACCAACTATAGCTACCCTTGAAACTCCAGGCACGGACGCACGGCATGCATGTTGCAGTCCCATCGTTTGTTGGCCTGTCCTAAGCAAGGACAGCTTCGGAGTGCAGAACATCTCCAATTTGATCTGGGCAAACGCAACGCTAGGCCGCTTGCTCTTGCCGTCAATTGCTTTGGTACGTCAATACCAAATTCTGCGTCCCAGAGTCGTGGAGCTTGAATGAGTTCAAGGTCTCAGATGCAGGATTCAGGCAGGATGCAGTGCAGAAGAGAGCACTTGTTCGTAGCTCATGCAGGCGTCCGCTCTGATGCCCTGCACGCAGACTTGCTGCGACTTGGCCCTGTGTAGTGCTTGCGACAGAACTTTTTTGAAGAAATCTGCTCCAGGTTGGAAGGGTAGATAGGAGTGTCAGGACCTGGATGGAGCACACATATTCAGACGGTGCAACTGACAGTTGCTGGCACAAGCCGATGTTTGCAACTCTCCGGTTATGGTCAGCGAGCCCTGCAGTCCACTGTGGTTATTCAGGAAAATCTAGCACGACTCTTCGCTAGCCCTGACGAAAGTGTTAATTAGTCTCGGTGCTGCTCTTGGTTTGAAGAGTGTGTTCGTTGGAAACCTACTTTCGAAACTTACTTGTATAGGACCCTAATATAGTACCCTAATATTGGACCGTGATATACTACCCGAAATACTAGGACCCTAGCATAGGACCCTCATACGTAGGATCCTAGCTAGTCGGTTCCTGATAAGTACCCTACATAGTAGCACCCTAATATAGCACCCTACCCTAATGCAGTACTATAAGTAGTAGGATCCTTATAGGTACCCTACATAGTAGTACCTTAGAAGAGTACCCTACCCAGAAACAGTACCCTAAGTAGTAGGATTCTCATCAGTCATTGCAGCTGGCACTCCAGGCAGGAGTCTCTCCGTCGCCTGGAAGACTTTACCACTCAGGAGCTTGCCATCGCTGCTCAGGGAGCAATCAGATGGTGGCAGTTCCACTGGGTGTACTGTTTAGGGTTTAGGGTTTAGATGAACTGCCGTCAGAGGTGGGTGAGGAAGAGGAGGGATGGGAGCAGCGCGGGAAGAACATCAAAGAGCAAGTTGTAGCACCATAGCTCATAGCGCCACTGATCATCATGGCAGTCGTCGTGGGTCCGTCAAGTTTTAGTAGTCTTAGCACTAAACTCCGGCTTTAGGGACTTCAGGCACCAAGCTGTCAAGTACCGAACCTCAGAATTCCTCCTCCTGCTACCACTCCTGCTGCTGTTGCTGCGACTTCTGTTGCTGCTACTACTACTACGACTACTGCTACAGCATCTACTACTACTGCTACAACAACTACTACTACTACGACGACGACTGCTACTACTACTACTGCTGCTACTGCGACCACCACCACTACCACTGCCTGTACCAGTACCACCGCAAATGCTTTTCCGATTCTTAGCTGTCAACCCGAGAGCCAAGCCGTAAATCCTCGACGCTAAACCCCAGAGCCTAGCTGAGGTTAACTGGGCCTTCACGAAACTAGCATATCCGGTGGGAGACGAATGGAAGAACGCCATCCGCAGCCGGGTCTTGCGGCTGAAGGCCTCGGATGCATGCTTTCAGGGACGTTGTGTCTCGGGCTTGGGATTTCGGGCATTGTGCAGCGACGGGCCGCTCTGGGCTCTCTTTGCTTTTTGTAAGGTTTTTGGATCTGTTTCTGTTCTGGGAGCTCGTCGTTTTGAACATAAGCTCTCCAGCCTCATGAGCAGGAGTATGCTCCGTCAGAGCTTTCCATGATCGCCTGGGCCCTCGCCACTCGCGGGGACTACGATCCGGACCTGATGGCCTACATTGCCAGGCGATCGATGGAGACTGGGTTGCTGTTAAGGAGCTTCAAATCAAGTTACGATAGTTTGGGGTTCCTTCAAGGGTTCGTATAAGGGTTTAGTTTAGGGCTTTAGGGCTTAGGTAACTTGAATGAATTAAGTTGCCATAGTAATGGAGCCTTATCATTTGCCGTACATCCCACCCCAAACCCTAAGCCCTAAACCCGAAATCATAAGCCCAAAATCATAAACCCGAAACCCCAAATCACAAACCCTAAACACTGAACCCTTACATGGGAACTTAGCATCAACCCAGGAGATCATGCGAAGCTTCACTGGGCAGAATATGGCGACGATCGTCTGGGACTCTTGGCTGAGCAAGAGAATCCCGAAAACCCCAGGGTTCCGTCAAGGGGATTCCCTTTAAGGGTACCTTAAGGGTTCCGTTAAGGGATTCCCGTTAAGGGTACCTTAAGGGTTCCTTTAAGGGATCCCTTTGAGAAGCCTTAAATCTTGATGTTGAGCTCTAGTTCTTAGCATGCTGAATATAAACCGTTAACTCAAACCCTCATACGTAAGTCTTAAGCCGGAAGCCCAAAACCCTATTCCCGAAACCCCTAAACCCTGAACCCTAAACCCTAAGCCCTAGGTTCCTCTAAAGGGTTACTATAAGGGTACTCTAAGGGTTCCTTTAAAGGGCTCCTTCTTCTTCAGGCCATCGCCACAGTGTCCTACAAGGATGATCCCTCGATCGACGAGTTCCTGCGCATGGCCATCGGTGCGATCACTGCAAGGTCCAATGAATTCCAGCCCCTCAACATTGATGCCCGTCTGCAAGAAGAAGAAGAAGTAGTAGTAGTAGTAGTAGTAATCAGTAGCCCCTCAACATTGAAGCTCGTCTGCAGAAGAAGACGAAGAAGTAAACCCGACAAGGCCTGGTAATCGTACAGAGCCCTGAAAGTATCCCTAAACCGTAGACCCTACACTCTACAACCCTAAACCTTGGAGAACCCTTACAAATCGTTTCAGGAACCTAAAGCCCCCTATCAACAGCCAAAGAGGCCATATAGTTTCCTTATAAAGCATTTAAAGGAATCCCAAAGCCGTACAAGCCAGAAGCTTTGATTTCTTGAGACCTTGTAGTAACCCTTACGGTATCCTCGAGGTATTATAGAACACTTCAGGAATCCTTAAAACCCCATGCAACACAGCACCCATGCCACCAGCAGGCATGGCACATGCACACCAGAATGCTGCAGAGGAACTGGCTGAGGAAGAGGAGCCAGAGGAGGATCCTGAACTTGATGAACCCAGAATTGCACCAGCCAGGCATGAACTGGACCAGGAAGCCCTTGCCACCCTGCAAGAAAAGATCCTGATGGAGCAAGTGGCTTTCCAGACTAAAGGAACCAAAGACTTGAAGGAGTGGGTTGTCTTCCTGTACCTCCCTGGTTGGGTCCTGGCTATTACCCTTCCAAATGCATAGCCTGCAGGGCTATCTTGGAATGGGCTGGGCAAGACTGCAAAAACAGAGTTGTGACGCAGGAGATGTGCCTTGCCCTTGTTCAAGCACAGAGCCAAGAGCCGGAGGTTTCAACCAAAGAAGCCAGGATTACAGCCACCATCAGAACCATGAGGGCTGCTTTCCTGGATCACCTGGCCAAATTCTTGTCCCAGGAGGAAGTTGCAAGTGATCCAACTGGCCAGCTCCTGGGCCAGCTGGTTGAAGACGATAAGTTTGCCTTGGCCCCGAGCAGGAGTGCCACTGAGGGATTGATAAATGGCAAGGGCATGTGGTGCATGTTGGGCCCACTGCCTTAGCTGCAGTCATGGGTGCGGTCACTTTGCAAATCCCGTGCTGCACCGTCCAGGATCTTCAACTCAGGGGGCAGCTCCCAACTCCTTTCGCACGTTTTGTGTCTTTCTGGACAACAGACTTTGTAGCGTCTCACAGTTCCACGCCTTGGGTTCCACCAGAAGCCTTGAAGGCTTTAAAGCACCATTTGAGCAGTTTGCTGCAATTACAGGGTGCCACCTGGACATCACCTGCAGGGGCATGGATGATTGTGCGTTGCGTTCAGCAGTTGTCATTATGGACCTGCTGATTCTGAGGAAGCAGGATGCACCTTTGAGGAAACCTGCTTCTGTGCTCCAGTGGGCTCTGGGGCCTCATCCTGTGGCAGAGGCCGAAGAAGAGGATGACGATGAACTTGAAGAGGCTCGGGCTTAACTTCCAACCCTTAAAAACTTCAAGCGGAAGCGACAAGGCAAAGACTGCCAGAGGCTCTGATCTCTAAACCGTAAACCATAAATTCTTAAGGACCCCCTAGTCGTCAAAACCCTAAAATAGAAAACCTAAAGCCTGAACCTTAAAACCTCAAACAAAAACAAGAGGCTCTGATCTCTACACCCTAAACCCTAAACCCTTCAGGAACCCTTGAAAAGCCCTACAAAACCCTGAACTTTTACGGAACCCTTTAGCCTTAAAGCCTTACAATAAACCCAAAACCCTAAACCTTGAACCTCTCAGACCCTTCGGGGCACTGGAGACAAGAAGCCCCAATAAAGCAACCCTAGACCCTGAAAGCTTAAGTAAAAACCAGAGGCCTTGATCTCCTGGGGCCTGGCGAAGCTCAGCTTCAAGGCCGAAGCCGCCTTCGAGGCCCTCTGCGCCCGGGGGCCCGGTGAGAATTTGTTTTTGAAGAGGAAGGGATTTGCAGTCTAGGGGTTTAGGGGTTTGGGGTTTAGGGAGTTGGGTTAAGGGTTCAGGGTTAGTAGGGGTTGGGGTTTAGGGTCTAGGGTTTAGGGGTTTAGAGTTTTTTTAAACAGTTTTCGGTTATTGAAGTGCTTTGTTGGAGTATTTGGAGATTCGAGATCAAGCAAGGGGCTTGGGTTTGCATCTCTCGAGCTTGGGAATTCGTGATTTCAGCATGTGTTGGTGTAGGTTGTAATGTAAAGGCGAGTCCCGACTCAAGGTCCAGGGTTTCAGGGCTTGCGCGGTTTCAGAATTAGCGCAGAAGGCCGGGGATTGAAAGGTTTCGGGTTTTAGGGCCTTCACTACATAACCGGCGATAGTGGCAGCGTCTTTGGCAACCGGCAGGGCCCAAGTGGCGAAAATGATGACGGCAACGACTAAGTGCATGTTATATAAAGATAAGATATAGCATGCAATGGTGTTCGACAAGAAGAGAGGGACCGCAACAGCACACTTCGGATTCGAACAATACATAAAGCAGCAACGCCGTTATATGTGGATTACTATACCGCACGGCCATGATGACTATTTCAGGAATGTAATACAAGTAGAGCGACACGTTTTCGCACGAACCATGACAGCGACTGCAGAAGTATGCATCCATAGACTGAGGACTCAGCGGCGGCTCAAATCGACGCCTTCGTTCCGCAGAACCTGGTGCAGGTCATGTGGGCTTGTGGCACTGCAGGAGCCGCAGCGGAATTTACGGTTCGGGCCTTCGGAACTTTGGTGTCGAGAGATGCGCAATCATGCAACTGTTGTGTTCTAACTTTGCTGCGAGCTTGTGACAGATTTCTCCGAATTTGCGTGCATCATGCAAAAATTACACTTAAACCACAAACGACATCTCTCAACTGAATTCATTGCGTGTTCTCATCCAGGATACAAGCACGAGGCCTTCCTTCGTGGAGCCGCACGGGTGGCCAAGCGCACTGTGGATGACTTCTCCTCGCAGCATCAGTCCAACTTTCTCTGGGCCTGTGCGAGGCTGGGGCAATAGGGGTTTCGAACTTGCTAAACTCTAACCCAAACCCTAAACCCTAAACCCCTAAACCCTAAACCCTAAACAGTAAAGCCTAGACCCTTAACCCTCTTTGGCTCGCAGTGGGGCAAAGAGCACGAGGACTTGATTCACAGGTGCCAAACACTACCAAGTGTTGCCAGTCAGACGCAGGGCAGAAGTACTTCTCGGAGTGATTATGGTACTGTGCTCATGGTTCTCGTCCCCCACCACCGGCAAAAAATGTTTCTGCTCAACCCTCAACCTTAAACGGTAGATCTGATCCGCGGCTTATGAAAATCTTTTGATGGCCCTTCGGAGACAGGTTGAACTTCAAAGACGACGTGCAGCTCTTGCGCTGTCTGGCTGACGCTGCCATCAGGCCCAGCGTGGACTAGGCTTACGGCTTTAGTCCTAAACCCTAGGCCCACAACCCTGAGCCCTGAAGTAAACCCCAAAAGCCCGAAGCTTCAATCGGCTATGATAAAGCGACACCGAAGCTAACTTAACCTCTGCAAGTGTTTTGACATCTCCATAGTGGGGGGCAAGACCTGGCCAACCCCGATCCCGATAGACCACAAACCCTAAACCCTACTCTGGGGCCTTAATAATTACCTTGACTGTCTTAGGGGTCCTACCCAAAACCCATTCTAATTATGAAGACCCCTACATTATACACGCTGAAGACCCTAAACCCTGGGAGCCTCAAAGCCTGCAGCGTGCATGACGAAAGGAAAATGCACGAGGGCAGCCCCCAGCATTTGTCGAACATTGCTTGGGCAACTCGGTCTCGAAGCACTTGGTGGAGATTGAGTTCTGTAGGCTTTTCGGGGGTTGAGGTTTGAGAGTGAGTTCTTCATCGTTTAGGGTTTAGGGTTTAGAGTTTAGAGTTTAGGATTATTTCGCTTGTCAGTGCCTTGTAATTTGTAGTTTTCGGTTGTGACATTTTCGGGTCATGTGTCATGCTGCTATGATGATCCTGTTTGTGCTTACTCGCAAGCTTTTGGTAGCAGCAGTAAGGGGAGTGATGGTGTGCTGCTCGTGACAGGTGACAGGTGATAATGGCGAACACGTATTTGCATTCGTCGCACAATAGTAATAGTAGTGGCAGTAGTGGTAGTAATAGCGGTCGTAGTAGTAGTCGTCGTAGTCGTAGTGCTGGTAGTAGTAGTTTTGCAGCAGCAGCAGCAGCAGGAGCATGAGGACGAGGAGGAGGAGGAGGAGGAGGAGCAGGAGCAGGAGCAGGAGCAGGAGCAGGAGCAGGAGCAGGAGCAGGAGCAGGAGCAGGAGCAGGAGCAGGAGGAGGGGAAGGAACGAAAACCAAGCACACATGAACGCTCACACAGACTGACTAACCCGCAAAAGCTCAGTTTGACAATCGTCGAGGGTTTCGGCACGAGAACTCAGGCAGCCAGCCAACTCGGTCCACAGCATTTCCACGATTGCTTGACCTCCGTGGTTAAAGAGACTTCGCGCCGCATCTCCGAGTTCGTTCGCGACTCAGATTCTCCAAAGATTTGCATCAGCTCGCACCGCGAAGTCTTCAGTCAGCTTGACTGAGGATTCGCCGTCCATCATGCAACTTGGCCATGCCACTCCCAAGACATCCCGCTTCACAAAAGCGTCGAGGCTTCTTTTGCGGAAGGTTTCAGCGCGCACCTCTAGACGCTAAGGATGCTGAGCGACTCCCTCTACGAAGCAAAGTACGGCGTCGATCGGGAAGAGCCGCTTCTGAGCGTGCTGCGGAGCCATGTGATGAAGATGGGCTCCGAGTTGTCCGGCCCTTAGTGAGAGAAGGGATCATGGAAGCGATCTCGTTTGTCCTTCCGTGGTGCTCTTCCTAAACAGTCTTCATCTTAATATCACAAAATTCCAAGGGAATATGAGAGGAATTGAGTCATTTTTGATTTTGTTACAATGTGTTTTCATGAGGATATCTCAAAAGCCTTGTGTTCTTTTCATCATGGTCTTAAGAGGCTGCTGAAGCCTTGCCCGATGAAGGGCGTCCGACTTTCTCGGCCTTAACGGTCAAAACAAGCCGTGAGGGATAGTGTTGAAAGAGCATGACTTTCGGGCTTAGGTTCTGTGTTGTTTGAATAAAGGGAGTCGTTTCGAGAAGCCTGATTAGCCGGTGTTGAGGAGCTTCCTCCCAGCTGGTACGAGCATCTTCTGAGTCATTTCAATCAAAGCCTTCAACTGGCCGGCTTGAGGTCCTAGACCCCCCACCCTGAACCCATACCCCAACAACCTAACTTAAATCCCCCAGACCCCAAAAACCAAAGCCCTAAACTCTGCACCTGAACCCCAAACTAAACCCAAAATCCCGAGACACCTGGCCTCCCTTTTCCCACCTCCCTAAACCAAAAAAACCCTAGATCCTAATCCCCGAACCAAATCCCAAAGCCCCAAGACCCTGGCCTGAAAGCAAATTCCAAATCCCACAACCCTCAACTCTAGACCCTAAACCCCAAGCCAAATTTTGAAAACCGCCCCCCCCCCCTAAACCCTAAACCTTAAACCCTAAGCCTTAAACCCTAAACCTTAAACCCTAAACCTTAAGCCCTAAACCACCTGAAACAGATTCCAAATCTTCACCTCGGGGCTTCCGCGGCGTCGCGGCATTGCAGCGCCGCAGGAGACCTTGGGCCCTTTTGGGCTTTTGGGGTTTAGGGTCAGGTTCCCTTCAAAGGGTTCCTTAAAGGGGATCTACGTTAAAGGGTTCAGTAAAGGGGATCTACTTTAAGGGGTTCCGTAAAGGGGGTCTGGAAGGGATCTATAGTAGGGTTCTAATAATGTAGGGTTTAGGGTCTAGGGTCGAGTTCCCTTCTTTACAGTAGAAGATAGAAAGTTGGAACATCCTTATCCTCATTCCCTTAAGGTAAAGTAGAGGGAATCCTAGCACTAATCATCCTAAGTCCATGTTCCAACTTTCTGGGGTTCAAACCCATGCTGGCGTTCTTGGCCTGACTACTTTCCTGTTGCCTATAGTTGGCGTGTCTTGTTCCCTGAACCCCGGCCTCAACCCTAAGCCCTAAACCTAAACCCTAAATCCTTTACCGAAAGCCGTAAATCTTGAATCCTAAATCTTAAACCCCAGCCCCTAAATCCTAAATCCCGAACCCTAAACCTCAACCTAAACCCGAAGCTCTGAAACTGCAAATGGGGATATGCTCCACTCGTGGCTCTCGGCCTCAGTCCAAACCACGGAAAGAGAAATGAGTTGGCATTGATAGAACACAGAAGCCTCAACTGTTTCCATTTGCTTCCTCTCAACTCCTCTCTTATCTCGAGACCGTATTCAACCGTATTCGCTCTGAACTCTGATTTATGCCGTCATTTAGCCCTATCAGTCTTTGCACGGCTGAGAAAGCGGCAGCCATGGCAAAGGCCACGGCAGGCGACATCGCCTTTGCAGCAGACATCTTCAAGGACTGCTTTGGTCGCGGCGGCGACTTCACCGTGGTGGTCGAAGCGCCGGAAGCTGGTGATAGCGGCGGGTCAGAAGTCCAGCGAGTCGAGTTCAAAGTGTGGTCCCAACTGCTGGCCAGATGGTCCGTGGTTTTTGACAAGATGATCAACTCTGAGGGATTTGTGGAGGGTCAAAACGCCCGGGTGGTCATGACAGACTTCTCCAGCGGAGCAGTGGAAATCTTCCTTCGTTTTCTGTACTCCGGGGTGGTAGAGAGCCCTTTTGAAAACCTGGTGGAAGTCTGCTCGTTAGCGGACAAATACCAGGTGCAAAGGCTCAAGGAGCTTTGCACGGAGGCCTTCACCGAAGGCCTGAACCCGGAGAATGCTATCCGGCTCTTTGCCTCTGCCGCCCGCTTCCAGCTGGCGGACTGGCGCAGACTGGCGCTGGAGGAGATCTGGACCAACGCCCAAGATGTGCTGAAAGAATGCCCGAACATCAGCCCCGAGCTCCTGGAAGAGATTCTCGCGCCCGGTCTGATCTGCATGACCCATCCTGATCTCAGGTTAGTCCTGCAAGGGTGGAGCTCTGGCAGGAAGGCTGGTGAAGAAGAGGCATTGCCTTGGCCATTGCAGCCAGTCATCGAGAGACATTTGGAGCGCTTGGACCATGAAAGTGCGCGATGTGTGGCGACGTATGGGGGGACAGCTGCGGCTGCTTACCAGGGCGATGTCTTCGAAGGTCTTTTCGAGGCTTACAAAGAGTGTGCAGCACCCTTTTTTGGTTACTATCTGCAGGTACTTTTCGGACCGAAGAGCTGGGATTTTTGTGCGAGAAACAAAGAGCCACTGGAAGAGTACTTCAGTAATCGTAGGCCCTTCTCGCTGACCGATTCAATTTCATGGATGCTGCCTTATGAGTGCGTGTATCTCATGGGCCTCTTCTTCTACAAGGACATGCCGGAGCAAGTCCACTGCCGGGTCTTCTGTTCTCAGGATGGTCTCAGCTGGCATCTTGCTGCCGACTCAAAGAAGTCCAAGATCGAAGCAAGGACGTCGCTGCCTCTCGACCGTCCTTCTTTCCTTGTTAAGTGGTTCAAACTGGAAGTTCTGGAAGGCGACTTCCACAACAACTTGGGTGTTCAAGGTATCCGCAGGGAGGATCACGTCTTGCGTGGTCGAGGTATCTGCAAGGACGATCTCCCCTCATAGGCACACAGCCTTAGCGAACCAAGGTGCAAGCAGGCAACAGGAGTCGAAGTTGCAGCTCTTGAGCCGCGGCTCTCACGAGGATTTCACCTGCTGCTTCGGAAGAAAGGTCCTGTGAACGCAAAACCGTGAGTTACGAGGTTTCGGGTTTATGCAGGTAGTAGTACGGAAGTAGGAACCGTCATTGTCGTCATGGCGCAAATATAGTCCCAGAAGTTGTACCCCGGCAAAGCAGACAACATCCGTTCGGATCCCATCATTCGAAGTGAGCACCCTAAAACAACCCACATCCCCATCGTCTCGGTACCCTTATTGCACTCTTTCGGCTGCCCTGCTTACCTCAAGCATAACCCTGAACCCTGACCCTCAACCCTAAACCCTCAACCCTGAACCCTAAACCCTGAACCCTGACCCAACCCAAACCCAAAAGCGCCAGATCTCAAACCCTGAAGTCCCGAACCCCACACCCCAAGACCCAAATTCCAGAACCCTAAGCTTAAACAGTGAACTTCCAAGGAGATTCCTAGAGAACGCAAGCAGAAGCGCTATACATCTTTACACAAAAAAAGCCTAAAAAACCCTAACCCCTAAACTCTTAAACTCGAAGCCCGAAGGAGATCCACGAGTACCAGCGGCGACTGCGAGCTCTCGGGCTCACGACCTTCGGCCACGGGCTTAGGAGCTCGGCGCTCTCCGCGGCTCCGGCGCTCTCTTTCGTTCTCCATGAAGGGCTCCTTTAAGGGATCCTTTAAGGGATCTAGAGGGCCGTGAGGGTTAGGAATTCTCTTGTTCTCCATTCTGTTGCTTTTTCGGTTCATGTTGTTTTAACTGTTGCGACGGCAGCAGGAGTAGTCCGAGTAGTGATGCCAATATTTGTCACACCCTTATTGGAAATATTGGTTAGGCGCGAAAGAATACCAGCAGTAATTGTGTATGCACATACACGTGTCGCATTTTTTGGTCGGAGTTCTGGTATGATTTGGTAGCTCGCACGTGTCCGTTTCAGCTGGTAATGGCCACAACAACACTCAGAACTAAGTGAGTGTTCATGATGGCACTCATGATATTAGTAGTTGATATCAGGGGTAATCGCAGAACTAGCGACAAGGACCACGATAGCACACTGGCAATGGCTACCATACTTCTGGCTGACGTCATTACAAATGCCATGAACGGAAACATCGCCATCGTCATCGTCACCATCACCAGCATCGTGATCATCGTCATCATTGTCATCACCATCACTATCGTCATCATCATCGTCACCACCATCAATCTTGTCATCATCGTCATCATCGTCATCATCATCATCATCGCCGCCACCACCACCACCACCATCATCATCATCATCATCATCATCACACCACACCAGCATCATCATCAGTATCATCATCATCATCGCCGCCGCCACCACCATCACCACCACCACCACCACCACCACCACCACCACCACCACCACCACCACCACCACCACCACCACCACCACCACCACCACCACCACCACCACCACGCTTGTGACACGTTCAGGGCTTTCACGTCAAGGCTAAACCCTAAACTCTGCCCAAGTTTAAATGTCAAGCTCAACGCCCTTGGATGCTGGTGTTTGTTGTTGCTTGATTCTCTGATGCAGCCGTTTTGGAACAGTTCCAACAAATTGCCTTCGGCATCCTTCAGCGTTGTTGCCATGTTCGCCTCCAGCCAGATCCTCAGACATGTGCTTCGATGTCATCGCGTCATTACTGAGGTCGCGCTTACCCTCTATCATAAGAGTGGGGAACTCAGCGCGCCGCGACTGGCTTTGCCGTTGCAGCTGCGCTGGATGGGGGCTAACGGGTACGCCTTGCTAAGTTGATCTCCTTGAAAGCCGGATAAGGCGACTTCCCTGCGTTGCCGGATCGGCAGTCAGTTTCTTGTCATGCGTGTAGGCCTGACTTGGGCTCTGATTGCGAGCATGGGGCCCCCGCCTCAATACCAGGCAAAGAAGTGCCCTGCGGTGTGGTCCGTAGAGTATTCGTGAGGATGCATTGCTTTAGTGCAACTTCAAGTTTGGTACTTTCGAATTGATTCCGCTTTCCTGGTTTGCCTTGTGATTTGGTCTGTTTTCCGCTTTAGACTTGTCCTTGTTTTGGCTTGTCTGCTGCTTCCAGTTTTTTTCACTTCTCCATTTTGCTTACTGCTTTTGCTGTCATTGCTTCATCCTCGAGTGTATTGACTCATGCCTTCTATGTTGCTTTTGTTCTTTCTTTTGCCTGCCGCTTTTCGGATAGTGCTTCTTGCTCTCTGCTGCTTCTGCTTTCTGTTTCTCCGCTTTCTGCCTCCAGCTGAGTTCCGTGCATGGTTTGGGCTTTCCGTTTTACCTCACACCCTTTCCTGACTATTGCCGCTTTTGCATTTTCCTTGCCGCTTGTCTCTGCCTTCAGCTGTTTCTGATTTGTTGTGTTTGTGATTTGATCTTTTTGGGTCCTGTTGTTTGGTCCTTTTCTACCTTCTGCTGTGTTTGCTTTCCCTTTTCCACCCATTACGGATATTACCTTGCGCCCCTAGCATGCCATGTGTATATGTGGGTCGGAGGCCAGAAGTCGACCCCTGCATTTTTGTCTATACTATTTCAGCAAAGGGTAGCAGTAAGTAGCAGACGAAGGTGCGAGTTCTCCTTTTGAATTGTGCTCGTGTTGTTTATACATGTGCAGCTCATGTGCAGGTAAAGTCCTATCGATTATATATATATATATATTTATGTCATAAACATACCAGCAGCAGCAACAATAGTGACAACGATAAGGTGCGCGGAGAGCGCCCGCTATGCCGCCAAAAGGGTGGAGGACTGCCCTGGAGCCTGCCCCTTATACAAGGGTTCAAATCATAAAACTTATTGTTGTAGCAGTGGCTCTCATTGAGTAAGCTAATTAATTAATATTAATAGTAGTAGTGGTACCAGCAGTAGCAGTAGTGATAGTAGTAGTAGTAGTAGTAGTAGTAGTAGCAGTAGTAGTAGTAGTAGTAGTAGCAGCAGTAGTAGTGGTGGTAGTGGTAGTAGTAGTCGTAGCAATAATCGTATCCTTGTATAGTCCGCAAAATGTGACACTACAAAAAGCCCGAAACCCCATTCAAACTATTGACATCCGTGAATTAAGCTTCGGAGGTCTGCTCTATCAGGTGGGGGGGGTTCTTTAGGCTATATCCCCTCAGGTAGTTACCACTTACTTCTGCGATTAGTTACCAATGATCTGTGCCCTAGTTATCACTTAGCTTTGCCCCTAGTTACCACTCAACTCTGCCCGATTATCTCTAAGTTGCCACTTAATTTTGTCCTTGGTTACCGCTTATCCCGAAAAGTAAAATGGTAAATGTGCCACCATCAACAGAAAAGTTGTAAAGTGGTAAATGCCCCCCTCCCATTTACAGGTAAATACTGTCTAAAGAGAATGTGTTAGAGTGGAGGCCCAAATTAAGCTCGTTAGCAGGGTAAGAACCCCGCTGTAGCCGCCTTCGCTTATAAAGGACTGTCGAGGCTTTGGGCTATCGCATCTTGTGGGATTCGGTCTGCAGGTTTAACCGCTGTTTCGCCACCCCATCACTTTATCGCTGTAGTGTTGTGGTACCTAAACCTAGATCGGAAGACATCAGAAACTCAAGGAGGCCGCAGCGCTGCAGCTGGTGCTAAAGTCTCGCGCAATGGCCCAGGCAAGGCACCAGGTTTGGGGTTTCGGGCAAGGTCATATATATATATATATATATATATGCTTGAATAATTCATAATACAGCGTCCAAGGGTTTCTTATTCTACACGCATACTGTAATATGCTCCAAAAACCTCAGTCTAAGTTTCAAGGCCCTATGTTAATTAATCGGGGGCTTGAGTGCATTTCGGAGTTTGTAGTGAGATGTAGCTCGGTCTTTGCGGTTTATGCGCCCCCAACAGAAGGCCGAAGCCAAACCCCGAGCCTTGAACGCCAAACCCTGGCATGCGCCAACATTGTTGAGATTTTGGGGTTTGGGGAATGTGTGTTGTTCGGGGTGTGGTGTGGTGTAGGGTAGTGGTCGTGGTCGCAGAGCTGGTGGCAGTTCCGGTGCCAGTAGTGTTGGTCGAGGCGACTGCTGGGGACTATGGAACCCCTGCAACCTCCGCACCCTGGCGAGAATGAAGGGGATATTGCTGTAAAGGCGTCCCCAACCGAGAGGCCAATCTGAGGCATTGTGGGTGCAGGGCCAGAGCACGCGCAGCTGCAGTGGCTGTTTTGTGTCAAGCCCTGCCCTGCTGTTGCAGTACAGAAGTCCTGATGTGAGGCCCCTCTCTCTTTCCCCGCATGGGGGTGGCTTTCTGAGGATTTGCACAGCGAGGTCGGCAAAGGTTTTTGTTTGTCATTGGCCGCCCTAAGGGAATGGATAAGATGATGAGCGCTTGTGATGTAACACTTCCTCCGGGACTGGGACACAGCTCGCTTGCCAGGGTGACCCGTAACAAGTGGCGAGTGCTAAAGCTCCGTGTTCGCAAAGCTGTTGTGAAGGCACTTGCAGGGAGTTCTGCTCCGGAAGTCTCCCCTTTGGTGTCACACGATTCGGCCGACGGCTCGACCCATTTGTGTGACACTGCTGGGGAGTCGCAATCAGCAGCAGCGGGTTATGGTTCTTTTCTCTCTGAGCTGTTAAAGACCTCTTCTTTGGCCCTGGCACATTCTTTCCACGCCTTGAGCAAGACTGGCGGGCGGAAGAAAGGCAGTGGTCGTGATCGACAGCGAGACCTTTTTCCGCTGCCTTTGCTGCGCACGTGGCCGTCAGATTTGGCTTGCAATCCCGACAACGAGGATGCGCATCTGCTGACGGCGAATCTGTGTCTGGCAGCTCTTAACCACCTGGAACAAGGCATGCCCAAGAGTGGCCTAGGCAATGGTGCTTCCTTCAAAGCCTCCGAGAGCCAGAAGTCTGTTCTTACGCATGTTTGCAGAAGGGTGCATCATTTCCTGTCGCGCCTACAGGAAGGACTGGCTGGTGCTTTCTGCTGGCATGGGGCTTTCAGCAAGTTGGAGACACGCGAGAGGGGTGCAGTGGCGGTGCCGCTGCTGGGCGACAGCGTGGACCTGCCTGTGCGTGCTGCAACTTGTGACCCGGCGAAGCTGGTGCCTGCAGAGCTCTGGTCCAAGGTTTCAGCGCCTGGGGCCATGTTTGGTTCACAGACTACCTCCACCCACACCCCGGTCGCTTCTTCCAACAGTCAGGACCGCCACGAGTACTTGGTTCTCACAGGAAGGGAGCTGCGCTGTGGAAAGCTTCGTCTCCGGTCAGAAGTTCGTGGCCTGGCAAAAGTCTTTGCTGTTCCACAGTCGGACCGGGCCCGGCAGCGAAAGATCTGGGACGGCTCACACATTTCAGAGTTGGCCAGCAAGCCGCCCAAGCCGGAGAGGCTGGCTAACCCGAGTTCCTTTTTGGACATCTTCGTTCGGCCCGGGGAGCAGCTTTACATGTCCAAGAGGGATGCAAGCACTTACTTTGACTTGTTGGCTGCCCCACCTGATCTGCAAGCGTGGTTTGGACAGGAACCCGTCACGGTCCAAGAACTCAGCGCCGCCACTGGCATGGGCATCGAAGAACTGTATTCCTTTGTTGATGGCTTAGACAGTCAAACAGATCTTGGGCCCGACTCAGTGCTTTTTCCTGTCAACACGGCATGGCCAATGGGCTTCAGTTGGTCTTCGTGCGTCGCTCAAGGGAGTACGAGTACACTTGGCATGTTGCGCTGCGCTGGGGTCAACGAGCAGAACGTTTTGAGCCTGGACCATGGTCTGCCTGAATCGCAACAAGAACTTTGTGCCGTCGCGACTGACGATGTGACCCTTTTCCACAGATGCAAACGCAAAGGGTTGTCCACGTTGAGAAGACTTGATGCTAGCTTTGCGCTTCATGGAGTCCAACGCAACGAGAAGAAGGACGTGACGCTGGCCTCTAGTTTGACGGGTCTTGGTTGTGACATTACATAGTGCGTCACCGCCCATGGTGCAGCCTGCCTGTGACAAGCAAGCCCGACTTGTGCTCGCAACGTGCGATTTGCTGGCTTCCGAGGTCGCCAGCCCAGCTGCAGTTAATGCTTCACTTGGCCTGCAACAGTGGTTTTGCCTGCTCCAAAGGGGGATGTTCAGCATTTTCTCGGAAGTTTACACTTTCGTTTGGGAGCAGCCAGAGTCACAAAGGCGGCCTGTTCCAGCCAGTGTGTTGGATGAACTGTTCGTGTCCTTGGCCTTGGCTCCGCTTCTGCCAGCAAGCCTGAGTCGAGAATTTCTTCCAGAAGTCTTGGCGTGTGATGCTGCTCCAGAGTTTGGCTTCGGTGTGACTCTTGTTCAGTGTGGAAAGCACGTGGCAGAGAAAGTTGGCAGGCTGTCAGAGCGCAGAGGGGACTACGTCAGGCTGGAACGGTCAGCGGAAGACCCACCCGAAGTCGAACGCTTGGGCACACTTCACCGCTTGCCTTTCAAGAAGACGGACTTCAAGCAGCTGATTTCGTGCAGAGCAAAGTGGTCAGGCCACTCTGGCCTCCTGGAGTGCCATGGAGTTCTGCTTTCAGTAAAGTGGATTGCTAGAAGTCGCAGGAGGCATCACCACCGCGCTGTTATCTTAGTCGACGCCAAAGCAGCCATCGGCAGCGTGGCAAAAGGGCGGAGCTCGGCCCGTTCTTTAAGGAGGGTGCTGCGGAGCATTGCCGGACACGCTCTTGCAGCAGACCTTTTGCTGCGTCTGGTTTACATTCCCACGGGGGCAAACCCGGCTGATGGGCCTTCAAGGGGAAAGCGTCTTGCTGGGCGGAAGCGGGTCTCCTTCCATCCCCGCCGCTCCTGACTTCTGAAGTGCTGTGTCACAAGCAAGTTTTTAATGCATGTTTCAACTGATGTGCCATTGATGCTCACTGCCATTCAGCCGGGCTCTTCGCGAGTGGTGTTCGGGGCTCCTGGACACTACCTTCGACGAGCTTTGGACGGAGCTCGGAGCTGCTGTATGGTTGCTGGGCTCGCGATCTGCGTCCATTCGCGTAGTGCTTGTATGCTTGGTAGATCTGTACGTGTTCATCTGTCGCCGCTGGAGGGCGAAAAGTTTTGGTTTGCCTGAAAGGGGCCTCTCACATGCTTCGGCCACTCGGGTGGAACTCGTGTCGAGTGCGGGGAGACGGGTACTTCGAATTGAAGGTGCCCCTTCCTAATGCCGCATCTTGAGATGCGAAACTCTACTTTGCAGTGGCCTCAGTTTAAAAAGCTGTGTACGTCGCCTCTCTTCGGCAAGTGCGGTGGAGCCTCTTTGAAGCAATGTAGGATTTCAAGTCAAACTCCCACTTTTTGCATTTTTTCCGACTTCAGTGAAGTAGTGGTAGGAAGATTACACTGGTTACCTAATTGTTGTTTTGTAGTCTATCGGAGTCTATCGTCATCACATGTCCTTGGTTGCGGCAAGAGGAATTTGCCAGAGTTTTCGTGCTGCTGAATTGAAGAGTGAGAGAGTTAGAGAGTGAGAGACAGTTCTTTGCAGAGGCTTGTATCAATGTGGTGCAGCATGTTATCTGCGCCACTCGCTGTTTGTGCTTCTATGTCCTGAACAGATGCAAGCATGTCATGTTGCATGGTATGCACACATGTCACACGCATAGCTGCGACGACATGCTTGTGACATTGAGTGGCTGTTTGTGCAGTCGTACTATTGCAAGTTTCCCAAGCTAGACATGCTTTTCGTGGATGATGTGGATAAGTGCTGCGGCGTGGTTGGTGCCATGACACTCCTTCTGTCGGGTCTGTGGCAAGGTGAAGATTTGCGAAGCAGCAAGATACCTCAAGAGCACATCATGTGGGTAGTTCCATTCATTGATACGCCATGTAACATGGTAACTCCTGAAGTGTTTTGCAGGACGGGAACCCTTGTGCAAGACCTTGGTGTGCACACACAGACACACATGCACACACGGTTCTTGTGCTTACGCATCCATAGGTTGTCGTCTCTTTCTTTCGTTCTGATGTAAAGTCTATGTAGAGTGTATGCTGCAGCATGAAGACCAGGTCCAGGTAGTCCAGGCTAAAGTACATCTGCGCAGAAGTGTCAAGACCTTGTGTGAAGCTGCAGTTGCCTCAGAAAGCATCGCTTTGTTGGCCAAGCCACGATACTTGGTTTACAAGCGCCGCTCTGTCTGCAAGCTACGAAACTAACAACGCCGTATGCGGAGTGTCATGCCATGGTCTGGTGTTCATGATGGCATGGTGTGTCCAAGATCATGACTTAATGGTTGGGTTGTTCAAACCGACGTCACTCAATCTCTCACGGCGGGTCTTCGCCCAGGGCGAATTTTGCGGTGGGGTTCGCGAGCCTGTTGGAAAGCGAAGCAATGGTTCACGATCAAGTGATCAAGCACAAGGATTACTGCGAGCGACAATGTGGGGGTCGACTGAAAATTGTGGGCGTGACGTGCGTTGCGCATACCTGCGCCGATTCTGCCATTGCTTACTCCATCGTACGTACTCTATATTTCTTCTTAAGATCGAATCGGATTTCCTTTTTTGTTTCTTGTTAAGATCGGGCTTCAGATGTTTTTTATCCCTTGTTAAGACCGGAAGTCAGAGTTTCTCTTTCTTGTTACGATCCGGAGTCTTTAGTTGCTTCACGCGCGACGCTGAAATCGGCAGCGCGACTACGCAAGCATACCGGCATACGTTCATCTGCGAAGGTCTTGGGAGCACATGTAAAGACATGCATACGTTTTCGGCATTTTGTTGTCCACATCGTCTGGTTTAGTGTGTTAAAACCCAGGAAGAATCCCGCACGCAAGTTTCTAGTAGAGTTCTGTGATGAGTTTGAAGTATGAGCCGCATTGAGCTTGCACCATTTGAGTCCCCATCAAGAGCGGCCCGGCCCTGGACTTCATTCAACGAAGTCGGGTGGCGCGGCCCCCTGTTGATGTGGCGACAAGGCCACATCAAGAGGGCCAGGGCCGCCCTCGGCGCCTCAGCAGCAGCAAATTAGGCAAGGATAGCAATCTCCCACTTGTACAAGCGGTCGTAGATTTCGTATCTGTCAAGCTGCCCCTAGGCATGATCTGCCGAGTGCCGTGCCCTCAGACTGGGACTCGGCAGACGAGTCGTTGGCAAAGCGTTTTCGTGCAGGCCGGGATGGAGGGAAGTTGCCCCTCGCCTGGAGGTGCTGGGCAAGGAATGTGCATTGACCGCCGTGTGCCCCGAGTGCCTTGAATATTGCATCAAAGTCTAGTCATGACTCATCCGGGGGAGCCGAATTGAAAAATGCAGTGCTATGAACCTCCCGAATTCGATCAATCGCACTCCCGCCACACTGTGCCGAGTGTATTTCCTTTACATTAATTATGCATCGTCTTCCCGCCACAGTCCCCTCTTCGCTACAAACACGCTTTCCCCGGGTATGCAAAGAGTTGACCGTTGTAGTGCACCCAGTCGCGAGCCTTATGTTCGTATCATTTGCGAACTCTAGTCCAATCCCAACTCGCAAGAGTTAGATCAACAGAGGAGACCATAGAAACAGTGTTTGCTCTAAACAAAAGAAGTTTTGGCTTTCTACACTCCTACAGTGTTTGAGCTGTTTGTCCTCGGTAAACTAAGGTCGTCATTAATGCTCCCGTGTTTCCAAGGTTTTCTCTGGTTTGCTGCGTTCTCCTTGGTGTTCATTGTTTTTCTCAAGCTTATCCCATTTAACAGACTTCCACGTTTCATGTGTGTGTGTGTGCTTTGTCCAAGTTGTTACTGTTGGCTTCCTGTTCGCTCTTTTAGATTCTCAACAGTCTTTTACTATTTACCAGGTTTTCCTGCGGTGCCTATTTTCTCATATTTCTGCAGCTCCTGACATCCCATGGCTCCTACTTTTTGACCTGGTTCTGAATAATGGTGATTAAGCCATTAAGCTTTCTGCAGGTGGCAGTGCTGACATACGCGCAACACTAACCGAATCCCTTTACACCCGCCCTAAGCGCCTCATCGTGTTCTCACACTGTCTGCAAACTTGGTCTGCGGGACTGTCCCGGCGTGCTCCGAGATTGCCGCCTAGCCATCTTGGAGCACAAGCTGAGAGAGGGTCAAGAATCTGTACGAGCTCAAGCACGGTGCACCACCAGCACCACCAGCACCACCAGCACCACCACCACCACCACCACCACCACCACCACCGCACCACCACCACCACCACCACCACCACCCCACCACCACCACCACCACCACCACCACCACCACCACCACCACCACCACCACCACCACCACCACCACCACCACCACCACCACCACCACCACCACCACCACCACCACCACCACCACCACCACCACCACCGTTGCCATCTCATTACGTTCATAAACATCAGTTCATCATGCCATCACATTCACAACCATCGTGAATTCGGTCATCGGCCTCGCAGTCGTGGAAATGACGAGACCATGATATGATGAGTTGTAGCTGGTACAACACCGAGTCTGATATTAAACGGAGTCAGGAGAAGACTGGCAACAGCACTAGCACTATTGCGGGTGTTTCAAAGAGCAGACCCTGCCCATGTCCACATGCAACATAGAAATAGTAACGACAGGAAGAGCGTTCGCAGCGACGGCAAGAGCAGCAAATACAGCAACATTGATATGATGTTGTGGGAAAAATGAGTCGCAGGAACCTGTGGAGTGTTGCAGAACATTTTGTTGTGATAATCATAACTTCAATACTAAAGCCCCACATGAGCTGGCGCTGGCTAGGAGTAAGACTGCTGGTAACTGCGAGAGCCAGAAGCTGAAACTACCAGCATGAAATCACATAAGTCACACTTGGAATACAAGAGTCTCCGAGGCGGCCCGGTTGACAAGACTGGATGGGAATAGGATAGCAATAAAACCACGCACCATTGCCAGGAGTTAGCATGAACGCATCGCCAGAAGAACATAGCTGCATTTACAACAAGGACCAAGCGAATGATGTGGGAAGATAGGATAATTTCACACACGATGGAACAAAAACACCCTCTCTGCCCTCGAAGCTTCAAACCCATCAAATCCTAAGCTCCAAAAACCTCGCCTCCTTCAGGTTCCGCGACTAAACCCTCATGGCAACCCATACAGCAACCGATATGCTAACTCTCATGGCAACTCTTTAAAAGAACCCTTTTCGCAAGCCTTAGCCTTTGACTAAGCTTCCTGTTCTTGAGGCTACGAGCACACCACCACCCTCTTTCAGGATCTCCAGCTGCGGCAGGGGCGGAGCTGGGAGGTGGCAGAAGCCATGGCAATGCCAGGCGCGGTTCCTTTTTGGCGTTTAGGGTTTAGGGGGCCCGAATATAGAACCCTGTTGTAGCCTTTAAATGGACCCTGTTGTAGACCCCAGGTTGACCTTGGTCCCCTATAGGTTCCTCAAAATACGTGGTTCCTACAAGGGTTCCTGTTAGGGTTCCTGTTTTGAGTTCTTTTGAGGGCTCCTTCAGGGGTTCCGTCGAGGGCTCCTTGTGGAATTCCTTTAAGGGTTCCTGTAAGGATTCTGTTGGTGCCTTTCAGGGGTACTTCCTTTACGGGTTCCTGTGCGGGTTCTTTCTGGGGGTTCTTTCTGGGCGGGTTCCGGATGTGTTTCATCGGGGGCCCAAACAGTTTCCAAAAGGATTCCATCTTGGGATTTTGGGATTAAGGGTTGCAATAGGGGCCTAATTAATTACCTATAAGGGGGGTTCCTTATGATATCTATGGCATAATGGGCACCAAAGCCCTATTCCAATTTTTGCGGCCCGTGTATAAGGGGTCACCGTGCTGGGCTTAGAACTTTTTCTTGCTCTCGGATCTCGGCTGTCCCTTCTGCAGTAGGGCTTAGGGTTTCAGGGCTTGGGTTGAGGGTCGGGTGCTTTCGTACCTGGACCCTAAGGAAGCTACCTTTTTAGGGTTCCCTAATATGACTTCTTTACATAAGTCCTTGAAAAGGTAGGTTGCTTGGGGTTAAGGCATCAGCCCCGAAACCCTAAAGGCAAAAGGGTAGACTATGCTTTATTCGAAATTCGATATCAAGGACGCCGAAACTTTAGACACTGAACCTGAACATTGAGGCTTTGGGGCTTCGGCTTGCTTCGAGTCGCCTTTCTGCTTGGACATGACCAAACCTTACTCCACGCTTTCCTAGACCCCAAAACGCAAAACCGTAAGCCCTGAATCCTAACCCTGAAACCGCGGATAACCCTGCAAGCCCCTAAACCCTAAATCCCTGAAGCCACTAAACCCCACGACCCTCAACCCTAAACCCAAAGATGCCGCCACTTAAAGGATCATGGGACTTAGTAACTAGGGTTATAATTAAGGTAACTATACTTATAACCACAATTAGGGTACTTATAACCTTACTTACTAAGTCCCATGATCCTCCAAGCAGGCTGGACAACGAATGCCCGGCGCACCACCGTGGCACGGCGCTACTCGCTGGAGATTGGCGGCCGACGGCTGGAGGCACGGTGATTACGGTTGATGATATAAATCCTGCATGACCCTTAATAAGGAATATACCATAATTCCCATAGTTTAGGGCCCTTAAGGTAATGCAGGATTTATATCATCAACCGTTAGCGCTCTATAAGGGTCCTTTGCAGGTGCATATGGGTGGTTGTCAAAATTAAGGTCCCTTTTTGGGGTACCCCAAATAATAGGTGCCGTATTGAATAGGGACCCGAAAAGGGACCATGATTTTGACAACCACCCATATGAGGCTTACTATACGTCTATGGCTTTCCATAAAGATTCTGATGAGGGTCGCTGTACTGTGAAGGTTTCTAGAAAGGTTCCTATGCTTGCTGTTACAGAGGTTTCCAGAGAGGTTCCTCTGTAGGCTTACAGTCCTTTGAGGTTTAGGCGCGTAGGGTCCAGGGTTTTCTTGCAGGCTCAGTGTTCAGGATTTTAAGCTTCTGGATTTGTGGTTTAGGGTTTGCATGGTTTAGGGTTTGCAGTATATGCATGCGGTCTCTCGGACAGTCTCGAAGCAACCACTTGGAGCCTACACTACAGAATCATTACGAATTGGAGTCAAACAGCGATTCTGTATGTGGAATCGCCTTGACCTTGCAAAGACCTGCTGTGGGTCTGGATACTCGAGCTGGCTAACCAGGGGAGTCCTGGGAGCCACATAACAAGTCTTGAGGAACAATCTGTACTCCCTGCCGCACATATCTCGATGGATCTTCTGTACAATAGTCGCCGCATGAGGCAGCTTCGGCCGGAACATAATGGCTGGAACTTTACAAGGAACACCTACAAATCTCAGGGCTGACATGTTCTGGGTTTGCAGTTTAGGGGTAGGGCTTCAGGTAAGTGGACCCGGGAGGAGTGTTGTGACAAGACATGCCGTGTACTGTCGATGTGGAGTAGGGCGAGATATCGAGTGCAGGGTGCAAGATGCACGCCCAGAGCTGTACTCCTAAATGTGCAGGCGCAAGAAAACTCCACCAATGTACATCTGCCGGGGTTTTGGCCTTTTCTGGTTCAGAGTTCCGCAAGACCTCATGAGGAGCTTACACTACCTTCACCTCATCACCTCATAAATGCCGGGGGAGGCCTTGTTGATGAGCCCTCACAGTTCTCTGGGGAAGCTTACAATAGGACGCTCATAGAATTTGAAGCCCTAAATCCTGGAGCCCTGAATCTTGAAACACATAGGACCCATGTACAGACCTCATAAAATCTAATGCACTGGCAGGATCTGATGAAGAACCTGGCAGCATTTGCCCCTAACCCCTTTACCCTAAAGAAAGGCACCATCTTCCCCTAGACCCCCCCTCCCCTTCCAAAAAAAAGCCTCAAACCCTGGCAGGATCCCGGCACCATCTTCACCAGCGCCTTTGCTTCGGCCCAGGAGGACCAGGCAGCGGACTTCATCGCCTCGGCCTCGGAGAACTTCCGCCTCCAGGGCTCTTCTAATGGTTAGGGTTGTTTTAAGGGTTCTCGTAAGGGTTCTTTTAAGGGTTCTTTTAAGGGTTCTTTTTAAGGGTTCTTTAAGGGTTTCTTAAGGGGTTTGGAAAAGTCTAGAAGAAGTCCATAAGGGTTCTTTGAGCGGCTTATTAGGTTATAAGGGTTCCTTACGGGATTGTTGAGGGATTTATAAGGGTTCTATATCATGTAGGTGTTTTCTCGGGGCTCCATAAACGGAGTTTTTGGGTGGTAAATTTCATCTAAAGCTAAATACAGGCTCGAGACCGATAGCAAACAAGTACCATGAGGGTGAGGGAAAGATGAAAAGGACTTTGAAAAGAGAGTTAAAAGTGCTTGAAATGGGTTTCGGGAGTTCAGGGTTGAAGGCCTTAGGGTTTACGTTTTGGGGTTGTTGGTTTAGGGTTTTTGGATTCAAGGGACCTTAGGGTTTGGGGTTCAGGGTTGGGCAAACGAACCTGGCGCCTGGAACATAAAGCCTGACAAACGAACCTCTAGACCCTGGCCCTCAGCCCCAAGACCCGGAGAAACTAGAACCCTCAAACCCCTAAGTCCCTGGCAAGTGAAGCACAGAACATTCAGCCCTAAGCCGTACAGAACCCACATCCTCTAAACCCGCAGCAAATCCAGAAATACAAGGAACGCATCTAGACTACAACCGTATTACAGAACAAACCCGATACAACTGCATAAACCTCAGTGAAACCGCACAAAAATCCTAAAACCCTAACCTCTAAACCCTAAAAGCCCTAAACCACTAGAGCCCTAAACCCAAAGCCCTAAACCCCTGAACCCTAAGCCCTAAGACCCCAAGCCGCAAACCCCAAAAGCTCTGAATTCCAGGTCGTCTGGCTGGGCCAGGGGAAAGCAGACTCCCCGACGGTCGGCCGAGCTGGGCGCAGCGGAGATGCCGAGCCGGGCGCCAAGGAAAGCCTACCACCAGGGGTTTAGGGTTTAGGGGTTTAGGGGTTTAAGGGTTTCGGCGCTTTTTTGTTCTTTGAAAGCAGTGTCATAGGTTTGGGGCAGTGTTAGAGGGTTTCCATATGAATTGGAGTTTCAGGGTTCAGGGGTTTGAGGGTTTCAGGATGTAGGGGGTTTGGGTATGTAGGGCGGGTCTACAGCTGTACGGGGCTTTGAATTGATCTCTCGGGCTCAGAGCTGCGTATCGATTGGTTTGTATCGCGCGTGCTTAAAGGCTAACCCTAAGGCCTGAACCCTAAGCCTCTAACCTTCCCATTTTGGCCATTCCGTCTTTTCCAAAGTGTCGGTCTTGAGGGAATTCGTGCACTCCCGGAGGAAACTGCCACAGAGATAGACGCGGGTCAGTGAGGCCGGTAAAAGATTCAGTCGCGGAAGCGGCTATGGCAGTGGTTATGATGACCGTTGCTTGTACTCTTCTTTCTCTTGTGGTTGCGGTGTAGATTAGACGACGGCGATGGTGATCATCATCTTGATGCACGGTGCGTTATTGTCATCAGCATCAGTAAACCGAACTGCAGGTTTTTTTTTCAGATGCCTGTGCTGACTCTCACACGAGGTGCAGGGCCATGCTGGCTACACATGAGATGCTGAAGAAGCTGATCCAGGAGGCATCGATGCCTGCATCGGATCATCGGAATATTGAAACTTTGCCTTGAGGTCCTTGACCTGTGGGTATTTCGGTGAAGACGGGTGGAAGGGGCAGTGCCCTTCCACACCGTATGAAGAGATCCTGCCCCAAACCACAAGACCTCGGACAAATCTGCTGTCCTAAGGCCCGCAACCCCCAAAAGATCCAAACAAGCCCTCATCCGCCAGTCTTCTACGGCCACCAAGAAGCCGTAAAGCATCCGTAAAGCCACCCCAAACCCTGAGCCAGAAAGCCAACATCCGAAGCCCTGAGCCCCACAAGCACCTTCTGCGATTCTCATCGAAACCTCGTTGAAACCTTATAAGGGAGTTTCCGAAAATAGGGCAGCCCTATGTAGCACCCTAAATAGTAGCATCCTTATTTTAAGCGCCCCCAAAAAGGTAGCCCCTCATTTTACCCGTTAAAGGATCCCTTATAGTGTCCTTATAGTATCCTGTTAAAGCCCTAACCCTGAGCCTACCCTTCAGTAATTAGGTAATAGTTGAATAATATTTTCATTATATGGATATATTAGGACCAGAATAGTAGCCTTATTATAGACTCTTACCGTATGAGGGCATCATTGAAACCGTATCAAAACCCGAAAGCCCGAAAACACTCGGAGGAGGGCAGAGAGGACATCAGCGGCTCTTTGGCCTTCCACACCTCCGGCGTGCCCTGCCTCTCCTGCGCCTGGGATGCAGGCCTTCTTGGAGGAGGAGGAGGAGGAGCAGGAGGAGCCGGAGGAGGAGGTTTAGGGTTCATGAAGTCCATTCCTCCGCTTTTTTTTTTTTTTCTGTGTGTTTGTGTCGTTTGCTGCTGTTGGTTTGTTTGTACTCAGTGTTGATGACAAGCCCTTTGTCCTGTGCTGCACCCTTCAAGTCCCTAAACCCCAAACCTCTAAACCCGAAGCCCTAATTTCTTTCCGTCTACCCTAAGCCCTAAACCCTCAAACCCTAAACCCTAAAGCCCTAAAACCCTAAACCACGTTGTCGGGCATGCAAAGTGTAGGCTCGATCAGACCCGTTAGCGTCCGGTCCAAAAGCCTTGCTGGAGACCCTGAACTCGAAACCTTCAACCCTATATCCTATTGATGTAGGAACTAGATTAAGAAACCTCGGGCCTTTATTAGGGTTCCCTATATGAATCCTACTATTTGGGGTTCCTACATTGCCCAACAAAGCCCTAAACGATGAACCCTGGAAACCATGAGCCATCCTAGGGGCCCTAAACCCTAAACACCCATAAAAAAGCTCTGAACCCTAAAGCCCTTTTTTTTTTTGAGAAGTGCGGGGAATGTGACCCTGCGGAGGGTGAAGCGCTGCCCTGAACTGTACTATTCTTGGGAGCATGGGGGTTAGGGTAGTCGATTTACGGGTTTAGGGTTCTAGAAGTTTTCTAGGAAGTGCTGCATGAGGGTTTATCATAAGGTTCCACAAGGTTTCTGCCATGCTTCGAGCCGCTGAGGTGTCGGCATCGCAGCGCAGTTCAAGCGCTGCTATCCGAGAGTCAGCTGCTTGGCAGTCGGCCAAAGGCCCACACAACTAAGATCTTAATTAGTAGCTGAGTGGATACACTTTACATTTTGTGGGATAATATTACCACTATAAAACTAAAATTGTACACTTGTTGGGGCTTATGAACTCAGCAACTTGGAGACAGCACTCCGGCATGGCAAGCTCGGGAATCAATCCGTATCGCAGTTTCTGCACCTTTTGCTTGCTCAAGAACAATCGGAGCATTGTCTCCGAAAACACGAAAGGTTTTTCGTAGGGCAGCATGCAGTTTATCATAGTTTATCTATCTGCATGTCCACTCTCAGTCTGAGGGCTTTGAGGTCCGTCGGAGCAAGTCAGTGGACGTCGTTTAATTCCCTAAACCCTAAACCCCTATCATCAGCGTTCAGTGTTTAGGGACCCAGGTACTCCGGCAAAGCAGTCCTGCGTCCCTAGAAGTCCCCGGACCCCCCGCATCAGCCAAGACTTCTGCTTCACGTTCCAGAACCGCCCGCTGTCGGAAACAGACGACGGCCCCCTGTTCGCATGGCTTAGGGTTGAGGGGTACGGGTTGTAGAGGGTTCAGGCAATCAGCGTTCTTTTGAGCCTCCCACTTCCTATTCAAGTTTACACGGGAACACAATCCTAAACCCTACGGGCTTCAGGGTTTAGGCGCTCAAAGCGTTTAGAAAGTTGTTAGGATCCCGGTGCTTGGGATGCTTGGGATGAGCACATCTGGAACCCGCAGTCGGTCCCAGAGCAACTTTCGTGTTCTTATCAGGCCTCAGCCCCCCGGTCCGAGGTTCATGGGTAGCTATAAGTGGGGTTGTAAGTAGGGTAACTATAGTTATAAGCCCTGTAGGGGACTTATAACCCTACTTATAGCTACCCATGAACCTCCAAGTACCGTTCGTGAATTTCACTGTCCTCTGGAAAGGCAGGGCTCTAGGCTCTGGGCTTTGGGCTGAATGGCTTTGGTCCGAATCCACAGCTCAGCGACGCCACTGAGATTTCAGGCAGTCTTGACCGCTACACCAACCCTGTTCTATTCCGGATCCCAAGGTCCCTACGTGCTTCACTCCCAACTGTGAAACCTCGAACTGGTAATGCGGCTTGGGTTTGGGATTGTGGGTTTGCCGTGCGGATCCATGATAAGATACTCTAGAAGCAGAAGATACTCTAACAAGGAATAATGAAAGAGGCTGGAATTTGAACAAGCCCTGCTTGGAGGTTCATGCGTAGTTATACGTGGGTTATAAGTAGGGTAACTATAGTTATAACTCCCATTGGACTTATGATCCCACTACTAACTACCCATGAACCTCCAAGTAGAGTCCTAAGCCCTATACCCTTATCGCATCCCGATAGATCGTTCCAAAGGGTGCATGAACCTCCAAGTAGAGTCCTCTGCTGCTCAGCCCATTCAGCCCAGGCATGGCGGATTCAGTCGCAGCTCGGCCTCCACTTTTTGGGAAGCCAGGGAGCCCAATACCCCTTAATTAAGGAGTACCTGGGGTTCCTTGAAAGGGATCCTTAAAGGTTCCCCTACAGGGAGGTTTAGGGCTTAAGGGGACTCCAATATCCCTTAATCAAGGAATGTGCCTGAAATCATAATGTGAAGCACTTTATGATTTAAGCCATCTTCCCTAATTAAGAAGTATTGGGCTCTCTGGCAAGCTTTGTCGTTTCGGGGGTGGGGTTTCTAGGGGGTTTGGGTGGGTTTTCCTTGTTGTTGCTGGGGTTTGGAGTATGTTTGTTGTGCGTTTCGATTGTAAGGGTGAGTTTGGGGATTGATGGCCTGGGTTTCGGGGTTTAGGGTCTGAAAGGGTTTGTGAGGACACACGTCAACTGAGATTTCCTCATGGCTGTTATCGTCGTAGTGGCGGCCATAGGCTACCGTCACCGTCTGCCCAGGCTCCCATATGCTGGACTCTAGATCCATGCCGACCCCACACTACAGCAAGCCGCCAGGGCCCTCGAGTCACGTACTTCGTAAACGCTGCTTGCGAGGACCCAAGACAAGCTAGGGAAAACCTTACATAGAGAGCCCAATATCCCTTGATTAGGGAATATGGCTTAAGTTATATAGGGCTTCATATCATGATTTAAATGATATAGGGCTTCATAATTAGGGGGTCTTGGGGCTCTCTGGGTACGTCCCAAAGCCGAAGCCCGCCCTGGAGCCCTCAAAGCCCTAAACCCTAAACGCCTAAAGCCCTAAACCCCGAAACCCTACCTGTAGCCCGAAAGACCTTCCTTTTTAGGATTCCTTATTATGGTTTCGATATATCGTTCCTTAAAAAGGTAGGTCTTTTCGGCTACAGGTAGTCCCTTAAAAACTAAACCCGGAAACCCTAATTCCGCAACTAACAGCCCGATCCCCGATCCCCTCCTCAAGGGCATGGGGGCACCGAATCCGCAGAACATGGCGCCGAAGACTCCACGCCTTGCGAGACCTAGCTCTGTTCATCTATGGGGGTCCGTGAAGGGGTTCCTTTCAGGGTTCAGCAGGAGTTCTTTTAAGGGGTTCCCATTTGTGGTGGATCACGGTCACGGTCTCCTTTGTTTTCTGATTCTGTCACGTAAGGGCTCTGGGTTGTGCTCTGTTTATGTAAGGGGTCAGGAAGTGTTCTTGCAGGGTCTTTAAAAATGGTGCTGTTGAGGGTCTTATTGTACTGGTTGGGATGCTGGTTGCGAGACTTTGAGCGCTCCGGGTTTGGGACGTGGAGTGTGGTCTGTCTGGTTCAGAATTCAAGTAAAGCTTCGGGTTGTGGCCGTTTGCTTGGGCTGGATGCTGCTTGCACTGGGATCCGGGTTTGAGGTTGCCGATGAAGGTGAGGTTGTAATACAGGGGCCTCAATAATTACCTATACTATTGTGGGGGTTCCTTATTATGAGCATAGTATAATGGGCCCCAAACCCTATTCTTAAATTATGAAGGCTGGATGCTACAAACCGAGGACCCGGAACGTGGCCCCAGCCGGTGGGGGCTCGGCGACGGGTGGTCGGGGTATCAATGGTGGCAACGGCACTTCGGAGAGCCGGGATTTGGCTGGGGGCGCTCCGATGGCTGGGATGGGCGGAGGCGGAGGCTGTGGCAGCTGGGCCGACTACCGGCCTCTCTCCACGCGATCATGATCCAGGGGAAAGTTGAAGTTGTAGCACTCCGGGCCATGGCTTCCCTGAAGATCAGAGCTACAAGCAGCACGGCGCCATGGAGAGAGCCGAAGCCCAGAAGCTCGCGGATGGCCAGAGGATCGGAGATGGACCTTCGCTGATCCGGTGCAGGGCGACTACCAGGCCAGGGCCAGACGCTGGACAACCCAAAGACTCCAATATCCCTTAATTAAGGAATATTCCTTAAATCATGAAAGGGATCCTACTATAATTTAAGGAATATTCCTTAATTAAGGGACATTGGAGTCTCTGGGTAGCCCGATGATGGGGCCGACTGCGACCAGGGCCACTTCATTTCCGACCCGAGATGCGAGTGGAAAGGGAAAAAGGACTTGAGCTCATCTGGCACAGCCCAAGGCCCTAAAGCTTACCTTGGGTTCGTAGGGAATGGAAGAATGGTAGTAATAGTAGTTATAATTGTACCCCATTCCTCCATTCCCTACGAACCAAAGGTAAGAAAAGCTGATGCATCCGATCCTTCCCTGCGCTTTGCCCGTCCATGGTGGCCTTCTCTGTGCAGCTTTTCAGACAGAGCCGTGGTTGCTTCTGTGTCTAAGCCTCAGCGAGTTCCACACCAAGCTTACCCCAGGCCCTACCATCATACCAGCGCTCAGCCGGAAGCCAACGCATACCAAAATTTCAACAGACTTCCCCAGAGAGCCCAATACCCCTTAATTAAGGAATATAGCTTAAGTCATAATATGAAGCCCTATATAATTTTAAGCCATATCCCTTAATTAAGGGGATTAAGGGCTCTCTGGGTCCTGCGCAAGGTGGCAGACCCCGGGTTGAAAATCCCCACATCCCTAAGGCCCTCAGCGCGAGCTTTTCACTTTTCTCAGCCATGGGCCAGCGCCTCTGTGGTTCAAATGATACCTGCTCCTGCCTGGAAGGGCTCTGGCCCACCTCCTGGCGCATGCAGCAGTATCACAGCTTCTCGGATAAACGCCGGGCAGAACTCAGGCTTTCTTTGGGTTTGGGGACACGCCCTCCCGCCACTTAAACCCCACCCCCCCAAAACCCAAATCCCCCAAACCCAAATCCCCAAAACCCCAAACCCTAAATCTCGCAAAGCCTCCAACCTTCAACCCTAAACCCCTAAGAAAGCACCAAGCCCAGGCCAGAGAGAGGAATTCGAAGAGCGGGTCAAGTTCTTAGAGACCGTGCCAGTCTTTGCTAACCAGCTCCCCCGAGCAGACCTTCCTCGTGCCTTGGCGAAGAAAAGGAGCCTTGCAGGGTTTTAGAAGGGTGCTTTATGGGCTGCTTTTTTAAGGGATCCACAAGGGTTCCTTTTTCAGGGATCTGCAAGGGTTCCTCTTAAGGGATCTATGAATCTATAAGAGTTGCTTTTAAGGGGTCTGCAAGGGTTCCTTTTCGGGGGCTCCTGTCTAGGCATCTACAAGGGTTCCCGGATGACAGTGTCCTCGTGCCTAGGCCACTTTGGGAAACGACCCTCTGTTTCAGGGTTTCCAGGGTTTAGGGGTTTAGGCTTGAGGTCAAAGGGTTCAGGGTCCGGGGTCTGTCATAAGTAGAGTCCTTTTCTATCACAAGACCCTATTGTATCAAGGCGCCTATATTCCAACCCTTATACGAACACTTCAAGTACCCCAGCGCAGGCGCTTCTTCAGAGGAGCCCAATTCCGATTCTGAAGACACCTATTTGCCCGACGCCCTAAACTCTAAACTCTAAACCTCCGAGAAGCGGATCCGGTTAAAGATGATCCTAAACCCCTAAACCCCCAAATCCTAAACCCTGAACCCTAAAACCCTAAGCCATACTAGTAAATCCCTTAATATCCCATAAAGGAAACCGACCCGGTGAAAACAAACCCCAAACCCTAAAACCCCAAACCCTAAACCCCTAACCCTAAACCCTACAACCCTAAACCCTAAAGCCCTAAACCCTAAGCCCTACACCCTAAAACCGAGAACCCTAAAACCCTAGACCCTAAGCCCTCAACCCTAAACCCTAAAACCCCAAACCCTAAACCCCAAACTTTAAAACCTTAAAACCCTAAAGCCCCCACAGCCGCCTGACAAGCTAGGTGTGGCCGAAGCCCTGGAGGAGAAGACGCCGGGGATCCCAATCCGCGGGGTCTTGGGTGGGTCCGAATCCTTGTCGTAGGAGGATTTTTGGGTTTAGGGGATTTTTAGGGTTTAGGATCAAGGGTTTGGGGTTTAGGGTTTGGGGAGGTAGTAGTAGTAGTAGGATGTGGGGTTGTTAGCGGTAAGTTTAGGGTTCCTTTGAGGGTTCTATAGGGTTAGGGTAGTCATAAGTGGGGTCATAGGTAGGGTAACTATAGTTATAAGCCCTATTAGGGGACTTACAACCCTACTTATAGCTACCCATGAACCTCCAAGTTGTCGTGGGAGGATCCCAGGGTTTGGGAAATTTCTAGGGTTTAGGATCAAGGGTTTGCGGTTTGAGGGCTTATGCCTTAGGGATGTTTAGGGTGGTAGTGGTGGTGGTGGTGGTGGTGGTGGTGGCGGTAGTTATAGCAGCAATAGTGATAGTAGTAGTAGTAGCAGCAGCAGCAGCAGTAGTAGCAGATTCCTCCAGGGGATGCACAAGGTTCATCTATAAGGGGCTTTAGGGGTGTAGGAGTTATTGTAAGGCTCGGCGCATTTCGTACAAGTTCTAAGTAGTTATGAGTATAACTACTTATAACCCTCGGCCTGAGTTACTGTGTGCAGTGATCCTTCAGGTAGAGGTGTAATGAGGTGCAAAGAAGGGTGCCAAGTCAATAAGGGTAAAGCTTTTATAGGCGAGCAATGAAGGCTCAATAGAGCTTTATACAGGTCTTCGGACTTAGGAGTGCCTTATAATCGTGTTATTAGTGTCTTCAGCTTAACCCTGAACCGTGAACCTAAACCTTAGACCCCAAACCGGGAAAAGTCGCTGGTACCCCAGTAAAGTACCCATTGTTTGAGTTTGGGTTCCTCGTTCACGCCGAGAAGAGACGGTACCCTTACTGCAAAGGGATGCCTGAATCGGGGCCTGTCTAGTTACTAATCATCTGCCTGTATAGCTATATCTCTGTCGTCTACTCTAGCGGCCCTCTTCCAGTTATCAAGGCCCCGAGCACGACCCTAGACCCTAAACTCCTTGAGCCCTCAACCCTAAAGTTGGATGCTAGAGTCGATAATCAGAACCTACAAAAACGTAGGTCATGGTAGTTCAAGGTACATCGGTACATCCTCAACCCGAAACTACACTCCAAACCCTGCATCCTAAACCCCAAACCCCAAAAGCCCAAGCTTTCAGCCCCAAACCTTCTACCCTAAACCCTGAGGTTTCGCGCCGGGGAGTTCCTGGCGAAGCAGGGTGATGTTGGTAGGGAACTCAAGGTCATCAAGACCGGAACTGCTGCCGTCGTCATGCGCCCCGACAGCTTCCCGTCTTCAAGCTTATAGTAAAAGCCAGAAAGTTGGAATATGATTATCCTAAACCCTTTATGGTAAATTATAGGGTATCCTACCCCGAAACCATATCCCAACTTTCTGGAGTTCCCTTTATGGGTGTAGCACCCTAAACCCTGAAGTCGGTCGGTCCACAAAAGTCCGGATGAAGCCTGAATCCCAAAGCAACCCAAAAGCCTGAAAGCCGTGTAGGGCTACATTTTGGGAGGGTTCCGGTTCTCAGAGCTCAGGCTTTCTTGATCTTTGCCTGGTTCGTGGTGACGTAGTGCTGATCATGGGTTGCTTTCATCGGTTGCTCAGAATTGATTTGTCGCGAATCCTTTCAAAAACCCAGGTATCCACACAGAGCTTACCTACTTTAGGCCCTAAACCTGAGTACACCACCGTCAGCCCTAAGCCCCCAAACACCCCTAAACTCCTTCCCCCTAAACTCTCTTCCTTTTTCCTTAAACATCCTACACCCGCTTTTGCCTGGCAAACTGCCCCCTAAACCCTAAACCCTAAACCCTAAACCCAAAACCCTAAACCCTAAACCCTAAACCCTAAAACCCTAAAACCCTAAAGCCTAAAGCCTAAAGCCTGAACCCCGAGACCGGTGGTTTGCTGCTAAAAATTTGCATTTAACCCGAAACCCCAACACGGAAACCCCAAAAGGGTTTAGGGTTTAGGGTTTAGGGTCTAGGGTTTAGGGTTTAGGGAGCCCAAACCCTAAACTTACCTTTGGTTAGTAGGGAATGGAGGAATGGGGTACAATTATAACTACCATTACTACCATTCTTCCATTCTCTGCTAACCAAAGGTAAGTAAAGCCTTTAACCCGTTAAGTCCTAAACCCCGAACCCCAAAGAACGCTGCGCTCAGATTCGACAGCTGGGATGCCTCGACAGGTTTCTCCTGGCAGTGATGGCAATGACGAGGAGGGGTTGCCAGGGGTTTTGTAAAGGTAGTGAAGGTTTAGCAAAGTTCCGCTCAGGATCTAGAGGGTTCTACAATGGGGATTTAGGGTTTGGGGCTTAGGGTTTCGGGCCTAGTGTTAGTTGCACTTATAACATAGTGCGCCCTCGTTTATATAAGGGTCAAAGGAACCCCTATGCATCCTTTAATTACAGAGCCCCAAACACTCAACCCGACCTAGTAGCACTCCCTCGCAGGATCCCCCATAGATCCTTTAAAGGAACCGTTGCAGATCCCTTTAAAGGAACCTTAAAAGTTCCGTCAAAGGAAACCCTATGTTACCCCTTTCAAGACCACCCCAACCCCCCGACGCTACCTCTGTTCCCCAAGCGGCAGGAGCAGCGAATCGCCACCCTGCAGCGCGGGGACTGGAGTGGAGGCTACGCGCTGGCGCCTTTCCTGCGATTCTTCTGTTGGGTGATAGGGTGGAACCAATAGTAAGACAAGAACCCTTGAGGTTAAGGGTTTGGGGATTAGGGTTGAGGGGTTCTGCAAAAGGGTTCCTGGGGTTTTGGGGTTAGGGTTCGAGGGCTCTGCAGCTCCGGGTGTAGAGCATCTGACCTTGAACGACAGTCGTGGCAATGCCAGTCATCATGAGTACCTTTGACAGGATGTATTGCCAGTCCTAGTGCTAGCACTGTCGTTGCTAGTTTGGTTACACTGTAATTACGTTTATTGCGGACAGATGATATCATACGAAACAGCTGGGGTTGTGAGTTGAATCGGGGATGTAGCCCTCGACTAGCCCCGAAGCTTGCAGCCCAACCTTTGGAGACTCGTTCCCGTGCTATCTGCAGTCGATGCTTCTTCTGGTGACCAGGAGGACCAAGTCACTGTCCCTATTGTCACTTCTCAACTTCGGTCAGTTTCTCGCAATCTTCTTCCTGTGCTGTCATGGGTCATGCTGTTGGGTTTTTGTTGACGGCGGTTGCTCGTCCTCCCGAGGTGCAGACACGTGCATTTCGCGCGTCGGTCATCGCGGAGCCCCCTGGTGTGACTTGCTACACCATTTCGCGCTTCCTGGTGGCAAAGTGACAGCGGAACCAGAGAACCCAGCGAGACCAAGAGCCCTCAATGACGACGACTAATGGTATAAGACCCTTATGAAGGCCCGAGCCAAGCCTTTATAGAACCTAGCACAAGAAGCCCTAAGCACGATCCCCTAGACTCTAGACTCTAGACATAACCCTAAACCCTAAACCCGTGACTCCAAAGAACATAGAGACGAACGAAGGCCTAAGCCCTGAACCAAAAAGGTGAGAAGTTTGAAGACCTGGGACTCCACGAGTGCCTTCACTTCCCGCGGAGAGCGGCCATGTACGAGGGACCGCCGCCAGGGGTTAGGGTTCAGGGTTTAGGGTTTAGGGTTTCATGGTTTAGGAATTAGGGTTTCGTGTTAGGGTCTGGCTTCCAGATGCTGGGGGCAGAGGGGGGTTTTGAAGGGAGGCTTTAAGCCCTTGAAATGGAGTTATACTTAATTAGAGGGATCGTTACCTTGGTTGCGACTCAGTCCCATGATATCCCACCGTCTTCATGCACTTCTTTGTGAGGACATGCCAAGCGAGCCGGGAACATCGCGAAGCGCATGCCTGGTGTCGAGCCTGTACCGGGAAAGCTGACAGACGAAGAGCTGGACTTCATCGTGAGGCTCAGAAGCCGGTGGAGAATAAGTCACAACTTTCTATTATAGTTTTTCATAGCTATGTGACCGCAAACGATAGTGTATTATGGTTCATCAGTCTTGTCTAGCGATATAGATGCGGAGTTAGATGTTATCGTGCAGCTGTTTGTGTCAGGGTCTGCTGCGGCTGCCGCTTGCTCCGTTGTGACCCCAAGCTGCCAGCTGACATACCGTCTTGAGCGCAGGTCACTGTGCAAAAACATGAACCTGCGGTCGGCAATCGACCTCACACAGAGAGCCTGGCCTGAACTCGCTTTAGGGTTCTAACGTTTAGGGTTCAGGCTTTACGTGTTGAGGGACGAGACAACATGAAGACGAAGGCAAAGACGACGACAAATACGAGGAGTAAATCGTAGTAGTGTTTGTTGTCTTCGTCGCAGCCTTGGTGGTGGTTGTGGTGGTGGCGGCGTTGGTGGTACTGGTAGTGGCAGCAGTAGGAGTAGGAGTAGACGAAAGCGTAGGCGTAGGAGTAGGAGCAGGAGCAAGACCCGGAGCAGCAGCAGGAGTGGGAGTAATTAGGAGCAGGCAGGAGTAGCACGAGTAGGAGGAGGAGTAGTAGCAGCAGTAGGAGGGGTAGTAGCAGCAGCAGGTTGTCGTGGTCGTGGTTTTGGGGGTGGTGGTACCAACAGGCACAGGAGGAGGAGCGGTGGCAGCGTCAGCGAGCAGAGTTTAGGGGTTTAGTGCTTTGGGGTGTAGGGTTACGGCTTTAGTACAGGGGTTTAGGTGCCTTAGGGTTTGGCTGTTTAGGAATTGAAAGACCTCGACCTGAGGTTTTTGGTCGCTCCCAGAGTCAGGCGCTTTGTCTTCGGGACCATAATTATAGGGGCCTGAAAAACTACCATTTTGGAGGTTCCTTTAAGGGATCCCTGCCCATACTATTTTGGGAGCTCCTTCTTGTAAGTATAGATACCCCCCAAAACCCTATTCTAGAGCCCTTACAGTGTCCCTCATAGTAGCTCTTGTAAAGCACCCTTTACAAAGAAGAGTATTGCAATTCTGAAGGCCCCTATCTTGGCTGCCAGAGCCGTGATCCGCCCAAGGACTCGACAGAGTCAAGGAGCTCGCGACGCGGGCAACACGTCTGCGTGTGCCGCCGCAGCGAATCATCGTGGAAGGCTCTTGGGGTCTCTCATCCAGGGGGGGTTGACAAGGTGACTGGGCTTGTTCTTGGGGCTTTGAGACTTGCTAGCCGGACTGCCTGTGCAAGGTGCTTTACATTTCGTTTGCAGCCCACGCCGCTCGATAGAAAGCACCCTACAAGCAACCCTTGTGGAAACCTTATAGAACTAGTAACCCGCAAACACGAAACCCTAAACTCCAAACCTGAAGCCCTTATAGTAGGGTTTATAGGAGCCCTTTTTGACATCTTGATCCCTTTAACTGAACCCTATAAATCCCTTCAAAGGAGCCCTATAACTCCCTTTAAAGGAGCCCTACAGATCCCTTTAAAGCCCTCCGTGAGCCGCTCTGCAGGAGGCAGTGCTGCCGAGGCTGGTGGGTAGGGCTTAGGGTTTAGGGTTTAGGGTCTGGGGTTTCGCGGTTAGGGTTTAGGGTTTGGGGTTTAGGGTTTGGGGGTTCAGGGTTGAGGGTTTAGGGGAAAGGGTTCAGGGTTTTATTATAAGGGCTCCTGTAAACGGGTATCCATCGGGGTTCCTTTTAGAGGGCGATCATGGATGCATAAGGGCTGCCTTTTAAGGCTCCTTTCAAAGGGGGATCATGGATGCGCAAGGGTTCCTTACAAAGGCGATCAAGGGTTCCCTTCCAAGGACGATCATGGATGTGCAAGGGTTCCTTCATGGATGTTTAAGGGTTCCGTTGAAAGGGCGGGCGTGGATCTGCAAGGGTTCCTTTAAAGGGGTATTTTGAATCTATAAGGGTGGATATTTCAGGGCAACACTCAGGGTTCTTCAAATGGATTTAGAAGAGTTCCTGTTGGATCGATCAAGGGGTGTCATAAGGGTAGTATGCAGGGTTATTGTAGGGCTTAGGGGTTCCGCAGAAACCCTAAACCCCCAGTCCTAAACTACTCTAACCGTCGTGCTGCAAAACCCCGAAAGTAAAGAGCCCTCATAGAACGCTTCAAAAGTCCCAAGAGGGCCCTGATCAAGCCCCAAATCCCGCAGCCCAGGACTATTGTTGACTTTTGGTCTTTCGGGTTCCGCAAAAAATCCTTAACCCCCAGTCCTGAAACCTAAACTCTAAACCCGAAGCCCTTCGTGCCCAGGACTTTTTTGTGATCTGTACCGGCTTGGCCGATGCCATTCCCGAGAACTTCATGCAACAGCGGAGAGGCGATCCACATGCTGCCATTTTTTTTTTTTTTTGGGGGGGGGGGGGGGGTTAAGGGGGGGGTTTAGGGTTTAGGGGGGGTTTTGGGGGTTCCTGTTCTGGGGCCTTACTAGCTAAAATGGGGTCTGGGGTCCAGGATGCTAGGTATCTGATGTGAAGCTTTTTGTTGTACGTAATGATAAATACTCAAGCTTCTACATTACGGCCTGGGCGTTTGTTGGCTGAGGGTCTGAAGTTTAGCATGGGTAGGTTTCGGGGTGTTTACAGGTTCAGAGGTTTGGGGTTTGGGATTCAAGGACTTAGTGGTTTTGAGTTGGTTTTGGGTTGAGGAAGTTTGACTCCTGGGGTTGACAGTCGCACCCTGCGCCCCACAGCCCCAGACCACGGTGTGCTGAGCTGGTCTCTTAGCTTAGGACCAAAGGACTTCAAGGCTGTGAGGGGCAACTTCCCTCTCCATGTGGGAGTTTCCGAGCGTAGGGGACCCTAGAATAGTACCCTCAATAGTAGGATTCTAATTATAAGGAAGATAACACCGAATGTTCGGGAACCCCCGTCTGAAGCTTGTACTAGGGATATATGCGAGCATATCTCAGGAATTGCTTACTTCTTATACTCCCAAAGCAGCCGAAGACCTGTCCAGTAGCTGCGTTTATGGTCGCCCTTGTAGTAGCCCCTAAGGTAGCCCTTGCAGTAGCCCCGTATAGGTCCCAAACCCTAAACCCGAAACTCTAAGCTTCACAAGCCTTTTCCCTAGGCCTTAAAACCCTAAATCCCAAGCCTTTGCCTTCTCGATAGCCGTAGTTGGGATGAAGTCTTTTCGGATTCAGTTGCTGGCGATATCCTCAAGAACTCGAGTCCCGGATATTACCCGAGACTTCATTTCAATGAGCTTGATTGTCCGCGTCTGGCCGGCAAGCGTGACCCAAAGTTATGTCATGGGCGCCATGGTGCCGATTGCTTACAAGACATGCAATCGGCCGGTCAGTGTACGATGTGTCGTATCCGGCAAAAGCCATCTTTTCAAGGATGTCGCTACCAAGCACGAAGTTCATCAGACAGAGGTGTCATCCATAGCTGCTTGGCTATGATCCACTGACTCACGCAAGTGATATGAAGAACGCAGTCGCGTTTTGTCTCAAAGATGGACAAGACAGTAAGTCATCCCTTGGCACAGCGTTACATGCATTATGAGCCGAATCAATTCCGTGAGGAGGAGGTGACCCGAGACGCATTGCATGGTTTGCGTTGTAGCTCTACTATGGGCCCTTCTTGCAACCCTGAAAGCTTCTACTATAGTTCTTCACAAGTTATCAAGAGCCTGGCTACTCTGCATAACGACCCTATCCATCTCGACATCTTTTCTCCAGTATATAGAGATAGAAAAGAGATCCTGAAAAGCGGGCAAAGAGGTGCTCCGCCCCCGCCTTGGGTAGGGTTAGTTTCAGTTAAAACGCTGGGGTCCTTTCAGCAGGACGTCAAAACGCAACCTAGGTACTCCTCCAAATTAAGAGTAGACATTTTTGGGTCTGAGACAATATCTTCAAAAGCACTCCAACTACTCAGCTGGCTTGGCGGCAGCATCTACGCGCTTTGCACGAAGATTTGCCCTGCATAATAACAGTACTGGTGGTGCATGGCCGTCGTGAGAAAACCCTAAACCTTAAACTTGCCTTCAACGCTAAACCCTGATCCGCAAACCTGAAACATTTCAACCCTAAACCCTCAACAGTCCTCAACCCTTAGCCCTTCTAGTCACCCAAACCCAAAACCCCTAAACCCTAAACCCAAAAACCCTAAGCCCTAAACCCTAAACCATAGTCCCTGAGCCCCAAAAAAACCTAAAACCCCAAATACCCTAAACGAATCCCTATAGATCCCTTTGAAGGGAACCTCTTCAAAAGGAGCCCCGACCCCCCCAAAAAAAAACACCCTAAACCCAAAGCCACCAAAAACCCTATCCCTTATAGTAGCCCTTATAGATCCCTTCTAGACCCCTTTAGAGGAACCCTACACCTAGTCCCTAAACCAAAAAGCCCCCAAACAGAGAGCCGAAGGCCACGGCGCCTCAGGAGCAGAAGAGATGGTGGATGCGAACTCCCTGCCCCTTCGCCGAATCGCAGAGTCGTCGGGTTTTAAGGGCTCCTTGAAACGTTCCTTTAAGGGTCCCTTTAACGGGATGTATAGGGATTCTATAAGGGTTCAAGGGTTCCTTCTTTTGTTTTTTTGGGATCGGGGACTATGAGGGCTCAGGGTTTTTTGGGTCTAGGGCTTAGGGTTTAATTGATTTTGGGTTTAGGGCATTTCGGGTTTAGGGCTTTTTTGGGAGGCTTCGCGACTACGAGGGTTCCTTCAAAAGGAGGTCTATAAGGAAGGCTATAGTAGGGTTCTAGAGTATAGGGTTTTTGTAGGGGTTTAGGGCTCCCTTTAAAGAGGGTCCCTTTAAAGGGATTCTATAGGGATTCTAGAATGGTATTTGGGGTTTTGGGGTTGTTTTGGGGGTTTAGGGTTGTTTTGGGGTTTAGTTTGTTTTTTTTTTTTGGTTTAGGTGTTTTTTTTGGGTTTAGGTTTTTTTTGGGTTTAGGGTGTTTTGGGGTTTAGGGATTTTTGGGTGATATGAACTCCTTGCCCTTCAACTTCGCAGTGTCGTCATAGTTAGGTTCAGGGTTCATCGGTTACGGGCTTTGGGTCCGGGTTTGCGGCTCTCATTGTAGCCGGGCTTAGGGCTCCTATAGCGGTTACGAAAAGGAGTCATGTAAGGGTTGCTACAAGGGTTATCAGCGTTGTCAGTGTAGTTACGTAGTTGGGTTCAGGGGGTTAAGGGCTTTGGGTCGGGGGTTTGAGCCCGTCAAGCTGAGGGTTAGCATAAAGGATACTTTAAGGGTTTCAGGGTCACTACAGGGCTTATGTTACTTGAGGGTATAGAGTGAAAGGATTCAAACGCTAGCTGCCAGACAGCGGAAGATGGTCATGAAGCCCTTATAATCACCCTACACTAGTATGCTGCAGCGCGTTGCAGGTTGTACCATCAGACCTAAGAACTGATTGCCCCCATTGGAGGCCGTTGAGGGTTTTGTAGCTTCGGGTACAAAGCAGTTGCCTCCATGTCCCTGCATCCCCAAACACCAGGTCTTACAAGCTCCTGCAGATGCTTGGCAGCAGATATGCGCTACGGGTTTCGTGCGTGGGTTCATATGAGACATATATTATGCACAACATTAATTATGTCGGTTCTACCTCGGGCATGGGTTCACGTTCTTCAGCTTGCTGACAGTCCACGCTCTTAAGCCTTAACTACGAAGTAACTGCGTGAGCACGATTCTGCTAGGGAAGCTTGTCTGCTACAAATGGGTACTTCTCTAAATTAGGGTTCGTTATAGGGTCCTTTTTGCAAGGGTGCCGTAATATTTTGGGGACCTAGAAAGGGACCCTAATTTTGAGAACTCTCCAAATCGACTGCCAGCCGAAGGAGTCACAGAGCTCCGGAAATTCCGAACCCTCCACCTTCTACGCCGAAACGCTTAACCCTGATACCTGCAACCTGGGCGGAGACAGAAACGAGCAGACAACAACCATCACCCAAAACCAGAAGAGCTTCAGACTATTTTTGGGGTTCCTTTTTGTAATGATAGTATACTATACCCCAAAACCCTGTTCGAATTAGATATTAAGGCCCCCAAAAGTATGCTATCTTTCAGCAGTTGTTTGCTATCCCCTTTCTCTTGCACCTCAAATCGAGCTGCGGGTTCGGCGTTGAGGTTTACTGCTTCGGCCTTGTATGTGAGGGGCTTCGAGGACTTGGGGCTTCGGGGCCCAGGGATGTAGCGTGAGAGTTGCAGCGATTTCTGCAGCGAACTGTCGTGCTTCCGGCCCTTCAAGTACTGTAGGGGGCAAAATAATTACCAATACTATTTTGGAGGGTTTCGGATCGAGCCGTTGGGTTTCTTTACCCCGGTATTGCTGGAGCCCCAGTGGGTCTACTCCCACGGCGAAGGTCAGTAGGCGTAGTCCTACCTGGCACAGGGCGCAGCGGAAGCGCCGGCAGAGGGCTCGCCATAGGATTTGGCGCCATCGTGCTGCCCTTGCACCTCCCTGGCAGCGAGACATTCGCTTGCTGAAGAGGCACCACTCTTTGCCGAAGTACGCCGAAGACTGCCCGCTTATGGGCCGTTCCAACTACACAAAGCAGCAAGGATGGGAAGACCGGTCCCAGGACAGGTCTCAGGACGGTTGGGACAAAAACAAAAGCAAAGGTGGCCACGGCAATGGGCGCAAGGAATGGTCCTTGGGGCGTGGTTCTTGGGGTTCTCCAACTGCCAAGGCCAAGGCTACAGCGAACAAGGGATCGGGCCGCTACGACCAGATCGAACTCCGCGAGGAACCGATGCAGGCCCAGACTACGACCCTCGAGCTAGCGCCGGCCAGCCAGAAGCCGGCTGCTTTGATGCAGGCCATTCAGAAGAATCTCACCTTGTCGCGCAAAGCAGACAACCGCATGCGAAAGCTGCGGGACGAAAGGGTCACAAGGGAGAAGAAGTGGCAGCAATGGGCTTCCGATCAGCGGAAGGCGTTCTACGAACAGAAGAAGGCATTCGAGGAGGACCTCCGCAAGCTCGACTTGGACATGGACAGTGCAGCCAAGCAGGGGCGCGAGGCCGCGGATCAAGTGGCCAACCTTGTGGCCAATGGTCTCCCCACCGAAGTGGCGGTCTCGCCCGATATGGAGGACGACAGCTGGGAGAAGCTCCTGGCAGAGCCTTCGGGGGAGGAAGTTGGCAATGGCTTCTACAAGGAAGCCTTGGCTGCCACCCAGCTGCTTGGGAAGGCTGGGGCTGTTGCACAGCCGCAGACGGTGCAGATCCGGCCAGAAGTCTTGCAACATTTGCTCCTGGGATGTGGCATGCAGCCTGGGGTGGCTGGGACACGGACCGGGACACCCGCAGGCTTTCCACCGATTCCGGCCTATACCTACAACGGAGAGGACAATGGAGCTCCTCGGTCCTCTGTTTCCTGGAGATCGGGCTGGACCCCCTCCGGGTCTTGTTGGAGCAGAGGGGAGCTATGGGCCGGTGCACACAGCGGCGGACCGCCGGTCTTCGCCCTTGCATCCAGGGCAGCGATCTTTCAGCGGGAGCCGGCAGTCTTGCCTTCGACCCAGACAGCGACTGCCTTGGGGGAAGGAGGTCGCTCGGCTGTCTCGCCGTCCCACCCTGGTCAGAGGGAGCCCGGGCAGGCCAGAGTTCCCACGTCTGTAGAGCCTCCCAGACAGGACATCAAGACAGCGTCTCGAGCGGCGGTGCCACCCGCCCCGCCCCCAGCTGGGCCCAGTCTGAGTTCCAAGTTGGAGGCTCGCCGCGATCAAGAGCGGCGAGCGCTACAGCCCTTCGGTGGCGCTGCCGCGGCCGAACACAAGCCGGTTCCCCCAGTGCACTTCGAAGAGGACGACCCAGATCCGGACAAGATGGCAGCGGAACTGGACCGCTTAGGGTAGCGAATAGCCAGGGGTCGTCGGCTTTGTCCTGTTCTGCCAGTGAGACATACAGACTAGGGTGCCCGGTGCTTTTGCGGCGCTTTGGTTGGGCTGCACCAGCCAGGTTGCCTCCTGGTCAATGTGTTTTTCAGTGGCGGGATGGTGATGAGGTCTTCGGACCCCTTGCGTCTCACCAGGTCGTGTATAGTGGCAGTAGGCTGTTTCCTTCCCAGACCTGGACACCTGTAGACTTTGGTTGCCACGACCTTGCTGACCTGGATGGCTTGGACAGTCCTTGGGTTTTGGGCTTGTCTTTGGTCACCCAGGCGGTCTCCTCTGCTGACTGGTGCCGGGTTTTTGGACCCTGGGCCGGTTCAGCCCCGCCTTCCTCATGGCCTCTGCCTCAACTTCCGACAAGGGCTCATGGATTTGCCCTTTCTGGTTTCCCTCAATTTTGGAAAGTGCGCCCAAAACTCGCATCGGTGGCTCTGGGGCGAGTGCCTTTCATGAGGGAGTACCAGTTCCTGGCGAAGTTCGTCACACACAACCGGTGCCTGGCGATTTCTTTTGGCAGAGTGTGATCTCCGTACAGGGTTTCACATGGGTGAAATCTTCTGCCTTCCCTGAGCCCCCATGTGGCTTTGCGTTCTTTTTAGGGCGGCGCTTTTTGGCCTGGGTCGAGGCCAGGATTTTGTCGTTCTGCCGAACGGTATGGATGTTTTTGGGCCTCATACTGTTCAAGGTTTTGCTTGTGGGTACGCGCGGGCACTGGTTTCCAGGTGGCAGGGCTGTCCGGTGTGTCTTCAGGGATGTGGACACATCTGTCCTACAACCGCTGGAGGTCCTTACAGGCAGAAGTCCAGCCATGGATTTCTCTTCTCGGCGAGGTAGGAACCGCTCCAAAGGCCAGTCACGTGGGAAGCCGGCCCACAAGTGCTTCCGTTCTGTACCTCACCTGTTAGGCTTCTTGGGTTTAGCCTCCCTTCCCCTGCCGGTTGAAGCCTCTTTAGGGCTTAGGGGTTTGTGGTTCCTGCCTGTAGGTGGTCTTGCGATGGGCAGGCCACCACGGCCGGATGAGCCTCCAGGACAGCACCCAGAGCCCGCGGCCGAGGCTGAGGCTCCCGACTGGCTGGGGGTGTATGTGTACACGCCGCACTACCGCCCCGTAACCTTTGCAGTGCGACCGTCCCAAAGAGACGCGGCCACAGTTCTTCGGCTTGTTCGGCGGCACGCCTTAGGGGTTCCAGATGGTCTCTTTGATACGGTTGTCCCGCTTTTCCCTCAAAGGTTTGACGCATTTGCCTCCTTCATCCGGTTTCCCAGTGTAATCTCTGGATGTGGGGATGTGGGCTCAGCAGCTATAGTCCTAGATCTTTCCCGCGTTGGAGGACGGTATTTCCCTACAGTCTTGCCTCGCCGACTCTCCCCTCAGGCACTTGTGGACTATGTAACGCCGCTCACATGGCATGACGATCAGCCTTTGATCTTTTACGTCGGGTGTAGGGCTACTCCTTGGCCCCCTCAGACCGAGGTGCAGTTGGGGGATGGTGATGTGATCACCTTTGTCCGAAACCCTGACGCAAGGTTCGCTAGGTTGTGGTTTGAGGGCCTCTTCACCCCAGGGGCGATTTGGGCCCCTTTGCATCATGCACCTCGTCTTGAGGAGTCAGAGGGCATCTGTGTTCTCTTCCGGGAACAACGCTTTTGCTTTCTGCACCATCACCATCCTGGTGGGCTGACTGCGGCAGCCATAGTTAACCGTTTGGGGTTAAGCCCGGGCGCGGTGGCCACCTGTGCTTTCCCTGTGGACGATCTGGAGGTTCAGGGAGAACACTGTCCATTTGTGCTCGCTGTTGCGGAGGTCCTTGCGCCGGGAACCGGCCGGGTGTCTAGGGCAGACGCCAGAGACGTTTTTCTGCTGTTGGACTTTCGACCACTGGGGTTAAAACCGAGATTTGTTCACTCCCACTACCCAGCCCTGCATATCCCCAGCATTTTGGCAAGGTTTGATGTGATGTTACCTCCTGCCTTTCAGGTCGCCGTAGCTGGGGGGCAGCGAAGGGGAGAGGACATTTATGTCGAGTCCAGCCAAAGGCTTCTGTTCTACGCTGAGCCAGCAGGTACACAGCATGCCTGGGAGGAGGCCTCTTCTCCCGAACAGGCTTCTTCTTCAGGGGAAGGGCAGCCCGCGGATAGTGTGGAACAGCTAGCCTTGCCGGTGGTGCGGCCCAGCCAGGCACCAGCGCGGCGGACTTTAGAGGTAGGGGATTTGTCCGACTTCGTTCGCCGGGGAGCCGTTTGCCCCCCCCCTACTTGGAGAAACCGTGTGCAGTGGCTATGGTGTCGAAGCCTGGGCGCATAGCACAGCCGCGGTAGCCAGCGCAGATCAAGCTCAGGTCTCTGTGAATGTCAGTCCGGATGCTCTCTCTGATCAACCCAGCAGCCTTATGGTCCCTTGCTCGTCCAATGCCACCACGGGTGGTGAGTTGGAACAGTCACTGATTGAGGCGCTGGTCTATGTGCCACATTTCCTGCCAGAATCCTACACGCTGAGGGTCGACTTTCCGTGCGGGGTTGAGCAACTGCGCCTCCAACTGAAGGAGGCACGCATACCAGATCGTGATCTTTTCAGCCTCTGCCTGTTCCCGGCATCTCCTCAGCCGTACAGGGAACATGCTCTTTTTGTTGCTGTTCCGACATGGCTTCAAGATCGCACTGTTGTTCTATGTGACACCAGAAGAGTAGATGACAGGCTGCAAGCTCTGTATGTCTGGCGCCAATTGTCTGTCTCTTCGCTGCTACGCACTGTAGGACTGGACCCAGCGGAGGATTTTCAGGTGTTTGTGCATGGTCTGGCCACTCCGGCCTCTGCCCAGCATTTGCTCACCTTTGCCCCAGGAATGACAGTGACAGTCTTGCCCGCTGGTCTTGGTGCACCGGCAGGCACCATGCTTGCGGACAATTTGCAGAGTGCATCTGGGTGGGACCGACATGCCCCGGTCCAAGGTCCGCCAGTACTCTCTTTCAACAGTTACCTTCTCTTGACGGATGGTATGCCCAGGGTATATGTCGCAGATTCCACGCGCCGTGGATTCTTCAGCCATGATATTGCGCTCACGCTCGGCATGACGCCCGGCGTACCATGCATCAGAGCCGCCTTGCCCAGGCCGGCTGATGTCTTCATGGATGGCATACCCATTGCCAACATCCTTGTTGTGACCGCCCGACAAGCCAGGTTGCCGTGTCCTCCTGCAAAAGCCAAAGACGCCCGCATCATTGTTTTTCTTGATCAGCGGCGTGTGTGTCAGGGCTTCACCTGGAGGTTGCTTGACAATCCGTGGGTGGAGGTGCAACCTCTTGCCAATCAATTTTACGACACTTGTCCAGAGGGCCATATCGTCTCCATCAAAGGAGGTGTTGTGGAAAACCGAGACTCTGGCCCTGTGTTGTTGGTTGACGATTGTCAGATCCTCATCATCGACTATGTTGAAGATTTGTCAGAGGATGGATCAAGTCGTCCGCCTTCCACCGATGGAGCCGACGATCCTGATGCAACGGAGGACCCTGATGGGCCGGACTCCACAGATCCCTTTGATGGGGTAGTGTCCAAGGCCAGTGGACCCTTGCTTGCAGCCCGAAATCGCAGTCGTTCCCCCCGGCCTACAGTGGCACCTGGCTTTGGGTCATTGGCCGAATGTGGGGAGCCTTCCCAGACCCTTGCTGTTCCTTCAAAGCCAACAGCCTTGCATCGTTCCCCCGGAACGTGGTGTCCAGCAGGTCAGGCAAAGGGAGGCGGAGGTTTCTTATGAGATTACCTGGGTCTCCTTTAATGTCCTTTCGCTGTTTGATGCCCATGTTCCGCATGGCCGCCAGCTGCGGGCACAGCACGCTGGCATGATGATAGCGGGCAAACGGGACATTCTGAAGACCCAGTTTCTTCAACGTAAGGTTTGGGCGGTTGGTCTGCAGGAAACCAGACTTCCCACCACGGAAGCCATGCCAGATCGCCACTTCTTGATGTTCAATTCTGCGGCCACTCAGGAAGGGGCCTATGGCTGTTCCCTTTGGTTGAACCAACAGGTCCCTTACGCCCGCGTGGCGGAGGTGGATCTGTACATAGAGCGCCGTCATGTGACCGTTGTAGGACAGTCAGCCCGACACTTGCTGGTTCAAATTGAGGCTCCCAGGCTCAACCTCACTCTTTTGGTCGCACATGGCCCGCGTTCCACAGCCAAAGACCCAACAGCACCTGAGAGCTACTGGACAGAGAGGCTCTTGGAGGTTTCCAGGCGTCCACAAGGGTCTGATCTGGTTGTTTTGACGGACTCCAATGCGCACCTTGGATCTGTCGTCACGGAAGCCGTTGGACCGCTGGACCCCGAAGATGAGAACACTGTTGGAGAGGCTTTCCACTCGTTCCTCCTTCAGGTTGGGTGTTTCTTGCCTGCGACTTTCGGGCCGCACCACTCCGGCCCCTCACACACCTGGGTTGGGCCCGGGCCTCAACACGTTAGATACCGTCTAGATTTTGTGGCGGTTCCCCAGAGTTGGGCCTCGTTTGACTTGGCCTCGCAGGTTTGGGATTCGTTTGAGGCCATGCAGGCAAGACAGAACCACTTTCCAGTGACGATGCGGGCAAGGTTCTGTCGTCTACAGCCTGCTGCTTCATATCAGGCCAGCAGGCGCCAGGCCTGTCGGCCCCCTGTGCAACCAGCCAAGGCCGAGCAACAGCGCTTCGTCCACGCTTTGCAGCATTCTCCCCCGCTAACTTGGCAGCTGCCGATTGATCATCACTTTGATGGAGTCGCGGATGCTCTGTTGGCAGCCGGTGGCCAACACCAACTGAGGCCGGTGGAGGCTCCGCAAAAGGCTTACCTTACCCCCTCCACTCTGCAAGTGGTGCAGCATAGGCGAGCTGTGCGAGCTTACCTGCGTCAGGAGGAGGCTGAGCTTTCCCGCAGACGCCTCCTTCTTGGGTTTGCGGCATTCGTGCTGGCCAGGGACGGCCGTGCGTTCCACCCTGTGGCTCTCCAACAAGCCGGTCGATGGCTTTGGGAGATGGATGTCAGCATTGCCCGTGCCCTAGACATGCTTTCCTGGCTCACGGTCTCTATCCGTACAGCAGTCCGCCGAGATCGCAATAAGTACCTCGAGAGGTTGGTGGCACAGATCTCTCTCTCGGACCTACGACAGCCTCGAGAGTTATATGCCGCGGTTCGCAAAGCCTTTCCGGCGGCCCGGTCCTCGCGGCGCTCTGCATACCAGCCTCTTCCTGCAGTCCTTTTGGCCGATGGTCAGTTGGCTGCTGACCGAGCCAGCAGGGAGGAGAGGTGGACCTCCTATTTCGCAGAACAGGAAGCGGGTCGGCCAATTCGCCTAGCTGACGATGCGAAAGAGTTTTGTGCCTCGGACTTTGACCCCAGCTTGGGGGGCCCACATTTTGATGTGGAGGCTCTGCCCAGTTTGTTGGAGGTGGAGCAACAAGTCCTCTCTTTGCCTTACCGCAAGGCCGCAGGCCCGGATGGCATAACAGGTGAGCTGCTGAGGTACAGTCCCGCATTTGTCTCTCAGTGGCTCTTTCCTCTGTATCTGAAGTCAGCCATGGCTCTCCAAGAGCCCACCATGTGGCGAGGTGGGCACCTTATGTGCCTTGCCAAGAGAGCGACTGGCCTATTTGATTGTTCCTCCTTCAGGTCGATTCTTTTGGCCAGTGTCCCAGGCAAGGTGTTCCACCGCATCATGCGCAACAAACTGGCGCCCAGCCTTGCCCGGTTCAAGGCAGATCTCCAGGCAGGTCAGCTTCCAGGTGTTGGGGTGGAGGGTATATCCCTCGCTGTCAAGTCATACTTGGCATGGGCCAGGAGCTCTGGTTATGGTACCGCGGCCGTGTTTTTCGATGTCAAATCAGCCTTTTATATGTTGATTCGTCAAGCCCTGGTTCCGGTACATGCCGCAGAACGCAACCTTGTCTCCCTCTTCTCTCAGCTTGGGGTTCCGAGCAGTGCTGTGACGGAGCTTGCGCAGCATTTACACTCTGCCGCGCATGTTGTGGAAGCGGGCGCGACGGCCCACCTCACTGCGCTCGTGTCGGACATGATGCGCGGGACCTGGTTTAGACTTGACGGAGCGGCTGCTCTTGTTCTTACGGAGAGAGGCAGCCGCCCCGGGGACCCGCTAGCTGACCTACTGTTTGCCTTCACCTTCTCCGCGTATGTGCGCAGTGCGGAGACGGCCCTGGAAAGGCGACAGCTCAGTCCTGTTGTACCACATGTGGAGACGGCCCCACCGTGGGCTGCGTGGGAGCCGTGTGACTGCATAGGCACAGCAGCCTGGGCGGACGATTTTGTGCTGCTTCAGGCGTGCCGTGCCCGGCAGGCCTTGAGTGGCCAGGTACGGCAAGCAACCCAGGTCATGGCTGAACACGCCACGGCCATGGGGATGATTTTGACCTTCGCCAAGGAGAAAACGGCTGTGTTGTTTGATCAGGACTGTGAACCCACCGGTGTCGTCAAGGACGCCTTTGGAGACGCATGCCTTGAGGTTCCCAATAGCATCCTGGGGGTCACGGAGCTTTTGCCAATTGTCGATTCCTATCGTCATTTGGGTAGCATCATCACAGCCAGCCACACGCCGATGGTGGACATTGCATTTCGCAAGTCTCAGGCGGAGGCTGTCTTCAAGCCATTGAAGAGCAGGCTTTTCTCCTCAGAGCGCGTGCCCCTGGACATTCGCCGCACTCTGTTGCGCTCCTTGGTCCTTTCCAGGTTTGTTTTCGCTGGTGCAGTGTTGTTTCTGCATGCGCACCAGCACCGCAGACAGTGGTGCAGGCACTACGTCAATCTGTGGGGAGGGCTGACCAGACGCACCTCGGCGGAGCGTTCCCCCCACAGTTATGATGTTTTGCATCGGGCCAAAGCTCCGTCTCCCCTCCTGGCTCTGGCCATGATGCGTGCAGTACAGCTTAAGCGTATGCTGCAACATGGCCCTGCACAGCTTTTACACATCCTGCATGCTCACTGGCGCTTGTGCCCCGGCCGGTCTTGGCTGGGCCATTTCTGTGACGATATGCAGGCGGTGTCCGCCTACTGTCCGGCCGCGGCTACCTTGCTCTCGCAGAGTTGTCCCTTGACTGCGCTGGTAGAGGCTGTTCAAGATCAGCCCAACTGGTGGGTGCTGCAGGTGCGCAAGGCTTGCAAGAGCTACCAAGCCGACCTAGACAAATGGGTTCTAGCAAGGCGTCCTTCCGTTGGCAGTGCAGAGGCGCCAGAGGTGCCCCGTCCCTTCCAATGCCCGGTTTGCACTGCCACGTTCCGCTTGCACAAGCACCAGGCTGTTCATGAGGCCCGGGCTCATGGGCTTATTAGCGTGGCACGCCGCCTTGCGCACACACCGGTGTGCCAGGCCTGTATGAAGTTCTACCACACGGTGGAACGGCTACAGGGCCATTTGAAACATTCTCCCGCCTGTATGTTGCGTACGGTCCATGTTTTGCCCCTGCTGACGGCCCAGCAGGTTGCGGACGTTGAGCGTGAAGACAAGGCTTGGAGACGTGCAGTCCACAAGGGCCACTGGAAGCGCTTCACAGCGGCCCGACCTGTTCTGCCAGTCCAGGGACCCCGGCTTCCCCTGTACACAGACAGGTTTCTGGATTTGCCCGATGAAGAGGTCACCCTTGACCTCTTTCGCTCCTACCGCCCCTCTCCGGACAGTGTCCGGCTCGTCCTGGATTTCACGGAGTCTGTCTCGGTTGAAGGTCCACGGGTGTCCGGTCTGGATTTCTGGATGAGGCGGCCCAGTAGTTGAGCTTTTCGTTTCACTCTTGCAAGTTTTGGGACGCGCCTCTTTAGGCACGACGGTCCGCGAATCAGAATCAGAATGCTATTTTGGGGGTTCCTTATTGTAATTATAGTATACTATAGTATAGTATACTATACCACAAAACCCTCTTCGAATTAGTTATTAAGGCCCCTGACCCTGCCTATAGTATGCTGGCAACCGAGGAAGGCGGCCTACTTGCAGGAGACACTGCGGGGGGTCGGGCTGGCGATCACCTGATGGCGGCTGTAGGATGCAGAAGACTTAGCCAGCCGAAATAATGCAGCACGAAACCACACCATCTGCATAATTGCATAACTATAGCACCCCAATGCTGCGTCTCCCTGCGTGTAAGAACACTCCTGAGCCGACTCGTTGGTGCGGCAGATGTGCTCACTTCTTTTACGTGTCAGGACGTCTTCTTCCTCTTCCTGACTTCTTGTGACTGGTGCCACCGTCATAGCCTTGTCATAGCCGTCTTTACAGGGTTTCTGTGTCTTCGTGTGTAATTATCCCGTTGTAGCGTACTAGCCAGTATGGCCATCATTTGTGGGCACTTACAAGATTTTGGTGTTGACGAGTACCATCTCCTTCATCCCCATCCAATCCCTAAACTCTTCAATCCGATTCGAGCCCAGAAATCCTACAGCCCAAAACGCAGTACAAAACCCTGCGCTCTAAGACCCTGAAGCCAAAATCTAATCCTTGCAGGACCTTTCTCGAACCTTTATGCATGCCTTCTAGAACTCTAAAGGCCTACGCCCCTAGGGGAAAGCAGGACATGATGCGCGGAAGAGGCGAGAAGTCCGGCACCAAGGACTTGGCGAATCTGCCGCAGGACACGAAAGTAGGCGGCTGGTGGGGGGGCTCTGGGGGGGCCTTGGGCTTAGGAAGGACGTTTATGGCAGCTGGGTGAGATTATATCGCTACGGGGTTTAGGGTTTAGGCTTTTCAAGGTTCCTTCAAGGGATCCACCATGGGTTCTAAAGTAGGCGGGGTGTTTGCATTGTCGGAAGGGTTTCAGGGTTGTATTGTTAGTGTTATTACCATGCGCTTACTTACCACTGACCACTCGTATATCATCATTTATTAATATAGTTGTTGGTGCTAAAACTACTGTCGTTCGTAGTTCTCTTCTTGGGCACACAGAATCATGATTGCTTGTCTTGTTCCCCTGCTTCTTCACATGCCTATAGTTCTTTTTGCAAGTGGGTTTCAGGATTTCTTTGGGGCTCCCGAAAGCTTTTTCAAGAGGGTTTTGGAATATGTCAGAATATTGAAATATACCCAAATTCCTAAACCGTCCCTAAACCCCAGACCTTACACCCAAAACCCTAAACCCGAAAGCGAGCCCAGAGGGACCCCGAGGGTACGGTGCTACTTTATAGTACCCCTATAGTAGCCCTTATAAGACCCTTTGAAAGGAACCCTTATAGGAACCCTACTCTAATGGTTAAGGTTTTACAGGGACCCTTCGAGGAACCCTATTCTACTCATTAACTCCTCATCCTCCCAAGCCTCGGCTCCCAGTGAGGGGTGACTGGAGTGATAGCCCTGCCAACAAGGCAGGGCTTGGGGGTGGCAGAAGTATCAAAAACCCCGAAATGCCGTACCCAAACCGCTAAACCCCGACATCCTCCAACCTTCCTCAGCTTGTGTAAAAGCCTGACGCATCAAACGCCCAAGCTTGGCAGCCTCAACTCCTAACTCCAAAAGTGGCAAGAGCGAGTCCTCCCCCTTGGGAAGAACCCACATATGATGGTTAGTATTACTTATATCGAAATGAAGCATTATCATCATTATGATCGTCATCGTCGCCATCATAATCATCATCATCATCATGGTAGTGATGGTAGTAGTAGCCCCGAAGCTCTCGGAGCCCTCAACACGGAGGTATGCGATCGAAGATTCGCCAGCGGAAAGGGGGCTCCATGATCTACAACGAGGAGAAGAAAGGCAGCTTCGAACATCAAAGTCTGAGTAGTTCACAGGGTTCCGTTCAGAGCTCAGGGTTCTTATAGTATTGTACTTGGAGGTTCATGGGTGGTTGTAAGTAGGGTTATAAGGCCCCTAATAAGAGTTATAACTACAGTTACGCCACTTGTAACCCCACTTATAACTACCCATGAACCTCCAAGTAGAATCCTAAACCCTCTACCCTTATAGTATCCCTATAGATCCCCTTAAAGGGACCGTTTACTTCGATCCAAAGCGCCCGCACGGGTGCGCCCATTGCTGGACCCGAGAAGCCGTAAGACTCCTTAAGCCAGGGGAGCTTAGGGTTCCCTTTAAAGGGATCCTTAAAGGGGTCTATAAGGGACCTATAGTAGGGTTCTATGATATAGGGGCCTTAATCTTTAGAATGGGGTTTGGGGCATATATTGTACTATAGTTATAGTAAGGAAGTCTTGGGATGGATCTGTTATGATGAGGAAGTCTTGGGATGGATCTTGGCGTGGGGAACAGCCACCTTCCGCTGCAATGCTTCATGGTTACGGCTCCAGAGCGAAGGATTCGTCTGGATTGGTCACGGCAGAGACGGCCGTGGATGTTCTGTAATTCCTTTCTGCCCGCGCTGAAAGCAAGCTTTTCTGGCCTTCGGGCTGGATTCAGCTGAGGATTTGCGGTTCAAGACTTCAAGGGCACAGACGGCCAACGGAAAGCGTCCTAGACTCTAAATCCTAAGCCCCAAATGCTGCAACCCTATAAACCCTGGTCCCTACAAACCGGCAACCCTACAAACCCTAAGCCCTAAACCTTGCAACCCGAAAAACCCTAAACCCAACAGCCATCTAAGCCCTACAATCTCTGCAACATCATAAACCCAGAGCTCTAACCTTACAGCCCTATATACTTTAACCCGAAACCCGAAACCCTACAAATCCATAAGCCCCAAGCCCTAAACCCCACAAGCCTTTTTACCCTAAACCTTACAACCCTCTAAGCCCTAAGCCCTGCAAAACCATAGATCTCAGACCCCTAAACTCTACTTGGAGGTTCATGGGTAAATATGATAGGGTTATAAGTCCCCTAATAGGAGTTATAACTATAGTTACCTTACTTCTAACCCCGCTTAGAACTACCCATGAACCTCCAAGTAAACCCTACGCCCTATACCTTGAGAGGATCCCTATACATCCCTTAAAAAGGACCTTTGAAGGAACCCTAGAACAACCCTAAACCCGAAGCTCTAAACCCTAAGCCCTAAGGGGCCTTTAAAGGAACCCTATAACTACCCTAAACCCTAAACCCTAAACCCCTAAGGGGCCTTTTAGGAACGCTATAGATCCCTTTAAAGGGGCCTTTAAAGGAACCCTGTAGATCCCTTTCAAGGGACCTTTAAAGGAGCCCTGTAGCTACCCGGCTCCACCAGGGCTCCAAGAGCTCCTCTCGGACGAAACTGGCTCCAGAAGTCCGCGGAAGTCGGACCCGGGGGCTTCGTTTCCGACACGGGTCCGGTCGTGTGGTTCCTTTAAAGGTCCCTTTAAAGGGATCTATAGGGATTTCCTTTAAAGGTCCCCTTTGAAGGGATCTATAGGGATACTATAAGGGTATAGGGTTTAGGTCAAGGGTTTTAAGGTTTTAGGATTACAATAAGGGTACTATAATACAGGGGCCTTCATGATTGGAGTAGGGTTCCTTTCAAGGGGTCTATGAGGGCTACTATAAGGGTACTATAATATAAGGGCCTTCATAATTGGAATATTTTTTTTCAAGGGGTCTATTGCGGTTACTATAAGGTTTCCGAAGAGCACGGGTCCGGGTGTCCTTCAAAGGTTTTTGGGCTTTTGGGGCTGATTCCCGTAGGGATTTTGCACGGTTTCTGTTTGGGACTTGGAGGCGTCTTTGTGGTCAGAGGGCTTATGCGGTTCAGAGGGTTTGAGGCTTAGAAAAAGCTTGGCGTTTAGGCTTTCAGGGCTTGTACGTTTTGTGATTTAGAGCCCAGGGCTTCTTGGTTTGAGGGCCACTTCTGTAAGCTATAAAGCTTCATTTGTTGGTTTGAGGCTTCAACATATTGGAGCCTAAACCCTGAACCCTAAACCCTCTCTTTCAAATGTATTTGTAAACCCTCATTCACTTTCGCCAAAATTCCCCCCGTGTTCAGCAGTTTTCGCCAAATCAGACCGGTGTTCAGCCAGTTTTCGCCAAAATCCGACCAATGTTCAGCCAGTTTTCGCCAAATCGGACCAATGTTCAGCCAGCTTTCGCCTAAATGTTCGGCAACTTTTCGCCACTTTTCGCCGGGGACCGGTGTTCAGCCACTTTTCGCCAGAAACAGGTGTTCACAGGGTTCGGGCTTCAGGGTTCAGGGCCTAGGGTTTGGGCTTTAGGGTTTAGGGCCTAGAGTTTTGGGCTTTAAGGTTTAGGGCCTGGGTTTGGGCTTTAGGGTTTAGGGCCTAGTGCGTGAAGTATAGAATCCGAATGATGTGAACCCGATAATTTCAAGAAAGTTTACCGGCTTACGAATGAAAGAAACCCCACCGAATGGGCCTCCAGATCCTTTTCCTTACAGCCAAAACAGCCTGTGGTCGTCAGAATGTCGGTATCTGTACTCAGGGATCACTGGTTTCACGCACTCCCCCTCCCCCCGACTTACAAAGAAGGGGGGATTGAGATAACCCTTCCGGAAAACAAGCGCAATGCAAAGTATGCAATACCACGGTGACCCCAGCTGTATCCCGCATCCTGTGACTTCAGCCTGAACCTTCGGGACAAAAGCCAAGCATCTAAGCACCGGACTCCATTCCGATCGCTCCCATCAGGAAGCTTCCCTCTAAAAGGGGAATTCTGATCGAGTCCTTGGCATCCCTTTTTTAAGCACTATCACGAAACACAGGGTTGATTCGCTCCAAATCCTACCGACTCACTTAGCGAGTAAGGACTCTAAAAGACCCAACGCTACTGGTTGGGGGAACAAACCCTATCTTACCCGGTGTTCCCTACTCAGCTGTCGTCAATCCACCCAATTGGCGGAAGACAGCATCCCAAAACTCAAGCTGTCCTCTTGGCAACATGAAGAATCTGCGCCCCTACATCTTACAGGATTCAATCGGAGCCCGAACTGGTAACATGCCCTTCCTCAACACGAGTTAGGTAAGAGCCTATCAAACTATGGAGCTCAGACTGAATCCTTTCGGGGTATTCCTCTACATCTAGCTTAAAGCCAGCCCGCCAAAGGCAAAATAGGATTCGACCCCGATGGGGTACGTCCTCTTTCAACGGCATCGGGATTATCGAACTCTGAGGAGTTTGGCTGCTGGCTTCTCGAGTAATCCTGCGCCTTCCTTTACAGGTAGCACAGGTGCAACGCATGATTTCCCAGGCAACGATTATCAGGCTTCCCTGAAGAATCCACCAAAGCGTAGATCCATCACAACCGCAACCCAGGCTCACCTCCTCTGGAATCTCGGAGCGTACCTGTAAGGCCTGACTGACGAGGCCTGGACAAAACTCAGCTTCGCAGGCATCCCAACCGACATCGACAGCTCGAACACCCCTAAAGCCATACACAAGGACCCACAAAATCACCGCTACACAAACCCCGAAACGAATGGCCCTTCCTACCGCCCGAGCACTCCGAAGGCGCAAGAGTCGTCGCTGCGGGGCATTTACAGCCCCATCCTCAAGAGAGAACCTAGGGAGACCTCCAGTCTCCTCACTAACATCTCCGTCGGAACTAGCTACGACTTCCAGGGGACCGCGCACTCGCTGCTGATACAGGCTCCAATCTCCAGTTTCAAAGCCTTCTACGATGCTAGCAACATCCTCAACCGTCCACCCCTGAAGAGGAACAACTAATCGATCATCCCCGTACACTACTATCAAAGCCCCTTCGGCGGCTTGGTAACAGGGACCTCCAACCCCTGCTTGCACTGCAATAGATGCTTCATTTGCGCCAGCGTCTACGACAGCACATTCAACAGAGCTCGTGGACGAGCTCTGATCTACAATAGAAGGTTCCTGGGTAGAAGAAGAATCTTCCTCCGAGGCAGACTCTTCCGCCCTAAAAACTTGTCGCACAAAAGGTCCTGCAGGGGGCCTCGGATCCCGGTGAGGCCTTTCATCAATCTCTTCACTGCCGGCTGAACCCTGAGATTCCTCAGCCTGTACGTAGGCGAAGGCAGCATCGAACTGCCTATCATCGGAACCTACAGCTCCCTCTGGAACCCCTACAGTTTCAGAGCTCGCCGGCACACCAGTCTGCTCAGCTGCAATTGCCAGTGCCCCATCTAAGCCCTGGTCAACCCTTCCAGTGATCATATAAACCTCGGTGTTAGACAGCCACTGGGGACCTTGAAAAAAGAGTGCTAAGGAGCTAAGCCTCAACACTTCGGCAACTGACGCAGCTACCGCAAACTTAAAATATGCAGACGCAGCCCTAAGCAACAACCAATCTGGTGACCTATGCCCTAAAAACCACAGAATACGAGGCCCCTGTACCGATAAAAGCTGGACTAAGTAATGCAATGGAAGCCAGGACCCAACAATCGGAAACTGGGATACCTCGGGAGGCTCATCTAAGTAATCTTCGTACACAACCCCAGCTGGCGGAATAGCCTGCATAGCATGGCTGCCACTGCTCCCCCCGATCTGAACATTCGGAACCGGAATCGCCCCAACCTCAGGCCTAGTTCCAATCCCATGTAAAACCCCAGGGGAACCAAGCTCACCTTGGCTCGGCTCAGACTCTTCCGAACCACCAGATTCACGATCTGACTCCAGAGACATGGCTGCACTACACGAAGATCCTAAACCTTCCTCACTTACAACCCTGGCACTAACCTCAAACCCATCACTCGAGAACCTAGCACCGTTACCAGCGTTGGAACTGCTCGGAACTTCCTCAGAGCCCTGCTGGATCCCAATCTGCGGCACAGACAAAGCATTCACCCGCGCAGCTACGACAGCTTGTCCGGTGTTCGTCACAGCCTCTACACCAGCACCCCTCAGCCTCGCAGTAAGAGTGATCACAGCGGAATCCCTAAGTCGGCGGCAAACTCCTCGAAGCCTGCCCCACTCTACACCCGGTACTCCCAGAAAGCTGGTAACTACCCGACACATCACCGCAAAGAAAGACGCCAACTTCTCCGATGTTGAGGGGCTAGGAAACGGCATACTCACTCCACTAAGCCACTCAGGGAGGGTCCCATACCGCTGCTGGAAGACCGGTGGGTCTACCAGGTCACCTTGTGCTAACTGTTTCCTGAGCCTCGCCCGTTGTACAAAGGTAAGCCCGGTACTCCGTTCAATCGCAATCAGTTTCTCCTGGGTCCGGCTCCATTCAACCGAATCAAACTCCTCATCAGACCCTTGAGTGGAAGCCCCATGAGTTTCGCCCGGCTGGTCCTTCTCTGAAGCCTCGTCTTCCGATGCCTCAACCCCAGTCTCGGACTCTAACACCTCAAGCTCGTCAACAACATCATCGGCTACCCCCGGTTCCGACAAGGACCCTAGGTTGCCCAGTCCAGAGACTACAGACTCAGCATCATGAGCGCCTAACCAACACCCCGGGTACCACCCACTTACACCCAAGACCGAGAGCCCGAAACCGCCTATGACTACGCAAATTATAACCAGTAGCACCCCAAACAACCATTGACACAGATCCCAAACTTGCTCCCCCACAAGCCCGTTGGGCTGCCCTGCCGCCGTGGGAACCAAAGTTAAAAGCGCCAACCCGGCTACCGCCTCCGCAGTAATCATCCCTTCAAGCTCCGAACCCCAGGACACTCTGCTCAAAACCCTTGCTGCCTGAACGGCCTCCGTACTTGCAGTAGGAACACGGATATTGATCAGTTCTAAGAGGTGGAAAATCCTGGACTTCGGGAGCGGTTTTGTTAAAAGGTCCGCGACCTGCCATACACCTGGTAAATGGCTGACACGCAAAAGGTTGGCTTCCACCCTCTCGCGGCCAGCCGAAGCCCTCATCTTTAAGTGGCGGTTACGCCAGCCGCTCGCCGACGATTGGAAGGATTTGATAGCTGCTTCGTTGTCGCCCAGAAGGGCGACAACCGTGTCGGCCTCTAGGAGTTCTTCCAAGAGTGGTTGGATCGATTCGGCGACCTGGACGCCGTGTAGCATACACACCAGCTCTGCCTCTGCAGAGCTAAGTGTTACGAACGGTTGCCTGGTGCTCTCCCAGGCAATTGGTACGCCGCGCCACGCGACGACCAACGCCTGTACTGATCGCTCTCCTCCAGGGCTGTGTGAAGCGTCAGTGTACAATTCGATAACCTCGTCGGTGCGGGGGATTGACAACCATCCATGCTCTGCAAAAGGGCTGCCAACTGAGAATGGAATCTCCATCACCACATCGATCGTTGTCTTCAAGTACCCTAACGTTTGCCTCCCCAGATCATTGACCAACGAAGGATTCTTCGTCGCCTGTTGCCCACAGCGTGCCACGGCATACGAGATGTCAGGTCTGGTTTTCGTTGAGACCCACAACAACGCGCCTGTAATACCCTGAGCAGCCTTAACCGCCTCCGCAGTCACATTTTCACCAACTTCAGGCTCGGACCACTTCGACAGCGGGACTAAGGCACCTTCCGTTACCTGATAGCGATTGAGCAATTCAGTAATGTATGACTTTTGCGACAACTGGTACCCATTCGGGCGTAAGACTAACTCAATCCCGCAGAAAGTCACCGGCTTCATCCCCAGCCACTCGGGCTCGGAGGTTTTCCACCTTCCTTTTACCGACGATATGAAGCTCTCACATAGCCCCTTCGGCCCCAGGAAAGCTAAATCATCGACATACACTACCAAAATGCCCTGAATCGGACCCAGCACTCCGTCCTTCCAAGTGCGAACTACCCACAAGGCATCATCAGTTTTGGTTTGGATCAGGCAGTACGATTCACCCTCCCATTGCATACGGAACTCCTTAAACTCAGAATCCCGATACTTACCCCAATCCCTGGGGGAAGTGGGAAGCCCATACAACGCCTTCCTTATCCACCAACGGTCCTGGGCAGTCAGCAAACCCAACTCGACTAGAAAATGTGGTGGCTTGACTACAATCCTTTCTTGCTTCCCCTGATGTTCGGTCCTGATAGGCGCATACAAGAAAGCAGATTTTACGTCGATTGTCACCCCTATCCAACTCGGATATCTTGCGGCATACGTCAGAGCAACCTTAACGGAAACTGATTCCGCCCCTGATGCGTACAGCTCTTCTCGTGTTAGCCCAAGCTTGTCCGTCGGGAGGTAATTCCCGCAACACACTGCTCTGCACCTTCTTTTCCCGACACCAGCCTTCCTAGTCAACACTACCTTTCCTGGAAGTTGGAGTACCGAAATTCCCTCAGCGATCCACTGGTCTACTTCGGAGGCTACAACCCGATCAACGGCCCGATTGGTAGTTTCTAAGCTCATAATCTCATCCTTTGCAGGCTCTCGCCACATGTTAAGTTCCTTCCTAGCTTCAGCGAGTCCGACAGTGCGCGTCTGCAAGAATTGATCCGTTGTAGGCTCATCCCCTATGGGAACCTCTACCTGCAAAGCCTTAACCGAGATCTCACCCTCAGGAGTATGTTCTTGCAGGCAGCTCTCTAACCACTGATACTCGTGCTCCGCCTGACGGAGCAAACTCGCCGCTGCAGCTACATATTCCGGTTGGTCTAAGTTTTCACAAATCTCTTCTACCCACATTCGACACATTCTAGAAGTGCCTTCATGTGCAATTCGCAAGGCCTCCTCAAGCGCCTCATTCCACACCGGTTGCGGGATACCTACTTGCCACTCCGTCTCTTCCCACTCTGCTCCACTCCGAGAATCCGCCAGTTTAGACCCAGTACAGGAACCTGTCCGGTCCCCGGGATCATTGTACGATGCTTCAATCGCGGAGTCAATTGGGAACCCCAAACTACGCAGCCTTTCCCAATCCTGTCCCTCTGTCCTTTGAAAGTCCCGGGGGGTGAACGCCGACATCACCCATCTTACTTTACCTTCCCAATGCTCGGAGACATGCCACCTCCCTCCGGCAAATGACACGGCCTTACTATGGATATCATGAACACTTCCCGCCCGGCGATTCCCATCCGGCAAGAACTTACATACCGGGCCTTGTCCAAGGTCCCCTTCAATCCATAGCCCTCCCCCTATAAACTCCCCTAACGCACGAACGAGGATTGGGAACTGCCTCGCATTCCCGAGATCACGATGGATGGGTGCACGAGTATTTCGAGACACATAGATAGTTGTCCAAGAATGCTCTGGATCCTGTCTCTTCAAGAAGCAATTTAGATATCGGGCAACACTCTGATAGCACTCGGTGGCCTTCGACACACCATGGAAACCGCCTAGCCCATAAAGACCCAACACCACTGCCTGGCCAGTTCCTTGCAGCATTGGTCGTCGAGCTACTGGCAAATCTCCAAAAGCACGATTTAACACTTCCGCACATGCTTCATCATCAAATTCTCCGGCAGCAATCTTATCTGCTATCCACAGATCCAAACCCTTTTCAATCGGAACAGGTCTGCTTGCGCACAGGAGACACTCTTCGTCGGTACCATTCCACTTTAATAACTCAACAAACAACCCATCGACCAATGGCTCGGGTCCACAGCCTTCATCCCCGACCCTAAGGACACCATCCTTCACCGCAGCAGATTCAGGCTCAGCCCTTTCATCGCCATTTTCCGAATCAACACCCTCAAAATCCTCAATTTTCTCAAACTGAATTTCTTCAAAAACCCCTAAGTCAACACAAGAGGAGGACTCCCCCCCAGGTGCAAACCTGGTCTTTTGCTCGGACTTACCACCATTGCTCCAGTCGGCAACTTCAGCCGCAGCAGCAACTCGAATTGCAAAGACAGGTTCGCTCTTGCTCGTTAGGCGGTATTTGGGCTTGCGCACCGCAGCAGCCTCACCCCGAATCGGGTATACAGTGTTTGTAAGAAGAACCTTATGCCCGTCACCGGAAGGCACTAAGACTAAGTGACCCCCGGGAGTATTCGGCGCATGCCCAAGGTATCGGCCCTCAATGGTTCTCGACTCCCACTGAGCCGCATACCCAGTCCGGGACCGACGCCGCGCAAGAATGCGCACTCCAAACGGTAACATGGGTGCCTGGGGAATCCCTACAGCCTCATTAAATAGCAACCAGTTGCGCGCAGAAGCATGATGTAATGCGAGAGGCCAATAGAGCTTCTCCAGGCCTGATGCAAAAAGAAGTTTCCGAACAAATGCCTTTAGGCTTTGGACCGAGAGCTCAGCCCTGTTGCCCGCCGGCGATTCGCCAGCAGTCCAAGTCGTATGCACCCCACGGCTTTTCAGCCACGCAATCAAACTCGAGGAGCGAAGCTCCTTGGCTCTGTCAGCATGGAACCTCTGAACGGGGTAGCCCGACGACTCAAGACGATTCACTATTCCTTGAATCTGCAACAAAACTTCACGCCCTCGTTTGGTCCTCAACGGAACCCCGAGAAACAAAGTCCGATGTCCATTCATCTTACCATCATCCTCAAGCTTGGGTGAGGATGCAGAAGTTACCTCCGGTCTACTCTCAGGCCTTTTACCCGTTACCCTACGGTCCACAACCTTCAGCACCGAATCTGCATCCTCAGCCTCACTTGGGAGCTTCCAAAGTTCATCAAACAATGCTTCAACTGGCTCTTCTTCCCTTGTCGCCGGGACAAGGGGCTCACAATCTGATGGTTCGTATTCCGCTAACTCGTCCTCCTTTGCAGAAGGATCAAACTTCACTGGAACAGCGTATGCTACCGCAAGCATATACCTATAGTTCTCCCCCTTATCTCGACCACTAGCCTCAACATCATAGGACTGTCCTGCAATGAAAGGCCCGGCAATGTCTGCACTAAGCGAGTGCAAACCAGGAAACCCACTACGCCAATGGGACCGTTGTCTACCCTGAGCACTAGCGCATATCGGGCACCCCTTTCGATAAGGGACATGATCATTAGCCACATGAAGCTCGTACTGTTCAGCCTCGGTAAGCTTTGACACAACAAGCCTGCGCTCCTCAATCACCTCTCCTTGGACCCTTTCAAACTTCCAATCCAACCAACAAGTCCTAACCGCATTTCTTAACCCGTTGGCCCAACAAGGATCGGAACTCTGCCCCAGAACTCGCCTCAAGCTATCAAGTCCCTGAAAGAACGACCGTAGTTCCCCTTGAACCCTCCTTACGTGCAGTCCCTCGTAGAGTGCCCACGAAGAGGTGAGCAGCGACGTACAACCAATCTCCCCCGCACCTAGACAACCCTGGTCAAAGCTAGCCTCTTCTAACCCATAGACCTTCCGAAACGCCTCAAGCTCAACACGAGCCCACCCATGACTAGCCCTATCATGCCCTTCAAGGCTTCGCGGATCGGATGGTCTTTCGAGGACCAGAAATATCGGACCAACGCTTTCTACACTACCAGGAGTTGAACTCGCTTGAGACTCCCGTTGCTTAGCCGCTTTCCCAAGGGCCCACAATGCTATCTGATAAGGATCAGTCATTCCTACAGGAGGCTCCTCAGCTAGTTCAAGCGACGGCGCTTTCTCTTGAACCCCCCTGCCCTTCCATGCCCGCACATCTCGTGCAGCTTGGGCAACTGCCACTAGCAGAAGGATTCTAAAACCAACTACCGTCCCAGCCTCGAACTTAAGCCTATCTGACTCTTCAAGACCCGTCACATCCCAACTACTCAAGGTACCTCCGGGCCTTGGATGCAAAACTTCTGGATCCCACAACGCCTCTTGAATGACACCGCCTACTACCCCACTCTCGGCCCAACCAAGTAACCGCTGGAACACCTTAGCCGACTCAATCCCCTTATCCGTACCCGTCACCGGCACAACTCGTCCCCAACCTTTAACACTCCTCTTCACTGAAGATGCGTAAATGAGAACAGATTCTGGCTCCGCTCGAGCAATAGATCGCCTCAATCGGCGATTCCAGGGGCCAGTACCCCCGTCACCCCCGGATCCATTGCCCGATGGAACACACACCTTCGCCAGTAACCCTAAAGGAACCTTGGGGAATAGTCCTGCCAAGAAAGTAATCTGGTCTACCTCGCCCAATCCTGAACCTCCAAGTTGCAACAGCCTATCACGAAGCCATACCCTAGCCTCACCAGGGCTCAAACTCCTTTCGGGACTCAACGCGTTGATCCTTCTTAAACCTGCCCCGCTTGCCTTCCACGCCTCATACTCCGCAAGGATCCCAAGTCCTACCTCCCTAGTTACTAGCGGACACCCCTTAACAACGGTTACTTCCAAGCTCCCTTTCCTGGGATGCCGGATCTTACAGCCCCTCTTCTTCCAGGCTATAGTGTAACCAAGGTCAATTAGGTACGCCGCTGGGATGATGACCTGACAAGGGCCCTCATGAAGTAAAGTCCCATAGCCGTTGATTCGCAAACAAGCAGTCCCACTAGCTAGGTCGACCTTAATCGCCTTCCCTTGCTCCAATTCCGTTACATTAGCGGGCCTAAGGGCATTGGTTGCTCCACTATCTACCAAGGCGAACTTCTCATCAGAGACGTTGGTTATGGCACTCAACAACCACGAAGCGTCAACTAGACCCTCAACGCCTAACCCTGAATCCCCAACCCCGTTAAGCCTTATAGGCTTCAAAGAAACCCCTTTGAGCAGCTTTGCTGCTTCGGCAATCAAGGCATCAGGCCCCCCTGTAGCTTGAGAGGATGTCGAGCTTCCACCAGAACCTGAAGCCTCTGCCCCGATCTCAGTGATACCCTTCGCCTGTGCTCCTGCCTTGGCCTTCGCCTTCGGATTTCCTCCCTTCGCTGCAGGCTGGCCCCCCTTGGGTGATCCATCAGCAGACGAAGTCTGGTCAGGCACAACACGATTCTCAGGCGCCACCAACGGGCAGTTAGGGCGGATATGATCCTTTTGGCCACAAGCTAAACACCTGTTCTCTCGCCTTGCCTTGGACCTATCATGCTTAAACCGGCAACTATCCCCGAAACGGCAACCCGTCGCATCCGAGAACTTATGGCACAGGGGCTGACCATCAGCCTTGCCCTTACCTTTACCCTTATCCTTCACTTCCCCTGGGCCTGTAGCTACCGCCGCAACCTGGGGATTAGAAGTAGGAGGAGGAGGTGGAGTAGGTGGGGCCTTTACCAACGGTGGATCACGGTTCGCATTAAGTGCCGCCGTTCTTGCTCTCTTGTCTACAGCGCTCTCCGATGTTATCGACGCCGCTTCACATTCCGCCTGGATTAACTTCACTAGCTGCACCACGCTCGCGGTAGTCGGGTTATAATCGATAGCCAACTGGTGTCTAAACGCGTTAACCCGAAACCCAATCATAGGGTGAGCGCTCAACAGTCCAGCAGTTGCATTATCCAACCCGCGAAGTAGCAAAGAAGCGTCTGGCAAGGTCGCATGGATTTCCCCTGCCCTTTGTAACCCTTGATTCCATTTCCTCAATGTCTTTATCGCATCGACGAAGCTCTTACACGACTCTGGGCCGACGAGCTGAGCCAACAAATGAGAACGTTCACTCGAACCTCCAGGTTGGAAAACGCAGAGCACCCTGAACAGAATACCGGCACTAGACAGCCACCTATTCATCACCACGTCATCCCGAACCGATTGCGGTACCGCGGCCAATAGTAAGCTCACCGCCCTAGACTCCACCCTACCGTAAAGGTTAGCATCGAACTCGCCCTTGACCATAGACGGATCAATCCCCAACCTTCCTAACGGATCAGCAACTAGCCAACGCTGGTACGCCAAAGTGGCCGGACCCTCGACTCCTTTCCACCAGACCCCAGCGCTAGGGGACAACCCCACTAACACCTGTCTTACTTGAGCCAACCAATTTCCGCACACAACCGCTGAGCTAGCAAGATCCGCCTGCACCAACTTAGGTAGATCCGAAATGTACTTGGCAGGCTCTTCGGGCCGGACGTTACCAACCTGCTCACTGCCCCCAAGCCCTGAAGCCTCACGTGTCCCAACAGAACTAAGGCCCGGATCGACTGACACACGCGGAGACATCGGTGGTGGTCCAGGTGGAGGACGAATAACCGTTCCCCCCGGAGAGACCGGATACGCAGGTCCCGAACTCCTAGGAGTATGAAACCCAGGGGCCCCACTACCTTGAGGTCCTCCACCCAGAGCTTCAGCAGCAAACTGGCGCATGGTCTGTGAAACCGCGGTCCCCTGCTTCGATGCCACAGCATCTTGTAAAGGCAGCGAAAGCGGAGGCCTAGGTCTAGCACCGACCCCAGCACCCCTAGCAGATAACTGTTCTACCCATCTCTCCTTCTCAATCCCACCGGAACCCAGCATCCCTTCAATCGAAGCCCCGTGCGACATCCCTGACTGGGCCTGGACCAGACCTGCTCCTTCCAGAGAGGGCGGATTTGCCATCACCCCTGGGTTAAAGCCTAGCATTCCCCAGTTAAGAGGCCCAAAGTTGCCCGGGAAATCAGTCCTCAAGTTGGGTTCTACAGCCGGTGGTCGAAACTGTACAGGCATCGCTTCCAAGTGCGGGTGCCCTAAGGAAAATGACACTGGGGACATAGGAGGGCCAGGTTCCAGCGGAGTTCCCCTAGTACCTTGACTATGCCAACTCGAATGGGACTCAGTAGACTGAAGCCTACGCTTCAACTCCTTGTTTTCCTCCATAAACTGATTAAGCAAATATTCCATCCGCTGTAACCTATCCCCCTCTACATTCCCAGCATCTGGGACTAACTCCCTGTTATCTTCCGCCACTGGACCCAAAACTTCAGGGCCCAACGCCGTAGTTCTCACCAAACCCTCACCAGTCGAAGAGCTCGTAGTTCCACGCCCCTTCCCGCTAGGTGAGCTAGCCTTCAACTTCATCTCTTCGGGCGCCTGCTGATCCAACGTTGTCCCTCCCAGAGCTTCTTCCGAGCTGGGTTCAACCCTGGCCACTCTCGGTGCCCCTTGCATCCCAAAGGACTTGGAATAGTCAGGCTCCCTCGAGCCCTCTCCAAAATCCCGATCACCAAGACCACTATCATCAACCTCCGAACCCAGTCTCTTGGCATCTGCATCCAGAGTTAGAGGTCTGCTACGCAACAGTTCAACTTCCGTTCGAACATAGTCACTGTGAAAGGGATGGGCCACTGGAAGTGGCTCCGCGGCGATACCTCCGGAAGCTGCTCCAGCTTCTGCTCCTGCCCCACTGGCCGCCAATCCTGATTCCAGCGCGCCAGGGGACGCATCAGCGTTCAGCAAACCTTGTGGCACACCTAAGTCACCTCCAGCTTGACTCAAGGCTGTTGAATATTGTTGGTCTCTTTCCAAAGCTACAGTTTCCGGCTCGACAGCGGGAGGATTCCGTCGCCTCCTCGAGACTGACTCCATCCGCTGCCGACTACGGACACTCTGCTAGCCCTGAACAACACCCAAACTAGAGCCGCTACGGCTGATAACCTGCGTGAAGTATAGAATCCGAATGATGTGAACCCGATAATTTCAAGAAAGTTTACCGGCTTACGAATGAAAGAAACCCCACCGAATGGGCCTCCAGATCCTTTTCCTTACAGCCAAAACAGCCTGTGGTCGTCAGAATGTCGGTATCTGTACTCAGGGATCACTGGTTTCACGCACCTAGGGTTTTGGGCTTTGGCCTAGGGTTTGGCTTTGGTTTCAGGGTTTTGGGCCGAGGGGTTGGGCTTGAGGGTGCCTCAAAGGTCTAAACGCAGAGCAAGTAGCTTACAGTAGTCTCTAAAGCCGGTCTACTACGGCAAACGATTTGGGGGTTTGGGGTTTAGGGCTTGGCTTGAGACTTGAGGGATTAGGGTTTGGGGTAAAAGATAGGGGGGTTTAGGGAGGGTTTACGGCTTTAGGGATTAGGATTAAGGGTATTGTGGGTTTACGGTTTAGAGAATTGTGGGGTCCATGGGTTTTGGAGCGATTGGGCTGTTGTTTCTTGGGCAAGATGCTTTTCAATCAGTGGATTGCGTGGGTCTAGCGTAAAGGGATTCCTCTCGCTCACAACTCATACCGCCAGAACCCAACCCCCCTACAGCCGAAGCCTTGAGGTCCCAAATACTAGACCCTAGTTTCATTTCATTCTATCCATATATTCACGAGCTCTTCGGGATAGTCAGTAATTGCTTCGGCCTATATAAACCTACAACCTCCGGCATGCATGGTTTGGCTTACCATTCACCTGTTCGTTTCTTGAAACTTGGGGCAACAGCGTACGAGCGGAATTCCACCCTCAACCCAGGAGCGCACACAGTCACACACACACACAAACACAAAAAGTTGAACTCAAACCCTAAACCTCAACCCCCCCCCCAAAACCAGGGGCTGTCAAGCTAAACTACGAAGCAGCGCCACTTGAATCACAACTCATCCCCCTAATCCCCAAAACCCTAAACCCCAAAGAGTGTGGAGCCTTCAAGTTTGCTCGGAGCGACCGCTGCTCCCTGACCCGGAACAGGGAGCGTATATGCTTATACATATACATATACATATACATGTACATGAACGTGAACATCTACATATATACATGTTGATAATGTGCATATATATATATGCATGGCACCCCCCCAGGACCTACCTCCGAACCAGCCTGTCTACATATATGATACCACACTTCATTACCCATGCACACACATGCACACACACACACACACACACACACGCACACACATGCAACATGGACTAGGGTATACGAAGATTAGTGTATACGAACATGACTATACCAGATGCCCGGCTGCATTAAAACCAGCATTGAAAGATTAAATTTTAATGCAGCCCGGCCCGTGGAACCAAGAACCAAGATGCCCAGAAATCTTAAATCCTGAATCTAGGTTCCACGGGCACCGGCCGGGCTGCATTAAAATCTGCATTAAAAAAATAGATTTTTATTGCAGCCAGGCCCGTGGAACCAAGAACCAAGATGCCCAGGAGTCTCGCATCCTGAATCTTTGAGCGCTCACGTTAGGCTTGCGTAGGCATGAACGTGATTTCGTGTTCAAGTGCATGGCAGGTAGGCATAGAAGCGTGTGTGCTGCAACGTGTTGTGGCATCGTACTGAAGGTAATGCTAGGAAATGGCAATGTGTGTGAGCGTCACCTTGCGCGCAAGGGCTGGAGTCGTAGCACATGCTCGGGCTTTTGCAGAGAGTTTTGTGCTGACTTGCCGGCCTATGTCAATATTACTTTGCCGAATATTCAGAATGCACTGCAATATACGGAGGAAGTGCCAGAAGTTTCACTCCTGCGAAAGTAGGACGGCAGGACGTGCATATGAGAGAAGGAAAAAGCGCCGTGCTAAAACCCTCCAGTATAACATCATGAGCATCTGTTTAGGAAAAGCTCTAATCCTCAAGCTCCCCTCCCCTATTCCAGGTGCCTTGGCGAGACGCAACAGAGAAATATTTCAGTTTTTTTTCGGTTTAGGCTTCGGCATTTGGCAATACGTAGCATGACTATCCGGAGTTTAACAGGCTTATGCCTTTGTAGCCAAGAAGTCTTAAGCAACACTTAGCATGATTATTCTGGTGTTGTGGGGTTTATGTCGTTGTAGTGAAGAGGTGTTGGACAATACTTAACATGATTATTTCGGTTTTAATGGGTTTATATCGTTATAGAATGTTGTAGACAAGGGGTGTTAGGCAACACTTAACATGAGTATTCTGGTTTTAACGGGATTATGTCTTCGTAGATTGTTGTAGATAAAGGGGTGCTAGGCAATACTTGGCAGAACAAGGCCGTCTTCAAACCACCCAGCAAGCCGTTTCTGGTGGAGACTGTGGCCGCGCGGTGGGGGTTGTATGGCACCAAATCTCGATTGGAAGGGGTCGGTCACCAGGGCCAACTACTCGTTACTGTAAGGGTTTCTATAGCATTCTAGGTTTCAAGCTTCAGCTCTGATGTGCCATGCATTTGCATTGAAACTCACAGAAACCACCAAGTTTACTAGCTTCAATATGACTGTAAACTGTTTAATCAGAACAGTCTCAGCAAGAAGGCTGGAACTGTATTAACAGATTCAGCATAATGTGTCCTCAAAATTTTCATTCTTCCCGGGTGCAGCGTGTCGGGGCCGAGTGCTCGAATGACGGACTTCTTCTATTTTGGAAATACCAGCCTTTTGCCATGCTTGAAACACTGCAGCAATGTAATTCCCTTAAACCCTAAACCGTAAGCCAGTAAAAGCTCGAAACCTTAAGCACCACTTCTCATAAACCCATCCTTATATAGCCCCAAAGCCCTTAAAGGCCTTGCTCCTAAATCCTGAACCTTAAACTCCCAAACCCATAACCCCTAAACTCTGCTCTGCACAGGAGGGTACCGCCCAGAAACGGGGCACAACGGTGCGTGTCTCCAACAGAACGTTTTCCTCGGTGTCAGGATGCTTGTGCCTTTTTGTCAGGCCGCGGACCGAAAGATTCTTGGCTTCAATGGGTAATGACGAGCATCCATGCCCGAACGATGGTAATGTCCATGCTACCATGGTAGCATATCCATGGCCAGAGCATTAATGCCCTGACGATGGTAATGTCCAAGGGTCTTCAGCAGAGCCAGTAGCTTACAGTAGTCTGTAAAGCCCCAAACGTCTAACCGCAAAAGTTGAAAGTTTGTGGGTCTTCAGCAAGCCAGTAGCATACAGAGTCTGTAAAGCCTCAAAAGTTCTACCCGCAAAAGTTGAAAATTTGTGGGTCTTTTGCAGAGCAAGTAGCTTACATTTGTCCTTGAAGCCTCAATAGTTCTACCCGCAAAAGTTGAAAATTTCTGGGTCTCCAGCAGTGCAAGTATCTTAACTTAGTCTGTAAAGCTTTAAAGGTCTAGCCGCAAAAGTTGAAAATTGCTGGGTCTGCAGCACATCAAGTTGATTACAGTAATCGCTAAAGCCCCAAAGGTCTAACCGGAAAAAATTGAAAAATTGCGGGTTTTCAGCAGAGCCAGTAGCTTACAGTAGTCTGTAAAGCCCCAGTAGCTTACAGTAGTCTCTGAAGCCCTAAAGTTCTAACCGCAAAAGTTGAAAATTTCTGGATCTTCAGCAGAGCCAGTAGCCTACAGTAGTCCTTAAAGCTTCAAAGGAAAAGTTGAGAATTACTGGGTCTTCAGCAGAGCCAGTAGCTTACAGTAGTCCTTAATGCTTCAAAGGTCTAACCGCAAAAGTTGAGAATTACTGGGTCTTCAGCAGAGCCAGTAGCTTACAGTAGTCATTAAAGCCTCAAAAGTCTAACCGCGCAAGTTGAGAATTTGACGGTGCTCAGCAGAGCCAATAGTTTGCAGTGGTCGCTAAAGCCTCAAAGGTTTAACCGCAAAAGTTGAAGCCTTGTCAGGTCTCAGCAGCGCAAGTAGCGTACAGTAGAGACTGCTCTCAGCTACCTGCCTTGCTTACAACCAATTTTTTTCAACTTTTGTGGTGATACCCTTGAGGCTTTAGAGACTGCTTTCAGCTAGCTGCACTGCTTACAACATTTTTTCAACTTTTGTGGTTAGATCCTTGAGGCTTTGTTGAGGCCTTGATAAAACTTTGTATTTTTGAATGTTTGGGGATTCTCTGGGGGGGTGGGTATTATTCCATGTAGCGAACTCTTGCTTGACCAGAGCTGCTGAACCCTGAACCCTAAACCCTAAACCCTAAAGCCGACACCCGATCGATGTTTGTCGTTTTGCAGGACAAGCGGCGGATTTTTCGAGTGAACACCATGAACTTCGCAGGGGAGCAGCTGCTGTACGTCGGTGAACGCGTGCGGGAGAAGAAGTACCTCTCTGCAGCCACTTTCCGAGGTCCCCCTGCATAAGGGTTTACATATTGGAAAGGCACTATTAGAAGGGCTGTGTGGGGTGTTTAGGATTTCGGCTCCAGCATCAACGGCGACATCTGGGTGGCGACGTTAAGAACATCGGCAGGCACTAAGTTTAGCTTATCATTCATACTACCTATTCAATATTGGTATTTGTCGCTATTCTTGTGGTCATTAGTACTGTCAGAGTCTGTAGAAGTGCCAGAGCCACTGCCGCTACTACTACTACTGCTACTACTACTAATTACTACTACTGCTACTGCTACTGCTACTGCTACTGCTACTGCTACTGCTACTCCTACTCCTACTGCTCCTGCTTACTGCTACTGCTACTGCTACTGCTACTGCTACTGCTATTGCTCCTGCTCCTGCTCCTGCTCCTGCTCCTGCTCCTGCTCCTGCTCCTGCTCCTGCTCCTGCTGCCGCTGCCGCTGCTGCTGCTGCTGCTGCTCCTGCTCCTGCTCCTGCTCCTGCTACTGCTACTGCTACTGCTACTGCTACTGCTACTGCTACTGCCTGCTACTGCTACTGCTACTGCTACTGCCACGACCACGACGACAACGACGACGACTACTGCTACTGCTGCTGCTGCTGCTATCAGTACTGGGACCAGTACTAGTACTACGACGACGACTACTACTGTTCTACTACTGCTACTGTCCGACGATCTCCCTTGTGCTATTCTTATTGGTCTGCCTCTTGACTTTTCTACCAAAGAAGGTAAGGCGAGAAACATGGAGACCAGGCTCGGACCTCGCACGCCGGAAGTCCTCCAACGCCGGAAACGACCTCGACGGGGAGGTGGGCCGTGTGGAGGCGAGACCAGGGCCCGCCATCGGCGGGGCAGAGGTGAGGGGGGGGGGGGAAGGAATCATGTCTTATAGTTGTTTAGCTGGTGATGGCGTGTTTTGATTTTGTGGATAGCCACTGCAGGGGTGATGATTGCCCTGAGAGGTTGCTGGGAGGATTCTGCTGATGATGATAGTTTATATGCACATGGCGGTTCTGATACATGATGCTGGGTGATGATGATGTTGATGTTGATGGGGATGATGAATGGTGCTGATGACGCGGAAGGTTATGCTCGTGATGAGGACGACGACAGCATGATGCTGATGATATTGATACTGCTACTATTGTTGGATGGTGGTGGTGATGATGATGAGGGTTATGATGATGACGACGTTGATGATGATGAATCTGATGAGGGTGACTGGGACGACTCTGATCCTGAAGATGAGGATGCTGCTGCTGATGATGATGTTGATGGTGATGATGATGGTGGTGAACAGAAGAGAATGATGATGAGGCTGATGATGCTGAAGAAAACTATGAGCTTGATGTGGCTGCTCCTGATGATGATTACGATAACGCATGAAGAAGAAGATGATTGGGATGAGGGTGACCGGGGCGAGCACTGTGATTGTATAGTCTATGCTGAGAGGCAAGCGTAATAAGAGGCTGGTTACGATGACGAACTAGTTCGACGAGGACTAGAATGCTGAGGACGATGGGGATAGTACGGATGGCAGAAATCTGATGATAATGAGCTGAGTTTGTATAACTAGTAACTCAGTGTTTGACCAATAAATACAAATGGACTCGTCTAACTTGGTTCAATAGTTGAATAATGCAAACTAGTGAAATCCGGATGCTGCGATGTTGGAGCGCACAGGCCATTCTGGATCATTCCCGTGTGGTGGTCTCCTTTCCCTCGACCCAAGGCCGCAAGCAACGGGTATCGCATTTATTGCCATTCCATAGGCTTCTTACAAAGTTCTTTCAGGGTTATGTAAGGAGGGTTTAGGGCATAGAAGCCTCAATAATTACCAATGCTCTTCCTCAGGGTTCCTTACCAATGTTTTTTCACTGTAACACACATCCAAAAAACCATCTTCTACTGCAATTCTTGAAACAATGATTTGACAGTGAACGCGCAGGCTTTCAAGGGCACAAAGACATCAAAGCCTGAACCCATAGGTTTCCTGAGAGGCGAAACCACCCCAAGAGGGAACGGAGCTGATGCGGTGCAACTCCCGCAACCCCCGAGCCCTACAGCCACTCGGGTCGGGGTAGGGTTGAGGGTTTAGGACAGTTTAGGGTTTGGGGACCCGAATCCGGGATCCGGCGGGGGCCCGCAAGTCAAAGCTGCAAGCCTCAAAACCCTACGGCCCGAAACGCTTAATATAGGGGCCTCAAAATTGAGCCTACCAAAGCTGCTAGGGGTCAATTTCAGTGCCATCTCAACTACTTTAAGCAACTTCGTCAAGTAATTGCTCGACACTCCGTTCTCAGCGAGCAATCTGCAGGGTTGTCGCACATTCATAGGCCTGTCTGGGGTGAGTCGTTTCCGTCGTGCTTCCTGTGCTCGACAGGCATCAACTTCATCCATCAGCGCAACAAAATCTTGCGCACTTGCAGAAAGCCCCAGCTTTTGCCTGCTGACACCTGTAGGCTGTGGCTTCGTGAAGCTGAAGCTATCATTGCTGGTCTTGAAACCATTCTAAGTAAGTTCTGAGATTGGCCAAAGCGCCACCAGGCTCGTTCGACTCGCTTCTCTGACCGACAGATGTCCGTGAATAATAATTTAGGGGCCTCAATAATTACCAATATTGTTTTGGCGGTTCCTTATTGTATTTATAGTATAACTTCGCCCAAAACCTGTTTAAATGATTAAGGCTCCTTTATTAACACCCTGGAGCCCAAGACGCTCCGAGGAAAAGCGTGAACGTCTGCAACGATAGTACCGTCATAGAAGCCTTCAGAGACTTACCAAGGAAAGCATGAACCTCTACAAAACCGTTAAAACCCTATACCCTGATCCTCAAGCGCTTAAAGCTAAATCAAACCACAACCAAACATGGAAACCCAAGGAAAGGCATGACCTTAGATCCTGAAGCCTGAATCAAAAAAACAACCAAAGCTAGAAACCCCAAGGAAGGGCGTGAACATCTACAACAACAGCGACCTCAGCTTAGCAAGGGACGAGGCGGTTTCCTCAGCTTTGACACGGCTGGGGCGGTTCAGAGCTTTCGTGTTTTTTTGGTTTCGGGTTTAGGGTTTAGGGTACAGGGTTTCGGGTGTGGGACTTGGGATTTGCGGTTTAGGGTTTGTTGAGGTTTAGGATTGGGTGGTTCGGTTTATTCGTGCGAGTTTCTTGATTGGGCTTTGTGGCTCTGCAAGCTGTGGTAGTTCACCAAAAACGCCAAAGAATAAATCAAAAAGAGTAGGAACTTACCCACAAAAAAGACACAGAGACACAACTGCCAGAAAGCAAACGCCAAAGCCTCGAAACTCTAAGCCTTTAATCCGAAACCCTAAATCCCAAAGCACTGAAACCCGAAAACCCAAAGCCTAAAACCCTAAAACCCTAAACCCTAAACCCCAAACCCTAAATCCCAAAGCCCTAACCACCACTGAAGTGCCGAAGCATGGAAGTTGAGCAGTATTTGCTTTGAGGCCATCAGGTCGCTTGCAGTTGCCCCAAAACACTAAAGGGTCTAACCATGGAAGTTGAGCACAATTCGCTTTTAAGTAGACATTTTTCAGCTTTCTTAGCATTCGCAGACTTCGAGAGAAACCATTACTCAACTTATGTTGTAAGTCTCTGCTGTACGCATAATTAGTCTGCACAGTTCATACATCCGAAAAGACGAATGAAGCCCGAGCTCTGTGGAGGTTCCTGGCATTGACTTCTGTGATCGAAATTCTGTTCTTGTGTGAAGTTTTTTCGATTCCGAGCGCACTTAACTTCAGTCTTCAACTTGTGATCGTGCGCATGTGAGTTTCTGAGTTTGACCGCAGATGCCTGTGGGTACCCCGATGCGTCGATAGTGGTTCCCATGAGGATGTGAAGCGGATGGTCTTCCTATTGATTGTTGAACATCAACTGTATGCTTGTGTCTTTGTTCTGCTTGTGGTTCTATTCTATCAGCGGTAATGGACTTGACGACTCCATCCTCACCCCACGCGGCACTTTCATGGCCTAGCCCCCGTACTCTCTAGTGTGTTTTGTTTTGGTTGGCTAATCTTGCTATTGGCTATATATCCAAAAAGACCTGCAAATGAAGAAAATTGAAGGTTGGAAGCTGAGAACTGGTGTTTCAGGCAGTTGTTGCCCGATCATCGGGGTTTCTGCTTAGGCCCTAAGGCCTCAAACCCTAAAGCCCAAAGTGCCGAGAGCTCCAGGCGAAGGTGGAACTCCAGGCCGGTGACGTCTTTGGCGAGGCCGAGGGAGCCCTTAGAGGAACCCCTACAGATCCCATGAAGGCGCCCTTAAAGGAACCCTTATGGATCTTTTTTAAAATGGAACCCTCTTAAGGAAAAGGCCCCTTCAAGGAACCCTTAAAGGGCCCCTTTAAGGGCTTTTCAAAATCTACGGATTCCCTTAAGGATTTACATGGGGTTTCTCTCATGGGGCTCCCTTCAAAAAACCCTTCGGGGTCTATAATAGGGCCCTTGAAAACAACTACAGGATCCTACTTGGAGGTTCATGGGTAGTTATAAGTGGGGCTATAAGTAGGGTAAGTATAAGTTATAACTCCTATTAGGGGACTTATAAGCCCATTTATAACTACCAGTATGTTGGAGTTTCCTTTCAGGGGTTCTTTTCAGGGTGTGCGTCTACGGGCTCCCCTATCGCTTTGGATTTTAGGGTCGAGGTTCAGGGTTTGGGCTTGCGGGTTATGCGAATCGAGGGACTCCGAGACTGGGGACATGCCGAGGACCAGAAAGATTCAGAAGCTTAGGTTTGAAGGGTCAATAATACTTTTATTGTTTTTGGTCCTTGAAGCCTTGTGGTATATTCTAGTGCGTGCACATATGTGCGTGCGTGTGTGTGTGTGTGTGTGTAGAATTTAAAAACATATATAAATTCGGATTTCTATAGGTAGTATGCAGGATATGAAGGCTCCGATACTATCGACTTGCAGGTTCAGGTTCCGTAGGCTTAGTGGCATGGGCACCCTGAAGCATAGACTCTAAAGGTGTGTGGGGTTTTCGGATAATGAGGGACCTGTACTATAGACACCGAATAGCAGAATCCTGAAAATACAAGCCCATACAACGAACTCGTATGTTCAAGAAGCATCCATATGGGAGTTTCAGTAGGATCCTTATTATAAGGACCCCAGAATAAGGTACCCCGAATGTTCGAAACGCCCCAACTTCCAGCCTGGCTGAGCAGGTGTCCCTCCTTTACAACACTCGCCATCTTGCCACCTTCCGTGCCGGAGCCGAACATGAGGTGTCACTTTGGCGCAAGCAGAGCGCGCTTTTCAGCTTTCATCGTGGCTGTAATAGCAACTATGATGAGGGTTTAGGGTTTAGGGTTTAGGCAATGCATGCTGATACGTCGCACTATCGTAGTCTAAAATCTCTCAGCCCGAAACCCTGCCAGTACACCCTAAACTCTAACCCAATCATGGGGGCTACTATCTGGTTTCTATAAGGCTTACTAAAAAGGGCTAATGTAGGGTTAGGTTGCGAGGCTGTAGCGTCCATGAAGCGTCTGAACTAAACCATGACTAACACCCTGAACCCTAAACCGGATACTGAACCATTATACTATATACGATAAAGAGCCAGCCCGGAATCCCAAACCCAAATCCACAAACATTCTGAACTGTAAGCAATGTGGGCTTAGGATTTTGGGTCTGGGTGGTGAGGTTAAACCATGCAACCATGACAAAGAACCGATCGAATGATTCCGTTCAGAAGGACAGACTAAGTCCTAGTTGTGTTTGTAATTGTGGCAGTGATCTTCAGGTGCCCTAAACCCCAAGCCCAAGACCCTAAACCCCCAAACCCTAAACCGAAGCTGCAGTGATCTTCAGGTACCCTAAACCCCCAAGCCCAAGACCCTAAAACCCCTGAACCCTAAACCGAAGCTGTTGAATCGGGGCCTTGTGGCTGGTGGCTGTTTCTGGGTCGTTCCCTAAACCCCTGAGCCTCATCCCTGACTCCCGGGCAGGGTCTGCCAGGCTGCGATCTTCAGCCAAGCTCCGAAGCACTAAGAAAGAATCCTGGAAGTAAGGTCGCGAACTCCCTGAACCCGAAACCTCAATGCCCTAAACCCTAAGGCCCCGAGGCCGTACCAAGGCCTTAAACCGCAAGGCCGTAAACCCGACCCCGGACACCTTTGCCGTTGTGTGAACGCATGGAGTCCCAGTCGGACGCGGCGACTTGCACCCAATCAAAAGCTCCCCAAAAGCAGATGTTTACCGCGAGGGATGGGTGGAGTAGCCCATATGGGCTTTTCAAAGGGCTCCCAAGCCAGCCAGAAAAAAGGCGGCGCGAGTTCGTAAACCCAAAAGTGGCGAATTCGCGAACCCATACTCAACATCCACTCTATACCTGATGTGACATGTGGTATTTGTGGCCCACCATGCCACAGCGAGCTCAAAGGCTGCAGCAAAAGATCTTGCAACAGCCAGCTCTGCTAAGTCAGCCGTGCCAAGTAGCATAACAACCAGCGATGCTGTTGCGATTATGTCAGCTCAAAGCTCTTCATCGTCGAGATCGGACGAATGAATGTGAGTAGTGCAACGGTCTACAAGTCCTTTACAGCCATCGCATTCCCCAACGACAAAGAACTCCGCGTCTGGTCTGCTGCAACAGTCACACCGTGGGACCAGTGCGCCGACATCGCGGCACGTCCAACACATAGAAGCAATCGTCAAGCGCAGTCCGCAGACGGGCAAGCTGCTCATCATTGGCTCAGGTTGTTTGACCATGCGAGATCCACCTCGCGAAAGTATCGCGAAGCAGAGAACCCCAGACACCCCGAAAAGCTTCATCGTCCGTCAGCCCAAGGCTGCTGTATGCCATCAACCGCTCCGATTTCAAGGAGTGCCTTTTCAGGCCTGAAGACCAGGGGGGTTTGGGGTGTGGGGTTTAGGATTTAGGCTTCAGGTTTTGGCGTTGGGGGTTTGTGTGGCTTTCGGAGCACCAAGACAGGGTCGTTTTGAAAGACCCGATATTCGCAGTCAGCGCTTAGGCTTTAGGGTTTAGGGCGTCAGCTCATCTTGACAGCCTGACATAGATGCTTGTTCCCTCTTCATTTCGAGTCAGGTCCAGCTGCGGTGGCCACTCTAGTGACTCTAGTGTCATCGAATGTATTGTGTGTTTCGTTTATATGCAGAGTTTCTCTCCCCAAACCCTAAACACGCATTCCATCCGCCAAACCGGTTACCTTTTTACTGGACCCTGAACCGACCGGCCCTGCAACACTGGAGGCAAGCCGAAAGGGCGGAGGCTGAGACGCTTGGTGTGCATACACCTAGATTCTAAACCCTTGGCTACAAGACGGATAAGCTATACATAGGATACCTCGGAAGAGCCAAGACGAGGGTACAATCGCACATAATATTGAAAAAGTAGAAGTGGGAATACCCTTACCCCAAGCAGACCCGATTTAAGTTTCAATGGTCTGCAGTTTTCGAACCAGGGCTTAAAGGTTCGGTGGTAAAGTTTAGACTCGAAGCTTAATGTAAGAGCTTCGTGTTCTGACTTCGAGAAATCTACCTTTCCCTCCCGGTAGATCCTTCCTGCGATGCGTAAGCCCTAAGCCGCCAGAAGCTGTAAATGCTGAGCCCGAAACCCTCCCCTAAGAGTTGCCCTAGACCTTAGAAGCTGCCCCCACCCTGTAATAGTGGTATAATAGGAATACAACAGGGCCGTAATATAATCCTATATAATCCTTGTAGTCACTACAGGGTGGGGGCAGCTTCCAACCTAGACCCCTGGATCTCTCTGAAGACCTGAGTCCTTCCTGGCTGAGGAAGTACGGGGCGCTGTTGGCCGAGGTCCGCGTTCTCAGTTCCCTGCTGGATTCTGAAAGGAGCGGTCTGGGAAGAGGAGGGTTTAGGGTTTAGGGTTTAGGGATTGGGATCCTGTAATGACTGTCTGGTGCTTAGTAGGGAATGGGAGAATGGATCCCTATAGTAGTCCCCATATAATCCCCAATTAGTAGTCTCCATAATCCATGCCCCCACTCCCTACTGAGAACCAGACAGATGTCGGGGCCTGGGTAGTTAGAATAGGTTTGGGCCTGGGGGTATATACTCTTTGTGATGAGGAGCCATAGGGAATAGCATTACTATAGGGGCCCAAATAATTACCAATAATATTTCGGCCCCTGTATTCCTATGTTACCTTGATCCGTACAGTCTCAGCCGTTCGCCGAAAAATCTACCAATGCCCGAGACTCGACTCCAAATCGAAGCCCACATCAGTAACAACAAAACTTGCTGGCTATTTGTAACCACATCGGCAGAAGGTGTAACTATAATTCCGAACTACCCATGAATCTGCAAGTGCACCAACCCTAAACCCGAAATCCGAAATCTTCGGAGTCCCGGGAGCTCGGCACCTTTGTGTTGTTCTGCGTGGCTTCAAGTTGACCCTTTGCCGCTTGGTGTTCGCGGGGTGAGTGCTTCCGATGCGGGCCGAGGCCCGGAATTGTTCAGGGTTTAGGGTTGTGCGGCTCCCTCTAAAATCTAAACTCCCTATGCCTTAAACCCTAAACCTTACACTCAATTCTTGCACCAGGAAGGATCTCGCAAGGAATGCGACGCGCGAAGTGACCTTCAAGGCAGGCCACTGCATTCTCACCGAGCCTCGTCACAGAGCTTCAGAGCTTGCTTGTGATGTTGCAAAAACTTAGTGTAGTGTTCGAGAAGTATTCCACAATATATAAACACGAAGCTGTAAACATCAAACCCAAGCCCTAAACCTGAGCTTCTGAATTGCACTGAGCTCACCGGCGAGGGACATCAAGCCCCGCAAAGGAGCTCACAAGCAGGTCTGAACCACCAGTAGTAGTAATAGTATCCCCTTATAGTCCTAGTCCTAGTTTATTTGTAGTCTGCCCCCCGCATACAGATTCCAACCATAAGTGGAGAAGTCCTTGGCTGAGTAAGGAAGGCAAAGTTCGCAAGACGCCGCAGTGGTACATCGTCGCGAGCGGCAGCGCGCGCGTCTCCAAAGGTGGGTCGCTTGATGGACATATTTGGGATTTAGGGTTTAGGGATTCCGAAAATAGGGACCCTAGTGTAGTACCCTAAATAGTAGGATCTTTGTGAAAAGGATCCCCAAATCAAGTACCCATAATTTTCGGAAACTCCCATATTGGGGAGTCCGTGAGACGCAACGAGCAAAGAACGGGGAAAGAGCTGCAAGAGGGGTCGGAAAGGGTTTGTTGGTGTTGTGAAGCACATGAAGCCACGAAACCTAAACGCTTAGCCTTGAGGCATGCCGTAACAACAAGCCCTCAAGTTGAAAATCAATCCCGCACTCCGAGCTTTGTAGATTGCCTATGAACTTCTACAGCCCATATAGGAGCCCGACTCTACCCGAATACAACTCCTTCGGAGCCCTCATGGAGCTTCTTTCGCCCAAAATCGTCCCTAAAGCCGACAACCCTAAACCCGAAACCCTAAACCCTAAATCCTAAACACCGGATCAAGGAAGTTCCTCCGCGAACTCCGGCGGGGGGACCACTTCGGTGAGCGCTCCCTGTGGCGCGGGGAGGACAGCTTCAAGACTCCCCGAAACCGGGCCCCAAACCTGAAACTCCGAAACCCAAACCTCCTAAACCCTAAACACCTTAACCGTAAACCGGCGACAGTAGCCAAACTGGGATATCTAGGGTTACTCAAACAGAACAAAGCTAATCACAGCACGAGTTTGATAAGAATAACAGTAATTTGACAATATTGTACTGATTGGCACCCTCTACTCTAGAACCTGAAGAAGCTCAGAAGCTACATCTCAAACCTACAAGCACAAGTTCGCTGTCCCAAAACACCAAAAAGCCAAGCACAGAAAATGCCTACAAGCCCCGAGAAAGAACCCAGGAAAGCCATAGAGAAGCCTGAAGCCACGAACCTTGTAAAATTTGGTTAAGCCAATAATAAGCTCTGCCACACTAGCTTTTGAAAACCAAGCCCTAAACACCTTGAAAACTTAAAGCCTTAAAACCCCAAAACCGTGAAAGCCCTAAACCCTTAACTCTCAAACCCCTAAGCCCCAAAATCCTAAAGCCCTAAAGCCCCGAAGTACTATGGTAAGCCTAAAGTAACCCTTGTAGGAACCCATATGGCCGACCTCATAGATCCCTTTACAGGGCGCCTGAGGCAGAGATCCCAATACCCCTTACTTAAGGAATATACCTTAAATCATAATATTAAGGCCTCTATAACTTAATGTATGCCTGTGAATTGTGTTTAGAAAGCGAATCAGAATATTACGGCCTCTATAATTCAAGGTATATTCCTTTATTGAGGGGTATTGGGATCTCTGGGTATCGCACAGTCCAGAGCCGAAATTCTCGAGATCCCGCAGAGGAGTGCAACGTCGTCACTGTGAACGCAGGCATCCGAGCGACCCGCATTTTCGGGGCGGAGTTTTCTCTATTTTTTTGAGGGGGTTGGGGGATGGCGGGGTCGTGGTGCGATTTTAAAAAAATATAACTATGTTTCGTTGACTTTGTTGGGAGGGGTCGTTGTTTTCTGATTTGGGCCCTTGGGGTTTAGGGTCTGAGGTTCGGGGTGTAAAGTTTGGGGTATCAACTCTTTTTTCAACCACTTTTTCATGGGAACCTTTCAAAACGGTATGTAAACGTTATGAGAACCTCAAACCTCAACCCCTACCCTGCATTATAAACTCGGTGGTACAGGTGCTGCTGGCCTGACATGCCTGTGCATCGACATCGAGGTGGATCGGATTTGCTTTCTTCTCCTGGCGTTTTCGAAAGCTTCGGGCACCCTGAGCCCTAAACCTAAAGCCGAAAAACCGGCAACCCAAGCCCTCCCAAGCCCCCAGCCGCAGACCCCGAACCTTACATCCTAAACCCTAAACCCCTGCAACGCTAAGTCCTTGAAGCCCCAAAACCACTGCAAGCCACGTGGCTCTGGTATGACCCGTCCGAAGAATGGGAACTTAGGTTTTCGGCTTCAAAGCATAATCTATTTATCGCCTATCCATTTACCTATCTACCTATCTGTCTACCTATCCATCTATCTATGTATGTATGTATGTATGGTTGAGGGTTGGCCTCTGTGTGACAAGAGTTTTCGAGCTCGAACACCCGAGGCGAGACCCGAAATTTGGGTTCCTAAAGGCTGAAGCTTGGAACCTTCCTGGAACAGGGTTCTAATTAGGGTAAACGATTTGTTATTATCATTGATACTAGCTTCTTTTTAGTTACGTTATTGTCGAGTTCTAGGTATAGCAAACGATTTAGTACAATAGCGGTATATTGTTGTGATTAGTTACTGATCATTTTTAATATTGGGTTTTTTTCGGAGTCAGGTAGCTCCAACACCTTCCCCAGCAAGCATTGCTATATTTTTTGGTTCGGAGGTCCTGAAGAGTCTTGGTTTGGATGCCTTTGCCGGGCTCGAGTGCATGGAGCAGGCCGGACACTGTATCCGGGAGTGGTGCTGCTTCAGTCGTTGTGGTCAAAGCACGTCGTCACTGTTTTTAACGCAGGCATGGTCTGCAATATCATTGGTCGTAATAGCTTCTCTCCTTCACTGTTCTGAGATGCTCTCTCGCCTTTTCGGGATGTTGTGGAATTGCCACTTGGGATCCTTGAGCATACGCTGTGGAGAAGAGGGGCAGACGTGGTTGGGTCGTAGCGGTGGCAATCTGCAAGTGCATGGGCAGGCACGCCCTGTCCTTAAAGCCTCAATTTGCAAGAGAGGCTTCTTCTACAGTCTCCCCAGCACAAATGCCAAGCCACCCTAAAGCCCAAACCGGAAATCCCCAAATCCAAACTCCCCAAACCCTAAACCCGAAGCCCTGGTCCGAAATTCCCAACTCCTACTCCCAAAAAGGGCGGTTTAGGGTAAAAGGTTTAGGGCGCTCTCCGCCAGGACGTCTGCACCCTGAAGCCCACGGGATGGCAGGAGCGATATGCTGTAGACCCTTCGGCGCTCAAGTGCCCTGGACTTCCCGGGTTTAGGGGCTTTGGGGGCTTATAGGGCTTTTCGGGCTTTTAGGGCTTTTGGGGCTTTTAGGGTTTTTAAGGTTTTTAGGGTTTCAGGGTTCAGGGTTTAGGGTTCAGGGGAAGGGACAACGGAGTTTAGAGGGTTTTGGTACGGGTCTCTTCAGATTTCAGTGTTTCTACAAGAGCTTCAGAAAGAGGGTCTCCATGCGGTTGTGATGGTAGTTGCAAAGAGGGCACGATGTTTGCCGTGACAAGCGGTAGCGGCAGTTGCTCGTCGCCTTGTTCATCTCGCTGCCAACCAGACCCCCGGGAGGATCTAGAAAGTAGATCCCCTAATTTGGGCCCTATACTACAAAGGGTGCTTTACAGGAACCCCATTAAGGGAATCCTCACAGTCATTACCTGAGATCACCACCATCACAGACCATCACCGTCATCGTATTCTCAGCCTCCTTCAGCGTCAAGCTCTCCTTAGAACCCGAGGAGCATCTTTTCACACGGGATCTACAGGAGTAGGAGACTCTAAGCGTCAGCTGGACGTTCAAACCTGAAGGATCCCGAACTGGCGCGTCAACATAGGCTCTCAACTTCTTGTGGGCCTGCTTCGCGATAGGAGGTAGCGGCATCCTAAATCCCTGTCGTTTCTATCGATGTGTGTGTCTCAGTCTCCAAAGAAGTCACCCTGTCAAAAATTGTAGAACCCTGATAAATAACTCACCGGCAGCTCAATCGAGAGCCAAAGACTACATGGTAACCCCTTGTGGAGCCCGTGTCATAGCCTGGCTGAGCCTGTATGGAAGCGTTGCAGAACAAAGTAGAGCCCTTACAGCACCCATATACAACCATGTTAGCACCCAAACAGAGCTTGTAGGAGTTTGCATGGGCTTCTCCACAGGTGCGTCAAAGTCTTGGGACAGGGCTCCTTCGGCAAGGTGGGCTCGCGGCACACACACAAGTTCAATAGAGTTCTATAAGGGTTCCAGAGTATGCGTTTAGGGTTTAGAGGTTCAGGGTTGAGGTCTAGGGTTGAGGTTTAGGGTTGAGGCTTCGATTCAAGGTAAAGTACAGGGTTGATTGCTTCGGGTGTTTTCCGATGGCTCGAGACACCCATTGCAGCCCCAAGTCGAAAAACCCGAAGCGTATTCCTTACACTCTAAACCCAAAACCCATCGTCTACGCTTCTATGAGAGCGTTTTGCATGCCTTTGGTAGTGGTCTGGGATTTAGGCTTTAGGATTTGAGTCGGTCCAGCCGAAGCCCGACGCCCTAAATCTCAAACCCCAAAGCACCAAACTACAGTCACTGAAAGGACTAGACTTGGTTTAGGAATGCCGCAGGCCTTCCAAGCCCTACGAGCTAAACCCCGACACCTAAACCCTAAAGCCTAAAACCCTAAACCCTAAAACCCTAAACCCTAAAACCCTAAACCCTAAAACCCTAAACCCTAAAACCCTAAACCCTAAAACCCTAAAACCCTAAACCCTAAAACCCTAAAACCCTAAAACCCTACACCCTAAAACCCTAAAGCCCTAAACCCTAAAACCCCAGATCCGAGCAGGTCATCTTGCAGCAAGATCCTGCAACTGGCAAGAAATATGCGCTGAAGCAGATCTCCAAACGAGGCCTCGGAAGTTTTTGCCAAGACGAAAGGGGGCGGCGGGGTGTTTTACTGGGCTCTTGTGAAGGAATTTGGTGTAAGTTAGGGGCCTATAGTAAATATCACGGTTTCCTTATCATGGTACTTAAGCTAAATTCCCTAACAAGAGCCCAGTTTAGATTTTAGGATCTAGGGCTCAAGGTTTTGTCAGAAGGCTCGGCTTCAATGTAGGGTCTGTGGGATTTAGGACAGTGGGAGCCCCACGGTTTAGGGTTTAGGGTTCAGTGATTGAGGCTTTGAGGGTTTGAGGGATCGTGGTAGTATAGGCATGGCTGGAACTTGAAATCCCTGGCAGGGAGAGCCTGTAATATCGGGGCCTTAATAATTACCACTACTATTTTGGGGGGTCCTTATTATCATTATAGTAGAAATGGCCCCAAAACCTTAAATTCTCAATTATCAAGGCCCCTATAGTATAGAATTCCCTACCAGAAGTTTTGTGGGGTCACGCCGAGCCATCGTCCGGAAATGCCCCAATTGCTTCTACAGCCGCACCCCAAAAGCCTCATAGTATCCTTAACGGAAGCCTCAACGAAACCCTTAAAGGCACCCTTAAAGAAGCCCTGATCCCTAACTGACTGTTCACCCTATCCTAGATCCGAAATCAGGCATCCGCTTGAACGGAGTGGAGCTGCATATCCGGAATGAGCGAAACTTGCACGCTATGGCCACTTGCCATGCTACAGTTCCTGCCGATTTTGCTTAGCCTTCAACCCTTCATCTTTACACTATCAGCCTCAAGTAGTTCCCGATAGGTTCCGCACGACCCGATCCCAGCCCTGGACCTTCAAACCCCCCAAACCCTAAACCTGAATTTGGATCGCCCTACACCCAAAACCCAAAACCCTAAATCCACAGCCACCGGGACCCCGAAGCCTAATCTCTAGTCAAGGCTCGGTAAACTTCTATCCAGGTCCTCTTTGTAGACGATTATCTGAAGGCTCATCCCGATAATGCGTTCCTCGGTGCCTTTTCCCCACTGGGGCCTAGGGGGATCTTTGTAAAAAGGCTTTATCATGTGGCCAACCTCGGTTTCTTCGACCTACCAAAACATACAGCATCTGCAACAGGAGCCGTTACAACCATACTTAAAACCCTTCGCGTGTTGTTTGATCCTCAGTACTTCTTAGCATTATTCCTTTGAAGGTTTACGGTCTGGGTTTTGCGTGGCCCCTGCATGGTAGGGTCGTCCAGCTTTCAGAAGCCTTTAACAACCTTTGGGATTTGGAACCTTGCAAGTACTCCTTGAGTTTTTTACGGGAATGATTTGCATGAACATCACCCTTACCATGGTTGTTTGCGTGCTAGAGTATTTACCATTTAATGTCAGTACCACCTTATATGATCTGTAGAATAATGCGGCACTGTGTCAAACAACTCACTTCTAACCGGTTTTCGACCAGAGAGCACAACTATTGCTCAGGCGCCCCCGCACTCAACTGAAACCCTTGGAAACCTCATAAGCATTCGATGATACACGGAGCAGGCCTTCGGCTCTGCATACGATTTAGGGTTTAGGGGTGAGTGGCTTTGGGCACGGGGTTTCCTTGAAGGGTTTAGGGCCCAAGGTAGGAGCCGAAAAGTTGGAAACCCAGTAGCCTCAATCCTTAAGAGAAATGTATGTGGAATCCTAGCACTATTTGTCCTTACTACAGTTTCCACCTTTTTGGGGTTTACCCTAGGGTGTGAGCCCTCCACGTCAAGCCCTCATCCTAAACCTTAAACCCCTGAACCCTAAACCGTAAACCGTCCGAGACCCTCCTCAAACGCTGCAGGCGAACAGCCCGTTCATCGTGCACCTGCATGCCTCCTACCGGGACGAGCTCTTCGTGTTGCTGGGACTGTTTAGGGTTTAGGGTTCAGCGTTCTGGGTTTAGGGTTTAGGGTCTGCGTAGAGCAGTTCGATTCGCAGGGGTTTAGGATCGAGTGATATCTGGCCGATGACTTGTTTCAGCGCTCTAAGCTGGAAAGGCAAGGCTCATACCTTCACCCAGTCGTTTGCTAAAAGTACGCAGGGGCTTGACGCCCAAAATATATAACCCGGAACCCTAAACCCTACACCTTAACCCAAAGCCTCAATCTTAAACCCTGACCCTAAACCCGAAACCCTAAACGCTAAACTGAACCCAAAAACCCCAAACCCTCAAACCCTAAGCCCTCAACCTTGAAACCGGAACCCCAAAACCTTCAGCTCCCAGCCAAGTAGGCGTAGGGCTGCGAGTGATTAGTGGCAGTGTCCCCCAAAGGGGCATTGAAGTTTTTTTGGGTGTTGGGTATCCATCAAGAGGGTTTCATGGCGTTTGTCGGGATTTGGGCTGGTTAGCAATAATCTCACTAAAAGCCCCTTTCGGTTGTACAGGAATACATAATGTACACCAAAAAACCTGTGCAAATTGGGTTTTGAGTTTAGCATTCGGGTCTATGTTTCGCCAGAAAGCAAGTTTCCACGCCCCCGCCCCAACGGTAGATCCTGACCATGCACCTGAAACCCCATTTCCATAGCTCTGAACCCTCACTTCCGCTTCCGACAATCTCCCAGAAGCCGAACGATAAGGAACCCCGACATGGTTTTGGTAATTATTTAGGCCCTTATCTTGCTCAGGTACATGCTCATCGAGTGTGCCGAGGGAGGCTCTTTGGAAGATGTGTTCCTCGGTCCTTCAGCTTGTTCTTCTCGGGTTTGGGCTGTAGGCTTTTCTTCTTCGGTCTTTTGCGGAGAATTGCCCGAAGGCCAAAGCCCCCAAAACAGCGAACGTCTAGACTTAGACCATCAAAACCCCCAAACCAAACCCCTAAACCCGAAACATTCCCGGCCTCGTGAGAGTCAGGTATTCGTGCAAACTTCCTGTCATGAGGCTCATGAACATAAGGTAGGTAGGTTCCTTTTTGGACAGGATCTCCGCCATGTAATGATCTGCATTCCCGGCTGTCCCTAGTTTTTCAGACCTTTAGTATGGGCTCCGCGTGGTCACATAAGTTTAGGAAGTGCTATGAACCATTTTTATGGACATGTACGACACGCCCTTCGAGACTCTAAGCTCTAAAGCCCCAAACTTTCAAACCCCAAGACCCCAAAATGCTAAATCCAAAACCTTAGAACCCCAAAGCCCCAAACGGACCTTTCTCGCACCCGTAGGGGAGCCCATTATAGAACCCCAGTACCCAAACAGGCTAAATCCAAAGCCCAAGAACCCTAGACCAACCTGTACGCAGATGCCTTGAAGGCGCCCGTTACCCTTTATGGAGCCCTCGTTGACAACGCAAGGATCGGCCATCGGAGGGCCAACCCCGCCGCCAACATGGAGCGGTGGTCCGAGGTGAAACAGCCTGAGGGTATTACGGGTGGTTCGGGGATTTAGGGATTTTGGGGGCTGTGGGTTGAGGTATCGGGGTCTGGATTACCGTGTTCCCTAGTTCAAAGTTTAAAGCAAAACCTAGAGTCGAATTACAGCTGAGCAGACTGGGAAGGGATACATCGTCCAGCATGTTTTGTGAATTGGCTGGAGTAGTGGTGATTAGTATAGTGCTTACAGTAAACCCCCTTTTAGTAACCCTTGACTTTGATAAGGGACCTTATTTGGGGTCCTTTATTGATTGATCCCATAATGTAGTTCCCGTATTGCAGCCCCAAACGCTAAACTACCTTAACAGGATACTAGCCCTTAAAGTAATCCTTATTCTAGATCCCTTGTTATGAATCCCCGAAGGTTTATTGACAGGGGCACTCCTTCTACCCTAAACCCTAAACCCCCAAGCCCTAAACCCAAAACAAAACTTAACCCCTAAGCTCCTAAACTCTTTTTGACAGGAGCTCTCCTTCTACGCCGCCTGCATCGTCGAGGGCCTGGGCCACTTGCACGAGCGGAAGATCGCCCACCGCGGCCCGGAAGAAACGATCAGAGCTACTTAAGGGGTTTAAGGGTTTAGGCTTTAGGGTTGAGGCTTTAGGCTTTAGGGTTTAGGGATTTAAGGGTTTATGCATTAGGCTTTACGGGCTAGGGTTTAGGCTATAGACATTAGGCCTTTAAGATTCAGGCTTTAGGCTTTAGGATTCAAGATTTAGGCTTTAGGATTCAGGGTTTAGGATTCAAGATTTAGGGCTTAGGGAGCGCTCCTTGAGGTGGTTTAGGGTTTAGGGTTGAGGATTGTTTTTTTTGTTACTTCAAGGGTCTCCGGTTCGGCGTGTATGTACGGAGAAACCCGAAGCCACATAAAAAAGCACAGTAAAACTATCATAGGAATAGAAACAAGCCCTAAATCACAAACCCTAAGCCCAGAACCTAAAGCCCACACCCCAACCCCTAAATCCCTAAACCCCTAGACCCCTAAACCCCTAAACCCCTAAACCCTTAACCTTTGATTCCCTAATTCCCCAAACCCTAAACCCTAAACCCCTAAACCTTACAGTAGCCCTAAACCCAAACCCTAAACCCCTAAAGCCCCAAACCCCAGACCCTAAACTTCAAACCCCGAAACCTTACAGTAGGAATGCAGTAGGAGTATCCTAACCAGCGAAGGAGATCTGAAGCCTGGCAACGTGCTCTTGGACGGGAGGCCGTTTTCGGTCTTGTAAAGGGTTTCTTAGAGCTTATTTGGTACATTTCGGTTTGTTTTTTTTTAGAATCGTTCGGGTGTTTAGATTTCTGGGGTTTGCTGCGAAAGGGTGCCTTGGAACTGTTCGATGCGGCTTTTGTTTCACAGGCGGACTGCTAGAGGAGTTAGTGTGGTTCAGGGCTCAGAGGTTGCTACAATTGTCACGCGCCTCAGTTTAGGATCTCGAGCTCCTAGACGATGGCATGTTCTTGTGCTGATCCAAGATGGACTCGGCATGGAGCAATTCGTTCTGCTTTCGCGGTTTGTGCAGCTCATGCGACAAGATGCAGCCTTAACTGCAACCGCCATAAATTTCTTAAGCCCTTAGCATCCAGCCTCACATCCTCAAACCCTCAAAACTCAAAAAACCCCTAAAACCAAAGCCTTGACGTTAACCTTAAAGCCTTGCAGGGGCTATGCCAAGATTTGCGATCTGGGCTTTGCACGGTTCGTGCTCCGGAAGACTTACACCTTCCTGGGGACTCCTGTGCCTTTGTCGAAAAAGTTGGGGTGTGACAGGTGTATAGTTCGCCAAGTTAAGGTCCGTTTTCAGGAACCCCAAAAGAAGGAAGCACCCCTGTAAAAGGATCCTAAAAGGGATCCCAATTTAGAGAGCTACCCATGCAGGGGCCGTGGCAATCAGTACTACTATTGCATAGGATTCCCCCATGCAAATACAGCATACTTAGTTAGTCCAATAACTCGGGCGCCTACATCAACCCTAAACCCTAAACCCAAGAGGGTTCAAAGGTTGGAGCTTCGGGTGTAGGGTCACGAGTGTTGGCTTTGAAACGTTGAGGAGTTGAAGGTTCAGGTCTTTGGGTTGACGGTGGGGTTTCGTCTTAGGCGTATGTTGCGGTTCTTTGGCTGCAGGGCACTTTAAGAAAGCTAGGTGATGGGTGCTGCCCTCGGCCCGAAACTCTTCACACCAAGCTCCGTTGTACCACACCAGGCCCCAGCTGAGGAGTGAAAGATAGTGAAAGGACCTTGGATGGTACGATCCTTCTTTTACAGACTTTAGTGCTCAGTAGAACCTTTGCATAGATGTTCACACATCCCAAACGGGATATACAAGGAGTACGCCCGAAACCCTAAGCCCTCAACCCGAAACTCTGCGGCATAGGCAGGACCCGAAAAGCTATCTGTAAAAAGCACTATGGGGTACAACCCTCGCGAGACGATGCAACACCCAGAACAATCCACCACGCCCAAAGCTCTTAACACAGGGTTTCGGGTTTAGGTTTAGGGTTCACGCCTTTGTAGAACCCAAATCCCCCTAAACCCCTACACCCCCTCAATCCCTGAAGGAGTACATGGCCCCGGAACTCTTAGACTTTCCCCACGAGCACGACCAGCGGGTGGACTGGTGGGCTCTAGGGGTCCTCATGTTCGAGCTGATGCGCCTCGGATTTAGTCGGATCTATGAGGGGTCTATACCGGGTTCGATAAGGGGGCTATAAGGTTTCGAGAAGAGCTATAAGAGCTACTATAAGGGCTCACGTTCGAGCTCATGTGCCTCGGATTTAGGAGCTTAGGGCTTCGGGTTTGCGGTCTAGGATGCACCTGAAGTTCGGAAGAATCCGTCGCATGATATCAGGTAGATGCCGTAGTTACGGGGTTTTGGAGTATCTGAGCACAAACCGCAGTCCCTAAGTTTCCGGAGCCTTCAATTGGCAGTTGCGTGCCGTGTATGCCCGGCTCATAGATGTCGATTTACAAACCTCGTTGGAGCAGCTTTACATTCAGCTACAGTGAAGCAAGAGTGTAGGGCTTAAGTGGGGTCCCATTCGGGTTGGGTTCAGGGTTTTGGGGTTACCGCTAGCTCGCTTCACCTCAGCTTGAAGCCAGCCTAACACCCGTAGCCTCAAGCACCGAAGTCTCTACTTCGAGCTGTACAGGGTTGTGCCAGCAACCCGTGAACAAGAAACTTTGCACTGCTGTACACCTCCAAAGCAGCTGAAACCCAAGTGTAAACTCCAAGCTCTAAGCTCTAAACAGTCGAAAGTCTTATCCTTGAGCCCGGGGCCCTTTACCGAAAAGCCATAGCCTAGAGCCCAACCCTCACCTCCAAACCCGAAAGTTTTCAAGCCCCACAGGTCCGGACAGACTCCTTGGCACGCCGGAGACACGCAGGCCAGTTTTGGGAAACAGAGCTGGTTCTTGCCGTTTTTGGCACGATATCAACACTACTTAAACGAAGCACTGTAAGAATCTGTGCAGTATACCCTAAAGGCATTTTTCAAGGCAGAGGGCTCCCCTTCCCCGAGCCGTACTTTACAGTCCCCAACACCTTATCTTAGGAGTAGGGTACGAAACCTGTAACCTTTGCGGGGGTAATATGTCACCTGTATAGTCCCAAGGGCTGATTAACCGTCGGTTCCTCTAGGATACGGGACAAGTCAGAATTCTAGATATTGAGGCCAATTTTCCTAAACCCCTAAACCCCCAAAGCCCCGAAACCCCTAAACCCTAAGGGCTAAACCTGCATCCAGTTATTGAGACCCCTTTCCCTACATCCCTAACCTCTAAACCCTACTACGAGGAGACCCTCCTACCAATGCTGAGCCCTCGCAGTCACCTCCAGTACCAACCAACGCGGCGACTCCGAGTACCACTGTGGATGTACCAGACCATAATGGTCCGCAGTCATCGTCGCCTGTGGCTGGGATTACACAACGTTGGGGTGTCCAACGACCAGGGGTGGATCGGTGGCATCACCCTAATGGCTCAGTGCGCTGCCGCCTTCGCGAACGAGGAGGGGAAATCAACCAGTCACCTACCGCACCTCCCGCGTCTTCGTTCAGCATTGAGGGTGTTGTCCAACATCCTGAAGGCCCCGCTCTTAAAGCTCGCACCTTTTATGGTGATCCTTTCGAGGTATGGGCTTCTGCAACCTCTTCGTTGCCGATGGATAACACCAGTACCACAGCTGGTGATGGTAGTCTTGGAGATTCCGAAGAGGGCTGGTCGTCCTCCTCTGGATCGGCGAGCTCATCCGATGTTGGATTCTATCGTCATGGTGTATGGCAACCCAGACCCCGCACCGCAGCAGAGCTGCGCGCTCACCAAGGTGGTGGAGGCTCGGTTCGAGCTGAACGTAAAGCAGCCCGCATGGCTGATTATATGGCAGGCACATGGAAACCGGCTTGGTTGAAACAATATGCGCGGGACAAGGCAGCACGCCAGGCGGCGATGGCTACCGAACCGTCTTCATCCACTCCGACCTTGAATCCTCCCTGTACACCCTCGGCGTCCTCGTCGGAAGCGATGGCAGACCAGTCACCGGCACAGATGGATGACACCACGACGGACTGGAGTTGGACTGGTTGGTGGGAGTCTGGGGACAACCAGAACACCTGGACCTGGAGGGAGGACAACAGTTGGGAATGGTGGTCCTGGAGCTCTTCAACCTCTTCTTCCACCACTACAATCAATGGCACTGTACGTGGTCACATTGGTGGGGTGACTTTCTCTGGGACATCTATCCGGCTATGGGTTGACTTTGGCCAGTCGCTGTCCCTCTTCACAACTACGACTTCTACCAGTACACTGAATGAGGTTGAGATGCCCCCGGCGCTGCCCCCCAATGCAGGCCTCTTCCCGGACGTCTTCCCCATCGATCTAGACACTCATGGGAGGATGAGTATCACTAACGGTGAAATCGCTACCCTCCAAGAGTATGGAGTCTCACAAGCACATATTCGCAGGATCTCAGACATGTTAGATTCCCTGGATCGCCAAGAACGTGCTGGCGTTGGCCCTGAAAGCCGCTGGGCCTTCGAACGATATGTGCAAAGAGCGGAAGAAGGAGCGGACGCCCAGCAAGCAATCCTTCAAGTTCTCAGGCGTCGCCTTCTGCCTCGTGGACTCCTACCTGTGACCAGGGTCCCGCGTACAGAGCAGCTGCGCTGGAGAATTTTCGCCTGGGTTCGACAATTCATCCCGATCTTTCTTGACAATCTTGAAAATCACCTACGTACTCCTCTGCAACCCCATGAAGGAGAGGTGAGCTCCTCCAGCAACGAGGGAAGCTTGCACCGCAATCGTAGTCGTTCGCCCAGGCCATCGATTAGGGGTGAAGTCAACTTGGATGATGTTGTGGAGGCAGTGGCTATGGAAGAAACTGGTACGTCGGCCTCGTCTATCCCGCCTGATTTCCCGGTTCATCTTGCTCCTACTGACCTACAAGGCCTCTGGCGTGAACCGGAGGAGAATACAACTCTACCAGAACCGTCTCCAACCGGCTCAGGAAATCCCATCACCATGTGCCCTCCCAGTTCGTCGTCCACTACGACTTCTACGACCTCCGCTGGGCTCCAGCTTCCTGGACCACACACAGCGGAACTTGATGGTGATAACTGGGATGAGAGTGTCCTCATGCAATATGGGTTGACCTCCTGTGGCGTCGCCTCGCTCTCTACGACGACCTCTACCGGTGCCCCGACCACTCTGTGGAGTTCTTCTTCGACCTGCTGCACTTCGTCATCATGGTGGAGATCTTTGCCCTTGTGTTGCACTTTGTCTACCCCGTGGTGTGCCCCGCCGAGCTCCTCGAGCAGCTGCTCGCTCCTGACGGTTACCTCTACGTCCACGACAACGACACACCTCACCACGGAAGACGCAGTCCGTGATGCGGTCAATCACCAACTGGTGATTTCTGCGGAGGCGGATGTTCCTGAACTCCTGAGGCGACTCCTGGTCCACCAGCGGCGACTACATCGACTGCTTCACCTGACGCAGATCGCCTTGGATGAGGCATTACGTTGGCTGCATGTACCTGCGCCTGCTCTACCTCTCAATGCAAATGTGCATGAGCGCCGCATCTGGGAGGCCATTGTTCGTGAAGCTGACCGTGGTTCTCGTCCGTCAGAGGGGGTGTCGTCAACTTGGGTCAACTCACCTGCAGTTCTCCTCCAACCGGGGTTCCCGTCGACTTTGCCTGCAGTGGAGCAAGCACTCCCGGGACTTCCAGAACACGCGTGGGCATCCTTTCGCCGCAGGGCTTGGAGGCACTATATGGAGGACCTCTTCCAGCGTAGTGGACGTGACGTCCCTCGTGGTCGTTGGCCTAGCCCGGCTGATGAGGACCTCTACCTCATTCAGACCGACCCGGAGCTGAACGTGTCTAACTGGCCGCCACTGGTACCGCGCCCTCTTTCCGCTCGTGAACATGCGCGCAGTGGCTCTCGTCGTCGTCAGCACGTCCCTCGACCAGACCCTCTGTTGGTCCCAGCAGGTACAAACGTGCTGCTGGAGGGAGCGGTTGCCTTTGGAGGCTCACAGGCGTCTGCAACACCTGGGGCTGCTCCTTCTGAAGTACCTGCACTTCCTGCCGAAGTTCACCGTGCTGGACTCCGTCGGCGTTCTGGGCTCCGTCGCCGTTCTGCGGTTGCTGCACATCCGGGAGTACCTCTTCGAGCGGCAGGTGGAGTAGGGACAAGACGACGTCATGGAGCTGTGCGTTCTGACCGTCGTCGCGCGGTTCGAGCTCGTCGTCAACGTACACGGGGAGGTCGTGATAGGCATCGTGAGAGAAGTCGCAGCCGCGATGGCTCGTTGTAACGCTCCGCCTTGACCTCGTCTCCGGCTTCGGTGAGTGTGTTTATGAGCGTGGCACTACTAAGCGAGGGTTTTTCTGTCTGTTTTGGTGTACGCCTCTTGGAGGCCGGCACTCAGACCTGCTGCCAGCGGAGAAAGGGCCACTACACCTTAAAAAAAAAAAAAAACCCGTCAACCCATAAACCCTAAGTACTGAGACCCCTATACAGTTGATGATATAAATTACCTTAGTGACCCTAGACTATAGGAAATGTGGTATAATCCTTATTATTAAGGGTAATGTAGGATTCATATCATGAACGGTAACCCTGCCGCCAGGCAGATGCACCGTACACCGTTCGGCGCAGCCAGCAGGCCCGGGTTTCTACTCTGTGATTCCCTTGTGGGTGAGTTGGCGATTAGGCTGGGTCTGGGGTTTAGGGTCTAGGGTTTGGGGTTTAGGGTTTCGGGTTCAGGGTTTAGGGGTGGGGCCCTTTTCCAAGAATTGACAGATGATGCAGAGCCGAACATTTGAAAGCCACGCCTACAAGCTGATAGCCCTTGTGTCCCACTCTAAACCCTAAACCCTAAGCCCTTTTGTCTTGCAAGCTCCCTCATCCGACATCCGACAGTCCTACGAGACCCCAAACCCGAAACCCGAACCAACATCAAGAGACCTTCCGTTGAGCCGGCTCCTCTGAGGGTTCCTCTAAGGGCTCCTTCAAAGGGCTCCTCTCAGGGTTCCTCTAGGGCTTCCTCACAGGGTTTTGCTAAGGGTTCCTCTCAGGGTTTCTATTATCTTAGGGCTCAGTCGGGAAAGCTTGAATACAAAATACGCCAACATCCCAAACTTTTCCCGTAGCCTTAAACCATAAGCCCTGAACCCTAAACCCACAGAACCTTCTGAACCCGAAGCCCTAAACATAAACCCTGAACCGAACCACCTCGTGCGGAGGCCAAGCCATTTCCCCAAAGGGATCTTCCACGGGCCGCTTGGTGGAGGGGATCTTGGAAGTTTAGGTAGGGTCTAGGATTTTCGGACTAAGGTTTTTGTGGGTGAAGGGCTGTCAGGGCTATACGATTCAGAAGTCTGTTGCCAACTTCATTGGGGGCATAGAAAGTCTACTGAGATCACCCACGTTGGTGTCAGTTGGTGTAAGTCAGTGTAGCTGTCTCCGTATCATGTTTGCACTTGTCTGTGTTGTTTGTGGCTCGAGAAACCCGAGCCTGAGAAAATCGAAGATGGCCACTGAGTAGTGGTTTTCCCACGTCAGGAACCCAAATCGAAGAATCTACGCCAGAGCTGCTGAGCCAAGAGTGCGGCCATCCTACGACGCAGACCTTACTCAGTGCGCAACCGATAACATCTGCACTCCTAAACCCCCAACTTCACGTAATCTCCAAATCAGTGATTAGCTCATGTCCCAAACCGTGCTGCTTGCCTTGCTGTACAGTGCATTCTGGGAAAGCTTCTATGGTGTTCATATATCCTTAGTCGTCTAACCCTAAATCGCAAACCCCAAAAGCCGCAACCCTGAACTCAAATCCAATCCTCCAAGAATTTTTGGCAGCCGAGGAGACACCTCAAGTTCCTTGGCCTAGTCGTATGGGCGGTCCGCAGAGTTAGGGTGCCGATTCCAGGAGCTTTCTTTGGTGCAGGTTTCGGATATGAGGGGGAAGCTGCCAAACTGGCGATAGAAGTCAAAGAGCTCCTGACCAAGACCTTGCTGTCCGACGTGCATACCTTGAAGCCAGCAATGCCCTGCCTCTGAATGTAACGGTACCACAGAGTTTTTACCGCAGGAGGTTAACTTCCGGGCAAGCAAGTTGTAGGGTCAGACTTAGGGACCGTTCCCCGTGTCCGACCGCCGTTGTTGTGGAATTTCGGCTCCATGGTGCAGTGCAGCATGATAGCACGCTCCAGCAGACAGTGCTGAGCCATGTGGGGTCATGCAGTATATCTTGACATGTGAGGACTGTGTGGTTCTGAATGTGTATTTAGAGACCCTCTCGCAACGGAGCTGTAGGTTCTGTGCATGATGGAGGACATCAGTCGTTTTGGGCCTATGACCTGGCTGAATCATCGGAAGAGCCTGCCTCTTCCCAGCCCACAGTCGACGGTACCATGTTCCAGCGGTTGCGGCTACAACATGCAGACCGAAACACTAAGATTCTTCTGCCAGAACATGGCTTGTGGCAGAAGGAGTTCCCCAAACGCAGTTCCAGCTTCTGGATTGCTGGCGGTGCTGGTGTCACTGAGAAGAGCATCTGCGATCAAGCTGCGCGAAGTTCCCAGAGTGCGTGGTGCGTGTTTGGTATGTTGTTCGGCCAAGCGCTCGCGCTCGTTTAGCGCAAGTTTCACGGAGCTGTTAGTGGACGCAGATGTCCACAATCAAGCACACATTGAGCAGGTGCTTTCTAACGTGCAGTCTTGGAGCCGCGCCTTTCGTGGACAAGTCTTTGCAGCGAAGAGACTGAAGAAATGGAAGGGGTTCTTCGAAGAACATGACCTTGCTTTTCATCCAGTTTCGCCTACGGGGACGCAAAGAGATCCCGTTGATGATATGATAATTGGCTGCATACAGTCGCTGGCATTGGACCCAACTGTCGACTGCATCGCAGTGCTGACTTCGGATACCGACTTTGTGGAGTCCTTAGTGCAAGTAAGGACTTCCGGTACAGATGTGCGCGTTTTTATACCGGAGGGATTGCGGAGCACTATCATGAGGTATGAAGACGCAGGCCTCACTGTCATCCCAATCAGAAGAACCCATGACATCGCGTACACTGTCAAGGCAACTCTCCATGCAGACGGTCATGGCTGCCTGCAGCAGTGTGACCCACTGCAGCAGGCAGCATCGCTGAATCGTGAGACGGAGATGCTTTGCAATTTTCTGACAAAGCACGCCTACAGGCCACCCGAGGGTGCCAGGCTGATTCCTTGCATAGCCAAGTTTTGGTTCGCAAACTCCTTGGGCGATCTTACAGTTTTTCCCAACCAGTGCGCCATTCAGGCGCTGTACAAGACAATTCGACAAGCCTCGCCTGCAGCGAAATGGACCGATGATCCTGGAACCTTGGCCTTCCTCTTTCCCATGGGAACGGCACCGCGCTCCAAGCTGAAGAGACGGCAGCTTGGAGGGGCGCGAGCAAGCAAAATTGCGAAAGGACCAGGTCCTTCAATGATAGAAGATTCCCCAGACCTTGCACAGCGAATCTTGCGAAAGCTGGGCTACTTGGACGACAGCTTCAACTCAGACCTTGTAGAGGCTTTGCAGGTGTTCGTGAATAGTTCGGAGAACAAGAGACTGTTGAGAACGATTGGAGCCATCCCTGATTTGAGAGATGCCGATTCCGCGATGGCCACTACGCTGAGGCAGGCATTCCTGTCAAGCGGGGTAGATGGCTCATGGCAGCAGGCGCCATCGGACCGGAACGTCCGCCAACTACTGTTGCAGCACCGGTTGTTGCCGAAGTCCGCTTCAAAGGGTGATGTCTTCAAAGCCATGCAGCAGTACGCCCGGAAAGAGTCATTGGAGACCATGAAGACCTACAACGGACTTGTTTGGCGGATTGTAGCTTCAGTTAACGCCAAAGATCCCTGCCGCAGAGATGTCGTCAGCCCGTAGCCGGACGGTCGTCGTACCGGTTGGCCAGCACCTTCTCGAAAGACAGTTCGATGTCATGACCGAAAGCCAGCCATCACACCCACCCCTTGTTCATTCTCAAGCACAAAGATTTTCGTGAGCGGGTCTTCGGCATTAACGGGAGATGCTGCGGCATACATGGTTGCAGCCAAACTGGCATCGGATCACTGCTTCATTCGTCATTCAAGACGTACGGGCATTTGCCACATGACTTCCAGGTTGTAATGACACATCCTTGAAGCCCGAAACGCTGATTTGGATGCCGGCTTAGAGTGTTACAGGTTGTGGTTCAGGTCTGGGTTTGGGGCCTAGGAGCACGGGATCGGAAGGGATTAGGGTTTAGGGTTCATTTTTCAGGGTTTGGGGTTTTGTTCTTCGTGGAGCTGTGCTGGAGCATCTGCAGAAGCGACCTCGGATTGTTGAGACCCCTCGCCTCTCTCTGCTGCGCGTTGCGACTCCGCGCCCGAGGCTGCGATGAGCTTCACGGTGGCTTCCTGGCCACAGCTGAAGAAATCTCCATTGTGGATAATTGGATTTTCCGGAACACTATTAGAGCTGGTACGGTCACTATAGACAAATCTCAAACCTCAGAAGCCCAACGCCACCGAATCCTTACGGAGACTGCGAATCCTGAGCCCCCAAAACCCGAAGGCCACAAATTCGAAACCCCCGGACCTCACACCCTGAATGCATGGAATCCATGAATACCTGAGCCCTGAAATCCGCTAGTTTACCCTCAATGCAGCCAAACACCATAAACCTCACCCGCCCGCATGAAGCCCGAAACCTTCAAGCCCCCAAACCCAAACCTCCCGCCCCCGGACCTCGAAGCACCCAAAAAGCTTCAAGCCTCATGTGACCCTCGGAGAAGCCTTAATATAGCCCATGAACCACGACATGCCTTCGCAACTTCCTCCAGGCCTACAAAACAGCCCAGGACCTCATGACGCTACACCTTAAACCCCTAAACCCTAAATCCTAAGCCCGTAACTCCCCTTAACCATAAAATACAAAAAAGCCCAGGCCCTAAAGCCTAAACCCTAAACCCTAAAAGCCCTAAAGCCTAAACCCTGAAAGCCCGAATCCAGAAACCCTGAAATCCTTAAACCCCTAAACCCGAAAACCTAAACCCTAAACCCTAAAACCCTAAACCGTAAAACCCTAAACCCTAAAACCCTAAGCCCTAAAACCCTAAACCTTAAAACCCTAAACCCTAAAACCCTAAACCCTAAAACCCTAAACCTTAAAACCCTAAACCCTAAAACCCTAAGCCCTAAAACCCTAAACCCCTTCCCGAAAGCGCCCAGGACCTCATGACCCCCTCGCCGGACCGGCGGCTCGGCTCCGGCGGAGCTCAGCAGGTCCGAGGCCACAAGTGGTCCGGGACCCGGCGGGTTTGGGGGAAGTAGGATCCTTGAATACAGGGTTCTTTAAGGGTGCTCCAAGGGTGGGAAGTACCCAGAGTTTCCAATACCAAGGAAAATACCTTAAATGATAGGGGCCACAATATTATGATTTAAGGTACATTCCATAATCCAGGGGTATTGGGATCTCTGAGTAGGATCCTTCAAGGATTCCTTTAAGGGTGCTATAAGTTTTACAAAAACGGCTTAGGGGAAGTAGGATCCTTCAAGGATTCCAGGGACAGGAGAAAGGGACTTAGGGTTGAGGGTTTAGGGTTGCGGGTTTGGGGAGTTAGGGCTGTAAGCGTTCTGTACGGATTTCTGCAAAGGTCCTAGAAGCCGGAGGGCCGTAAAGTTTAGGGCTTGCGGGTTTCGGGCGAGGGATGTGGGGTTCAGGGCGTAGGGCTTAGGGCTACTACTGTTCTCATCGTCATAGTTGCTATAGGTTGTTCAGCGCGCCGTCAGTGTTATTCCTCAAAATGCCATTGCCGTTTTGCTTGCAAAGTTGACGCCTGGTTGTTGTTGCTGCCAGACATGATAGCAGTATCAATACTACTATAGTTTCTTCTTACTCTTATTGCCATCCCCGTCCTCATTCTCATCCTCATCACCATCCCCGTCCTCGTCCTCATGCCCATCTTCATCCTCCTCCTCCTCCTCGTCCTCGCCCTCCTCCTCTCCTCCTCTTAGCATCATCAGCATCGTCTGCATCGTCAGCATCATCAGCGTCAGCATCCGCATCAACGTCAATATCGGCATCACCATCACCCGCATCTGCATGATGACCGCCATCCGAATCATCACTGTCTTTCTTCTCGTTCTTCTTGTTCTTTCTGAAGGTTGCGATTTTATACGGACCTTCGCAGCACACTTGAGGTTCGATCCTGGGCCCATAGACCCATAAATCCCTCAAAGCAGCTCCCTGCAGCCCTGGACCGCCAAGGTTTGAGGAACAAGGCTTTGACTTCGATGAGCTGCGACGCTTGTCTTGGATGTTCGCACGGGCTATCAGGGCGTAACAGGTGTTGTGGGTTTTACGGCGTCTTGACGGGTAGTTCCAGTCCTCTAGTGTCATTCCGCTCAACGGGCACGTGCTGATTTGCAATGGATGGGGGGTTCGTAGGTGCTACTGGCTTCAGTGCAATGAGTGTACAGTAGTAATCCTTCAAGATGTCGCAGTTGGACTTGTTCCGCAACCCTCGCGACCTCGTATCCAAAATCCGCAGCCATGAACAGCATGAGCGCGGACAGCGCCCCTGCGGATTTCTAGCATTCTAGGCAGGGTGCACTGTAGATCCACTGAATAGCCCCAAACCTTGAATCCCTAAAGTAGATCCTGAAAGCTGAAGTGCTGTCGTGCTTCTTTTTCAGGCCCAATAGCTCCGTCGCAAACACAGACGCTGAAGGAAGGGGAGCTTAGGAAGTAGGTTGTGAGTGAAATTGTCAGCAGGAAAACCCCACTTCGGGTACCTGCGGACCCAGTCGTAGCCACCTACTTACTCGGCATTGTGTTGAAACTATGCATGCTTTTTTCGCAGACGACAGCGCTTGGCAGAGCGGAAGATCTGAGAATCTTCGGAGCCAAGCGCTTCCTGCACATTTTGATGCTCAGATGCTCCAAGGTCCTTGCACTTCATACCGTATACCCTAGAGCCCTAGAGATCACATAGGCCTACGATGCCGGTCGAACCCGGAGCTCCAAGAGGGGAGAATCTGTTTTGTTGTCTTCTCGCTCTCCTCCCCGTCCCTCTCCCGCTCCGTCTCTGCTATAGGGGCCTAATTACCAATACTATTTTGGGCTTTGCCTTTCTATAACTATACTTAACTATAGTACAATGGACCCAAAACCCTGTTCTAATTATTAAGGCACCTGTCTCTTCTCGCTCTTTGTGAAGTCTCTCTGCTTGTCTCGGTCCACGGTCCGTGGTCCTCACCGAGGAAAGCAGGAGATTCCTCCGCCTCGAGACAGGCCAAGTTCGCACAAGGGTCCCTGTACGGCTTTCACAGAAGGGTTCCTATGTAGGTTCCCATACATGCTCCTTTAAGGCTTCCTTTAAGGGCTCCTTGAAGGGTGGGCTCCCGGAGGACCAGGGAAAGACGTCCATTAAAGGTCTTGGGCTCAGGCTTTTTTCGGGACTTCTGAGGCAAGGCGAAGCTGTGGAAGGGCTGAGAATAGGGTGTAGGGCCCAGGGTTTAGGTTTCTAGGCCGAAACCCTAGGCCCTAAACGGCTTGGGGTTTCAGAAGTTTCTTAGTAGCTGAGTGGATGCACTTTACACTTTTTGGGATAATATTACCCACTATAAAACGGAAAGTGTACACTCTTTGGGGCGTATGAATTCAGCAACTAAGGTTGAATTAAGGTTGCAAAGTTAATCGGTTTGAGACCCGGGGCTTCCAGGATCTGAAGATGAAAGTTAGGCGACCAAACTTCCCTACCCCCCACTGAGCACAGACGGGGGTCTGGGGATTTTTACTTGCCCTTTGAGGCCCGAACCCTCCGAAGATTCTGGATTCTAAGCGACCTAATCTACTCCCGGATGGGCAAGCTTAGGAGTCAAGCTTAGCTCAAACACTACAGTTCAATTTGCTCCAAGCCGAGCAACCCTAAACACTAAACTGCCTAAACCCAACACACTAAGCAGCCTCCCTGAAACCTCCTCGAACCTTAAAACCCTCGTCGCTTACTGAAAGCCACCCTAAACTGCCGGAGTTCAAGGTTCAGGTTTACGCCATCAGCCCTCCTCAGCAGGAGTTACTAGTCATTCCGACCTCTACCCTATGAAAGAACCCTTGCGGGAATATAGCGGCCTTAATAATTTGAATAGGGAATTGGGGTGAACCCCCCAAAACCCCCTTGTATACAGGAACCATCTAAAGGAACCCTATTCTAATTATAAAGGCCTCTACATGAAGCTAGTAACCCTAAACCCTAAACCCTGTGAGAACTGTTTCGGGAATCCCATAAACTCGCAGGTGGGCCCGACGCTCGTCGAAAGCGCCTTCCTCGCGATCGATGAGTCGACTGTACTCCAGGGACTATTCCAAGGAATCCTTGCAGGCGCGGTTTGAGGATTTTAGAGGGTTTCTGCGGTTTGAGCGTCTTGAAAGGTTGTTGATGGCTTTGCTTTCAGAAACGTGCTTACAGGGGTATGATAAGCTTTTGTTGCATGCAGGGTTTCATAATAAGGGTTTGCTGTGGTTTATAAGACAAAAAGCTCTTGCATGTTTATGATGTGTGTACAACAAATGCAAAGAACAAGTTGTTGCGGCTTTGGGATTTGAGGGTGCAGGGTTTCGGGTTTGCATCTCCGGGTTTAGGGTCTGGGTTTAGGGTTAGTTGCTCTTCGGGTCCATGGTCTTGAGAACCGGATGGTTTGCCGGGGAGAGGAGCCTGGAGTGTTTTGCCAGGAAGATAGGAGTTGCAGTGGGAGTAGAGACGGAACAGCATCGCAAGCTTGCAGGTCGTATTTGACGAACAAGAGGCAACAGCAACAGCCGCAGCAATACCTACTACTGGCTTTTCTATGCACGCTCAACTATGGAATTGCTTCTGCCCTGTCTGCACGACCAATGTTACTGCCGCCGAGCTGAGCTCTTCTAGGAAGCCACTGTCGAGATCGACAAGCACGATGAGGATGACGTTTTCAATGAGATTCCCAATGAGGCGGCTCGCCAGAACTCTGGGTCTTCAGCACGTAGAGGCTTCACTTATCTTCGAAGCCGGGTGTAATGTAGGGACCTAAACAATTACCAATCCTAGTGTGGGCGTTCCCGATTCCCTCATTATCAGCATAGTATAATATACACCAAAACCATATTCTAACTATTAAGGCCCTTATAGTACACCCTGGTGGCCTTTAGAGAATCTCTTTAAAGGAACCTTTAAGGTGTTTAGACCCAGGCGCTCGGCATTAGCAGCTACATTTCCGCCCACAAACAGCAATGCTTTCTTTCAACGGCTTCTGCATGTCTTGGCGGAGGATTGCATCTGGACCAACGTAGTCTTTGTGGATGGGGAGATCAAGAAGACAGGCGCGACAGGGATTCTCGAGACGTGCCCGGATTTGGGCTGTGGCAGTGACACTCAGTGAGGGGTTCACAGGATACGATGCAGCCAGCCAGGCGGATCTAACAAGTCCTACGACGCTGTTGCGACAACCATGTCGTGGCTGGGAAGCATAGCAGATTTTACTTCAAATCCCAAGCCACGAGAAACCAGGCTTTACTCCCAATCCTGAGCCCTCAACCCTAAACGGACAACGCTAAAGTTAAGGTCGTCCAGGATCAACAACCCTGGACCCTGAAGCTCAAACAAATCCTGCACTATTGTGGGGGAAGCCTTGAAAGGGTGCGAGCCCACCCCTCCAACTCCCCTAAGCACCGAACGAAACCCCGCAGCCTTAAAATAGGGGCCTAAATAATTGCCACTGCTATTTTGAGAGGGCCTTAGTATGATCATGGTAGAATAGGCCCCAAAACCCTATTCTAACTACTAAGGCCCCTATATTAAATCCCGAAAGCCCCAAACTCTCAACTCCCCAAGGCCTCAGCCTCCTAAACCCTGAGCCTCCCCGAAGCTCCAAAGTCCCGTAAGCTCTTAAACCTCCCAACCCGAAGCCCCCACTGCATCCTTAGGAATCTATTTTTTCACATAAAACCCAGGAGAATTTCAACAACATTATTTTTGTTATGGTTCTAAGGGGGGTATACGGTTGATCGTATAAATCATGACGAATATACCATAATTCCCATAGTTTAGGATCATTGAGGTAATGCAAGATTTATATCATCAACAGTAGTAAAGGCATCGGCCGAACCAAAGCGCAAGATGCCTCACTCGCGCGAAACACCTCTGAACCACAGAGGAACCACCACAGACGCGAGACTCCCTAAGCGGGTTCAGTAGTGTAGGGGCCTTAGTAATTGCAATAGGGCTTTCGGGGGTATATTATACTATAATCATAGAATCCTCATAGTAACCCTTATAGACCCCTTTTAAAGAAACCCTCATAGTAACCCTTATGGACCCCTTTTATTGGAACCCTATTCCAGTTACTGTATTTTTTTCCCTTACAGTATTTGGTTGGGCGCAGGGTCTGACATAGCCCTAATCCTTGTAACTTAACCCGACAACCCCTAAACTAAGTGCGAAGCCCCAGACCCCAAAAGAGCCCTAAGCCCTAAAACCCCAAACCCTAAACCCTAGACCCCAAAAGCACCGCACTAAGGCGCTGCTCAGTGCGGATCAACTGCAGCCAGACGCGAGGCAGCGGAGTCGTGTGCTTCGGGCTCACCGCAGACGCCGGAGATGATCCTTCGGCTTCAGTTTTTGGGGATGAGGGTTTAGGGGTTTAGGGTTTGGGGTTTAGGGCTTAACGGTTAGGGTTTCAGTTCGGGGTCGGACAGCAACGCTGTTATTCTTCTGTGATCAGATTCCAATTCCTTCCGATTCGCCTCATCCCTTTGCCACGCTGCTCTTGGTTCCCAAGGTATACCCCCCAGGGTACCCTAGTCCCTGAACTCTTTGTCATCTCCTTCTTGAAACTCCTCAGCCCGCCGTCCTTTGCCAAGGACCATACGTTTCCACATGGGTACTGGATTGGCGTTCTTCCGACCCTGAAAGGCCTGGCTTGGAAATTCCTTTCAGGGGGCCTGAAGCATTAGAACTGGGTTCTTTAAAGTAGACCGATGTAATTACTGTACTCATACTCAGGAGCCATAAACCCTAAAGGGTTTAGTGTCTTATGCTGTTTTCCTCACCTTCTGAAGGGGTGTTTATGCCTCAAGAGACGCCCCTATACAACATCTGGAACCATATAACAAAGCACCTTCGAGACCTCCTACAAGAAACCTTTCAAACCAATATAGCAACCTGTGGAAGCCTGTGAAAGCCACACAAAGGCCCGCAGGAAGCGTGGGACACGATCTCCGAACTAGAGCTGCTTTGGGTATCATAATCCTATAATATCAATCGCAAGCTTCTTTGTTCAAAGCTCAAGTTTAGGATTCCGGTTCTGGGGTTCAGGGTGTAGAGTTCAGGTACTTGAGGTTAATTGCTTTGGGGTTTTTGGGTTCTGGATTTGACGGCTTTCTTGTGCCATTACATCCCGCTCCGATCAACACCCTAAACCCGCAACGACTCGAAACCCGAACCCCTCAACCTTGAAGATCCAACCCCCTATACACCTCGATCCCCAGAGCCCCCCAAGCCCTCTCAACCACTAAAAGAGCATCGAACCCGTGGGATCTTCAGAGCCATGAGCAACCCGAGTCCCAGGACGAGATAGAACTCGATGGTTGATGATAGAAATCATCACCCATAATAAGGAATATGCCATAATTCCTATAGTCCAATTGAGGTAATGCCGGATTTATATCATCAACCGTATGTATAGGAGCCCGGCTGATTGATTAGCAATGAGGGGTTTAAGGCTTCATGAGGGCTCTGTAAGCATGTTTGAGTAAGTAGTCATCGTCTTCTGTCACAGTGCCGGTCTTTGTGAGGATTTGTGGTTGTTGGAGGTTTTGGCTTAGCTACTTTAGTGGTAGATCCTGTTTTCACCTTCTCCTTTTTGCGGCAAGGCTTTTTGGCCTTGTTGTCATGCGTGATCGAGCGTAGAAGCCCTACATCCCAAAGCCGAATCTTCAACCCAACACCCCTGAACCCCGACACCCCTCATGAACCCCAAAGCCTGAAATCTTCAACACCATAGACCGAAATCCAACGCTGTGGTGCGGCAAGGCCAGAAGCCGCAAGGCACAAACGGCTATGTCGTTTCCCAGGGGAGCTTCGTCACCTTGGCAATCGATGCACCCAGGCTGCGAATGGAGGGCCCCGGGAAGTCGTTGCAGGGTTTGGGTTTGAGGCCGCAAGCCAGAAGAACTGAATCCAAAATTCAAAGCCCTAAACCCGAAGTGTTAAACCCAGAACCCTAGAACCCCGGAGACACTAAACCTAAGCCCCAAATCTAAAATCCGAAATGGAGCATGCTCCTTGGTCTCCGCATGCCGCACTGCCCATGCAAAGTAGGGTTTTGCAAGGTTTTTTTTTAAATGTTTTTTCTGGCTATGAGCTTTTGCTGTTTTTTGGATGTGGGTCTCTGGGCTTTTCAGGGCTTCAAAGGCTCCGGGGATCGGGCTTTTTAGGGGGTTTGCTGTAGCTTGGTGCCCCTATACCCTGCACCCTACAGAAGCCCTGAACCGCAAGAGAAGCCCGTGAACCCTAAGCCGTTGTCCAGGAATTTCTTAAAGTCTAAACTCTACGTCGTCTGGCAAACCCCCTTCGGGGCTGTCAAACCGCCAGCCCAGGAGGGAGAAGCTCTCGTCTACCTGGACGGGGAGGCTCGAAAACCTAATGCAGACCCATATTTAACTGATGAATAAGTCCTTTGGATTCTTTGCCTACAGATATTGGGATCCCTATAAAGGAGCCTTGCAGACCCCTGATTACTGAGCTCTTTTGCTCATTAAGGGCTTTTTGATCTCCGAGTTTCCGAAAATAGGGAACCCTAACACAGTAATTACCCTACAGACTAGGATCCTTATTAACAGGAACCCAAAACAAGGTACCCCTAATTTTCGGAAACTCGCCTTTGGGGGATCCTTGAACCCCAAAGATCTCGAGCCCCAGGGCCGACGTCGCTGCAACGTCGGCGAAGTTGTAGGGACCCTAATACTTACCCATATATATATATATATATATACATATATATATATATATACATACATATATACATATATATATATATATATATATATATGGGTGGTTGTCAAAATTATGGCCCTTTTTGGGTACCTATCATAGTACGGCACCTATTATTTAGGGTACCCCAAGAAGGGACCATAAAGTTGACAACCACCCATCCTACTTCTTTTTAGGTGACGTGTCTGCAATCGCCGCTGTTGTCCTCAATTGTAGTCGTGGTAGCCTCTGTCAGCCGTCGTGTCAGTGCTCGTGGTGGTGCCGGAGGCGAGCATGGCAATTAGATCATCGCCAGAGTGAGAATGGCAGGTCCGTCCATAGGCAAACCTTAAATCACCCAAAACCCAAAATCTCTATAAACCCTCCTATAAAACGCTATGCAGACCGGTGAACCCTATGAAACATGACAGCCGGTGTAAATCACAACAAACCCGCTGCTCGCACAGGTTGTCCACAACTTCGGAAGCGTTAGCCACCAGTTCATGTTCGGCAAGGCTTGGAGATCGTCTCCTTGGAGCCTTTTGTTACTGAATGGCTTGCTACTATATATACATATAAATATGTATATACACACACACACGTATTCGATAAGGTTTCTACCGTGATCCTCCTCCCGTCGTTACCTTCTTGATACTCATCATCTCTCGCAGCCTCATCTTCTGCATCCAGCCCTTCGCGTTGCTGTTGTCACTGCCGTCATCATCGCGACCAGCATTGTCACAAGATCTTCCGCGAACCCTAAGCCCTAAACTCCAAGCCATAAGCCCTACGCCCCAACCCCGAAGCCCCTATGAGCCCCTTTTTTCTCGTCGTCGTATCTTCCTCCGGGACCTTACATGCCCAACCCGAAACCCTGATCTGATTTGTGAAGCGTCTCTTTTCAGGCCCCTATACTAAATCCTTATAATACCCCTTATGATAACCCTTATAGTAGACTAGACCCCTTTAACAGGAATCCTCTATACCTATAGCCTATAGTGCTAGAAGTGTGAGGCTCTGGGGTTGACGTCTTTTGTATGACACCGGCACCCTCGTATGGAGTGGGCTGCCCCCGGATTTCTCGAAAAGGTCACGAAAAGCCACAAACGGTTTTGGGTTTAGGGTTCAGGGGTTTAGGGTTTAGGGTGTAAGGTTTCGGGTTTAGAGTTTCAATGGTTTGAACCCCCCCTCAAAAAAGAGGCCCCTTCTTCCCACGGGACAGGTCTACCTGACGGGTGTTGGCGACTCTGCGAAGATCTCCTGCTACACAGAGGCCCTCGGGTTCCTTTAAAGGTTCCTTTAAGGGTTCCCCCTTAAGGATTGCTTTAAGTGTTCCTCTTAAAGGGTTCTTGTAAGGGATCCCTTAAAGGTTCCGAAGGGTTCTTTGTAAGGGTTCCTTCTTCGAGTTCCTTTAAGGGTTCCTTGAAGGGTTCCTTCAAGGGTTCCAAAAACGGTTCCGAAAGGGTTACTGTAAGGCTAGTACAGTTACTGCGAGGATTGCTGCGAGATTAGGGGTTCAGGGTTTAGGGTTTCGGGCCTCAGGGGTTTGGCAATCTACGGTCTTTAAGTCCTAAGGGTTTATGCGTTTAGGGATTACACCTCAGGGGGTCTAGAGTTTAATTCGGAAGTCTGCTCGTTGTCACCTTGAGGGTCATTCAGCGCAATGTTTGGGCTTCTAGAACCCAAGCCCACATATCCCCTAAGCCCTGAACCCATATATTCCCTTTTGAACTACAGGAGGGCTGCGCAAAGCAATAACACACTCGCAACTCGGCTTATTTGTGACCATGAAAACGTTAAGCAAGGCGAGCGCCCGAAAGGCCTCTGAACCCTAAGCTCCCAACCCCAAAGCCCTAACCCTCAACCCTAAACTCTGAACCCGAGACCCTAAACCATAGAGCCTCTAGCAGGTTCCTGACGACGAGAGCCAGTGGGACGCAGTCTTCGCCACCTGCCTTCTTGAAAGACAAACAACTCGGGGTCTCAAAACAGGGATACCTCATTGAGGGTTTACGGTCTCCCTAAGCCCTATCTTCAAAGGATAAACTGGGGATGCCTCATTAAGGGCTTACGGTTTATTTAGGGTTCCTAAGCCCTAAGCCTTTATGCTTAAGGGTTCCGCAAACCTTAAGCCCCGAGCTTTCAACCGCGGTTAGAGCTTTCGCAATTGGGGGATCATGAAGAAATCGGATTCCCTAAACCCTGAACCCTAAACCAATTTTTTTCGGGGTTTGTGAAGTTCTCGGATTTCAGGGTCCTGGGTTTGGTTTCAGGGTCTGAGGGATTTTGGTTTCGAAGGTCCGAGGATGTTGGGTTTCAGGGGGCTCTGAGGGCCCTCATATTCTAAAATCCTAAACCGTAAGACCATACAGTCCCAAAGCCTTTAGAAACCCTTGTAAACCCTAAACCCTCAACTCTGAGCCCTGAACCTAAAGAATCTAAACCTTTTGAAACTCTTCTAAACCCGAAACCCTGAACCCAAAAATCTAAACCCTAAAATCTAAACCCAGAAACCTCGGGCACCTGAGGCTTAAGCGTGCTGCGAGCCGACGCCTGATTCCCGCCGCGCTATGTCGGGTTGGGTATTCAGATGCTAAGCCCTACCTCTTGCCTTACGGGTTTAGGGTCTATAGGGTCTAGGGGTTAGTGGTAAGTGGTCCAAAGCCCAACTTTTCAACTTTCGGTGCTTATTGGGTCGTCTTACTGAGACACTTTGAACCCTGTGGGAAGTAAGTTGCCCAAAGGACTTACTTTATTCAGGCCCAAACCGTAACTCTTGTTTGGGGTTTCATGAAAAGGAGCCTGAAACATAGGGGTCTTTTATTTGATTGGGTTACAGATAATCAAGGGGTCGGAATACTTGTTGAGAGTATTCCCTCATGGCACCGGGTATGGACTATAATGTACAGCAAAGCCCAAGTCTCATCATCAAGGCCCCTGTATCCTGCGGCTTTGACAACAAGGAACCGGTGTTTTAGTTGGGTGGCACGTAGACCCCGAGCGGGCAGATTTCAAGCGATTCGGGAGCGAAGGTTGGGTTTGTCGAGGCCGCAGACACCCGAAACCTTTTGTCACACCCTGAATAATGTTAAGTCGACTAAAACGGGCTTGTTGTAGATAGAAGCTGTAACGACTGAAGGCATGCCTGAAAGCGTCACGGTCGCAGGTATGCTTTCGTCCTTGTCGCCGAGTTTTTTACAGCCACCTTGGTGCATCGGGGTGGTCCGTAGACTCGATTTCTCATGGAAGAGGTCTACTTGATAGTAGGGGTTATAAGTATAGTTACCCTACTCCACTTATAATTACCCATGAACCCCCAAGTAGTTGGCTAATGGGGCACCCTGAAGAGACTGCGTGCTATCAAACCTTCTTCCGAGCTTTCCACAAGCAACTCCGGCAGACTGATGCAGAGTTGCAACAGTTGGGGCGTACTTAATGGTTTATGGCTTCGGGTTTTTGGGCTTTTAGGGTTGAAGGGTTTAGGACCCCAGAGTTTAGGGCTTAGGGTTTAGATCGCAATAGCAACCGAAGAAATCGATGGTAAAACGACGAAGCTGCTACGAAAGAGGAGTCGAGGCGTCCACCCTTGCTTTTCTGGCTGCCGTGGCAAACTCGGCGATCGGTGTGATGGCTCTTCTGCCAGTCGTAGTTCCCAACCCGGATGCCATTGCTCGGAGTCTTGGACCGAGCGATGTTCCAGGGGACAGAGCGATGGTCCAGGGAAGTCTGAAGTCCAGGGTGTCGAGTCATAGGGTTTGGGATTTGATGTATCATATTGTCAAAGACATGTCGTTCTATTCCGCCAATGCCAACTCACCTTTTGTGCGGATGCTAGCCATAGCCAGCTTGGCTTGGTGGGACCTTCAGACACTTGCACACTAAAAACATCGTTAATGGTCTATATTTTCTATATTTTTGTTGGTAATGTGCTGTGCGATAGCATAGCACTTTGAATTGTTTATTATGTCTCATGAGAAATCAGGCGTCGTCTTCTATCGTGTTATGCATGAACGGCATCGAATTTCCTCGTCTCCTCAGCTATGGTGCCTGGGCGTACAGATTTTAGCTTTCCTTCCTCCTGACCTCCGTAGCGATGGCAGGAGGAGAGGCGTGCCTCTGTGACGCGCAAAAAGGTAGGCTTGAGGGTGTTAGGGGTTCGGAAAGTCTTCTATAAAGAAAGCTACACAGGTTCACAACGATCCTGTATGGAATCTGCAAGGCTTTCTAGCATGCTTCAGGGGTTTCGGGCTTTGGGTCTGGGTTACGGCAAACATGCGGGGGCTGCACCCACAGTTCATGTGAGCACAAATGCAAAGATCCTGCTTGAAGATGTTTTGATAGGCTTTAGCTTCATCTACAACCTGAGCCTAAACCCCAAAGCAACCCCAAGCCACGTGCCTCAACTTCTAAGACCCTCAACCCTAAAGCCTTCAAAGCCCAAACCCTAAAGCTCCAAAGCCCTAATGCCCGAAGGCCTCGACCCTCCAACATCGGACTCAACTTGAAGAGGGCGCTTGAAGTCTGCAGCTGACAGCATAGGAATTCTGATCTCTTAACTCAAGAATTTAGACCCTGACCCTGAGCCTGAAATCCCTAAAGCCCTAACCCCTGAAACCCCGAGCTCTCTACGGTACACCCGAGAGCCACAGCATCTTTCGCTGTATCCCGGCCGGAAGGACGCGACGAGGGACCCCTGTTTGCCAGAAGCACAAAATTGAATCTAGCACCCGCAGGTAGGCAACATGTCTTAAAGATTTCAAGAGGTTCAAAGTTTGCCCTAAACCCCAAACCCATAAAAGTAAACCCTTACACCCTTCAACCCTTATGCAAGTTCTGTCGGCCGGATTCTTGAAGATTTCGGGTTCGGGTTCAGGAGTTCGATGGTAAGTTTCCAGAATCTGTTGTCTCCTTAAGAATTATGTTTCTTTTTGTTTACATAAATCCCACGAGAATACTAAACATGATGTGTTTATTGTGGTTCTAGGGGTGGTATAGGAAGAAGGACACGTTTCTGGCCTTGTTATGACAACTTTAGGATTTAGGGTTTAAGTTCCTTACTAGTAACTAGAGCCCAGATAAGAGTTTGAAAGTTGGGGCAGAAGGTTGAGCTGAGCTTGAGCAACACGGACACCCGCAGCTGGAAAAGTGCTCAAGGGCTGAGTAGGGCCCGGCCCCAAGTACGCGAAGCCGAAGCCCGTAAAACCCTAAACCCCTGCACCCCTAAACCCTTAAACCCCAAAGCCGTAAAGCCCTAAACCCTAAACCCTAACTGCTAAGTCGAAGCACCCAGACGTCAGAACTGCAACATCTGGCAAACCCAGCTGCAAACCTCCGAAAGCCCTAGATCGTATTCTCAGCCGGAGCCTTAAGGCCTGTAGCTTCAAAACCCGCAAGCTCCTGGAATGCTAGGCCCCAAATCCCTGAACCCGAAATTCGCGACTTCCAGCAGACACACTTCAGAGGAGCCTTGTGCGAGTTGCATTACTGTTTAGTCGGCTCTGTTGGCTTGTGCTGGATGCGCTTCTCGGGCTTGAGGGTTTGTGGTTGGAGGGCTTCCAGTTTCAGGTTTAGGGTGTTGCCGTGCCTGTGGATGCAGAAACGGCAGGAAGATGTTCGACTTTGACGATCTGGAAGATGCGGAGGACTGCTGACTACTAGAGGATTGCTAGAGGGACAACGACTACGACTGTGACGACGACTACTACTACTGCTGCTGCTGTTGCTACTGCGAGGTAGAGCCCATGACCCAGCGCCAAGAGTAAACCCTAACAAGCAAATCCGGTGGGCAGGATGTGCAGGAGAAGAGCCCATCAGCCGTGGCACATCTTGCCGGGGCCTCCCAGATATCAGATTGCAGCACTTTGATCAGCTTTTCCCTGTGGCCAAAACCCTAAACCCTGCCCCAAACCCTGCGCCCGAAACCCTGAACCACAAACCCTAGACCCTAGACCCTATACCCTGACTGATCTGCAGTTGGAAGAGAGCCCGTTAAAAAAGAACCCAGACCCTGAACCCTACACCCTAAACTCTAAATCCCGGAGCCCAAAACGGACCTAAGCGCTGTTTTCATGGTTAAATCTCCATATCACTGCAGGGCGGCTCCGAAGCGGCCGCACCGGCTGAGGCACGCTCTCGCGCGAGTGAAGATCCGCTCCTCATGCAGGCTTTCGGATGTGGCCTTGTCTTGAAGAATTCCAGGAGCAGTCTAAGGGTTACTTTCAGGGTTACTATGAGGGTACTAGGGGATTTTAGTTTTGGAATTGGGGATCTGCTTGTGGGAGTGCAAAGGGCTTCTAAAGCGTCAGAGGTGGGATCACTGTGTGCCTTTCGTTTTAAGTCCGCCACGAAGACTTGTTGAAAGGTTCTACGTATAAGGTTTCATTAGGGCTCGTTTGGGCTTCATAGTGACTCCATGACCGAGCTTTGAACCCAAAACTCTTCAGCTGCAAACCCTGATTCCTTATTCTCTAAATCCTGAGCGTTAAACCTAGTAGACAGGGAATGAACTCGCTGCAGGTCCGCGAGCCAGACGGCGACGCTCTCAGTGCAGAAACTGTGGGTGGTGGGATGAGGATAGATTGTATTGTTAGTTCCGGAAGCTCCTACTCGTCTTGCGTGTTGTTTCCTGTGCGACTCCCCTATGTCAGGCTGTCTTATCCATTGCAGGTGCGCCAAAACCCTAAAGCAGTAGGCCCTGCGCTTGTGTGTGTGCGATAAGGCCCTGAGCCGGCGGAAGCCAGCAGCGGCGTCGAAGGCAGTTTGCAGTTGCGGCATAAGGGTTTCGGGTTGAGGGACTAGGGTTTAGGGTTTGATGGGTAGCTGCATCCAAGCACCTTGGCAGGTGTAGAAGATGCTGCTGAGCCTCAACACCAGCCCGAGGCAAGTTTGAACTGCTTGGTGGGGCTTGTTGGCCGCCGTGCCTCTTGCTTTGCTCCAAACCTCTTTCGCCCAGGCCCTAAAACCGGCCTTTCTCAGCTCATGCACCTCTGCACCTTGTAGCTCAGGAGCCCAGGCAGGAAGAGGCAGCGGCCACTGACAGACCGGAGGTGCGGAATCGAGTCGAACACGTTGCCAGGGCACAGGATTCGTACTGCTCATCGCTAGACCATTTTCATCTTCATCCCTAAACCCTAATCCGCTTCTTCCTTTTGGCAAGCCTCCGTCACCACCACCGCCGCCACCATCTTCTTAGAGATGCCAAAAGAACAGAAGCATGTGTTACAGGGATATCTGTGCTTCATTATAAGCGGGATGTGTATGGGAGATCACTTCCTAATTGCTCCTTCTGTGCTTTTTCGGGGGGCTTCTACTGAGCTTCTCAAGAATCGTACTTTGTCCAAGCCTCATCTTTCGAGAAAAGCCAGCAGAACCATCTCCTCCCTGTCATCCCCTCCGCCGCTTCCCTCAGGGCGGAGCTCTCCATCCCGACGGCGGCCCGGAGCCGAATCGATCTCCCAGAGAGCCCCCCTCGGCCCCTCGGCTTTCCTTTAAGGGCTCACCAGAAGGTTCTATGGTAGTCTATGGGGGGCTCTTTGTCAGGAGTACTGTAAGGGCTACTATAGGGGTTTCTATCCGGCAGCATCCGATGTAGAATTGGGCTTAGAAGCAAGCCCATCGTAACGGCATCAACGTCGTAGAGAGTCCCCTGAACACGCAGCCGAAAACCCGGAGCTCCTACAAGCCTTGAGCACACTCAAATCCCACCCCGAACCCTCCCTAGCGACTTATAGTATCTCCTACAAAGCACCAATTCCCTAAAGCCCTGAAACCAATGTAGTTACGCAGCCCTTGTATTAACCGTTAGCCCTAAGCCCTAATCTTCTTGAAATTCCCTCCACCCTAACTCGAGAGGTGTGTTTAAGCCCTTATAAAACTCATATACTGAAGAACCTTAGAACCGAGATCCCTAGACACTTGCAATATATGTCAACCTTAAACAAGAACCCGTAACCCCAAACCCTAAGCCCTTTGCATTTGAAACAAAAACTTAAACCCTAAAGCCTAAATCAAACCCTAAACCCTAAACCTCAAACCTTAAACCCTGAAAAGCCCTAAAGCTGTAAAGCCCTAAACCCGAGCCCCAACAGGCTCAGCCCGTCTCCGTGGCCCCGGGGCGCGTGGACCTCCCGGCTGGGCAACTGCTGCGAGTGACCGGAGGAGACCTCCGGGCAGCCCGAGGCAACCAGGGTTCCTTTAAAGGTTAGGGCCCCAAAAAGCACATAAGCATAAGCATTTTATAGGGATATCCCTACCTTATTGGGCTTCAATATAAGGGGGTTTATATGGGATATCACTACCCTAATTGTTGCTTATGTGCTTTTTTGGGGCCCTAAAAGGGTTCCTTTAAAGGGGTGGTATAGGGTTTAGAGGCAACCAGGGTCCAGGGTTCTAGCGGGCCCATTTCAAGGTTACTTTCTAAAGCGGTCCTTTCTAACTTTAAGGGTTCCGTTCGCATTTGCAGGGCTCCTTCTAATTACTTTTAACGGGTTTCTCCTGGCAAAAGAGCCCTTTCCATCTTAAAGGATTCATTCAAGGGTTTCTACGCTTTTTCGGTGGGCCTTCTCGGGTTGTTTGAAAGGGTTGTGTAGGGTTTTCGTAGCTGCCTTTGAACGGATCACAAGGGGGCTTAGAGTGCAGCGCAAGGGGTCTTCAAAATTCTTCAGAGTCTCCCTAAACCCTGGAGTAGTTTCTAGAGGCTCTTGACGGGTTCTATTCGGGGTTCTTCAAGTCTTTTTTATTCGGCGTTCTTTAAGGGTTGTATTCGGGATTTTTTAAGGGTTCAGTGTATCGGGTACAAGGGTTTGGGACCGAAGCAGTTGAAATAGAGCTTTCAGGTCCAGGCACTTGTTCGTTTTTGGTGGTTGTTGTTGCCGACTTTTTCGGTGTTTCCTCCGCATCAGTTCCCGATTCTTGCTGCGTTTCCTCGCATCATGTGCCGAATCTAGTCCACAAAGCCCCGAAAAACCTGCCAGGCACAGACAAAGCACTTTCTGTCCGATGGCTGCGGCAGCTCACCAACGCCGCTGCGGCCGCCAGCGTGGCAGAAGGGGCCGAGGAACTCAGACAAACGCACAATGCTACCCGAATCCCCAGAAACACTATAAGCCAGGCAGTACTGCAGTAAGGTGGGGAGCACTTCGGACCATGTGTTACAAAAACCCTAGACCCTAAACCCTCAACTAAACCTTAAATCCTAAACCCTAAACTACATGGTTGGGTTCGAAGGATGCTCGTGTCGCCCGCCGAGGCAGTTCGCCTGGCGGTCAACAGCCAGTACGTCTGCTATGTGGATTCCGGAGGCGTCGCACTAGAGCAGGGTTCCTTTAAAGGGGTTCCTTAAAAGGGTTCCTTTGAAGGGTTCCTTTACGGGTTCCTTTAACGGGTTCCTTTAAGGGGTTCCCTTAAAGGGGTCTACAAGGGATCTAGAGTAGGGTTCTATAATGTAGGGGGCCTCAGTAAACCCTGCAGTCACTACCAGAGCTACTGTGTTCTCCTTCTGAGTCTTGAGTATTGGACTCACACTCCTCAACTCCATGCCTTAAGCTTCGACCTGCAGGATAAAATCCTATTCAGCCCCGGGTCGTAAGCCCTACAACCCAAACAATACACCCCAAAGCTCCTTAACCCACAACCTCCGACATAGATCTTAAACCTACATCCTCTTGCATCAACCTGACATTCCAAATCTTTCTGTCAGAATAAGAACTCTCACTATCTGAAGCCCCCTCAAGAACCTCATAATCAGCCTTCTAAACCCGTGGACTCTAACCCCGTGCTTTGCAGGCACCAAAGTCCAAGTAATCTCCGCGGCATCGGGGAGCCCAGCATCCTGGCCGCATTTGGGGAGTTGTCAAGTTTAGGGTCCTTTTTGGGTACCCTAAATATTGGGTGCCGTATTATATCAAGGACCCAAAAAGGGACCATAACTTTGACAACCACCCATTTACAAAGCCTTCATCTTTTTGCGACTATGCCAATACTATGGTTGTCATTGCCAGCATTGCCATCGTTATAGGGTTGCAGTGAGATGTACTAGCAATGGCTGGTAATGTTTTTATTCTTTCCCCTTGTTACGTCGTGCTGTTTGTGCTGCGTGCTTGTATTGCTAGAGCCATTATGTCTACAGCTCTTGCTCATGAATAGTCTACTGCGATGCCGGCTATTCATACTGTTGTCTCTCTCTCTCTCTCTCTCCTCTCTCTCTCTCTCTCTCTCTCTCTCTCTCTCTCTCTCTCTCTCTCTCTCATCCGAAACCTAGACACGACACCCCAAACCCCATCCAAAATTCTTTACGTTAGATCTCAAACCATTGCATTTACACCTCAGCCCTATGCCGTAAACCCTCGACCCCAAAACCCCAAAGTCCCGAAACCCTAAAACCAGGCTCGGCGCGTGCCCCTGACAGCACCGCAACACCAAGGTCGTCGTATGGAAACCGTAGAAAACTCCCCTAAGCCCTGAACCTTAAACCTGAAACCCTAAGCCCTTCTAGAACCCTCTTGAGAGCCCCCGGGACCTTCACTGCCAAGCACTAAAGCCGTCTTCATCGGCTAGAATCTAGATCTCAGCTCCAAGACCCTGAAACCCTTAAGGGAACCCCTATAAAGCCCCCATCAAACCATAGGGAAACCCTTTCTAAAGCCACCCACCGCCCTCAACCCCCAAGAGCCTTAAGGTCGTCAGCATCGACTCTCTGCAGAACCCTTTCGCACTCCTTTTCACGCCCCCATGGAACCCTTTCTATGCCACCCAAAGCCCTTGGCCCTCACGTCGTCAGCATCGCTTCCCTATAGAGCCCTTTAGAAGCGCCCATACATGACAAAGGTCTTTTTTGAACCCTTCCCGTTCTATAGGGCCCTCAGGCCGTCAGCATCGACTCCCTAAAGAACCTTTTAGAACCCCTCATAAGTTATAAATGATAAAGCCGCGCCTTGTTGAACCCTTTCTATAAAGCCTTAAGGTAAGGCCTTATAGAACCCTTTAGGGTTTAGGGTTTACAGCTTCGGGTTTAGGGTTTGGGGCTATAGAGCCCTAAGGTCGTCAGCATCGACTCTCACGAAGCAAAAGTGGTGGACATGGCTGTGACTCCGAGGGACTCCCATCTCCTGGTAGTCTGGGCCCGAGAGATTCAGGATGTTGCAGGCATTTGTTGATGGTTTAGGGTTTAGGTTTAGGGTTTAGGGGTTTCGGGTTTAGGGTTTAGGTATTTAGTGTTTTAAAGAGGGCTTTACAAGGTTGTATGGGCTTGTAGAGGAATTTGAGGGGTTTTGCAGGTTTGGAGGCCGCTGTTTGTTTCCTTAGTACAGTCTATACCAGAGCAGTCTCCAGCCTCCATCCTCCCTGAAACCGCAACCCCTTCATATCTTTCAAACCTGTCCTCAAAAGCTCTACCTATATCGGTAGACAAAATCTCTCTTGCTGGAACCCCATCTCCTCATGTAGACCCCGGGATTATTAAGCCTCTTTTCTTCAACGGCCGGAAGATTGGGATTCCAATTATGGTCCTGTTAATCATGTATCTCCGTCGGTTCGTAAATTCCTGCCGCACCCACCATCCCTGCTTAGTTGTAAAGCCGCATTCAACCCTCATAGAAAAATGGGAGTTTCCGAAAATGGGGGACCCCAGTATAGTAAACCCCCAAATGCACCGAAACCCAACACCTACCTAACCTCAAAGCCCCACGGCCTGAACCCTGAACCCTCCAAAAGAGGGCCCCCAGACGGGCTTCCGAACCTGCGAGAGGCAAACAACTCCGGGAATCCTAAACCCCAAACCTAGGAAAACTAAACCCTAAAACCAAAAACCCAAAAGCTTAGAGGGAGCACACTCCACTCCACTCCACTCCACCCACAAAAACCAAAACCCTGAGCCCTTAAACAAAGCCACAGCAGGAACATAATGTAGAACATGAGACTTTAATGCACTATAGCATTATGCAATATGGTATTACAATGCTATATAAAAGAATACTATGCAGTGTACAACAGATACAGTATAAGATGATCTTACCCAGTATACTATTCTATTAGATATAGTAAATATCTGGTATATCTTATCTAGATGGGTAGTTATAAGTGGGTGATAAGTCGCCTAATAGGAGTTATAATTATAGTCACCTTACTCATAACCCCGATTGTAACTACCCATGAACCTCCAAGTACCATTGCATTGGACTAGGTTGCAAAGATGATATTACCCAGTATACTATTCTATTGGATACAGTAAAGATCTGGTATATCTTATCTAGTATACTTGGAGGTTCATGGGTAGTTACAAGTGGGGTTATAAGTAAGGTGACTTATGTATACCATTGCATGGGAATAGGTTGCCAGCCTGGGATCTCCCCCCGATCCTGCCGAGGCCTTCGAGAGCTCGCGGGTCGAGCTGCACAGGCGCCGCGATGTCATTTTTTCGTCGTGTTCGGGGCTTTAATAAATAGTGCGGAAGGGTCCTTAAAAGGGCTACTATAAGGGTTTAGGGGGAATGTTCGGGGCTTTAATAGATAGAACAGGGCTTAGTGCAGAGGGGTCCTTAAAAGGGTTGCTGTAAGGGTTTAGGGGGAATGTTCGGGGGGGGGGGGGGTAGTGCAGAGGGTTCCTTGAAGGTTTACTAGAAGGGCAATTACAAGGGTTTCAACATAGGGGCCTTAGTAGTTAGAATAGTGCTTTAGGGTATCTTGTAGTATAACCGCAGTAAGGAACCCAAATAGTGGTGGTAAGTAGTCGGGCCTGTATAGTAAACTTATTGAGCCCTTTTCCTTCCAAGTCTGGGGTTTGTAGATTTTCCGAGAGGCCGTTTTGGGTGTGGCTAGTTTCAGGGTGTCAGAATGTTTCGGGCTTGAGGTGTTTGTGGTATTCAGACTAGAGGCTGGGGGTTCAAGCTATTTGCCGCACGCATTCCTAACCCGAATCCTTCAACCTTCATTCCGCCAAACCCAACCACGGAAATCCTGAACCTTAAACGCTGATAAACGCTAAATGCAAAACCCTAATCCCTCTAAGTGGGCCCCCATGTTCTCCTCCAGCAAGACAGGCTGCCGCAGCCGGAACCCTCCATGCTGCTGACCTTCGATCGCTCGCCCCAGGCGTGCGGCAGCAAGGTTTTCGAGGTTGAGGGCTGAGGGTTTCGTTTAGGATGTAAGGGCTGGGCTGAAGGTCTTTTAGGATGTAGGGTAGAGGGTTTCTTATTGAGACACCAAACCGCCGATAGAACCCTTACAAATTTATGAAGCTTTTTCGAGAACTCATTTGAAAGCCCCAATGTTTCTACTGCCCCCATCAAATCCTGAACCCTGTGAAGACATGAAGTCCAACTAGCTCGCTCCGTTGCGCTCCTACCTGCGGCCATGAGGGAGTTTCCGAAAAATGGGGGACCTTAATATAGTACCCTAAATAGTAGGATCCTTCTCATAAGGGACCCCAAATAAGTATCGCTAGTTTTCGGAAACTCCCATGAAGTCAGAGGAAGGTGGCAGCTACCAAAAACAACGATTGGACCGCTGCAGAAAGGCGAAGCTAAGAGGTAGGACCGCAGCTCCATCAGCCCAGAGATCCCAATACCCCTTAATTAAGGAATATACCTTAAATCATAATATTAAGGCCTCGATAATTTAAGGTATATTCCTTAATTAAGGGGTATTGGGTTCTCTGGGAGGATGTACAACACCCTATGAAGCCCTTCAGAGAAAGCCAGATGACAGCCCTTATGTAGACTTGATGGCAACCCTTGTCGAAATCCTTCTAGGAACCCCTAAAGGGAACCCATGACTACCCCTCAAAGCCCTGTTCTTGTTAACCAGGTTGGCCCTTTAGCGGCAACAATTTTCGCAGATAAGATCCTCTCAAACCCTGAACACTAAACCCTAAACCCTAAACCCTAAACTCTAAATCCTAAACCCTAAACCCTAAACCCTCTACGGGCAACTGCAAAGGTACCCGAAGGCCTCCTCGGTTGAGGCCCTTGTATCCTGAACCCCAAACCCGAAACCCTAAGCTCTAAACCCTAAAAAATTAAACTCTAAACTCCGAACTCTAAACCCTAAACCCCAAACCCTACACCCTGAGCTCTAAACCCTATAGCCCCGAACTCTAAACCCTAAGCCCCAAACCCTAAACCCTATATACCCCAAGCCCTGAACCCTAAACCCGAAGCCATCAGGCTGTGGAGTGGCATCCCTCGAACCCCAAGGCCCGGACTTCGCAGCTTCCGTCAATTCACTGAGGCTTCGGGGCTCTTTCTGGGGCTCTTACTTGGAGGGTCGGGGGACTTAGTAACTGGTTATTTTAGGGACTTATAAGTACCATAACCCCAATTAGGGTCCCTTTTAGGGTACTTATAAGTCTACTTACTACCTACTTACTAAGTCCCCCGACCCTCCAAGTACGGGGTCTTAAAGGGCTCTCTCTGGGGCTAAGTTAGTGGGTCTTAGTAGGGCTCTTGCGATTTTGGGCTCTTATGGGGTCTTAAAGGGCTCTTATAGGGTGGCTCTTTTGTTCGGGGTTCTTATGGGGTCTTAAAGGGCTCTTTCTGAGGTTCTTGATGGGGTCTTAAAAGAGCCCTTCTGGGGTTCTTATGGAATCTTCAGCGGCTCTTACGGGGTGGCTGTGGCTCTTCTGTTGGGGTTCTCGTTGGATTTCGGTAAGGGTACTTGTAGGGTTTTAAAGGGCTCTTATGGGTTGTGTAAAGATTCAGATTCGGGCTTCCTTCCGGAGCTTTTGGGCCGGGTGTGGGATTCCAGGGTTCGAGGGTCGGAGCTGTGAGCGCTCCGGCTTCGAAGATTCGGCTTTAGGGTTTAGGGTTCAGGGTTTAGGGATATTGGTTCCGCGAGTTCGGGTTTTCACAGCATTGGGGACTAGGGCTTAGCGTTGAGGGTTTTGGGGACCCTAAACCCTAAACCCTAAACCCTAAACCCTAAACCCTAAACCCTAAACCCTAAACCCTAAACCCTAAACCCTAAACCCTAAACCCCTTCATCCACATCGCAGTGGAGTCCTTCGCCAGGAGCCCGAAGGCTGGGCCTTTCATGAGTCCCCAAACCCCCCCAAAATTAAATGGGTGGTTGTCAAAATTCTGGTACTTTTCTGGGCCCTTAACATAATACGGCACCTAGTATATAGGGTCCCCAAAAAGGGAGCTTAATTTCGACAAGACCCTACATAGATCCGGGGAGCCCCAAGCCGCAGATTCAGTAGGTGTTCCTGACTCTGCACGAAGACTGCGTCCTGCCCGGACCTCAGTTCCTCCTCGTCGTATTTCGACTTGCTTCTGCTATTATTAATGTCGTTACTATTATCGTTATTCTTATTCTATAATAATACTATTATTGTCGTTCTTCTTCTACATCTTCTTATTAAAGTTTCTACTAGTGCCACCACCACTACCACTTGCCATTAGATGCTTCGGGCTCGAGGGCTTAGCCATGAACCCCAAACTCCAAGCTTTCCACGGCTGTCAACGTCGAAACATTCAACCTCGGATGTGCCCCACGAAGCCGACAGAAGCGCTGGAAACTCGGGTTTTAGGGTTCAGGGTTTAGGGGCCGGTGACAAGTACCGTAGTTGGCTTATTGTGCTTGCAACTTGGGGTACAAGCAGCCCGCTTACCAGATCAACTGATCCTTCAAGCACCGTTTCGGGATCTGCGGCGCTAGATGAAGCCGACTTGCGTGGGGTCTTGCGGACTTGGACTGCAGTGGTATGGGACCCGAAAGCAAACTTGAAAACTGCGCGAAGCTTTGCTGAAGCCCTTTCCAGGCCCGAAAAAGGAGCAGGAAAGTGATGCGCTAGCCCGGAGATCCGAAGCTCAGAACACGCGCCGCAGGTGCTGTATGAGAATAGCAGTTATCATTTGAGTGGTTGTCAAAATTATGGTCCCTTTTTGGGTACCTGGTATAATACGGTACCCATTATTTAGGGAACCTAAAAGGACCCTAGTTTTGACAACTACCCTTTTGTATTGGTATTAGTGTTATCATTGGTATGGAAACATTAACTAGAATAACAGTTATATATGTTGTAGTTTGAACCCAGGGCGACGCAGCCGAATATCTACCCCTACATCCTGAGTTCTACATGCCTAAACCCTTTTTTGTCACACCCTAGACCTTACATCCTGAACCTTCTAAATTGGTCGGCTGGGTGAGTTTGAGGACAAAAATACCGGCATTTGGAGCTTTTACCCTTAAACCCCGAGGCCCTGCACTCCATATCCCCAAGGCCCAAAACCATACACCCTCTAAGAACCCTTGTCACATTCCTCGAAGAACGCTTACAACACACCCTGTCGAAGCCCTGATAAAGCCCTAAACCTGACACGCAAACTTGCCATGGGCCTGACGCAAAGCCTCCGGGCGCCGTCGGCCGCTCAGCGGCTTCCGTTTGAGGCCGGGAACGCGCCAAGCAGAGCATGAGGGTTTAGGGTTTCCTTTGAAGGGTTCTTTCAGGGTTACTATAAGAGTTACTACAACAGACAGACAGACATACGTACATGCATGCATACATGCATTCACATGCATCCATACATCAGAAGAGAGCGGCCACACTTCAGCAGTTTCAGGACATACGGCTTCCGGCTCTTCATCTGCAATATAGTTTAGGGGCCTAAACAATTATCAATACCAGTTTGGGGGATTCTTGGTTGACTTATTATGAAGGCCCCGATAAGACGCACGTTCAGCCCTGAAGCCCTAATTGGCAAGGCCCACAACCCCGCAATCTTAAACCCCGAGCTCTAGGACCCGAAAATTGGAAATCGGAATACTATCCCTAGTTGCTAAACCACAGGCCGTAATTTTTCAACCCTAGAATTCAATCTTTTGGCGTTTCGAGCTTTCCAACGATTGGGCAGGTCGGCAAAAGGCGCTCCACAAACAATCAAAAAGCCGTTGATATGGGGTGCTAAATTTGTAAATATATTCGAAAAGCATTGTGGAGATTCCTTATCATCATCATAGTATAATGGTCCCCAGAACCTCAGTCTAGTTGTTAATGCCTCTCCATTGCTCGTGTCGTTTGGAGCCAGGTGGCCAAGCTTCGCATGGGCAAAGTCCCCTCAGCTGACACTCCGGTCGCAGGCACGGGCTCTGCAGGGGGTATGTAAAGGGCTTTCGGCCTAATCCCAAGGTGCTAAAAAAGCGGAGCAATTGAGGCCAGGTTTTCGATCAAAACATGCAAAGACAGAAAAATGCAAACCTTGGACAGCTAGGATGTTAGAAGCTTCCTCGACAGCTCCTGGTCGAGGCTACGCCTGGCACGAGCGGAAAAGCGGGAGTTCGGCTTTTGAATTCGGCGCCGGCCGCGTTGTGAGCCTTGCTTCCAACGATATATCGGTGTTTTTCTTTCCAACCCATCGTAAACTGCAGGGGATTTAAGTTGCAGTCCCTAAACCGCAAAACCCTAGACCGCTAAGCCCTAAACCCTAAACCCTGAATCCTTCGAGGGTACTTGCTGTGAGATTTGGAGCCTCAGGTCTAGAGTCTAGAGTTGAACGCAAGGGGCTTAACGTCGAGGATTCAGGGTTAAGTTTAGGGTTTAGGGTGTGGTGTTCAGGGATGTGAGATCATAAGGTTCAGGGCTTAGGGATCAGGGTTCAGGGTTAAGTTTAGGGTTTGGGGTTTGGGGTCCAGTTTTTGGAGCCTTTTTTTGGGGTTTGGGGTTTACCTGTACTCCAATTAACAGTCCCCAGAGGACTAGTGCCTTGGTTGAGCTGAGGGCCCATACTTGGAGGTTCATGGGTAATTATCAATGGGATTACAAGTAGGGTAACTATAAGTATAACTCCTATTAGGGGACTTATAACCCTACTCAAAACTACCCACGATTCTCCAGCTGGTTCAAAACCCTTAACTATCTTTCCGACACGAAGGAACTGCACAAAGCCCCTGGCGAAATCTCAAGATAAGCCGGCTTCTACAGATAGCTTGCGATGCCCAAGACCAGGTTTGCAGTCTCTTGAACAGGCATGAAACTACGATTGCCCAATCAAATCTCTAAACCTGAAGCCTTTCGCCTGCAAACCCTCAAACTCTTCAGCCCTTAAACTCCTAGGCCCTAAACCCAAAACCCCAAACCCTAAACCCTATACCCTAAACCCTAAACCCTAAACCCTAAACCCTTAAACCCCAAGACCCAAGAACCCTTCAAAGCCGTAAGGTTGGAGGTTGCCGAGGCCGATGTGCTGGTGCTGCGCGGGCTCCAGGCTTCTTTGGGAGAGGGATTTACGATACACATGGGCGTTTCCGAGAGTTAGGGGTACCTAGGGTTCCTTCAAAGGGTTCTTTAAAGGGATCTATGAGGGTTCTATGAAAGGTTTAGGGTTTCCGAAAATTAGGGGTACCTTGTTCGGGGGTCCTTATAATAAGGATCCTACTATTTGGGGTACTATATTAGGGTCCCCTATTTTCGGAAACTCCCATATTTAGGGTTAAGGGTTCAGGGGTTTCGGGTTGTGTCTTTTTCAGCATGTGCAGTATTAGTATCCCTTCTAGTGAGGGTTTCGGGTTCTGTAAGGGTTTTAAGCATGTGCAGTATCCATTCTAATGAGGGCTTTGTAGACGTCTATCAAGGTGCGGAAGTAACTTGCAATAGCATAGTCTGAGAGCCCTAAGTGACTGCGGCCGGAAACACTTCCCTTCTGAAAGGCCCCGATATTTCTTTGCGTTTTATCCTCTGACCGCTCCGAAACCTGACATCCCCACGGGGGGCCGCATGAGACGAGTGCAGGAAGCAGGGGCACATCCGAATCTTCTTCCTGTGCAGCCGGGCTGCAACTGCTAGGATGCCCTTTTTAGTACCCTTATTCCCTTTTTGTAGTCCTAGGTTCCTTATAAAGTTACCCAATACCAAAGAGAGGCCTTTTTGTTCTTAGGTTACTGGGTATCCTAGACTGTCTTGCGATGTGGTCCAGTTCGTGTTGGCGATCTGATGTTGGTTTACTTGGAGATTCAGGGGCAAGTATAAGTAGGGTTATAAGTCCCCTGAGAGGGCTTACAACTATAGTCACCCCACTTGTAACTATCGATGACCTCCAAGTAGGGTGTCTGCAGTTTTTACGGTCTTTGGACCTTCGCAGATCGAGAGCAGAATACACCCGACACCACCGACGAGCTGGGAGGGTTACCAGACTTGGGTTCAGGGTTAAGGTTTTTGGGCTTCTCGTTGCTGAGGCTGGATCTTTTCCGTGCCGACAAGTTTGTGTTCATGATGACGCTGCACTGCACCGGTGGACATTTGGGCGACGCGCTGGCCTTTCGAAGCTCGCCGTGCAGTTTTCGTTGCAAATTCGTTCCTCTCTAGTCTGCAAGGTTTGGGGCCGAACCCGAACACCTATCCAAAGCAAGCCCGGAATTCACCAAGAGAAGCCAGAGCCCTTCAAGCCCTAAACCCGAAAATCCGTACACCCTAAACCCCTAGACCTTGAACCCCGAGCCCTAAACCCTTGCACGCCCTGCCCAGAGGCCCCACCCATAGTAGTTTCTTTTTGGGATTACCTCATAAGATCCTGAATGTGAGCCCCAGAAAGGAACTACTAGGTGGCAATGTGGGAAACTTTTTTACTTTCCCTTTATGGTTCCTTCTGAGGTACCTATTCATAAATACTTTTCAGAGCCCCAAAACTACAACCCAGACTAATATGGAGCCTTAGGGTAAGCTAGGGTTTATTATAAGAACCTGCAAAAAAATTAGGATTTGGTAGTTTAAGGTAAAGTCTAAGCCCCTGCTCAGGGAAGAAGTGGATCAGCCCGAAGCTCAAAACTTTGGTGCGCCCCGGCTTCGAGGCCCCGAACCCGGGGTTTCACTCGTGTAGGAACCTGAAACCTTGGGCCCTTATTAGGGTTCCTGTAAGGGTTCCTGTAAAGGGTACTATAAGGGTACTATAAGGGTTTTGGGGGATCGATCGAGGGGGCTTTGATGTTTAGGGTTTAGGGTTCAGGGTTTGGGGTTTAGGGTTTTGAGTTTTATGATTCAAAGCTTTCTCCAGGATTTTCATAAGGTTTCAGGGTTTTGGGTTCAGGGTTCAGGGTGTGGGGTTTTGCAGTTTGGAGCATAGGATTTGGGGTTCAGGACGGCTTTGATTCATAAGCTTGGAGGTTCGTTCACATGGTTGTTGGGGTGCATCGCGACAATCCCGCAACCGCTACTTAAACCTTAAACCCTAAACCCCAAACCCCAAACACCAAAACCCTAAACCCAAAAACCCTGAACCCTAAACCCCAAAACCCCCAAACCCCAAACCGAAAACCGTAGTGCCGGACCCTGCAGCCTAAAGCCGCCTTAGGTCAGAACCCTAAACCCCCTCTCCATACATCCTAAAGCCAAAACCCCATGACCAAGCCATAAAACCCTAAGCCCTAAACCCTACACCCCAAAACCCTAAGCCCTAAACCCTAAAGGCTTAAACCCCCCTGAGCCCTAGACCCTACACCCCAAAACCCTAAGCCCTAAACCCTAAACTCCTAAACCCCACAACCCTAAACCCAAAACCCCAAAACCCTAGGCCCTAACCCTAAAACCCCAAACCCCAAAACCCCAAATCCTAAACCCCAAACCCCAAAGCCCTAGGCCGTAGCCATTTTGGCTCAAGCTGTTGTGCTCGAAGGCTCTGCCTGCGACTGTGTGCTAGCTTTTCGTCCCCACTCCTTCGTCGCCTCCCGTTGGCGCTCCTGTTCCTTCTGGTGTCCCTCCACGGCACGGATCTCCTCGCCTCCCACTACCCGATCATCCGCAAGTTCAACGTTGGGGTGTCTTTCATTGAGGGCGAGTTCTACCTTCGCGTCGAGTTCTTCGTCATCCTGACTGGGATACGCATTGTTGGATACATCTTGCTGTGGGTGAACCCTCGGACTGGATCAGGCCCCTTCTTTCGTGGTGACTACGAGTGGGTCATCCCTGTCTTGGTGGGTGAGCTGATTTCCTTCCTGTGGTGACTGCAACACTGCTTCCCACGCACATCGGGGTGTGCTTATCTTGGTTCTCTACATCGTTCACTACATCTTCTACCTTGTCCCTTACCTGAACTTGCTTGTCTTTCTTGTGGTGACTGAAGCACTGCTTCCCACGCACGTCGGGGTGAACTTATTTTGGTCCTCGGCATCATTCACTACATCTTCTACCTTGTCCTTTGCCTGGACTACCTTAGTTGGTGGTTGGCGGGAAAAGATGACTGACAACGTGGAGACACAAGCTGCCACGCAGCCGCTTGGGATGCAAGTAGATGAGGGAGAGATCAAACGTGAAGGGGATCATTCGGGCGTCTACGCAGTTGGGTCACCGACAGAAATTGCTGATGAACCCTCTGAGCCCGAAGGACTTGATGGTGAACATGATGTCGACATGCCTGTCAAGTTGGAGAAGCGCAAGCGCAGAGAAAATCAGAACAGTGATGGCCATGCAGCCCGAGTTCTCCCTGTTCCTGACTCCGACGAGGACCTTGATAGCCCCTCAAAACGCCCACTCTTGAGCGAGGACAAACCACTCACTGCAAGTGAAATCCGTGAGCTCCTCTTCGGTCACGTACGGGAGATGAAGAGTGCGTGGACATCCTTCCAAGGAAGGCTTGACTCAGTTGAACGTGAACAAGCCAAGTCGTCCTTCGAGGTGAACAATTTGCAAGCCAGAACAAGAGTCTTGGAAAAAGATGTGGGACAACACAAGCAGAACGTCCACACACAAAGCAAGGCGCTTGAGAACCTGACGCTGGAAGTGAAGAACATGAAAGTCAAGATGGATGATCTTACGAACAAGGTGGGCAGTGCAGCTGGACCATCCGTTGCGCCTCCTTCTGATGGACAAGGAATCGACCCATGGGGTGAATATATCAGGCGTCAGCAAGGACCACCCACTCCTGACCAACGAGGAACCCCCAAGCCGCCGAATGGACCAGCTGATGACAGGGGAGATTTTCTATCAGAAGAAGACAAAAGGACACTGGTGATTGGTGGTTGGCTCCAGGATACCAAGCGCGGTGTAATTGAAGAGGAATCCTCTGTGATCCTCAGCCTGCCGGACATCAAGCAGTTGATTGACAACGAGCGACTGCAGATCTTTGGGCCGCGAAGATCGGTTGGGTTGTTGCGCTTTGTGACACGCGATGGAGAGACCTATCAACACACCAAAAACAGGATGTGGGAGGTCATTAAGGCGCTTAGCAAGATCAAGCATGTTCTCCCAAGCACCCAGTCCTCCGGCGACTCCAAAACCCTGTGGGCAGCCTTTGTGAAAACAAAGAATGCCCGCACACGAAGCACGCATGTGAGCCTGGTTCGACGAGTCGCCATGTCTTTGGCCAAAGACAATGAGATTGCCAACGAAGGGGTGAACTCTGTCATCGGCGCCTATGATTGTGATTGGAACATGGGTACGATATGGTCAGGCAGTGGAAAGCTAGGCAGCAGTACTCACAAGCAGCCGAGGGGTGATGATGAAATCGTTGTCATGACCGGAGGCTGGGTGAATATCTCGGCTGTTGCAAGAGTCGCAGGATGCTCCTCTGATGATGCCAGGGGTGCATTTGAACGTGAGCTTTGAGACGGTGCGGCCGCTTGTTTCACCCCGGATGGGATGAATTTAGACTCTCAATCAGGTGAACCTCTCGCTCTTCCTAAGGAACGTGAGAATCATATGCCTCGTCCGCGTGCAAGATGCAGATGGGGTCGGGCATGCACTTGGAATTTGGGAGGACAGTCTGCTAGCCTGTTAGATGTTGCCTGCAAAGATTGCGACATCCTACTTGTTCAAGAACTTGCGCGGGACGAACCTGGTTGGTCGAGCTTCGATTCGGAAGAGATGCATTGGGTGACACATCGGGATGCACGACAATGGCGTGGAGTTGGCATTGGCATCTCGCTGGACAAGTTTGACTCAATCCTATGGCGAGCTGCTTGCGAACGAGGCATTTGGGTGGTCGCTCGCATTCATGGACTGGGACGAATTGTCCTAGGGTCAGTTCACTGCCACACGGGGGTTACCACATCTGTCTATCAAGCGGCTGCCCAAGAGTTTGCCAAGCTGTGCCCACGCAAATATCGCCACCTACCAGTGCTGTGCGGAGCAGACGCCAATGAAACCCCGTGTTGGAACTTCAGCGAGTCGGGAGAGCTTGGCATTGGCACTTGCTGTTCCAATCTCAACGCCCTGCTGCATGAGATGCTCCAACATGGGACACAACCCGTTGCTCCCATTTCTGGGCATCGCTTTACTGCCACTCACTATCCTCGGGATGAGAGCAGGAACGGTCGTCAAATTGATATGATCTTCACCAGGTTGCTTCGAGTCTGTCCCGTGCATATTGAGGCAGACCGGCGCCATGTTATTGGCACAGATCATGCCATTGTCACCGCGGACATTGAGATCGCTGGAGTACCGGGGAAAACATGGTGGGGGAATGATTCTCGTGTTAGATGGGTGTCATGTCAGTTACCGAGAGCAACCATTGTTGATGAGGAGGACCTTGTCCACATCGCAAAGACCTGTTCACGCCCGAGAAAGTCGAGGAAATTTTTGGACAGCCAGGACACCAAGGATGCCATTCGTGAAGCTCGGAACTCAAACACAGCTGCTGACTGGAAGAAGGTGCACCGTCTTCGTAAGTATGAACACAGAGAGTGGAGCCGTGACCGACTTGCACGAATCCTCAAATGCGATTGGGATGAATATCGCCAGCTTCAAAATGACAAGAAGAGATGTCGAGGCTGGTGGGGTGAGATGCTTGCCGAGTGCGGAGCGGGTGACCTTGCTGCTCAGATAACGTCACACCTTGAAGCCAAGATGACGAATACCCACAAATCGTCGCAAGAATGGGAGGATGAACTCAACGGCCTCATTGAGAGATCCTCGGAGCCGGGAACCTTCCAGGCCTTTTCGCTGCTTGATGTTCGGACGGAATTGCAGGGGATGAAATGCAAGAGTGCAGTTGGCCCTGACGGGATCGGGGTGCATCTTCTTCGTGAACTTGCAAGCGATGACCATCTTGGTCCACAGTTGTTGGGGCTCATCAATCACATTGTTGAAAGTCGTGAGTTGCCGTTCAGCTGGGAGAAAAGCTTCTTGGCACTCCTTGCCAAATGCAAACATCCTCAGTCCCCTGGTGATCTGCGACCGATTTGCGTATCCTCTGCCTTTCATAAGCTGGTCAATCGTCTTGTTTGCTCCAGAGCCTTGCCCGTGATGCGACGTGGGTCGAAAATCAGCTGTTGTGGAAAGGGGCGACAAGCAGCCGACCTCATCGGGGCAATTTCTCGCATGCGTGATGTCACAAAGGAATGGAGACATCCCCTCATCATTTGCAAGCTTGATGTGGCAGGAGCATTTGATCGGATTGACCGAGCTAAAGTTGCCGACCTTCTCCGATCTCGCTTGTTGGGCAAAGGGATGAGTTTCGAACTGCGCTATTTACTTGCTCAACTTGCCACCCATGAACTGGTTGGCCTTGCGCCTGGTGGCAAACAGGTGCGTCTTCGACCTGATAATGGGATTAAGCAAGGGGCGCCCGAGAGCGCAGAGCTGTTTGGGCTCGTGACCGACTCGCTTCTGTCCGACCTTGTCCATTGTCGTCATTGGGGTGATTTGGGGTGTCCTTTTGATGGGGTCGACATTGACCTTCTCTTCTATCAGGACGATCTCTTCTTGCTTGAAACGGACTTCCCACGCCTTTGTCGACGCATTGCGGTCGTTGATAGGTGTCTACGGGGTGCAGGCTTGACTCTCGCCAAAAACAAGACGAAGATCATCGCCAATGAACATTACAGCGGCTGTCGCAAAGTGCGAATCGGAGCCGACACCTTCGAGATTGCTGCCAGGGGTGAGTCTCTCAAAGTCCTTGGTCTTTCATTCTCGCTTGCTCACGATGCCTCTGAACAAGCCCGAGAAATTATTGCAAGGACTAGGGATGCAGCAGCGGCGCATAAGGAAATCCTACAGGCACCGGGTGCATGGCTCCACAAGATTTCAGTTATGCGCACGCTTCTCGAATCACAGTTTGCCTGGACAGGGGGAGCTCTTCACTGGAGCAAAGATGATCTCCACAGCTTGAATGTTCTGCAGGTGCATGTTTGCCGATCCGCGTTTGGACTTCGACGCGCAAGTGGTGAATCCTGGCTCGAGTGGAATCAGAGAAGTATGCGATTCGTGCGCCTTTGGCTTCATCGCAATCATGTCTCTAGATGGTCGGAACGCATCCTCACCCTCCAACATACACTTCATGGCCATTGGGCACGTAGGGTTGAGTTTGTGCGAGGTCGAGCTCGAGCCTGTGCACCGTTGAGAGCAGTCTCATGGCGAAACACAGAGTGGTGGAGAGCCCAACAAGCCCTCAGTCCCACGGTGTCGATTCGTCACCCTGGACAGTTCTATGCATCCAACACCGAACGCCAGTTGTCCCAGAGCAATGGGAAGCATTGGCAAGTGATCGCTCAGGATCGAGCTGCTTGGAGTGGAGCCCGTGCAAAATACGTCGAAGAATGGGATGTGCGTTGGAGTTCGGGACGCCAGTTGTCCATCTGCTACTAAATTCTTTGCTTCTTTGCTTGTCATGTGAAGCCTCTTGCTGGGGGGCTGAAGAATCAAGTGACGAAGCTCATGTCCCTCCGCGACTTTGACATGTTCTGAAGATGCGCTGATTTCTGATTGCAAATTTCTCATTTTCATCATGATGTTCTCTGCGACTTTCTGACTGAGATTGACACGAACATGTGCACATGAAGCTGTTGCAGAAACTCGACTGCTTGTCACCTGTGGCCCAGGCTCGAAAACTTTCGTGAACAGCCTTTACTTCACTGTGGCCCCGCCCTTCTCGCTTACCTGCCACTCTTCATGGCTCGTCTTGGTGCTGCCGCGACCCTACTGTGCACTTGTCTGTTGAGATGTGGCTGTGTACCTGGAGAAAACGATGAAGGTGACCCACGACTTCGTCCCTGGACGTCCGAGGAGATCGCCGAGCATATGCAGGCTGTGTGGGATGACACTTCTGTGGAAACTCCTCCTGTCCTTCCCACACAAGTCGATGGATGGGGTGACACGCTTGACACCTGGCCTTCGACTGCATCCTCTGGGGGTGATTTGCCTGTGTCACCATGGACCTGGCCCTCGAATGCAGCGAGCTCCTCTTCTATGTGGCAAAACCCCTCCTTGAGCTCCTCCTCGTCTTCGTGGCAAACCCCTTCCTCGTCGACCTCTTCGAGACCGACAACTTCTCCCTCATCGACTTCTTCAAGACCGACATCTTCGACCACATCAGCGAGCATTGGCATTGACGAGGAGATCAGCTTGGCCGCGTACCATGGCTTCGATGTCTGGAATGATGGGGCTGAGCATGTGGCTGGCCTGGCTCCAATTCCTGAAGAGCTACCTCTGCCTTTTGTCGATGCAGTACCTGGCCAACCAGTGTCTGACTGTCAAGCTGACTGGCTTGAAAAGGTTCGTGATACTAGGTCACTTCGAGGCCGTGGCAGTGAACCGGAAGATCAACCCCCTCTCCTACCTGGACGTGACCCTGCCTCCTTGTTGACCGGACCTAAACCCATGGGTATTCTACATCGTCCTACCCTTCCTGTCCGCTCTGTGGATGCTGCTGCAACAGGTAAAGATGTTCGGCCTGAAGGTGATGCATGTTCCAATGATGTGACTACTTCAGAGGAGGAAACTGGGGTGACAACCCGCTTTGGGCGCACACGTTCTGGCCTGGACCGATGGCATCATCCTGATGGTTCGGTTAGAAATCGTGCGAAAGAAAGACGTGAAGCACTCTCTACTGATGAGGAAGCTGGCCCTACGTCGACCTCTTCCTCCTCAATGCCCTTCTCTACTGCACCCTTTGTGATCGATGGTGAAGGATGTCATGGAGGGGCCCCCACATTTCGTGCGACGAGCTTCTATGGGGAGAAATTTCAAGTTTGGTCGGACAAGAGCGTGCTGGAGACGGACACCTCCACGACTGCTGGCCCGAACAGCACGGATGCAGAGGCAGATTGTTCTAGTCATGAATCTAGTGCGGGACAAGACACGCGAGTTGGCTTCTGGCGACATGGTGTCTGGGTTGACCGCGACAGATCACCGGCAGAGCAAAGAGCACACAGAGGAGGACATGGACCGCAACGCCTTGCACGCAAACAGCGACGAATTCAAGACTACATAGAGGGCAATTGGCGCCCCGATTGGTTGACCCGCTATATTAAAGAGAAGGCAGAGCGGCAACGTGGACTCCAGTCTGGGGAGAGTGACAGGGTGGGAACGAATGGTACGCCGCTGATCGACCCGAAGATCATGGCCGCGTTCCTTGGACAACCGTTGGCAAGCGTGGGAAACAACACAGTGAGTGAAGAAGCTGTTCTTCAGGATGAGGGACACCAGATTTCCGTGGGTAACCTTGAAGAAGACTGGGATCCATGGTCTGGACAACAGTGGCACTCACAATGGTGGGATGACCAGAGTTTGGGAGGAATGTGGTATGAGTGGACATCGTGGTCATCACAACATGCAGATTCTTGGGCTACATCGTGGAGTTCGTCCTGGACTTCGTCAACAAATCAATGGGAAGACCCTTGGACTTCTACTACGACATCGACCTCGCTATCCTCCATGCCCGCCCTGCCGAACCTCGACCACGAGCCTGACACCCGGGACGCAGAACAAGACCACACGTTCTTCATGCAGATGACCGGTGCAGAGAGAGCCACCCTTCAAGAAGCGGGAGTTGGTACTGAGGACATTGCCAGACTTGAACAGTTCCTCGCCGCCTTGGACAGCCGCAATGATGGCGAACGTGGCCCGGAAGCGCGCTGGGCTGTTGGGCGTCTTCTCCAGCATATTGAGGATGGTCTAGAGGCTGTAGAAGCGATCTATACTGTACTTGCACGACGTCTTGTACCACGTGGCTTTCTTCCTCTACAGCGAATCCCCACGGTTGAAACCATGCGCCTACAACTGTTCAACTGGGCGCGCAATCTGGGGGATGTGTTTGTGAGAAGTGTTGAACGACACTTACGCACGGGACTTCAGGCAGGAGAAGGACCTACTGGGCCGGATCTTGTACTTGAATCCTCGCCTGTACGCCATGCTAGAGCTGAACCTAGCGCAGGAACAGAACACCCGCCACACTCACCATCCTCGACGACTGAACATCATCGTCAGCGATCCAGGAGCCGCAGCCGAGGAGAAACTCTGGCATCTGGTTCCGACTGGTGCCTCTTCCAGCCATGAAATCCCCTCCATGAATAGTGAATACGCGCTGGATGAGCATGGTACGTTAACGTTTATCCCTCCAGCCGATCCCAGTGAACCTCCTCGCGGTCCACCCCCTCCTGTACCTGTCAACCGACCGCCTCGTGAAGAAGCACCGGTATCAGTGCACGGAAGTGTTGAGCAAGCTCTTCGGGGTGAACTCTTGGGAATCTGGACAGAAAATTCTGGTGCCACGACAACGTCTACTTCGACGAGCACTCCTCCGTGGTTGAATTGTTTGTGCTCGTCCCCCTCTATCGGTGTTGAGTCGAACTTCTCCACAGTGTACATGACTGGGGAGAATGTGTCTGTTGCCCTGTTGAGCTCGTGGGATACTCATGCTGGGGTGTGCTTGGTGGATGATGACGACCTGACCCTTGATGGCGACACTATGGTCTTGGTGCAGCTGAACATGGGTGGCTTTGGATCCTCGACTACCTCTACGACGACGAGTTCATCGACTGCGCTATCGCCCGAGACTGTTGTCAGAGATGCAATCAACCGAGAGCTTGTCTATGCCAGTGTTGCCGATATCCAAGATGTCCTACATCGACTTCAGTCTCGACAGCGACGTCTTCTTCACTTGGCTCGTCTGGTCAGCGTGGCGATTGAAGAGGCACAAGCTTGGTCTCCTGTCCCTGCCCATTCCCTGATCTTGAATGGACCCACGATGGAGACGGCCATTTGGGGGTGCATCAACCGTGAAGCAGGGTATGGTATGAGGCCGTCCAACAGTGGGACCACACAGGTGACACTGGCAGCTGCCGCACTTCTACAACCGGGATTTCCAGCAGACATTGACTCTCTCTTGGGGTGTCTCCCTCATCTTGAACCACCTGCGATTGTTGGTCTGCGTAGAAGATCCTGGCGGAGAAACGCGCACAGTGTCTACATCAACGCTGGGAGACCTGTTCCTGAGGGAGGATGGCCTGCAGAGGATAACCAGACGCTGTACTTGATACAGGCTGACGAAAGCTCATCCACAGGTGACTTCCCTGGACGAGATGAGCTGCCGCTGCTACCTGACAGACGACACCCACGTAATCGTCGACGAGTGCACGTACCTCGACCTCCACCTCGAGTTCTTCCCACAGGTACTTTGGGCGACATGGTTGAAGCAGTGCCTGCTGAACTGCATCGTCAACGAAGGAATGTGGCTGTTGGTCGCTTGGATATGCCGCGCGATCGAAGCCGCAGTCGTGATGCCGACCGTTCTGGACCCGATATGTCAGGGACTGCTTCGAGTACGTTGTCAGCTTCACGGACGCCTCGAGCTGGCCTACTGTCTGGGATTGAGTCGGAGGCGGATGCAGCAGGTGGTATGCTGGGTGCTTTGTGGGAACAACCTGCTGGGGGTCTACTTCCACAAGATGATCCTGGCTCTGCACGAGGACGACCTTCGACTCTGCCTGTGCGTGATGGTTCTGGACGTCGGAATTCCTCCGCAAGTGTTCACCGTCGTCGTCGCCTGGAGATCGTCGACTGGGTGTGGGCCCGGTGAAGTCGTGCTGTGTGCGAGTATGGAGCCTGAACTCTGTCCACTGTGTATCTTGCAGTCAGTCTGCTTTTGTTGCAATGTTCCTTTTGTTTCGGATCCGTAAGTGAGCCGAAATAGTGTAGGCCAAAATCTGGCCGGACCTTCTGCGAGAAAAGGCCCCACTGCACTTTAAAAAAAAAAAAAGCCTTAGGCCCTAAAGTTTAGGCTTTAGGGCCCGTCGCGTCCCGCTTCATGGTTCAACTTAGTAGGGAATGGAGGAATTAGGTACAAAGTTATACCCTAAAACAAGCCCTAAACCCTAAACCCCTAAACCCTTAAGCCCTAGCACTACTACCTCAAAAAAACCCTAAACCCCCAAACCCTAAGCCCCAAATTATATCTACTATTACTACCACTCTTCCCGGCCAGCCCGCTGTGGCACTGGCTTGGACGGCGCAGCTGCTGTCTGCTCTGAAGCTCGGCGGTCGTGGGTTAGGGTTTCGGGGTTTAGGGGTTTAGGGTTTAGGCTTTGGGGGTTTAGGGTTTAGGCTTTAGGGGCTTAGCTGTTTAGGGTTTAGGGGTTTAGGGTTCACGGATTTTTTTGAAAGGCTTTCTAATTATAAGGGTTACTATAAGCTTAGTAGCTGGATGGATACACTTTACACTTTTGGATAAAATGGCCCACTATAAAACCAAAAAATGTACACTCTTTGAGGCTTATGAACTCGGCTACTAAGTAAGGGTTCTATAAGGGCTTAGGCTTCAAGGGTTTTTTGGGATCTCGGGTTGAGGGTTTTAGTTTTATTTTTTTTGTTTTTTTTTTGTCTCGGATTGTCGGGGTTGGGGTTTAGAGCTCAGGTCAGGAGTTAGGCCTGAGGTTTCGGGCTTTTGGGTGCTAAATGTATGCGAGTTGTTCATAATCGAGTATACCACCCACCCAAAGCCCTGGTCTCATCCAAAAAAGGCCTGTCTATCGATTTTGTTGAGGGCGAAGAGTTGCACAACTTGAGCCCTGAATTGTGGTATCCAGAGCCCAGGTTTCTAGGGTCAGTTTGTCCGTGATGTGGGTGGTTGTCAATATTAGGGTCCCTTTTTGGGTCCCTAATATAGTACGGCACCTAATATTTAGGGTCCCAAAAGGGGCCATAATTTTGACAACTACCCTAATGTTGTCTTGGGGTCTCGCCTCCCTTCGGATTCGGATGGACTATATTTTTGATGCCGCACAAGCCCACATCCCGAAACCCTTGACCCCACCAGCTCTTTAGCACAGAACCCGAGCTCGAGCCTTTCAAGCTTCATACCAAAATATGGCTGGTTGTTAAAATTAGGGTCCCTTTTTGGGTCCCTATTATAATACGGCGCCTAATATTGAGGGTGCCCAAAAAGGGACCATAATTTTGACAACCACCCATATACTAAGCTTCAAACCATAAGACCCTCAACCCAGGAGGTTTCTGCACGAGCGTCGAGTCATCCACCGGAGCGTTAGACCCGAGAGTTGCCTCTTGGACAATCCGCGCCTCGGTTTGCGTTTCTTAGGGGTACTTAGAAATAATTTTTAATCTTTGGTTATTATGATCCCTAAGAAACAGCTAAAATTATAATTTTTGCTAGGGTTCTAAGTTCAGTATAGGTTTATCGTAGGCAGGGTTCCTTATAGCCCAACAATGGACTTCCGGGAGGTTTAGCAACGTAGAATTTACTTTAGATTCTACTGTATCTCATTCTGTTGAGTCTGTTGAGTCAATGGTTTAGCATGCTACAGTACGGGCTAGGGGTTCAAGGGTTCAGGACTTACGTGTGTTCAGGCTTCACGGTTCAGTGGTCTAAGGCCCGTTTGAAAGCTTTTGAGTTTGGAACTTAACTTTAAGGAAATCAGGATCGAGACGCCTTGCTGGTTTTCTTGAGATCACCATTCAACCATTATATAAACAAACTATAGCGTGCATTCTTGTTTTGTGGGTTGATCGTACGGTTCTCAGATAGTAGCAAATGCAGTTGTTGCTATTCCTGCAGTTGCCATACCTATGATGATTAATTAAGACTTCGTCTTTCGCCCTTATATGATGATCACGCAACTTTTTAGTGTCACTACTACGGAAACCTCCCTTATTATACATGTTTGGAGTATGATGCCGTTCTAGGGCTTTCAACTGACCAAAACGTTTAGTCTTTAGAGCCCCCTATATAAATTTAAGGTATATTCCATAATTAAGGGGTTTTAAGGCTCTCTGGGATGAGGTAATCCCAAAAAGGAACTGCTATGGGGCCTCTGGGTAGTGGCTTGTGGCTTACGAGCTCACGGTTTAAGGGTTCGCGCCGGATGGGCCGATGCATCGGCTTCGGATTCGGCTCCGAACAAAATGTCCGAAGATCTAAACCCTAAGCCCTAAACCCTAAAGCCTAACCCTAAACCCTAAAACCCTAAACCCTAAAGCCTAAACCCTTTCTGCAAAAGCTTTGAACTCTCAAGTTCTGTGGCTCAAAAAATGGGAGTTTCCGAAAATATGGGACCCTAAATTGTACCCTAAGTATTAGGATCCTTATTCTATAAGGACCCCAAAATGAGGTACCCCCTTTTTCGGAAACTTCCAATTCACAAGTGGATTGTGAGAGAAAGCCTCCCGACCTCCATAAACCTGCCCTGAACCACGGGTCCGGCTTCATATTGTGATTTAAGCTATATTCCTTAATTAAGGGGTATTGGGCTCTGTGGGATAAGATTCTAAATATGAACCCCAAAAAGGAACTACTTTGGGGCCTTAGGGTAAGCCTGAAAGCTCTGAAAGAGAGTTTCACAACCTTTACACCCTTGATTGCAAAAGAGCACCAAACATCTCTGAGCTCTAGCGCTGCAACCTGCCCGTCAACCCTAAACCCTAACCCCCCCCAGAAAAACCCTAAACCCTAAACTCTAGGCCGTAAACCCTGAACCCTAGATCTAAAACTCTCACCCCCCACAACTCGCTCATCCCAGGAGGATCATCGAGTCAAATCTGGTCCTGGGCAACTATTCCTTGAGACTTGGCCCAATTGTGGCGAATGATATCCCCTTAATTTCGGGGCCTTAATGATTTCCTATACTATTTTTGGGGGTTCCTGGATGAGTTATAGTATAATGTGCACCAAAACCCTATATTAATTAGCAAGGCGCCCATATGATGCACTTATATACTGCAGCGCAACCTAGAGCCCTAGAGCTACGCACTGCAGTATACACCAAAACCCTACAGTCATCGCAGCTATATACTATACCCCACCCTAAAACCCTGAGTTCCCCAAGCTTTGTCTGACGCGGAGTTGTTGCTGGGCAGGTATTCGGTTCACGAAAGGCCTTTGCACGATCTGCTGAAGCACAGTCCCGTCGTTCCAGGGATCCAGAGGAGTTTCGGCTGATGGGTTCCATACTCCCCGGAGTTGCTACTGTAGAGAGGCCTAAATCGTTCGGTTCCCTTACAGGGTTCCTTTAAAAGGGGTCTATAATGGTTACAGTACTATGAGGGTTCTACGATATAGGGACCAAAGTAATTACCAATATTATTCCTTAGGGTTCCTTATTATGCTTAAAACCCTATAAGGCGCCGATAGAAGGGCTTGCTGCTCCAAAGGGTTAGGAGTTTGTAGCCTGCTCAGAGCGAAGAATGTCCAGCTCTCACTTCAGAGCTGGGGTGTAGGGCTGAGGGTTTGAGCCGCAATCCAAGAAGCTTTTCCGATGGCACTTGGAAGGGGTTGCGTTGGGAAGCATCATGTGCAGCAGCAGCTGAGCCTCGTGCATAGTTCTTTGCTGCATGCCGTTGCCGCGTCAGCTTCGCCTTTTCAGTTTTGCGCTGGTTTGTGCCACCGTCGTTGATGGCAAGCGAGGACTCCCGAACCTCCTTGGAAATACCAGCTTGCTTCAACTGCCATCAGCCATGGAGCATGTGGTATGGCATCTGTCGCAAGCGTCGCTGTCGGCTTCGCGGTGACAGAAACAAAGTGGCTTTTTGCGACAGCTGTTTCCCGGATGCTAGATGCCGAGAATGCGGATGGAGCTTTCAACACGGACGGCCCGTCCTTCCAAGCTTGTCATACACATTGTCGCAGCCTACTACGTATGCGGAGCTGTGGTCGGAGCTCGATTGTTGCCCGGAAGAGCAGGCTGCTGTCATACATTGCTCTGGTGCTTTTTGTTGGCAGTGCAATTCTGAGGACCCCCTGCATGGCCGCGCTGGCTATTGTGACTACTGCTGGCAATCCTGGAATGGACGGATTCCTGAGAAAGCAGTTTCGGAAGGAGAAAATTTCCCGCAGCCACAGGTAAGCCATTACCCTAACTTCAACAGGCTTGTGGAAGGAGAGCTTCTGACCCATGATGCTGTCCCGCCTGTCCCATCCTTTCAAGTGGATGTCTGCGATGAAGATTTCCTGGCTGTTGCTCTGCGCTTGAGCCAGAAATTTCCCAAAGATCCCGAGCCCCTTATACTATCGCCGTGCAGCCGCCATAGCGCCGGAGGCGCAGCAGGCCCGGCTGGACAATCCATGTTGGGGGGACTGTGCCGATCGACAACCTGGCAGTCCGTCACTGAGAAGGCTTTCCCCATCAGGAGCAATGATGCGGTGTACGTGCCTGGAGTCAGAGTCTACCATGTTGTGGGCAAGCCGGCAAGCACCTTCTCAGTGGCTGTCCTGGCGACCCCTCCTTCTCAATTCCGCGCTGTGTCGGACCCATACTATCATGACTTGCGGGCACGCATGTGTGGGCTCATAGAAATCTGTAGACGCCGCGGGCATCGTTTGCTGGTAATAGGAGCCTGGGGGTGTGGCAGCAGGAAGCACCCACCAGAGGCAGTGGCCCGGGCCTTCAAGCAGGCGCTTTGGAGGCAGACAGATGCCTTTTCGCACGTTGTCTTCGCCATCAAAGGGGACGAGAAGACTCTGACAGCCTTCCAGAAGGCTTTTGACGTGCCCGCTTAGGTCTTCGGTCCCATCTCGGGTAGCACAAGAGCTTGATGTCCAGGGGAAATGAAGGCATGCTTGCTTTTCACTGCTGTGTTGTCAGTCTTCCTCTCTCTCTCTCTCTCTCTCTCTCTCTCTCTCTCTCTCTCTCCCTCGCTCCCAGTTGCTGTTTCGCTGCGGGTGTCAGGGCTGTTCACCACCAGGGTGGATTGGATCTGGTGTTTTCAGACCGAAAGCATGACATGCTTCAGCGGCAGGGCCCTGGAACTGCAGCACGTTTCCATCAAGCAGAGCATCTCACATAATCTACCGTTCTGACCAATGCAGACTCATGCCCGCTTGTAGTCACCCATAGATATAGTTGTATTTTATCTTTTGGCACCGTGCCGCTAAACCGCTAGTAAGCATGGAAGCAGAGGAGGACAACGACTTGAGGTGGCAGAGCTGTCATGCTCCTGCTAGGCTCTCTGACAGCTTACCCTGAAGTGTAGGCCTGGAGCCCTCAAACAGAGATCGCAAAAGGAAGCATTGGGTGCCTTCAAATTCTCAACTTTATCTCAATACCCCAACCCCGCAACCCAAAGCGCAAACTCCAAAACTAAGCCCTTCCCCTTGTGTGCGCCCGTGCCCTCAGCTCCGAACTCACAGCTCCGAACCTTGAGTTTGGATCGTCAAACTCGGAAGAAGCCATGTGTGAGAATTGAGAAGCCTGACATCCGCACATCCATGAGTAGAAACGAAACCCTGAAGCCTAAATCCTAAGCCCTCAACCCTAAACCCTAAGCCCTAGACCCCACCGCCCGAAAGGAGCTCACGGCTCTTTGAAGACAATGTCATGATGGACCGTCCCGAGGACTTGGAAAGCCCCGGCCGGGTGTTGGGGGTGGGTTTAGGGCGTAGGGATTGAGGGCTTTGAGTATGTTCAGGGTTTAGGGTTTAGGGCGTAGGGATTGAGGGCTTTGAGTATGTTTAGGGTTTAGGGCGTAGGGATGAGGGCTTTTAGTATGTTCAGGGTTTAGGGTTTAGGGCGTAGGGATTGTTGGCTCAGGGCTTATGTGTTCAAGCATTTTGCTCGGTTGAGGGCTTAGAGGTGAGAGTCAAGGGTTGAGGGTTCAGGGTTTCAGGGCTTGACGGTTGCCGGTACTGCGAGCCTACATCGCAAGATGTCAGCCCCAAGCTGAAAAAACAAGACCTGACCGCTTCAAACCCTCACCGCCGGGCCCGAAAGCTCCATGACACCTCCCATGCCGCAAGCGCGAAACAAAGGTTTGGGGTCCTACGTCCAGCAAATGGTATACATGGACCCTGTCATAGGGCTTCCCCTAAACTCTAAAGCCCTAAACCCTAAAGCCCGACAGACTCCAAAGATAACTTGCACAGAATCTCTACACGGAAGAGTGCATTCCCCCTATGAGCACTCTTTTGAACCGTAAGCCAGCAAGCCCTAAACCCAAAGCCTCAAACCCTGCACATGCATGCCAAACCGCAAACCCTTGTAGAACTCCTATAGCAGGCTTCTAGACCCCTTGAAGTTTCCGCCAGTCCCGAACCTCTAAATCATAGCAAGGAGCACTTGAAGCCTTCAACTCTTAACCTTTATAGTACCCCTTGCAGGACCCTTTGTAGGACCTTTGATAGTAAGCCTCATGCATGTGTGTAATGATCCCCGGGACGCAGATCCCTCAACCCTCAGCCCTAAACTTCAAACCCCTCGCCCGAATCCCCAAACCGCTGAATTATCGCAAGGAGCCCATCAAGGGCAGCGCGGCCTACACAGCGCCGGAGCTGAAGCGCCAGGCCTATTTTGGGAGCGCTTGCTGACGGCTGGCTCAGGGTTTAGGCTTATGGATGGAGGGTGGGTTTCGGGATTAGGCAGGTTAGGGGTTTCGGCTTATAGGTGTAGAGTTTGGGGTTGGGGTTTAGGGTGTTTTGGGCCATGTTTGTAAAGCCACAAACCCCACAGCCTGCGAGACGGACCCTAGGACCTGTGTAAGACCACTTGAAGCCATGCTCCCTGCATTCGGAAACCCCAGAACAGGCAAAACCCCCAAACACAAATACTAAGCTATGCTTAAAAGGGATCCCAGAAGCCCAGTGGTGCTGATGGCTTGGTAAGATGGAATTGCCTGGTATTATGCCTGATCAAGCTCGTCTGTTTTGCCTGTTCGACGTGCATGTTTTATGCAGCCTCGGACAGGGATTCTCCGGCTAAGGCTTACACATGGGTGGGCCTTCTTTTTAGGACCGTCTGAGAGCCGTTGTCGGGACTTCACAAGGAACTGGAGCCCCAAAACGGACAAGAATTAACATCAACCTCCACCCCTTGGTCCTGGAAGGCCATGTCTAGTACAGATCGCCCACTCGTGCCCTGGCTTTCATAGGTTCGGCAGCAGGGTTTAGGATTAAATTTTTATCAAACATTGACATGGTTGTCATTGGGGTTTAGGGCTTTGGGGTTTTAGGGCTCAAGTTTTAGGGCTTGAGATTTATCGGGTTGTCCTTGGGTTTTCTCGTTAGGGTTTCGAGTTTGGTCTGTTTCCGATGGACCTGACTTTCAAGAGCCCTAAGGCCTTCACGAATTGGAAGGATTTTGGGGTAGTTCATGTACGTATGTACGTATGTATGTACGTATGAATGCAAGTATGTATTGCATAATCAAATTTAGCCAAACCTTTATACTCGGGATGCTCGCAGTCAGAGGTTTGAGGGGTCCGAGCACGAAGCCCGTAACCACTGTGTATAGACCCGTTTAGATATTTCCAGACCAGGAGATCAAGTTTGTAAGATGCGAAACTGTCTACCCAAACCCTAGCCCTAAACCTATAAACCCCAACCCGAAGTTTCCTCATATCTTGAAGCAATTTCCTCAAATCCTCGAAGCCCTTGTAACCCTGGAGCCCTACACCCTAAATCCTAAGTTGCCTCAAGCCCTAAATCCGTCTAAACCCCCAAGCCAGGAGATCAGGTCGTCGAACTGCAGGAACCCTTGTAGAATCCCACATAGATCCGTTATGGAGCCCGTTATAATGCTCCAAAAGCCAGGAGATCAAGTCCGACAGCCCCAAGCTTTCCCTCAACCCTGGAGCCCCAAACCGTAAACCCTGCAACACAAGAAAGCCACGAAGCCACCCAAACCCTAAACCCCTAAACCCCTAAACCCTAAACCCCTAAACCCCTAAACCCCTAAACCCCTAAACCCTAAACCCCTAAACCCCTAAACCCCTAAACCCCTAAACCCTAAACCTCACGAAGGAGATCAAGTCTGACTGCTGGTCGGCCGGCTGCATCTTGTTTGTCACCCTCACGGGCCGGCCTGCCTTCAACTACAGTGATCCTTGGTTTGCACTTGATGGTTTGGGGCTAAGGTTAACTTTTAAGGGTTAGGGGTTTAGGGCCTAGGCTTGGGGTTCAGTCTGCACTTGAGGGTTTAGGGTTGAGGGTTTAGGGCAAAGGGTTCCGGGTTTAGGGTTTGCACAGTATCTGGCAAAACATAGCCTGTCGCAGTCCTTGCGTATGTACCGCTCATCACTAAGCACCAGTGTTAGGCAACCCTAAACCGTGGCCCCTCGAGCCATTATTATGATAGGCCCTTTGTTTTGGTCTCAGGACTCGGGCTCAAGCCTAGCTTGGGTTTCGAGCCTGTCCCTTTCCACCACTTCCTGCTGCTCTTGCCAGGAGTTTCCCGTGCAGGCGGAGAAGGGCAAGTACGTGGTGCCAAAGTATGTCCCGAAGGATGTTACCGAATTCCTGGCCACCCTCCTCGAGGTTGGGTTGAGCAGCCTAGAGAAGAGTAGACCCTAAACCCTTAACCCTAAACCCTGAACCCTAAACCCTAAACCTTGAACCCTAAACCCTAAACCCAGAACCCTAAGCCCTAAACCCTAAGCCCTTACAACCCTAAGCCCTTAAAACCCTAAAGGGAGGGCCAAGAGGGTGAAATCCCGGCGGCGGCCAAGGCCTGTCCGAACCCCGACGTCCGATGTTGTCACGGTTTAGGGTTTAGGGTTTCGGGTTTTGGGTTTAGGGTTTGGGGTTTAGGGTTTGGGGTTTAGGGAGTTGCTCTTCAACTTCCAAAACCTCCGTCAGCATCAACACTGTACCCAGATACCCACATCTCTCTCACACTATCTGTAGACATATACAGATATGCATGCAGACTTGCATAAATAAGATGCACACACACACACACACACATGCACACGCTCTTATGCAGGACATGTACATCCACGCGCAGTAGCCTATCTTTCTCCAGGTCTCTCTTCTTTCCCGATTTATCCATCTGTCTGCCAACCTATTTATTTAGCTATCTATCTAGAGAGGCTGCTATCATGAGTGCAATGTTCCGAGAGTGTGTGCCCCATTCCGTCGAACATCTGTGCGGTCAGGTCGACTACAACAAGCGGGCAGCTCGCTTCAGCCGATTCTTTGCTCGCTGCTTTTGGAGTTTCCGTGGCCTTGAGCCCCAAATGTGGAAAATACAGAGCCCAGGCTCTGGGCGTTGAGCCCTAAGTAAGCCCTGAACCTGAGCTCTAAGCCACAATCCTCAGACCCTAAACCCTGTAAGAACCAAGTTACCCCAAGTGGAATCCTATTCCATTTTTTAACACCTGTAAGCCCTTGTAGAACTCCTGGTAGAAGCCCAGGAACCCTACTTCAGTTAATGAGGCCCTTCTACCCCAAACCCCGAACCCCCTAAGCCCATAAACACTTCAACCTTAACTCCCTAAACCCCTAACCCCTAAACCCTAAACCCTAAACCCCTAAACCCCTAAACCCCCCTGAACCCTCAACCCCGGAGGCCCCTGTACTGCACCGAGGCTGACGCCGCCTCGGCCTACGAGGCAGCGCAAGCGCTTGCGGGACACTGGGCCAGATTTCAGCCGAAGACACCTATAGGGTTTAGGGTTTAAGGTTTTGGGGTTTAGGGTTTAGGGTTTAGGGTTTAAGGTTCAGAGTTTGGGGCCTAGGGTTTGGGGTTTGTGGCCTCGAGTCTAGGGTTAGGGTTTAAGGTCAAGCGTTTGGGGTTTGAGGAAGTCTAGGTGTAGGCAGAAAAGACACCCTCTCCATTTTTCACGTGGATGCACGTGCAAGATGAGATTGAAAGACCGAGAGAAAGAGTCTTCGTCTAGGGGCAGCTGGGGCCATCGGGGATTGGTTTTGGGAAGTTCCCTTAAAGGGGACCTTTTTATAGAAGCTTATAGTACCCCTTTGAGGGGAGCCTGTTATAGAACCGTATAGTAAACTGCATATGAGGTCCCTAGAAGTGCAGCCTGCCTCTCCTTGGCACGAAGAACCTAAAGTATACCGACCTTCTGAGCCACGCAATGTCTGTTTGGCCTTTGTGTCGGCATATGTCGGCAACCCTACTAGACAGTCGGGATAGACAGAGCTTGATGATATCATATGCCGAGTGAAAAAACAGCGCACATACTTACCATTTGCCTGGATCCTAAACCCTGAACGGGAAGAAGAAGCGACAATGCGACGGAACACCGGCATGGGGACAAGCCTCCCGCTTGCGAACTGCTGAAGTTTTGGATTGAAGACTCACCCAAAGTCCGGACGGAAAAAGTTGCAGCCAAGGCCTAAACCTAAACCCAAAACACTTAACCCAAAACCTTACGAACTGAAACTTAAACCCTACACCCTAAATCAAACCTAAACCCCAAGACCCTAAACCCAAATCCCTAAACCCCAAGACCCGAGACCTAAACTCCTAAACTCCTAAACCCCTAACCGCTAAACCCCAACCCTCAGAGTCTCAGCCAAGGACGATATCAGAGGGAAGAAGATGACGAGGAAGATCCGGAGAGCCCTAAGAGCTTGGGTGGTGTGGACTTAAGCTGAAGCCAAGCTGATGAATAATGTAAGGGCCTCAAATATTAGAATAAGGTTCCTGTAAAGGGGTCGATAAGGGCTACTATGAGGGCTATGATAAGGATTTAGTATAGGGGCCGAAATCGTATCCCGTCATAGTCAGTAGATACCTATAGGCAACCATATAGCAAGACTCTTGTTACGGCCCCTATTTTGCATCTGGGCATGCTTGACTTCCGATAGCCTGAAGAGGCACGAAGTCTCACATGGTGGAGCCCAGTTACAGCGACGCACAAGTGCGGCTTCAGCAGCCAGGGTGTTTGTGGGTCACCCTGATCTCGAGCTGCCGTCGCAGTGGCATTGAGACGAAAAGTCACAGGTTTCAAGCCCATGCTTCACCGCACAGTTTGTGGCACAGCATAGGCGGCCCCCCAAGACGGGAAGCTGCTTTGTGCATAAAGGCTGCTGCCTGCCTGCCCTCCAGGACACAAATCCGCAATTCTTTCAGTTTTGGGCTTTGAGGATCTTGAGACGAAGAAGTTCCCAGTTGAGATAAGAGTTTGAATGTGTGAGTATATACATACAGACTGTGTAGAAACATATATTAAACATGTATGCATACATCTATATACATACTTACATGCACACACAGGTATGCATGTATATGTGCACACACGTGCGTATGTATGTATGTACGTATGTATGTATGTATGTATGTATGTATGTACGTACACACGTATGTGCGGACGAATGCATGTGCATTTAGATACGTACCTGCCTGTACGTACATATACACGTGTATACAAAGGCACACACACACACCCTTTTACACACACAGATACATATATATATATATATATATATATATATACATATATATATATATATATATATATATATATATATATACACACACACACATATGTATGCATATGTGCATACATCTGCACGCAGATGTGTGTAACGTAATGTAACGCAATGCAATGTAATGCAACGGAAAGTAATGTAATGTAAGATAATGCAACGTAATGTAACATGATGTATCGTACTGCAATGTAGAGCCAGCCATGCATGCATGCATGGATGCATGGATCATAGACGTATGTATGTATGTATGTATGTATATAACAAGACATGCATACAGACAAAAATGATGATCACGTTGATGATGATGATGATGATATTACTGCTGCATATGCAGTGTGTAAGAATTGCTGAGCCTACGTGGCGTGGAGGGCAGAGAACTCGGTGAACTTGCAAGAGACCTGAGCCAATCCAGAGCGCCCGTGAAAGCAAGATCGAGCATGCCTTCAGCATGACCCAGGAGTGAACAAAACAGTCCTTTCACCGTTATCATCCAAAACGTCGGGTGGATAGTGGGGTCGCTCCCGGGCATCGCCTTTGGGTTTTGCGTCAACGCCGCACTTGCGTGCACAGAAATCGTACCTGAAGGATTTGCGGAGGCAGCTGCCTGTGGCATTTCCGACTGCAAGTATTGAAACCCGAATTGAATACTCTCCTAAACCTGAAGCACCTAAGAAATACACCTATTTACAATCCTAGTCAACGCTCGACAACTGAAACCCCATGAGACACATACGAAACTCTTGCAAAAAGCCGACCCGAGGTTGTGGCATCTCCAAGCCATTGTCCATTACATTGCAATGCATCCGCCCGCGACGCCCAAGGAGGAGAGGGAGGCACTTGCTATTACTTCGGTGACTACCACTACCACTGCCACTACTACTACGACTATAGCGACCACAATGGTGCTGTTGCTGCTGCACAGTAGCTACTGCCGCCCTTGCTGCTGCTAGCACTACAATCGTCGACGACTTCGACGAGAGGAGGTGGACGACATCCCTTACTACAGAAACGACGACGACGACGACGACGACGACGACTACTACTACTACTACTACTACCACCACGACCACGACCACGACCACTACCGCTACCACCACGACTACTACGACGACGACTACTACTACTGCACCTGAAAGTTGTAGGAGACATTAACACCAGGGTGTTTTTGTACACTCGTCCGGGGCTTCAAGGGTTTATGCCTGTGGATTGTTGCATAAGGGCGTTTTCGGGTTGAGGGATTGATGGCTCCAGTGTTCATGGTTCCTTGCGAAACCCTGATCTCAATTCCCAGACCTCAGCCAATGCAAATCAAACCCTAGGCCTCCCAGTGGGCCCGTTTTCCCTTTTTATAGTTCTAGGTTCCTTGTAAAGTTACACAATACCAAAAAGGGAGCCCTTTTTATTCCTAGGTTACTGGGCATCCTAGATACTGAGACCCTAAATCCCCTGAACCCTGAAAACCACGACTCTAGAACCCTGAAGCCCTAGACCTCAAGCCATCAAAGTCCTCATTAGAAAACAATTCAAATCAAACCCCAACACCAACACCCCAACCCCCAGATCTTGAACCCTGAATCCCTAGACCTTAAACCCTAAACCTTAAACCCTAAACCCTAGACCTTAAACCCTATACCTTAAACCCTAAACCCTAAACCTTAAAAGTCCTCATTTACACTTCGCCTCCCTCCAGGCGAAGAGCCAGCTCTTTGCCTCCGTGGAGGTGCAGGAGGCGATCGCCTGCAAGGCCGAACTTAGGCTCAGAGACCGTAAAATAGGGTACTATAAGGGGTACTATAAGGGTTATAAGGTTTAGGGTTTAGGGTATACTATAAGGTTACAGTAAGGGTTGCGATAAGGGTAACTATAGGGGTTCCTATAGTAAGCCGCCCCGTAGTAGTGCTACCGTCGTTTCGGAAGCTAGTACTACTACTGCTGATGCTGCTGCGCCCCTTCTCATACCTCCATCACTCTATCACTACTACGGCTACCATTACTACTACGACGACGTCCGCTACTACGACTACTGCGACTACTATGTTGCTACGACTGCTACGACTGCTACGACTGCTACGACTGCTACGGCTACGAGTGCGAGGCGGTCGAAACAGAGCGCCGGTATTCCTAAACCCTCCTGTCCTCGTGCCCCTTCCAAAATTCCAGCCCGCCCTCATCGCGGCAGGCTTCAGCTGATCGGCTAGCTGAGGCTCGCACGCCCTGCTGGACCTGAGCGATATCCGGTAGCTTCTTTTCGGTCCTCATCAGGCTTCCTTGTGTTGGGCCCCATGGATTCTGGGGAGTATTACATGTTTGTAGTCTTAGTACTGCCTGAGCGCTACTCTTTCGATATTCCCATTGGTCTCGCACCTCTGCCGGCATGACCGGCTACTTGTAGTTTAGTGGGCAGGGGGGACCACAAATTAAGCCCTAAACCGTCGGGATGAATCTCACATAGAAACTCAAAAGCACCGCATCCTTATCTGTTCTCGTGGTTTCCAGAAGTTTCAACTTCAACCCGCAAGCCCGAAATTCTCGAAATATGAACCCCCTAACCCCTGAACCTGAAACCCAATAAACCCGAGACCCTAAGCCCCAAACCCCTAAACCCCTCAACCTAAACTTAACCCCAAATCCCTAAACCCTAAATCCCTGAACCGCACTTTGCCTTCGTCAGGGCCTGCAGCGCATGGCGATGACGCCTGATGGCCAGCAACCCAGAGCCAACAGGTCGAATCTGCATCTGCTTCAAGAGGCCTTAGTGGTACAGTGGGTTTGGGGCCTTCAGAGTATAGGGTTGATACAGTAGGGTTTAGGGTCTAAAGGTTTAGGGTTTAAGAAAGTTGATCCCTGATGTGGTGGTAAGTACCTGTAGCTGCAGATCAACTACAGGCCTCTGTTCTGCTCTAGGCAGGCACTGCTCTTAGTAGTTGTTCTGGCCGTTAGCCCTGTTCTCAAAAAACATTGCTACTGCAATGCTGTTGTTGAGTAGGTGGGGGCCAGGTATAACATCTCGAGAGTTTAATGCAGTTGTTCAGGATTTGTAGAACTTTGATGGAAAGGTTTGTGTACGCCTTTAGGGTTCCTAACGCCCTGCTCACGACACCCCCCTGAAAGCTGAAGTAGGTGCCTGCCTTGAACTGCCTCGGCACGAGGCATTGCTGAGTGTGAGATCAGGAGTTCGGGTTCATTTATCGCTCAGCATGAAGGCAACCTAGACTCTTAGACCCTAACTAACCTGCATTTTCTGGGCAAAGGTCAACAAGGTAGCTTGTTTAGGGTCCAGGAATAGCTCAGACCTAATCGGGGATGAGGTGCTGGGGGCCTTGGCGCTGGAGCAGACCCTTACCCAAATCTCGAAGTGAGAGTTTCCGAGCATAGGGGACCTAATATAGTACCCTGAATGGTAGGATCCTTATCATAAGGACCCATGATAGGGCACCCTTAATTTTCGGCAACTCCCAAACCCTGAACCCTAAACCCTTTATAGAACCCTTATAGATCCCTGTAAGGAACCCTTATAGATCCCTTTAAGGAACCCGTATAGATCCCTTAAAGGAACCCTTACAGATCCCTTAAAGGAAGCCTTAATTTTCTAAAACTCCCAAGTGCTGCAAAGCGCAGAGTCCCAAATTCCCAAATCGCGAGGGCTCCAATCTCGCGGGGGAATTGGAGCCCGAATCCTAAACCCTAAAACAGTAGGTCCTAAGCCTTACATCCTAAATCCTACAACTTGAGCTTTAACTCCGCCTGCCCAGGTTGCCGGCTGGTGGCGATCTCCGACCGCAAAATCTGGATTTGGTCCGTCCAGGTGGAGGAGCTACCGCTGAACTGTGGATGTGGATATACGAGCTTCGGGTTTAGGGGCTTAGGGGTCTGGGGTGTAGGGGTTCAGGGTTCAGGGTTTATACAGTAGGATTCAAGTTACGGGGCTGTTCCCAATGCAAACAGGATCAGGTTTGTCAACAGCGTGGTCATGGTTACTTTTGACTGCTATCTACGCTAGTTATAAGTTATAACTGCTATCTGACTCATCTGCCTCTTCCGCTTCCTTGCCCTGGGAGGAGGTTTTTGGAAATCGGAGCCTTAAACCTAAAAGCACAATCCCGGCTTGGAGGTTCATAGGTACTTATAAGTAGGGTTATAAATCCCCCAAGAGGAGTTATACTTATAGTTACCCTACTTACAACCCCATTTATAATTACCCATGAACCTCCAAGTGGCTCGGAAACCCTCAGGTTTAAGCCCTACGCGGCTCTGGGTTTGGGAACCCTTCAGTTTCCGAAGCCTCTGACGTATCGTGCTGGAGAGCCCAAAGCCCTAAACCAGGTCTTGGGGAACAGGGTGTGAAGGATAAACCCTAAACTCTAGACCCTAAACCCTAAACCCTAGACCCCTAAGCCCCTCAACCCTCAAGCCTAAACCCCTAAGCCCCAATCGTCTTTTGGTGTTGCACCACGATTTTTGTCAGACTTCTGAAAGAGTCGGGTCCGGGTCCTGGTTGGGTATCCCTTACCCAAAGCTCTAAAGCGCTGACAACCAAAACCCTGTATCAACCAAAGACCGCCTCTTGTATTGTAATATCCTTAAGGGAGGGGGGTCCAAGGGGGGTATATAGCCTAGTGATCCTTTCCTTATACCCTCCCCCCTTGAACCACCCTCCCTTTAAGGATCCTATAATTGTAATTAGGAACAGTGCTGTCAACTATTCTGGCCTCGATATTCGTCCTGCAGTCCCCATAACAGCCCTTATCATTCGCGCCCTGATGCAACCTGTTTGGAGCCCTGATGAAAACCCCAAACCCCAAACCTTCCGGCATGCAGTGACCCGGGCATTAATATTGAAGATGTTAGTTTAAACTTTTGGTCTGTGGTACGCCATCGCGACACTTTGCACAAGGCTTTGAAAAGAGATACGATCAATATGACTATGAACTATATTAGGCTTCATCCGGCAGGGGTTTCAATGAGGTTTGCAAGGGATGGGACTTCATAGGCGGTTCTCTTAATTGGAAGCACCCTCCTTGGGTGTGATACAACAGGTGCCTTAATGAGTCTAAGATATGGGAGTTTCCGAAAATTGGGGACCCTAATATAGTATCCTAAATAGTAGGATCCTTATCATAAGGACCCCCAAATACGGTACCCCTAATTTTCGAAAAGTCCCATACACGACAGGTTCCTTGTTACAGTATACGACAAAAGATATACGACAGGTTCCTTGTCCCTAAGCCCCTAAACCCTAAACCCCTAAACCCTAAACCCTAAACCCCAACACCCAAAACCCTAAACCCTAAACCCCTAAACCCTAAACCCCAAAACCCAAAACCCTAAACCCTAAACAAGATACGACAAGGTATCCCCAACCCCAAGTCCCATTGTTACGGCCCTCTATGCGGACAGCGGGGCTCCGTCGGCTCATGCTACGACGACGACTGCTACTAAGTAGTACTACTGCGATTACTGCTACGGTTTAGGGTTTAGGGGGTTTAGGGTTTAGGGTACCGCTACTGCTGCAACTAGTGCTAATTACTGCCATCGCTACTGCTACTACCACTGCTGCTGCCGCTGCTGCTAGTGCCTTCGCCACTGCCACTGCTATGGCTGCCGCCACTGCCACAGCTACAGCTACTGCTCCTACTGCTACTACCATACTGCTTTTCCTGCTTGTTTAGCAACATTGATGCCTTTACTTGTCCTCCCCGCCGGAGCTCAGTTGTTTTCCAATCCAGTTTGTCCGGCTGCTCTTAGGCAAGAATCAACTGCTAGATAGCACCATGACAGCATTAAAAGCAAGAGCGAGCCACTGGATCCTGAACCGCAAAAAGGCAAGCACCAAGAAGCGGCGCATTCGTAGAGGCAAGCTTGCCCGCCCATAGCTGCTTCTGATTTGTATGGCTCCGGTCGCAAGGATCTAAGAGTCAATCTTCTACCTCAAGTTCATCGAGGGGCTTTCTACGACTATGCTGCGCGTCAGGATGCTGTCAGGGGAGGAAGTTGCCAGTGTACCTGTGGCGGAAGTGATTGATGTGAGATCATTGAAGCAGCGGCTGAATGGTCTGCATGGCATGCCAAATCGATTCCAACAAAGGCTCTTTTCCTTTGGCAGTCCTATCGATGATTCTGCCACGTTGAGCTCGCCATTGGACTTGGAGCTGGTCCTGCTTACCCATTCCGACGCCACACAGACACAAGCAGACGAGCTGGTGACCGCGGCTGCGACCGGCTCCACTGCTCAGGCCTCTTATGCCCAGCCTAAGCTCATAAGCTTGCTTTTCGTAGCCACTTGTGGGTCCTGCAACCTGACACCCTGAGTTTTTGTGGGCTTCCCCGATATCTCATGCTTGAACTAAAAGCTTACAGGTGGAGACCATGCTGCAGCAGCCCCAGAACCCGAACATGGTCGATTCGCAGGGGAGGAGTGCGCTGGCGGCGGCTTCTCAGGAAGGTCATGTGGAAATTCTGTGTCTGCTGCTGGAGGCCGGCGCGGACATCAACATGCGCACTACTGACGGCGACACCGCCTTGATACTAGCTTCCGCAGCAGGCCACTTGGAAAGTGTATATTTACTGCTGAGTGCCGGTGCCGACAAGAACTTATGTGACAACGACGGCAACACCGCCCTGATGGCAGCTTCTGAAGAGGGCCATATTGCAATTCTGCGGTTGCTGCTGGATGTCGGTGCCGACAAGGACTTTGCGGCCGCCAATGTCGGCACCACGGCCCTGATGTTAGCGTCTCAAGAAGGCAATGCTGAGAGTGTTCGGTTGCTGCTGGAAGCCGGGGCTGACAAGGACTTTGCTGCCTCCGATAACGGTACCACTGCCATGATTTTGGCTTCTGGGGGAGGGCATGCTGAAATTGTTGGTTCGTTGCTACAAGCTGGTGCCGACAAGAACAGTCGCGACAACGGGGGTGTCACTTCCCTGGCGGTGGCTTCTGAAAATGGTCATGGCGAAGTTATTCGTTTGCTACTGGATGCCGGTGCCGACATGAACTTAGCCGGCAATGACGGCGCTACTGCCCTGATGATAGCTTCTGGAGCAGGGCATGCTGAAGTTGTGAGCTCTTTGCTGGAAGCCGGTGCCGAGAAGAACGTCCGCAACACTGAGGGTTCCACTGCACTGGCGGTGGCTTCTGACAATGGTCATACCGACATTGCTCGTTTGCTACTGGATGCCGGTGCCGACATGAACTTAGCCGGCAATGACGGCGCTACTGCCCTGATGATAGCTTCTGGAGCAGGGCATGCTGAATTTGTGAGCAATTTGCTGGAAGCCGGTGCCGAGAAAAACGTCCGCAACAATGAGGGTTCCACTGCACTGGCGGTGGCTTCTGAGAATGGTAATGCCGACATTGCTCGTTTGCTGCTGGATGCTGGTGCCGATATGAACCTAGCCAGCAATGATGGCACCACTGCCTTGATGCTAGCTTCAACAGGAGGGCATGCAGAAATTGTGAGCTCGTTGCTGGAAGCCGGTGCTGACAAAGATTTGTGTGACAATGACGGTTGCACTGCCATGCTGTTAGTTGCTATTGAAGGGCACGCGCAGATTTTGCAATCGCTGCTGGATGCCTCTGCCGACATGAACGGATGCAACAACGACGGCTTTACTGCCCTCATGTTGGCTTCTGAGAATGGCGAAGCTAGAAATGTGAGAGTTTTGCTGGAAGCAGGTGCCGACTTGAACTTAGCTAGCAACGATGGCACGACTGCGCTGTTACTAGCTTCGCAAGAAGGCTTTGTAGAGATTGCTCGATTATTGCTGGAAGCCGGTGCCGACAAGGACCTTGCGGCCTCCGATGACGGTACCACAGCCATGAGTATAGCTTGCTTGGAAGGCAAAGCGGACGTTGTCCGTTTGCTGCTGGATGCTGGTGCCAACAAGAACATATGTGACAACGACGGCAACACTGCACTGATGGCGGCTTGTGGATGCGGCCATGCGGACATTGCTCGTTTGCTGCTGGATGCCGGTGCCGACATGAATTTAGCCAGCAATGACGGCGCCACTGCCCTGATGATAGCTTCTGGGGGAGGGCATGCTGAAATTGTTGGTTCGTTGCTACAAGCTGGTGCCGACAAGAACAGTCGCGACAACGGGGGTGTCACTTCCCTGGCGGTGGCTTCTGAAAATGGTCATGGCGAAATTATTCGTTTGCTACTGGATGCCGGTGCCGACATGAACTTAGCCGGCAATGACGGCGCTACTGCCCTGATGATAGCTTCTGGAGCAGGGCATGCTGAAATTGTGAGCTCTTTGCTGGAAGCCGGTGCCGAGAAAAACGTCCGCAACACTGAGGGTTCCACTGCACTGGCGGTGGCTTCTGAAAGTGGTCATGCCGACATTGCTCGTTTGCTACTGGATGCCGATGTCGACCTGAACTCAGCTACCGATGACGGCTACACTGCTTGGATGCTGGCTGACCATTGTGGCCATGGGGAGATTGCTAGACTGCTACAGGATGTCGGTGCCGACAAGACCTCGCCAAAAAAACGTCGTCAGCCCCTCGATGTCAGTGCATCGAAGAAGGCACGTGGAAGTTCTGTAGCTGGAAGCGCTCGTGCGCTTGACGGTTCTTGAACCGAGTGCTCCTCCTGGAAACATGCTTCACCATGAAGGTAGGGTTCAGGGAAAGTTTACGTTTAGGGTTTGTCATACCGGGTGAATGTGAGTTGAGGAAGTTTGGGTGCAGGGTGTGAACAGATCAACCGGCTTGCAAGATGCCGGGTACGAGCTAGTAGCCGACTCCAATTCCAGCGAGTCCTTGTCAAGGTTTCGGGCACTGCGCCCTTCAAACATATCCTTGTTTCCGAGCCTGAGCTTTCCTGCTTGTACGTACATTCATGCTATCCTCTGGAAGGTTTATCTAGGTACTTTGTTGCGCTCGCCGTGGCGTATCAGCCTGCTCCAAACATAACAAGCTGTTCCCTTATCCGCACATGATCATACCGGCTAGCACAGGCTTCTGCAGACTGGCGGGGCCCGAATTACAGGTGCTGGCCCCGAAGCCCTCATGAGACGTAAACTTAAAATTATAACAAAGCTGCTTTTCAATCCAAATCCATCCCAACCTGAAGCCCGTTCTACGGGTGGAGCTCCACTTTTCACGTTTGGCAGTGGTACTCAGTAGACTCGAGGCGAAAGCATACACGGTTTGGTGCTCATAATCCTCGACAAACAGGTTACATAACATATCTTGTAGCTTTGTTCCGCGTTCTTCAACTTCTGGCGAAGGTTCGCGCCTCGCTTGGGCAAACGCATGTGGGCTCAGGGTATGAGGGTTTAGGGTTGTGCGCATGCCGCAGGACGAAGAATTTGGATGTGCAGGAGGCCTTAATTCCAAAGCCCTAACCCTGTTGGCTTGTTCAGGTTTCGAGATACGTCCTGAACTTGCAAACCACCGGGGGCGTAAGAAAATCACCAAGACTACTTTTGGGGCTCCTTAATATCATTATAGTATAATAGACACCAAACCCTTAAGGCCCTTTTATTCTCATGCCAATCCCTAAACCCTCAACCTTAAAACCCCCTGTAAGCCACTCCAAGGTCGTAGCCCTGAATGGTAACCCCTCATGGTAGCCTTGATATAAATCCTTATGGAAACCTGTAACCCTACTTGGAGGCCCTTTTGACTTAGTAAGTCTACTTAGTATCCCCTAGAAACCCTATTATAAGCCCCATAACCCACCTTACTAACCCTACTTACTAAGTCAAAAGGCCTCCAAGTATACTAAGGCCCCTCCAGGAACCCTGAAAATGAAAGGAAGCCGCAAACCTGAACACACAAGGAGACGTGGCCTGCTGTTGTGGAGTTCCTGGGCACGGTTACGCTGGAGCAGGCAGGTAGGGCTCAAGATGAAGGGTGCGTATGGAAACGTCAGTAGCTAGTATTGGGGTGTAGGGTTTCAAGGTTTAGGGCTCGGGGTTTAGGGTTGGGGCTGTAGGGTTTAGGGTTCAGGATATATTGCAGATATAGTAACCCCTTGATTATGTCCGATGTTTAGGTTTCAGCGACTTGAGAGTACGTGAGAGTTCAGGGTGTAGGGGCTTTAGCGGCTTAGGGCTTTAGGGTGACAGGGTTCGTTGCTTCAGGGTGTTGCGTCCCCCCAAACTCCGGGCCCTGGTAGTTGTCGATTTGATCAGACGCGTTTGGGCCCCAGCTGACGGCAGGACCCTGCATTCCTGGAGTTCATTTCACTTACAAAAGACTCTACCCAAACCCCCAGACCCTTCACGCTGAACCCAACGCCTCCAGCCCTGAACCACGAACCAAAACCCTCAAACCGAGAGCCCTGACCCCAAACCGCAGCCGGAGCAGCTGGACATACATACATACATACATACATACATACATACATACATTATATCTGTAACTATATCTACAAATAGATCTGTAATTATACCTATAATATTCTGTCTTGATGTCAGGCCTTCGCCAGTCGCGCCGTTTCCTCAGATTTAGCAGTGCTGGGCTTCCCTACATGGCTCTGCAAAGGCTCTAGAAGTCTTCTATAATAGGACCCTTTCCTGATGATGGGGTGAAGGACTCAACTGTTAAAGATTCCTCCGTAGTGTCGCAGCTCCCGTGTGCACCGCTAGTGCACCTAAGTAACACAGCTACAGCAGTCGTTGCAAGTTCAGTGAATTCAACAAGTTTCCCAATCTCTGGCCATATCCCATGTCCCCTTCATTCCATATATATATATATATATATATATATGTATACACACATACATACCACCACGCATGTATGTGTAGATATATATATATACACACACACATTAATACGTTTACATACATATGCACATCGCATAAGCATATATGTATATGTATATGTCTATTCATATGTATATGTATGCGTATATGTGTATGTGTATGCACCAAGCATGTGCAAAAGTTCTCGGCCGTTTGCTCTCATCTGCTTTGCATATCTCGTGCAATACAGCCTACGCAGGCAGCTAGCGACGCGTTTGATGTGTTCTAGCACACATCATGGAACTTCGCCATGTGGGCCACTACGTGCCTCACTCTATTCACGTCGCTTCCTACGTCCTTCCTTAGCAGGTATTGTGTTGGTCTCTAGGACATCAGACTTTCGGTGCTGCCATGGCGATGATGTCCCGTGAGCAGATTCGTGCCATGAGCCGCGAAGAGAAGCTCGCGTACATCGAGTTCTTGAAGCAAAGAAAGCGGCAATTGGAGGATCCTTACCGGGCCATTGCGTCGCGTGCTGTTCGTCAGAGTTTCTCAACACGTCCCCCACACAATCGCCAAATAGGCTTCCGGAGAAGCTAACACATGTGTTGAGTGTACCAAGTTTCATTCATGTTCACAAACCTGCCGAGACCCCCAAAATTGGCCCAAGACTTCCTTTGGAAGAGCTTTTGGTTCGGCTGTATGGAGACCGGGCTTCCAGCAAAGTGGTGTGCTCACTTACTATAGGGGCCTAAATAATTACCTATACTATCTTGGGGGTTCCTTGTTTAACGGGCCCCAAAGCCCTGTTTATTCTCATTATGGCAGCACTGCTGCTGAGGATTTTGCCTGCAGAGTCCTGCAGCCTGATGGTGCCCCTGTGGCTGCGTGGTGCCAGTTTCCTGGCAACTTGAAACAGAGCACGCTGGTCACCCTGACAGGCAGCTTGTTCGGCCTGTGTGATCTGATCCTGAAGAAACTGCTTTTTCAGTGCCAGGCTCTGAGATCGCAGGGCCTTGGAGGCTCGAAGGAACGCAGTGTAGTGCTTGAGGCGGTCGAAGATGTTTCGAACTAACAACAAGCCAGATCTTCGGAAGCGCCGATGCAACTCCCATGTGGCACTTGCTGAGGCTCGAAACTCGGGCTGAGCACTGACGCGACAATCCTGGCGACCTACCGGGGGAAAGAACTTACGGGTTTCCTCCTGAAGAATGATGTTAACAGCATCGTGCTCGGCACACAAATCAGGACACGGCGGCTGCTGCTGGAAGCGGCGTGCCACGGAGTCTGCAAGGGCCTGAGCCTGGGCAGAATTGCTGAGTACAGCTGCTTGAAGGGCAGCGGAGTTGTGGGCACAGGCAGATCGCTGTCGGCACTGTGGCTGGAACTCGTACGGGAGAAGGCTTGTATGCATTTGCAGGGGCAAGTGGTTGTGCAACGATGAGCACCCACCGGGAATCCCGGCATGGGCGAGGAGTGTCGGGCTCCTCTGTTCGCGTCCTGCAGTCTAACAATTACGTAGTCTATTTGACTGTGAACGCCCGGGGCAGAGAAGGTGTGGGACGGCCTGGAGTGCCATGTGTTGGCCGCCGTGAGGCGGTGGTCCCGCAACAGTGCCTGAAAGGTCGAGTCGTAGTTGTTGGCCCTATGTAGGGGTGCTCGGGTTGCAAGGTGGAATTAAAATCACCTGCAATAAGCAACATATGCCTCGCCGGTATGGCGCCGACGAGCTGCTGCAGCTTGTGCCAGACCTGTCCCCGGATCTCCTTATTCTTTTGTGCTCCTAGATGCGGTCGATGTACGTGCTGGTAGACACCCAGCAAGGTGACGGTGCGCTTACTGGCCGTGTGCTGTGCCTGGATCTGTAGGAGGCGGCCTGGGACGACCTCCCTAACACTCGGGATGGCAAATGCTTTACTGGATAGCATGCACAGAATGCCAGCATATCTATCAGGCTGGTCGGTTCCGTAGCCTGAGGTGTGTATGCAATGCCAATGTCCGCTCCGGTAGTCAGGGGTCTCTTTCCAATGAGTCTCAAGCAGAAGAATCGCATCGTATTGACTCTGTGTCTCACACCAGCCATGAATTCCTGAAGCATTCCCGAATTTAATCCACCTGTGTTCCACACAAAGACCGAGAAGTTCGGGACTGGCCTGCTTCGCCCTGGTCGTGGCTGCTTGGCCATCCTGCGAGAGGGGGCTGAGGTGACCTGTCCTAGGGCTGCTAGGATTTGTCGGCTGTGCCACCTGCCTCTGTACCAGGTGCCTCCATTGAGAGCCTGACCGGCTCGCTTGCATGCTCGGTTGAATGCTCTTTTCGTGCCTTTCGGGATTGAGTGATGTTCCCCGCCTCTGTGCGCTGAGCCGCTTGGCTTCCCCGCTGGCTGAAGGCTTCCAGCTGTGGGTCTTTCCTCTGTGGCGGCAGCAGAGGACACCCTCACCCCTACCATGGCTTACCATACTATCAGTTTATGAGGTCTTAACAGGAGTCCATGGTCTCCGGACTTGGGACCGGAGCGGCTCAATGTCGCCCCGGGGCTGACTGCAGCATGGGATGGCTTGCTGTGGCATCATATTGCAGTGGTGGCATCGTCGGGTTCGGTTACGGTGGGGCCTATGGAAGAAGTGCTTAAGGAAGGGAAACACGGAGAGCTTAGGGAGCTTAGGGAGCTGGGGAGGCTTAGGGAGGGAAGGCATTATGCTACAAAGGACAGAACGTCGGTGCTGTCCTGAGGCTTGGCCAGGTGCTTTGCCGCAGCCGGTGGCTTGCTTGCCAGCAGCCGCACCACGCCTTCGGGCACGAGAGAAAACCATGCTCGGGCTTTGTGGATCCAGGACGGCTAGTACCTGAAAGAGTCTATTGCACAGACTGCGAGGGCGTCCAACAGGAGTCGAACCCAGCCTCTCAGTGGCCGGATGGAGCTGCTCGGTCGCCGGCGTGGTAGGCATGAGTGGCTCGGAACTCGAATGAAGCCCATTCTTGCAGATAGACTCCGTTGAGTCTCTGGGAGGCCAGGGTTTGTATATTTTGCCAAGCAGACTGTTGCAGTTTGCGGCGCAAGGCCCCCACACGTGCAGCGACTGAGCGGTTGCTGAGCTCGGCATGCTGGTCACGGAGCTGCCGCCGAAACTGATTGATAAAGAAGTCTCTCGCCTCTTCCAGTTCGGTTCCTTCCAAGATAACAGACGTGTCAGACCACCAACCGTCTGTCTCGCACTCTTCAGCTTCCTCGGCCGACTCCTGTTCATTGTCGTCACTCGAAGAGGAGGAGTCTGAGGAAGATGCCGGGTGAGGGCGCCTCGCTGGCGTCGTCCTCCCTGGCTCGTTCCTGTGACCTTCATCGTTCTGGTCGTCATCTTGTCGTCGTGGCTGGTCGTCGTAGGGATCCGGACCATTGACTGGCCGTGGGCGCGGCGGCCCCGCAGGCCGATAGCCTGGATGCCCCTGTGGCAGGGGACCATCTCTGGCCTCATCTCGTGGAGTGCGGCCAGCATCCACGTCATCGGAAGAAGAAGAAGCCAGGCCATGATCCGACTCTGCATCGTCCATGCAGCTCTCGCCGAAGACAACACACAACCGCGAAGACACCCCGAACCCCGGACCGCCAGAAACCCACAGACAGGGCCTCAAGAGCTGCGAGCCGAGGGGCTTCACAAACAACACCATCCCCATCATCATCATCATCATCATCATCATCATCGCGCCACCGCCACCGCCACCGGCACGGCCACCGCCACCGCCGCCGCCACCACCATCGACAACAGCAGCAACAGCAACAATATCAACAAACAACAACACCCAACAAGTAACAAGGACAACAACAGCAACAACAGCAACAGCAACAGGATCAAACACGGCAACACCACCACCTCCACCACCACCGCGACTCCCGCGCCGCCACCGCCACCGCCACCGCCACCGCCCCCACCACCACCACTACTACTACCACCAGTACCACCAGTACCACCAGTACCACCAGTACCACCAGTACCACCAGCAACAGCAACAGGAACAACAACAAAAACAACAACAACAAAAGCAACAAGAGCATGGATAACAACAACAGCAACAACAACATCAACAGCGAGAGCAACAAGACAAGGAACAGCAGCAGCTTTAACAACAACGACAGCCATAAGATTAATAATGACAACAACAGCAATAATGACACTACTGTCAATATCTTCAACAAGAACATGATGAGGAACAGCAGCTACACCGACTGCAGCAGCAACAACAACAAACAACAACAACAACAACAACAGCAGCAGCAGCAGCAGCAGCAGCAGCAGCAGCAGCAGCAGCAGCAGCAGCAGCCGCAACAACAACAACAAAAAACAACACCAACAATAGCAGCAACACCGGCACCAGCAGCAACAGCCACTACAACAACGACGACAAGATTTTTTTCATAACAATAGCATTAACAGTAACAATAACAATAGCAACAACAACAGCAGCAACAACAACAGCAAGAAAAGCAACAGCAGCAACATCATTAAACGGAATGAACAGCAACAAGAGCAACAATAACAACAAGGACAGCAACAACAAAGCAAAAACAACAATACCAACAGTACTAATAGCAACAACAACAACAACATCAACAGCAACAACACCCGCACCACCACCACCACCACCACCAACAACAACAACAGCCATAACAATATCATCACCACCACCACTGCCAACAGCAGCAAGAGCAATAATAATAGTAAACATGGTGAGAATAAAAATAACAACACCAACACCGACACCAACACTAGCACCACCAACAAGAGGAATAATAATATCAACAACATCATCAATCACGACACCGAACACCACCGCCAATAACAACAAGTGTTGTTCCCCGCAGTGTTAGTGTGCACATGAAACAAAGCCTGGTGGCCCGTGTGTTGTTCTGGGGGGATCTCGGCTCGAGATCGTGGGGTTGGTCCCGTCGTTGTTGCAGGTGGTGTGTTATTGGTAGAGACAAAGACTTAAGGCCCATTAGACTTAACAAGAAGAAGGGACACGGGGCGCGCACCCGGAGTTTGTGCGAGGGGAGGGGCAGAGACTGAACTGGTTTCTTCCACCAGACTAGCAACAGCAATTTATTTTCCGGGTAGGGGGGGTGTCAGAACAGCGCACGAAATAACAAGCAGAAGAACGCCTTCCCCCTATCCCCATCCGCCCCCAACCCCTGACCCCTCATCGCAAGCAGTGTCCCCATGCGCCACGAACCGCCGTACGAATCAACCAAGCAAGCAAGCAAGCAATCTAAGCCCAGCCCCTGACAAGCCCATGGAAGATTGTAGCCACCCCCGGGACCCGAAAGCTCAGCTTCGACCCAAACGACAGCGGTAAACTGTCAGAATGCGCTACCACTGACTTCCTCGGCGGAGTGGAATATACTACACTAATCACTAACCGTCAGACACTGATGACCTGCACCAGCTGCAGGATTTTGCTGCAAAAGCCTTGCATTCACTAGACATACCATCGTGACTCCCCATCTGAGCTTTACAGAACAATTATGCAGTTGTGCCCTCTTGGCGATTCCCGACTCGACTAAAGATGGATCATCTTTTGCTTGCGAGTGTCCTGGGTGCCTAGACTGGCCAACAAATATATGCGTTTGACAAGCCCGTTTGCGACCATCGCGGCCACAGCAATTGTTAGCTGTGCTAAGGTGAGACGTCTTGGTGTTCACTCTTTGCGGCTTGCTGGCCGCGCGTGGCACGTACCTGAAACTCCACATGGCGGTGCCACTCCATATTTGCTGTAGGCAGGCACGAAGTGCACCCTGAGAATATCAGCTAGCATAATTTAGCATCTTCAAATCGTGCTGATGTTGGCTGGTGCTTAGCTGCGGCCTAGACCGCTCTCGGCCTAGACCGCTCTGGCCTCCAAGAAGGCATGCGCAAACATGCGTGAGGGTAAAACGAGCTGACCGACTGATATGGGAGTTTCCGAAATTAGGGGTACCATATTTTGTGGTTCTTATAAGACGGGTTCTACTATTTAGAGTAATTACTATATACATCTTCTGAAGCTCCATATGGGATACCGGAAGACCGTGAGTTCATGGGCAAATGCATGGAGAATGGACTGTAAATGCCTCAACCGGCTAAGCGGGCTCTAAATCCAAGCTCAAGTTTCCTGCAATATTACAACTCTCCAAAATCTCTTGGCAAAGAGCGAGAACCCTAGGCAGCAGACTTGCAACCCGAACCAGGCACCGTCCCGTTCGTGATTTTTTGCTCGCATTCCTGCACGTGTCACTTAAAACCTGAGCCATAATCCTTGAACCTTAAGGCCTACAGCCTTCAGAACCATAAAGACCGGAACCCCGAAATGCTAAAGGTTGTCACTCTCCGCGTAGCCCCGGAGTTGTCGGTGGTGGCCGTCTCCGAGACGCAGGCCGGACTTTGCCCTGCCAGGGTTGGATTTCGAGCTTCTGGGGTTTATGGGGTTTGGGGTTTAGGGTTTGGGGAGTAGGGTTTAGGGTTTAGGACTCGTTTATTTCGTGTTCGAGCTTTAGTTTTGAGGTTCGATGACGGGGGTTCGTGTAGAGGTCTGAATGAGTAGGAGAAGTTGTCGTAGTGATTGCTACTTTATAGTGCCTGTGTGGCTATGGTCGAAGAGACCCCCACCGCCCTATTCAAAGCATGCAGGCCGCTACATATACCATGCGGCAACCTTCGCCATGTTTGTTTAACAGTGTTGCGAAACCCATGAAGCTTAAAGGTTTAGGGTTGAGGGTTAAGGGTTTAAGGTTGACCCTAAACGCTAAACCCAAAGGTTTGAGGTTGAGTGTTAACCCTACACCCCACGCGCGTTGGAATGCTTCTTCTCCAATAGGTCGCCGTTGTCATGCTGAAGCTGTCAGATGCTCATCCGCCAATGCCCCGCTCTTGGTGGCATATCCTTCGGGTTTAGGGTGTAGGCTTTACTGTAGGGTTTGAGTCATTATCATGTGTTTCAATCAGGTGTACTATGTGGTGTTGGCTTTTATAGCTTCGGAGTTTGGGATCCAGGGCCTAAAGTTTAGGTCATAGGGTTTCGGGCTTACGGCTTCAAGGCTTCAGCAGATGCACCAGAACCCAAAGACCCAATCTTTGTCTTCCCTAGGGGTCCGTATACACCACTATTATGGAATTAGCCTAGAAAAAAACTTTCAAATCATTGCTGTTTTTGGGTTGCTATAATCCTTAAGAAGCAGCTGAAATTGTAATTTTAGCTAAAGGTTTAGGTTCAGCATAGAAGCCTCCAGGCTGGAGCATCAGCAGATGATCCAGTTCCCCGGGAGGGTCAGGCCGGCCACTGATCAAAAAAGCGTTTCGTCTATCGGATTATCTTAGGTATCTTTAGGGTTTAGGTTGTAGGGTTTAGGGTTTATCGGATTATCTTAGGTATCCTGACATTACAGTACTTGAAGGTTCATGGGTAGTTCTAATAGGGTTATAAGTCCTCTAGTATCTTATAACTATGGTTACCCTACTTATAACCCCACTTATCACTACCCATGAACCTCCAAGTAGGGCTCTTGAAGAAACGGGGCTCATTCATCAGGGCTTTGCATCAGATCTACGAAGGCCAATAGTCCAGAGTATGCTGTTCCCCGGTGCTCCATCCGTATTTGCGGGGTTCCCATGATTTGCACAGTTATAGGAGTTTCCGAAAATTAGGGCTGGGGTCCTTATAATAAGGATCCTACTATTTAGAGTACTATATTAGGGTCCCCTATTTTCGGAGACCCCCTTATCCATTCAGGAATCCTGAGGCTCCTTCCTCCTAAACCCTCAACACACGTCGCAAACTCGAAGGTCTGCCTCCTCACCCCTGTGTCTCCACGTCCCTCATCCCCGGCACTTACTTCCGCTAACTTCCGAAGCCCGAAACCGGCTGCATTCTGCATTTTCCTGACCCCTAAAACCTGAGCCCTATCCCCAAACCCTCAGCCTAAACCGCAAACTGACCTTAGACCTTTTTTTCAAGCCCTACATTGATACCGTCTGGATTCTGTCTCTTTCCCCCTTGGCCAGTGCCGACGCCTTTCCGCTGAGCAACGGGGCCAATGCCGTGGCATGCTCCCCGAGACACATCGTCGAAAGTTTCAGAGCATAAGGGACTCTGCTATAGAACCCATGCGCACAATCTCGAACAGCGATGTCCAGTCGGGAGTCTCAGAAAACAGGACCCTAAAAGCCCGTATTGATTCTATGGAAATAGAGGAGAGTTTCAGTGACGCAAGGGTCCCCAATATAGACCTAAATAATCGGATGAAAGTTTCCGAACATGAGGTGCTGATGCATGGTGACTAGAGCTACTGTGTTGTACATGAAAGCAGGATGCAGAAAGAGAGCTCCAGTTGAAATGGCTTTGACTCTCTCCTTATGGTCTTTTCGTGTAACCTTTGTATTAACCCTTCGTCAACGTATGAAGGAGCCCTAAATCCCTAAACCCTAAACACGCAGGCCCAAGCCCCAAACACTAAACCCCAAACCCCAAACACTAATCCTAAACTCCAACCCCCGAGCCCCTCGCTAAACCCTAAACCCCTAAACTCTAAACCCCGAAACCCCTGGACCCCTAGACCCCTAGACCCTATAAACCCTATAAGCCCTAAACCCCTATAGTGAGTTGGCGACCAAGGCCATCCTTGCCAGAAGTGGCGAGGCAGAGGCAGAGGACGAGGCCTCGCCAGAGTTCGAGAAGTGAACAAGGCTGCAGGTGTTTCAGAGGCGAAAGACGCCGTGAATATGGGTTAGGGCTCAGGGTTTTGAGTCTCGGGGGTTTAGGGGTTCGGAGTTTAGGGTTTCGCGTTCAGGGGTTGGGGGTTTAGGGTGCATGGTTTACGGTTTTTGCGGATGGAGTGAAGGGCCCTCACCCCGGCAAGACCGAACCCCCACACCCCAAACCCTGAAGCCGTAAAGCCTCGAACTTTGCAGTTCTACACAGGAATGCATTTCCGGAGAAGCATGAAAGTGGTCTCAGATCAGATCTCTGTGATTGCGAGACACAGAGCCACAACTGATAGCCTCCAGGCGCCTGCATACTCCTCGGATAATGTACGACGGCGCCAGGTTTAGGGCTTACGCCGTCCTATGGTCCAAGCCTTAACCCTGAATCCCAAGCACGAAAACTCTCAATCTCTTTACAGATAAAAAATAAGTACAAAGAGACAACAGCAAACATGGACAGCTAGATCGATAGATACATCGGTAGTTCAGGTTCTCTGAATGAGTATACTTCGTTTTGAGATGTTATACAAGTACTGGTCGACTGAGGGTTCCCTTCAGCTCTTCTGCGAAGGATCGGGCGCTAAACCCTTGAAGCGCTATGATCGAACCTTCGACCCTAAACCCCAAAACCCCAAAAGCTCCTAAACCCCAAAACCATAAACGCTAAAAGCCCCAAAAACCCTAAACACCCTAAGCGCAATCCTTCCAGGCTGCATTCAGCCTTGATCCAATCAGGTGGAAGCCTTACTCCAAGGCAATCTGGAGAGCGACGCAGAGGCATTGGCTGGATGTTGAGCGAGTGGGGAATGGGTTATGGGGACTATCATTGGGGATTATATAAGGGCTACTATAGGGATTCATTCCCCCATTCCCTACTAAGCACCAGGGACCGACTGTGGGAGACGGGAGATGTGTCTGTGTGCAGGATGTATCTACTGTACCTAATACTTGCACACCGGAAACCAGAACAACACGAAGATCAACGGTTGCGAGTCTATCCGATATCAGTTGCGGAACAAAGCCTAGTGTCGTTACTATTTTTGTAGTATTGTAGCGCGATACTGCAGTGGAAACAGCAGTCGAGGGAGCAGATTGGGAATCAGATTGGGAAAAGCATCAGGGTCGTCATTCTGGCTAAATGAGGATCCCTTTCGGATGCCCAGCGATTGCATCACTTGACGCAGCTTTCTGGGAGAACTAGCAAAACCCTGAACGGTGCAGCCTAACCTCCTAACTCGAAACCCTAAACGCCCTGACTGCGCGTTCGACTACTATCACTACTACATGATGGACTCGGAAACGTACGCCCATAGTTGGGAGCCGAGGCGTGCGGACGAACAAAGAGTGAGTCATTTTAACATGACATAATAAGCCGCCCCAAATCCTCCTTATACAAGCCTGGTGCTATAACTTGTTCCGGATGGAGCCCTGGTCGTACAACGCTTTATGACGACCCATGTAGAGCCTCTTACAGCATGACCCTTATAGAACCCCTTTACCATAACCTTTGCAATAGCCCTTGTAGAACTCTTATGGCATAATGGAGCCAACCCTGATAGGTCCCTGAAAGAACCCGCAAGAAGTCCCAACTCCAGGGCCTGCGCAGCCTCTCGGCAGCCTGCCTGCCGGAGGCGACTCCTGTGGGCAGGGGAATAGGGTTTAGGGTTTAGGGTTTAGGGTTTAGGGTTTAGGGTTTAGGGCTTAGGGTCAGGGTCTTAAAATTTAAGGGGAGTATACGAGTTTTTATCGGTTCGATTTAAATAGGTCGGGGTTTAGAAGGGGCTATACGAGTTTGGTAGGTGTCTGTAAACGTTCAGGGTATTTTGGAGTTGGGGTCACTTCGGTTCAAACCGATAGCCATAAGCCCTCAACCCAGGGTTCTGGTTGGTTCGTTGAGGGTTTGGGGTTTGGGGTATTTAGGGTTTAGGGTTTAGGGTTTAGGGTTTAGGGTTTAAGGTTTAGGGTTTAGGGTTTAGGGTTTAGGGTTTAAGGTTTAGGGTTTAGGGTTTGGGGTCCGTGGTTCCATGGTTGGAGTGTGGGGCTTTTAGGGCTTTGGGGTTAAGGGTTGAGGAAGTTGGAGGTTTTGGTGGAGCGAGACTTCCCAGACTACGGGACAGTGGATGGGGATGCGAGGTAGAGTTGGGTTTTGGACAGGGGTCCTTACAGGGTTCTTTATTTTCAGCCCTCATTTGTTCCAGTTACTTAGGCCATGTATTTCTGGGTCTCTGCCAGAATGCACTTTAGGGTTTACATTTTGGAATATTTTGACGGTTCTCTACAAGTTAGACATGCGCTCCAGGCACTTCAGAGGCCTTGATGTCTACATAAAGTCTGAGCCATTCCACCCGAAGATGTGCAAGTTCCATCTGACGGCCCAATCCTTCTGAATCCCTGTGGCACCTATGCCCGACCTGTGACTACCCTAAACTCCAAACCCCAAACCCTAAGCCCTTAAACCCCTAAACCCCAAAACCCCTCAACCCTCAACCCAAAACCCTAAACCCCTAAACCCTAAACCCCAAGCCCTAAACCAGTGCCCTTGTCCCTTACATGTAGAACAGGCCTACGGCCGAAGTATCGGCGTGGTCGTCGACGGCCGCAGCCTCAGGATTCAGGGTAGAGGGTTTAGGGTTTAGGGTTTAGGGGTCTAGGGTCTAGGGTTTAGGGGTTTAGGGTTTAAGGGTTTAGGGGTCTAGATGTGCCTGATTTCAGTGTGCGACCTCGGAGTGTATGCCCTGAGCACCTAGGGGATTGTGGCAGCGCAGTAGGGGATGAGTGAATTCCTAGGCGCCCTGCGCACACTAAGTATCCTAAACCTAAACCCTAAATCTTACGCCTTAAAATTCTAAACGCTTAAACCTAAGCCCCTGAACCCCTCAACCCTGTACCCTAAACTGCCCTAAGTCAAAGTCGCAAGCGAAGGCTTGCACATGCTTCTGCCGGTGCCATGCCAGCAGCAGGACCAGATGTCGCGGCTGAGATTGTTGTTGGGATCCCAAAGGTTCGGGTTTAGGGTTCGTTGGGTTTATGGGGTTTATGGGGTTTATAGGGTATATAGGGCTTATAGGGCTTATGGCGCTTGGGGTTTAGGTTTCAGCGTTTAGGATTTAGGGGCATTTGTTCAGGGCGTTCTTTGTTATTGTTTCTTCTTAAGTTTTTTAGAGTTGCAACAGTTCCTAGGGTTCTCAAAGCTCTTACGGTTCTCACACTTATAACTACCCATGAGCCTCCGAGTATGCCATAAGCCTTATATCCTTATACAATCCCTCTCCATCCCTTTAAAGGGACCCTTGAGGGGCACACTTAGAATCTACCTATGAACCTCCAAGTATGCCCTAGACCCTATACCCCTATAGAATCCCCATAGATCCCTTTAAAAGGGCCCTTAAAGTAACACTTATAACTACCCATGAACCTCCCGCGTATGTCGCCCGGCCCGCGAGGAGGAGTCCCCAGATGCGGAGCCCGCGATTTCGCCGCCCCCGGGCCTCCTCCGCTTGGCGCAGGCTGGCCGGTTTAGGGTTTAGGGTTTAGGGGGCTGTTGCTTTTAGATTCTGGGGTTCACTTAAGGGTCTGGGGTTGAGGGTTTAGGGTTTAAGGATTAAAAACCTCGGGTTGAAAGGACGTAACTTAAGGTTTAGCCTTGAGGGCTGGGGGTTTGAGGACTTAGCCTAAGGGGTAGGAGTTAGGAGAGTTTATTGACATTTGGGACCGTCGGGAGTCAATATGCATTTCATTGCATGACAAGTCTGGCCAGTCCTGAGACAGCATGTGCAAACAAACCAAGGTGACCTCCGGTCATACCAGGGAGGAGGAAGGGCATCAAGTGCCCTGTAGGGGCCTTATGATTAGAATAGGGTTTGGGGCCCTTATTATAACTACAGTATAACATCCCCCAAAACCTATTAAGGCCCCTACATTACCAGCCAGCACCTATCCTCTCGTCTTGAGTCCAAGCCTGCCTCTCCCAAGCCCTTAGAATTCCGAGCCTTTGCCATAAGAAGCTGAGATTTTTTCAAGAAGAGGTGCCGCCGGGAATGGCTGCGCCGCCCGGTCTACCGCCACCTGGGCTCCCGCCGCCCGGACTGCCGCCACCTGGGCTTCTGGTGCCGCGCGGCACTTACGCCTTAAGTCTTGCAGGCCGTATTGCAGAAATCTAGCCGTGAGTCTAGCTGTTTAGGAGGAGGGTCTGAGGAGGGCCTTCTGAAGTGAGTACTAGAAATGAAGTAAGAACAAGTGTACGTCTTGGATACCTAGATCTGGCAAGTCATCAGCCGAAAGAGAGAAGTAGTCGTCCTCAGAACCTGGCGTAAGCCAACATGTGCAGCTACAGCCCAGAGGCCAGCCGTAGCTGAGAGCAGCGACGACTTGGGCGTCGGTCGGAGCCTGAATTTGAGAAACGGTTCGGGTTTAACGGTTTAGGGGTTCAAAGTTTGGGCTTTAAGGTTTAGAGTTGAGGGATGGCTTGAATGAAATTGTAGGATGGTCAGCAGGATGATCCTCAAGGAATGCTTCAACAACCCTGAAGAAGTCCATAGTACCCTTCCAGGAACCCGTTAGAGGAACCCTTAAACCCCTGAACCTTCATGAACCCTCAACCCTCAACCCCTCAACCCCTCAACCCCTCAACCCCTAAGCCCCTAAATTTCAACCCCTCAACCCCACACCCTAAACCCCTAAATTTCGACCCCTCAACCCCAAATCCTAAACCCCTAAACCCCTAAACCCCAACCCCTAAACCCCCAAACCCCCAAGCCCAGAAACCTTCATCCTTGAATCCTAAACCCTGAACCCTTACAGAATCCCTATAGATCCCTTCTAAAGGGATCCTGAAAGGAGCCCTAAACCCCTCATCCTTGAACCCTCCGCCCTTCTGACCAGGCCCTAAGCCCACAGTCGCCGCCAAAGGGACCTCGGCCGGCACCTCGGGGGGGCGCACTTGGAAGGGCTGGGGACTTAGTAAGGGCTCCTTAAAGGGATCTATAGGGTTCCTTAAAGGGGTCTATGGGGTTTAGGGTTTAGGGTCTACTTCGAGGGGCAGGGGACTTAGTAAGTAGGTTATAAGTAGAGTTATAAGTACCCTAGATGGAGATACCACAATTACAACCCTACTTATAAGCTACTTACTAAGGCCCCTGCCCTTCCAAGCAGGGTCTTGGGGGTTTTAGGTAGGGTTTTGGGGTTGAGGGGTTTCGGAGATTTGGGTTTAGGGGTTGCAGGGTTTAGGGTTTTAGGGACTTCAGGGGTTTAGGGTTTAGGGGGTTTCGCGGTCCTAAACACTAGACCCTAAACCCATGCTCGGATTAAAGAGTGCTTGCATAAAGCCTTAAACCCCTGAAGCCTGAACCCTACTTGGAGGTTCATGGGTAGATGTAAGTGGGGTTATAAGTAGGGTATCACTTTTTTTGGGGGACTTATATCCCCACTTATAACTACCCATGAACCTCCAAGTAGGCCCTAAACCTATTCCGCCTATATCCCTATAGAATCCCTATAGAATCCCTATAGATCCCTTTAAAGAGGGCTTACGTAGTAGCTGAGTAGATAGACTTTACACTTTTTGGCATAATATTACCCACTATAAAGCCGAAAGTGTACACTGTTCGGGACTTATGAACTCACCACCCATGAACCTCCAAGTCAGGTGCAGGAGCTCGCCGAATTCATGAAAAAGCGCGCCGAACGTCCGGGGCTCCGGGGCACGGGGGTGTATGGCTTAGTATGGGTTTAGGGCTTAGGGTATGGGTTTATGGCTTAGATTATGGGTTTAGGGCTTAGGGTATGGGTTTAGGGCTTAGGGTATGGGTTTAGGGCTTAGGGTATGGGTTTAGGGCTTAGGGTATGGGTTTAGGGCTTAGGGTATGGGTTTAGGGCTTAGGGTATGGGTTTAGGGCTTAGGGTATGGGTTTAGGGCTTAGGGTATGGGTTTAGGGCTTAGGGTATGGGTTTAGGGCTTAGGGTATGGGTTTAGGGCTTAGGGTATGGGTTTAGGGCTTAGGGTATGGGTTTGGGGCTTAGGGTCTGGGTTTAGGGTTTAGGGTTGGGGTTTAGGGTTCAGGGTTGGAGTTTAGGGTTCAGGGTTGGAGTTTAGGGTTCAGGGTTGGAGTTTAGGGTTCAGGGTTGGAGTTTATGGTTCAGGGTTTGGGGTTCAGGATTTAGAGCATCAGGGTTTGGGGTTTTGGGCTTCAGGGCTGAGAGTTTAGGCTTTGGGGTTTAGGATTAATGGCATTAGGGTTTGGGGTTGGGGTTTTTGTGTGTTTGGGGTTAAGGGTTTTGCGACTGACACATCGTCGACAGACAGCCTGGTCGGACAGGCGAAACGCCGGCAAGCCCTGCCCTAAACCCTAAAACCTAAGTCCTAAAACCCTAAACCCTCATTCCCGTAATCCTAAAGCCGAAATTCGTGAAAGGAAGCTCGGGATCCCGAGGTGCTAGCGACGGTGTGGCGGACCTCGTGGTCATGAAGTTGCCGGCCGCCTTGCAGTCTGCAGGCGGGGGTTGTGCTTCAATTGCTGGGCGTCAGTGTTGTGCGAATGTAAGGTTCGCCAAGCTGCAAACCAACTAGGGCTTTGGGGCTTTATTTAGGCGTTGTGGGCGAGTTTACGGCTTTTTCTACGACTATCTGCTGGAGATGTTCGAGCTCTTCCTGAAGTTGGCGATGGGGTTGCGAGTGTTTCCGTGCTGGGGTTCAGGGGTAGCTGCAGGGTTTAGGGTTCAGGGTTGTGGAGATTCTTCACGGTTTGGGGCATGCTTGAAGATGGAAAGGATGCGCTGCCGGGCAATTTCGGGACTAAGGGTGAGCGAGCTCCACACCCGATTCCATAGAACCCGGTAAACCTTGAATCCTTGAATCCCTAAGCACCAGAGCCCTCAACCCCAAACCCTCAATCCTAAACCCTAAACCCACAACCCTAAACCCGAAACCCTAAACCCTAATAGCTGAAACTGCCGGTTGAGGTGGGGTTCGGGCATCAATTGGCGAGCCGATGATGATGATGATGATGATGATGATGAGGTTGATGACGAGATGTGACCGACTTTAGTTTTCTTAGTTTAGAAATCTAAGAGGCTGTTAAAGCCATGTTTTTCTGGTTCCAAGGGGGCTAGAGGAGAAAGAAGATGACTGGCAGGATGGCCTTGATGTTGGTGATCGCAGCGATCGTGGTTGCGACATCGCTGGCGGTGATGATGATGATGATGATGATGATCTGATCAGGACAATGAGGGTGGTGCTGCTCATGATGTGGGTGTTTGATGATGATACAGGGTTGGGTTGGTTCCTGAAGTACCAGCACTTGTGGACAGGAGCAGATACAAAGCTGCAGTCAGAGGTGTCGAAGCTGAAGAAGGAGGCCCGATGTAGCCAACAGCAGACTCTTCCTCCTCCTCCTCCTCCTCCTCCTACTCCTACTCGTACTCGTACCCCGACTCCGACCCCGACCCCGACTCCTACTCCTACTCCTACTCCTACTCCTACTCCTACTCCTACTCCCACTCCTACTCCTACTCCTACGCCTGCTCCTGCTCCTGCTCCTGCTCCTGCTCCTGCTCCTGCTCCTGCTCCTACTCCTACTCCTACTCCTACTCCTGCTCGCTCCTACTCCTGCTCCTGCTCCTGCTCCTGCTCCTGCTCCTGCTCCTGCTCCTACTCCTACTCCTACTCCTACTCCTACTCCTACTCCTACTCCTCCGATAACGGCTCCGACTACGACGACCGCCAGCGCCATTGCTACCACGATCGCTACCACTCTCCAGTGCTGTCACAGTAGCTGCCACGACCACTACTGCAATTGCGAGCCTGGTTGTGAAAGAAGGGCCATGCCAGACCGAACAGATAAGCGGCACGTCGCGCGGAATTTTGGCGGGAGCCTTCAAAGCAATCATGATGCCTGGCCTTGCTAACAGTACTCTCAAGGTATGGGAACAAGAGTCAGCTGCACTCCACCATCAGCCTGATTTGGCTTTGGTATAGTATTGTAAAACAAAGCCGAATCGAATCTTATGACTCATGACTGTGGGGGGCAGAGAGAGGGCGAGTCTTTTGCTTGCTGTGAGATTTTCTTGGCAGGCGGGTGCTGGAGAAGAGAAGGCCGCGAAGGCTTGGAACTCAGAGCTTTGTAGGTCTATCTCGCGGATTGCAGTGATCACCGAAACGGGGTTCAATGTGTAGTATGGAAGCCTGAATACTCGGCACCGCTACTTTTAGTTCCCTCCCATAACCCCACAACCCTATGCATTTCAGTTATCTAGGCCCTTACATTAGGGCTTGGGATTCATGGTTTAGCCTCCCGGTTGCGAGATCATCGAGTCAAGTCGCCGGCTTAGGGTTGCAATTCCTTTCCCTTAGAAAAAATGCTAATCTCTGACGGGACTCTGACCTCTCACACACTGTCGAACTGAACCCCACAACCTGGCTGTCATTTGCGCCGAAAGAAGCTGGGAGATGCTTGCTGTCTCTCTCTCTCTCTCTCTCTCTTTCTCTCTTTCTCTCGCTGGCGAGCTCGCGTGCTCGCTAGCTAGTTAGTTAGCACGCTAGCTACATGGTATATGAAGCTAAGATATTAGGCTTTTGCTTCGGCATGGCAAGGCAGCATGTAATTAGAACTCAACACTACCACAAGAGCCGCTAACCAAAGATTTAATAGTTTTCGCTGTCTATCTGGGCTATCTGCACGCTGCTTGTTGAACCTCTAGCCTAAACCCGAAGTCGTCAGTTCTAAGACTCTAAGTCCATCTTGCAGAACCCTAGACTAGAAGTCCATACCCCTAAACCACAAGTCCCTAATCCTGCATTGAAACCCGAAGTCTTACATGTCAAGCTGTGAGCCCGTAAGCTTTAAGCCTAAAGCCTAAACTGTTGGCACTGGTCGGTGTGACCTTCTCGCTGTGGAGAGGATTTGCGGTAGGAAAAAGGAGCTTAAAAGAACTCTTAGCACTGTAATCTTTAGTAGCTCAGGCACTCCGGCGCTTCAGCGACGTCGAGGCTGCGACATGCTTTTGAGCTCGTGCGTGTTACGTGAATGAAAGTGCTGACCACAATACTACCTACATATATGTATATATGTATATATAGATGTGTGTGTGTGTGTGTATATGTTACACTCCTTACTTGTAATTCGTACTTCAGTTCCAATGTACCATGTCATACTGAAACATGCTGAAACATATGCTGAGCACATAGATGAAGGTTTTTCTTGTTTGCAGGTTGCCGGCAGGAGCAGCGAGAATCGACCGATTTGCTGAAGTCAGTAGCTTGTGCGCTCAGTCTCCCAGCGCAATGTTGCACATCAGGATGCTGTCCGGGGAAGAGGTAGACAGCATACCGGTGGGAAAGCTGAGCGACGTGAAGGAACTGAAGCTGCATCTGCATCAGCTGCACGGCCTTCCAACTCGATTCAGACAACGGCTGCTTCGTGATGGCAAGCCGATGGACGACTCTGTCGTGCTGGACTCGCCCATGGACTTAGGCCTGGTTCTACTTCCATACTCCGCTGCATCGCAGGAGCGAATATTCGAGCTTGTGGCTGCTGCCGACAGGGGCTCCGCAACCGAGGTCCGTACCTCCTGACATTTTAAAGTTTAGGATCTTTCGCAACCATCCCTCTCGACCTGGAGCCCTGAAGCCCGTGTTTAGGATCGACTTCCTAGGAGAGACCCCGAGTTGCAATGCCTGCAGGTTGAAGCACTGCTGCAGCTGCCCCAAAATCCCGACGTGGCCCTCGAATTGGGCACACAACCACTGATCGCCGCTTCCCTTCGTGGCCACGTTGAAGTGGTGCGCTTGCTGCTGGATGCAGGTGCCGACAAGAATTTGGCAGCCGCCAATGGAGAAACTGCTCTGATCGCCGCTTCCCGTCTTGGCCACGTTCAAGTGGTTCGTTTGCTGTTGGATGAGGTGCCGAAGTGAATTTGGCAAGCGACGGAGGCGTCACTGCTCTGATCGTGGCTTCTCACCAAGGCCACGTTGAAGTGGTTCGTTTGCTGCTGGATGCAGGTGCCGACAAGAATTTGGCAGAGAACTGTGGCTACACTGCCCTGATGCACGCTTCATATGCAGGCCACGTTGAAGTGGTTCGTTTGCTGCTGGATGCATGTGCCGACACGAATTTGGCAGACAACGATGGCTACACTGCCCTGATTCACGCTTCCGCTTCACATCCTTCATGTGAAAACCACGTTGAAGTGGTGCGCTTGCTGCTGGATGCAGGTGCCGACAAGAATTTGGCAGCCGCCGATGGAGAAACTGCTCTGATCGCCGCTTCCCGTTTTGGCCGCGTTCAAGTGGTTCGTTTGCTGTTGGATGCAGGTGCCGACACGAATTTGGCAGACAACGATGGCAACACTGCCCTGATTCACGCTTCCGCTTCACATCCTTCATGTGAAAACCACGTTGAAGTGGTGCGCTTGCTGCTGGATGCAGGTGCCGACAAGAATTTGGCAGCCGCCGATGGAGAAGCTGCTCTGATCGCCGCTTCCCGTCTTGGCCACGTTCAAGTGGTTCGTTTGCTGTTGGATGCAGGTGCCGACACGAATTTGGCAGACAACGATGGCTACACTGCCCTGATTCACGCTTCCGCTTCACATCCTTCATGTGAAAACCACGTTGAAGTGGTGCGCTTGCTGCTGGATGCAGGTGCCGACAAGAATTTGGCAGCCGCCAATGGAGAAACTGCTCTGATCGCCGCTTCCCGTCTTGGCCACGTTCAAGTGGTTCGTTTGCTGTTGGATGAGGTGCCGAAGTGAATTTGGCAAGCGACGGAGGCGTCACTGCTCTGATCGTGGCTTCTCACCGAGGCCACGTTGAAGTGGTTCGTTTGCTGCTGGATGCAGGTGCCGACAAGAATTTGGCAGAGAACTGTGGCTACACTGCCCTGATGCACGCTTCATATGCAGGCCACGTTGAAGTGGTTCGTTTGCTGCTGGATGCATGTGCCGACACGAATTTGGCAGACAACGATGGCTACACTGCCCTGATTCACGCTTCCGCTTCACATCCTTCATGTGAAAACCACGTTGAAGTGGTGCGCTTGCTGCTGGATGCAGGTGCCGACAAGAATTTGGCAGCCGCCGATGGAGAAACTGCTCTGATCGCCGCTTCCCGTTTTGGCCGCGTTCAAGTGGTTCGTTTGCTGTTGGATGCAGGTGCCGACACGAATTTGGCAGACAACGATGGCAACACTGCCCTGATTCACGCTTCCGCTTCACATCCTTCATGTGAAAACCACGTTGAAGTGGTGCGCTTGCTGCTGGATGCAGGTGCCGACAAGAATTTGGCAGCCGCCGATGGAGAAGCTGCTCTGATCGCCGCTTCCCGTCTTGGCCACGTTCAAGTGGTTCGTTTGCTGTTGGATGCAGGTGCCGACACGAATTTGGCAGACAACGATGGCTACACTGCCCTGATTCACGCTTCCGCTTCACATCCTTCATGTGAAAACCACGTTGAAGTGGTGCGCTTGCTGCTGGATGCAGGTGCCGACAAGAATTTGGCAGCCGCCAATGGAGAAACTGCTCTGATCGCCGCTTCCCGTCTTGGCCACGTTCAAGTGGTTCGTTTGCTGTTGGATGAGGTGCCGAAGTGAATTTGGCAAGCGACGGAGGCGTCACTGCTCTGATCGTGGCTTCTCACCGAGGCCACGTTGAAGTGGTTCGTTTGCTGCTGGATGCAGGTGCCGATACGAATTTGGCAGAGAACTGTGGCTACACTGCCCTGATCCGCGCTTCATGTGAAGGCCACGTTGAAGTGGTGAGTTTGCTGCTGGATGCAGGTGCCGACAAGAATTTGACAGACAAGGATGAAAGGTCAACCAACAAACGGAGTCGCGTTATTCAGCTGAGCACCTCGAAAAGGCCAAGGTGAGCTTCTACAAGTGTTGAGCATCGCATGCAAGGACTTACCGACCGATACCAGCGTGATTGCCCTCTCAAAGTTTCTTTTGGCAGCTTCCGTCCCTGTTGCATCCTGTTTTGGGGCCATCGCCAGTGCTGCACAGACGGAACTGCTTTGTTTGTGGTCCCAGAAGGTGCAAGCCCTAAAGTCCTAAACCCGACTAAACCCTAAACCCTAAACACGAAACCCTAAACCCTAAACCCTTGAACCCTAAACCCCTAAACCCTTGAACCCTGTCTCCCGAGGCCGAGGGGTTTAGGGTTTGGTCTCACGAGTTGTTGAAGCCCAAGGTCTGGATAGAGCAAGAAGTTCTTTTAAGTAAGACTGTCGCGTAAAGCAGCTCCAGGTTTTCGGCCGGAGGATGAAGCTAGGGTTTAGGAGTTCAGGGTTTAGGGTTTCGGGTTGTGGAACTGTGGGAGAAACATAGGAGGAGTCTACACGCACAAGCCCGACTCCCAAGAACACTGGCAAGCAGAGTGAACTGTAGCCTTCGCCCCATTCTACAGGTCCAGACATGGTTCCTAGAACGGAATATGGGTTTGGGGTTTAGGGGTTTAGGGGTTTAGGGGTTTAGGGTCTAGTCGTTTAGAGGTGAGCGTCTATCTGCGCAAATCGGTTTCGTTTAGTCTGACATTTGCAACTGCTTCTTGTCTGTCGTGCTGTGCGCGTGCGTATCAATGCGGGGTATTGGGGTTTCAGGCCGTGTGCTTCCATCTGGGCCCGCGACCCTGTGCCGTACATTTCACCGGACCCCCAACTCCTAAACCCCAAAGCCTATACCCTACTATCGGGGCCTCAATATTTAGAATAGGGTTTTGGGGCATACTACTATAACTCTAATAAGGAACCCTAGGAACATATAATATTCGGAATTGTTTAGGCCACTAAACCCTGACGCTTTATTTTTCATAAGGAACCCCCAAAATGCTATTGGAACTTATTTCGGCCCTTCTATTGGAACCAGACCAGTGGCTCCTTCGAGGGTTCTAGAAGGGCATAAGGGTTTAGGGTTTAAGGGCTTTAGGGGCTTTAGGGTTTAGAGTTTAGGGGTTTTAGGGCTTTAGGGTTTAAGGTTTAGAGTTTAGGGTGGGCTTTAGGGTTTAGGGTTTAGATTTTAGGGGTTTAAGGGCTTTGGGGTTTAAGGTTTAGAGTTTAGGGTTTTAAGAGCCCATGCACCCAACCAAGCCTTGAAGCCTGTAACCCTGCAACCCAAACGTTGACCTCTACACCTAATGCTGCAGCCCACAGAGTTTCACAATAGCAGTTCTTGCTCTTCACCACCCAGGAGACCCCATCCGAGTAGTACTCTTTGATGTCGGCCCGGAAAAACAAAATTCCGAAGCCATCAACGCAAACCCGTAAAGCACCTTTCTAATCAGGCCAGCGTCCTCTATTCGGTTACAGTACCGAGGATCTCAGCAGGTAGGTTAGAAGTACATTAACCCAATTCAGCGGACCTAGCCGTATGTATAACCTACTCACTCATGACTGAGTCTCGTGAGTCGTGAGCCTTCAGAGGTATACGTACGTACATCTCCTCTTCAATTCTGCATTTCCCTCATATCACGCCATACAGCCCTGTAAAGACCGTTTCGGCCACTACTGAGTAAGCCAAACGAGCCTTCGAACGACTCAAGGCCGTGAGTCCTAAACCTTAACCCTCCACCTCGCCCCTAATGCCCTAAATCCCTATACCCTAAACCCCTAGACCCGATACCCCGTAACCCCTAAACCCTCAACCCTAAACCCTAAACCCTAAATCCCTATACCCTAACCCCCAAACATCACCAAACCCTCTAAGCCCCCCGAAAGGCTCCTAAGCCCTTGACCCCTTTTGGGGGAGTTGGGAGGCGCTACAGCAGACACCCGGCTTTAAGAAGCGGCCCGGGCCTGCTTAGCGGCTTACCAGGATTAGGGTTTAGGGGTTTAGGGGTTAGGGTTTAGGGATTTTGATTTAGGGGTTTAGGGGCTTAGGGATTAAGGTTTAGAGACTATGATGTAGGGGTTTAGGGACTATGATTTAGGTGTTTAGGATTTAGGGTTTAGGGTTCGGGGTTTAGGGCAGAAGACTGATTGACTGCTCAGGGCTTCTTTCAGGAGAGAGGTTTGGGAGGTTCAGATTTTTTTGGTTTAGGACATTGGGAATGGCAGGTTGTCTGGTGTACGGTCTGAGCATCAGTTTTACATGCTTTTTTTCGTGTTCAGGGCTCACTGAAAGACCCTACACCCGAAGCCCGCGACCCGCGACATGCTACCAGAAAGCAGCCGCGGTGACCAACATTAAAATGGATGTCAAAAGAAAGCTTCGCCGTTACAGACAGGCTTTGTATATGCATGAACTTACTGGCACCGCCATGTTCTGAACCCCGAGCCCGAAATCCTGAATCATTGACCCCTTTCGGGTTTAGCTCACAGACCTTGAACCCCAAACCCTGGACCCTGAACCCCACACCTCTAACCATCGACCCAGACCCTGCACCCAACGCTCCATTATCAACCCCAAGCCTGAAACCCTAAGCCCTAAGCACCTAAACCCCTTAAACTCTAAACCATCAAAGCCCTAAAACATCGGATCCTTAAACCGACAACCCCAATACCCTGGTCTCTAAAGCCTTGAGCCCTGAACCAAAAAGAACCCAGACCCTGAAGCCCCACACCCTAAGCCTAACCCTAAAGCCTCAGACCTTATGAACCCGGCAACCCCAAAACGGCCCAACGCCAGGATCAAGCAGCGCCTCAGTGAGGACTTGGCACAGTGGAAAGACCCAGGTTTGCCCCAGGCCTGGCTGTGGGAGGTTTAGAATTCAGGATTTGGGGCATAGGGTTTTGGGTTTAGGGCCGGGTTTAGGTTTAGGGGCATAGGGTCTAGGGTTTAAGGTCTAGGCCGTTGGGCTTAGGAATAGGTTTTTTTGGGCTTCAGCGTCGTCTTTGTCATGGTTGGTTAACATTTTGCCTTTTATGGGTACTTAAAACCAATAAGGAGTAAACATGTAACTGTTTCATACTACCCCATGACCTAGTTTTGAGGATTGTGCTCTTTCATTTTAGGGACAGGTTTGCAGTTCCGGTGTTGTAGCCCTGTCAGCCCAGAGACTCCAACATCCCTTAATTAAGGAATATTCCTTAAGTTATAGTAGGATCCCTAATATGATTTAAGGAGTATTCCTTAATTAAGGGGTATTGGAGTCTCTGTCAGGGTTCCCAGTTCAGAGTTTGGGCGCCTTACAGCGCTATGCCAATGCCCTAAACTTGAAAGCCTGAAGGCCCTCCTGGGAGAGGTTTGCACCTTCAACCCTAAACCCTATACCCCTAAACCCGATACCCCATATACCCTAATCCCTAAACCCCTAAACCCAAAACACCCAAACCAAACAGGCTCTTCTGGCCTTGCTCGAGAGCCCGGACTTCGCCGACAGCTTCGCCGAGGGCCTGGCGCAGCCGCGCGCGCCCAAGCGCCAAACCTTCCCCTCCCCAGGTTTCCGGGTCTTAAGGGCTCCTCTAAAGGGTTCCTTTAAGGGTACAGTAGAAGAAGGGTGTAGGGTTGGGGGGGTGAGGGTTTCGGGTGTAGGGTTTAGGGTTTAGGGGGTTCGGGTTTAGGCTTTCTGGGCTCAGGGTTCGGAATACATACTGACACCGTGCCCTCATAGCCACGTTATATTGATAGTGAACCCCGAAAGCCCTGATATGTAGGCCTTAATGATTAGAATAGGGTTTTGTGGGTTCCTTATTGTAACTATAGTAGAATGGGCCCCCAAAGCCCTATTCTAATTATTGAGGCCCCTACGGTACTCTAATCCCTTATCCTTGACGGTCAGGTCTTTGGCTGCGCTGCCTTTTCTCTCAACCATTTGGGTTTTGACTTCGGGAGATGATGGGGGTCTGATGAACGGGTCAGGGCGCAGGGACACTTAGAGGTTCATGGGTCTTTGTATGTGGGGTTATAAGTCGGGTAACTACAGCTATAAGCCCTCTTAGGGTACTGATAGCCATTACATAAAAAGAACCTTGAACCTCCAAGTAGAGGGATTAAGGATGGGATTTGTGATGCCTGAAACGGTGATTTGCCATGCCAAGCTCTCATCCGGTTAACATGTTCACTGCATCCCGGCGCGTCATCGTCGCCACCCTAAACCCTAAACCCAAAACCCTAAACCCAAAACCCCAAACCCTAAACCGTGTGGGGTTCATGAGGCAACAGGCGCAATCACCTTTGATGCAGGCCGGGAAGCTCGGGCAGCCGGATGCTTCCCCCCCACCGAAAATTTCGCGCTGCTATCGTATCCGTACGCCCTGAAACCCACACCCTGAACTCTAAACCCTAAACCCTGAACCCTACCTGACGTGCCTGACGACATTAACCCCAAAGAGGTTGATTCTCGAAGCTCAAAAACCCCAAACCCTAAGCTACACATCCCTCAGCTCTCCCGCGGGCTCTGGAAACAAGCTCTGGGAGCTGGAGTCACGATCAGGGGTTACCGTAAGTAAGGGTTTTTTATATGCTAACCCTAAACCCTAAGCCCTATGCCCTAAACCCTAAATCCTAAACCCTAAACCCTACTATGCTTTAGGTTTCAGGATAACTTGAAGGTTGGGCCTGCTAGCCTTCGGGCTTGAGATTTTGTGCCTCAGGTGGTTTATGCCCGTCTTCGAGATTTCTCCCTCGCCTGTGCAAATATGAGACAGTATACCTGTACACATTAAGCCTTATTGTCTCGTTATTAAGGTGCTCAATCATCCCAGTCTAGGGATTTACTTTGTTGAGAGAAGGAGCTGCAGCCACGAGACTTACCGCATTATTGCCAGGTCGCTTATTGGGATTAAGGGCCGGGGAGGGGTCGCATGAATCCAGAAAATGAAGTCGTGGTGTGGTTGTACAGTAGTATGCCTCGAACCCGTGTGCTAATTCGTCGGCAGTCAACATCCCCTACATAGAGCCCCGCAAACCCGAAACACGAAACCCCAATCCCTAAGCCCTAGCCTTGAGTCCTAAGCCCTCAACCCTCAACTCTAAACCCTAAACCCGGAACGCGAACCCGCAGAACCTGAGCCCGGGAGCTTACACCTTGATGGGAGCCTTTCAGCCCCCAAGCATTCAGTTCCAAACCTTCACAATTAGAATAGGGTTTCGGTGTCTGTTGTGGAACTTCCAAACTAGTACTGGTGACTATTGAGGCCCCTACATGAACCCTACACCCTGGCTAGCCTAAGACCCCAAATTCTTCACTGGAACTAAACCCTATAGCAACCCTTCCGTTAGTCCTTGTCATGGCCCTTATCCCAGATCGTTAAAGAAGCCCCTAAAGGAGCCCTACGACCCGCATAATTATGCCTAAGTAATCGCCAATATTATTTCCTTTAGGGCTCCTTCTTATACTCCTACTAGGAAAGAGCCCCGTACAGTAAGTGATCTGCTGTCTTTCTTTGCAGGCTCTGCGCCCCACAAAGCAGCAGCTAATTGAGGCTCGGGGAAGGCTTTCATCATTGGGTTCTACCGGGCTTTTGAGGCCGTTGTAGTTCCATTGAGCTCTTGCAGGGCTTTATACTTGGAGGTTCATGGGTATTTATAAATAGCGTTACAAGTTTCCTGGTGGGGCTTGTAACTATAGTTGCCCTACTTCCACTTATGACTACACGTGAACCTCCAAGTATGGTTCTTCAGGGTTTTGCCAGGCCTTCTTCAAAGGTGGCTATACCGGATTTCGGCACAGACAAGCTGAAGCAGGAGAGGCAGGCTTAACATAGGGGCCTAGATATTTACCTTTACTATCTGTGGATCCACATATCTGTGGAGTTGCTTACTATAATTTCAGCATCATGGGCCCCAAAACCGTACTCTAATTATGAAGGCCCCCATTGTACGCTTTCCGAAAATCTAACGCATTGATTAGGAGCTCGCCTTTGAAGCGTTGCAGACATCGTAACTTTGAAAGCCTAAGCTTAAGCCCTGGAGCCTTCTAGATCTTCAACCCGAAGTCTAGAATCCTGAGACACAGCCTACACCCAAAAGACCCTGCAAGAAAGAACGGGATCAAGCTCCCGTAAGGGTTTAGGGTTCAGTTAAAGGTTCGGAGCGTCGGTTCCTTGAAGGCTACTTATTATGACCGTGCTTACGGCTTGCCTGCGAAGTTCCCATGATCTTTCAAGTCCACCATCAAGCCCTCCCATCACCGAAGATCCGGACAGGGTCGCTCCGCTCCGTGAGCCTAGAATCTAGAAGTCTTAGCCCTACCGGCAGGTCAAACAACTTGTTGGATGTGATCTGGGGTTTAGGGTTTGTTGAGAAAGAGCTGAGGCTGCGGTTCCGTGGGATGGAGTGTAAAAAACCAAAACTTCGGTCTCATGTAAGTCGTCTGCACACTGCATACTTCTTTGGCCGCAGCTGGGTTGGGCTCAAAAAAAATTCAGTTTCCCGGTGAGCCTCGTTTTGTCCCCCAGCACCGTTCTCAGCAGTGCTACTGTCTTGGGCGTGCAAAAGTTTGGCGCTAGTTAGGCCTTTGGCACGTTTCAAGTCTGTCCTTGTTCGGGCTTAAGACGATCTTGTTTACGAGTTTTGCCAAAGGCTTTAAAGGGCAACCTAGTATAGGCTCAGGGGTTTTTGCTTTACCATTATCTCCAGTCGACGGTCTTTGGATTCTGCGGCGTTGGACGGGGGTGTTTCAGAAGTTCACCGTTCCAGGGCCACTTGGGCTTGACATGCCAGTGTCAAACCTCGGACATAGCATGCAGGGTTTTGGCATGTAGGATGACGGATGTGCCCAGAACCCTCAACCCTAGCACCTAAGGTCTAGCGTACAGCGTAATACCAATGTTTCCGGAGATCGAGCGCTTGTAGGAAGCCCGCAGCTCGAGAACAGAAGACATCACTACAAAGTCTTACGGTCTAGGGTTTGGGATACTTGTTTTGTACCAAACCATGCTACCCTGAACCCTGACAGCTAGACCGTAAACCCTCAACAGAGCCATCGCAAGCTAATCATCTAAGACATGAGTTCACCTGTCCACCAGGCGGAACGGGGGTAGAGGACTTCAACTCGAGCTCAGGCTTGCTGTATGGGTTCCTTTAAGGGTTATTCTCAGCGTTATTGCACCGGGGCTACCACAAGGGTCCTTCCCTGTCTTATTCCCGAGGTGCAGCCTTGAAAGGCCCTCTAAACACCAAGCTGGCACCTAAACACCCAAACCGACGGTTTAGGGTTTAGGGTTAGGGCCCAAACCCTTAAACGCTTAAGCCCCCGCAGCCCGGTAGACAGACAAAAACTATCAAGCACTCTAACGCCCTTAGCTACATCTTTTGAAGCCAGAAGCCTTCAGACCAAAACCATTAGTTAAGCCCTTACAGCCCTTGACCCCAATCCCAATGTAGGGGCCTTAAAACAGAGAGGGGTTTGGGGGGTTCCTTGTTCTAGTTATAGTCTCATGGGCCCCTCAACCTTTTTTTGATTATTAAGGCCCCTATATCATGGAACCCTCATAGTAACCCTCATAGACCCCTTCTTTTAAGGAACCCTTTAAGGGAACCCTATTCTAATTATTAAGGCCCCCCCCCTATGTTACTGGCCCTGCTATCTGATCCGCAAAGCCCAGGCAGCTTTGTGTTAATGGCGGTCGTCGTGCCGCGAAGCTTTCGTCTGTTGGATGAGCTGCCGGTCTCAAAAGAGGTTTCCCCTAAATCCTGAACCCCCAACCCTAAACTCCTAAACTCCTAAACCCCCAAGCCCTAAGCCCTTGGGTTTCGGGTTTGTTGGATCAGCAGTTTGGTTTCATGCTTTGATCTTCAGATGAGAAGCCAATGCTAAGGCGGTGATTGGCACTGCATTGGTCTTGGATAAGGGTGATCATAGTCATGGTCGTTGTTGATCATGATTTTGGTGAGGGGAGGTGTGTCGAGGGGGACAACGGCGAGGACTAAGATGTAAAGGAAAGGACCCAAACGTTGTTCAGGGCAAACCCCTACGCACACCCAACAGTCCCAGTCCCTGACTTCGAGCGGCGCCCAGGCCCTGCACTCTAAACTGGCAGCCCCTAAGCTCTAAACTCTAACCACTCCGCCCGAAACACTGCATCCGAAATCCTCAGGTCTAAACACCCCAATGTACAACCCGTAAACTCTAAAGTATCCACACTGCACCCTGAACTCTGAGCTCTAACCCTAAATCCTAATGTCAACTCTGAGCCTCGGCCGCATGAAACCCGAACTCTCTACGCATTCCTTAGCCTGCAAATTCTAACCCTAAACTAACCTTAGGGGTACTTAGAAATCTTTTTCATTTTTGGTTCTTATAATCCCTAAGAAGCAGCTAGAATTATGATTTTTGCTAGGGTTCTAAGTTCAGTATAGTAACTTATATAACCCTGAACCCTAAACCCTAAACCCTCAACCCTGAACCCTCAACCCTTAACCCTGAACCTTCAACCCTAAACCCTAAGCCCTAAAGGAAGCATCCTCTGATTCCCAGGCTTGAGAAGGGCCAGAAGGGCGAAGCACTCGGCGGGGTGTGTCGGCCTCGGAGGGGAGCCTCTTGCTTATGTGGGTGGTTGTCAAAATTAGGGGCCCCTTTTTGGGGGTGCCCGAAATAACAGGTGCCGTATTATGAAATTGGGACCCAAAAAAGGGACCATAATTTTGAGAACCACCCATGTGTGGGCAAACCCTGTGTTAGTAGAGTTGGGCCTGCGTAAAGACTCGCTTTTTACGTCGTTCAAGACTTGTGGTGGAGGTATATGGAATTCGCAGGTCAAGTCCGGACGCAGCCAGGCTGTTTAAGGCATCGTACCCCCGCCAGCATTCCCCGACAGCGCCCATCATGAAGGCATCACGTCTCCTGTCCGCTTTGCTGCTCATCGGCGCGGCCTCTGCTCGAGGAAGTGCTACGGTCTCTGTGAGCGTCATTGCTTTGGGGGTAGTTGGCGTGTCTGGGAGGAGCAGACGAAGGAGGGCGCAGACGGTGTGTGATGAGGTTCCAGTTGTAGTGGAGGATGGTCCACAAAAGCAATGCACTCCCGTTACAAGGAAGCGGACGGCCCTGAGGAATGTGACCAAATTCAAGGACGGCATGAAGAACGTGACCATCTTTGAGAAGGCCACCAGATATGTCAACCGCACGGAATGGGTTGAATATCAGCTTCCCCTTGAAGACTTCTTCCCCGAGGCAAAGCAGCAGATCATCAAGGAGACGCGGGAGTCACTACGAGACCTTACTTCCGCAAGCCTGAGCACGGAGACGCCGGTTCCCTTCAACTCTTCGGAAGGCGGTGCTGAGGCGATCGTCACTTGGGGACCCAGTCAGGCGGCGAAGTCCACCATGGTCTGCCAGCTCAAGAAGTCCAAGGATGCGGCCTGCCCGGAGGTGGGCGACGGCAGCGGGGAGTCCACAACGGCTACGCCCCGGCTTTGGGAAACGATCATCGGGTACGTTTGTGACACCCCCGGTGGCCTGGATACCCAACTTCGCTTCAGTGCTGAGGATGTGGGCCGCTGGGTGGCGACCGCCCTGGCTGAAGGTGGCGTTCGGCGTGTGAAATTCCTGGTCTTTGACAGCATGTCCAACGACCTTATGTTGCTGCGCGAGACGCTGTCTGCACTCTTCACGTCCTTCGGCACCGATGCCAAGCACGGAACCATCGTCGTCGCATCCAAAGTGAACCTCGCTCCAGGCAGGGCCAAGAGGATCAGTCTCCTGCGTGATGTCATGGAAACCCAGGGCATGAAGGAGCTTGTGGAATGGAATGGCCCGGACCCTTACCATGTTCGTTGGCAGATTTTCGTTCTCGAACATAGGACATGGGCATATGCAACATGAAGTGGTTTCATGACTTGTCAGTTTGCGTAAGTCCGAAAGCCAGCAGCAAGAATGAGGACTTGCATCAGCAAAGCCTGGAGGACCTGCGTGCGGCTCTGGAGCGCGTGCCCAGCGTCCCCGTCGCAGCCCTGGACGACCTTTGGGAGCGGCAGGAGCGGCGTGCAAAGGAGCTCTTCGACAGCCAGCTGCCGAGATGGAAGGACGTGCAGATGGAGATTGCGGAAGACTACCTTGAGAACCGAACCGTGGAAGAGCCCTATAATATCTCGTACACAGAGGAGGAGCCGTATGAGGAGCTGTACGAATCTGAGGACTGCTCCTGGGCCCCCGTGAAAAAGACAGCTTGGAAGAAAGAGTGCCGGATCGTGAAACTCTGATCCCTTGGGACGTGTGACAGCATGACGGGCCTTTCACAGCTTCGCACCAGTGTGAGGGTGGTACTCCGCCTGGCTGCGATTTTGACTTTGGCCAACTTGACAGGGCCATAAATGACCTGAAGCCGTGAGTTTTGACATTTGCAGCACAAGGTGAGAAATGAAGCCAGGCATCTGAGAACCTGTAGACGCGAATTTCCGACGTGCAGAGTTGTGGTGGTGCTAAACGCGACGGCTCAGACGGAGCTCTTAGTAAGACCATTTCTTAGAGCTGGGGGTTCGCAAGTTAAGATAGATGTTACCCGACAACCATATTCTCACGAAGAAACCCCACTTGGCACTGCCGTCCTTCTGTGCCAGGTCAACAACGGGTGACAGCACCGTACGTGTGTGTTTATATTGTTTTGTCCATCGTAAGTATGGGCACTTGACAGGGCTCTCTCGAGAACAACACCCCAAGAGCTCCGTGCAGAGGAAGCGAATTATTGCAGGGGCAATCTTGTCGTGCCACTTTGTGGGTTGATGTACCCGAAGCCAGTCACGCCGCAATTGTACACTCCTCCCGAGCATAAGCAATCTTGGCAGTGGCTCTAAGTACACAAATTCAGCCTAAGCCCTAAGCACTGCAGAAACCCCACTTAATTTCGCTGCAACCATGAAGCCCTAAAGCCCCGCACCCTTCGGCTGTGAACGCCGCATGCAGGGTAATGTTGTTCAGTCTGAAGGCTTCCCCTAAATCAGTCTAATCTTTCAGGCCCCCTGGATGGAGCTCTTGTAAAACCAGTCTACAACCTTGTAGAACCACCCAAGAACGGTTGAAGCCCTCATATTATAGAACCCTTCTAGAGCCCCTTCTGATGCCCTTGTAAGACCCTTCTGAAGCCTTGCTTTTTCGATGAGGTCTTGGGGTTTAGCAGTGCCGGACGACATCACGTTGACCCACTGGACTGCCTGACTGTAGGGTTTAGGGTGTGAGGTTTAGCGGGGGTTCAGGGTTTCGGGCTTAGGGTTTGGAGCGGGCTTTTCTGGATTTTTTGTGTGTTCAGGGTTGGAGTTTGGGGGTTTGGGTGGAGGGTTTGGGTATGCATGCTGTCATGGTACTCATCAACTCCGTCTTCTTCTTCTTCATCTGCTTGTCATCATCATCACCGTTACTATGCTCGTACGCTAAGCCCGAAACCTGAACATACCCAAAACCTTAGACCTTAGCCTTAAGAGCCCTCAGCCCTAAACTCATAACCTCCCTCAGCCCCGAAACCCGTACTGTGCAACCTAGGGCGACCTAGGGCGATAGCTCCAACACTCTGACGGGGCCGATGTGCCTCGAATCTTGGGCCCCAACCGAAAGCAAAGTCAGACAGGCCTGACACCCTTGCTGTGCAATATTGGCCTTGAATATTTAGAAGTAAGTGTTGGGGCATCATCTGCTGTGGCTATGAGATCGAACCCCAAGGAACTCTATCGGTAATTTTTCACGCTTGCAGATCAGGCATCTTTATGTGGGCTGGGCTTGTGTTTGGGCTTTGCGTTGAGGGTTCAAGGTTTAGACATGATAGGTTTCATGTTCAAGATAAAATTTCCGGGTGCAAAGAGGAGAGTCGCTCGAGATCTTGCCTTGTCAGATCTTGCCTTGCATAAGCTTCATCAGAACCTTATCTTATGAAACCATATTCAGAACCCTTTCGGAACCCTTGTATCACCATATACATGCACGCATTATAGGAAAACCTAGACCCCAAACCCCAAACGCTAGCGAAACCCCAGACCCTAATCCCTAAAACCCTAAAACCCCGAAGCGCCAAACCCTAAACTACTACTTGCTTAAGAACCCCCAAAAAATCAAAAAACAAAAAAAACAAATATATATATATATATATATATATATATGGTCACGCGCTCCGCGGCCCCCCCCCCCCTCCCCCCCCAAAGGTCAATGGTCCGGATATAGGGTGGGACCCCCCCTCCCCTGTGGTGTGGGGTGTGGGTCCCTCTTCCCCCTGTGGGGTGGTTGTGGGATTTTGGGGTTTAGGGGTTAGATTAAGCTTTTGAATGTTGGGTTTACGGTTACAAGGTATAACGCTTCGAGTCGACAAGGGCTTGGGGAGGATTTGCGGTGTATGTTCTGCTTTAGGCTTAGAGCCTGCAGTTAGGTGGGGTTTAGGGTTGGGTGTAGAGTTTTAAGTACAAGTTAAGGTTACTCAAAACAGGGGCACGCGCGGCGTGATAGGGTTTACGGCTTGCTTGCGAAGGGCTTGCGTATGAGCCCTGGCCACCAGCACCACCCCACCATTTAGTGGCAGCTCCAACCGCCCCGACCCGTTGCCGCACACGCCAGCCCCCCCCCCCCCCCACCCCCTTCCAGACCATACCATTGGGAGGGGGGGGGGGGGCTGGGAACGCCAGACGCCTGACCATATATATATATATATATATATATATATATATATTCCTTATAGGGATAATATAGGGATTATATTTTTTTTAGTATTTTTTGGGGGTTCTTAAGCAAATAGTAGTAAACCATTGCGGCAGGAATGGAACTATCTTTGGACCTCCCGGCACCACCTTCGAGAATCGGATCTACTCATTGAGCTTCGTCTGTGGGCTCGGAACCCTAGTTGAGGGTTTTTACATGTTAGCATTCAAGCCCTATAACGCTTCAAGGGTTTCTGTAAAGGGTTTCCGATAGAGGTCTAGGGGCTTTAGGGCTTTAGGGTTTTAGGGTTTTTAGGGCTTTAGGGCTTTAGGGCTTTAGGGCTTGAGGGCTTTAGGGCTTAAGGTTCACGGGGTTTCGGGTTTCGGGCATTGATCTCTGCAAGGGAGATTTTCAATTCCAGGGTTGTTGCAAGAGTTTAGAAAGCCTGCTACAGAAGAAGTTCAAGCTTTCTTGCTGTGCAGGGCTGCGGGAGTTAGGCTTTTGCGGTTTTGACAGTGGGCTTCACACTCAAACACGAGCATAGCTCGCATGGGGCGTCCAGGGGCTCTGCCCCAATCGTCAGCCCAAGACTTGAACTAAACTAAGCCCTGAACGTACGCCCGAACCTTCGAACGTCACGCTAAACCCACAACCGGCACCTCTCTGAAGCGATAACCAAGCTTATCGAGTCTTGAAGTGCTTCATGTGCCGGGCTCCGTAAAAAGGCGTTTTAGTTTTAGGTTTCAGGGTCAAAGTTTGCAGTTTCGGCTTCCGACGCTGTAACAATCTGCGACAGGCCGACCTATCCGGACACACCTCCGGAGGTTAAATTCAACACGAAAATCAATTTGGGCGCGGCTGGCGTGTGTTAGTGCAGGTTTCGTTCCGGGGATGAGGCTGTTTGGAGATGCAGGGCGTTGCCAATGAGCTCATATTGTCAGCTTACATCATGATCATCACCGCCACCCCATTGCCCCACTACTAAATTGATCCCTTCAGAACTTCACGTCCATCACCATCATACTCATGACATTGTCAACCTCACCTTCATCTTTATTCATCGTTGTCTTTTCCGTCACCATCGTCTTCATCATCATCATCATCATCACCATCATCATTGTAATCATCCTCATCGTCCTCCTCACCCTCATCACCGTCATCACCGTCATCACCGTCGTCATCATCATGATCATCATCATCATGGTGTTCACCTTCGGCATCTTCACCTTCGTCATCACCACTGTCCATGACCCGGTATAGACTGAATCTACGGCACCATTGACAATCTCGCCTACATCACCGTCATCATTCGCAGCTTCTCAACATCATCTTCACCGATCTGCATCGTTGTCTTTATTGTCATTAGCATGCCATCATCTTCATTGCCATCTCTCATGTCGTTGTACGGAATCGGCTTGACTATCCGTCGCAGACGTTGCGCCTGTATCGTCAGCAGACATTATCAGGTTCAACGCAGCCAAGACTGCAACAGTGGTCTGTGTTTCAGCTCGTGCACAACTTGCTGTGATTCATCTTGTCCTGTTTCCATCAGTTTGCCGGCATGCATCTTGACGTGACAGGCTCGAACGTGGATGTCGCGCTCTGAGAGAACCGCGGTTGTGCGGGCTCGGTTTATACTGCTTTGTTGTTGCAAGCCTGGTTACGTGCATGCGCCCACGCCACTAAGCTACATCAAAGGTTATCATCAAGCACCTTCTAATTACTTGTAGCAGTATGTAGCAGTAAACCCTACACCCTGGACCCCACCCCTTATTGTGGCTCTCTGTACCGTGCGGTGTAGGAACAGGCGCGCAAAAAACAAATTATATACCTGTAGGCCCTAAACCATAAACTCTTCAAAAAGAAGCCAAGGCACAGGGGAACGCCTTATGGCACGCACCCTTATCGAAACCCTTACGGAAACCTTTTTGGAAGCCCTTAACACTACAAATTAAACACTACAGCCCAAACCTCTTCAAAAAAGCCGGAAGCCCGTATGGCACCCTTGCAGAAACCCTTACAGAAACCTTTTTCAATCCCTTTTTCCTAATCAAGCACAAGAGCTCCCGAGGCAGCATGATATCCTTATAGAACCGCTTATAGGAACCCTTGAATCCCATTTTTCTACTAAACTAAGCCCCAAAGCCCTCCCCCCCGAGGCAGCGGGTAAGGTTGGCGGGCTGGGCCTTCTTCGATCCTGGAAGCGCCCGGAGCCCGGCTGAGCCCGAAGCTTTTTGGGGGCTTTCCGTCGGGTTTAGGGTTTAGAGTTCAGGGTTTAGGGTTTAGAGTTCAGGGTTTAGGTTTTAGAGTTCAGGGTTTAGGGTTTAGGGTGCGCAATGGGTTGAGGGTTGGGTGTCTTAGCTTTTTTGGGGCGTTTTGTGTTGCGGTGCTATACTTTAAGGGCTCCAAAAAGGGCACGATAAGGGTTCCTGTTAGGGAAGATTCCAGGGCGTTATTACGGGTGCTATAATTGGGTGGAGGTTTTGGGGTTCAGGGCTGTTTAGTTTTACATCATTTAATATCGAAGCATTGAAGCTGCCATGCTTCGCAGCCGAAGCCTGGCGATTATAACCTCGATGGACGAACTGCATACTAGTTTTGAGCAGGTGTTATGTGCGTCTAGTTTTCTACCAGCATTGGCTGGCTATCGAAGGTCAGACTTACGGAATCAAACAAGGCTTCCACAAGATGGCTGCAGAAATCGGCAGCTGCAGCGTACTAGCCCCTGTAGCACTCAACATTCAGGGCTTCCCGGCACGGTAAGTCGTGTGCTCAGGCGACTATACCATCGAAATGGTCTTGGAAGCCCTGCGACGGGACCGGCAGAAACAGAAAGCTTTACTGTAATCCCTCAGCCCTAAGAGCCACAAGCCCCTAACCCCCTAAATCCGAGGTGTGCTGTTCAGAGATGCTGTTGTACTGGGTTTACAGGTTTCCATCTGCTCCGGGTGTTTTAGCAGAGCTGAGGTTTTTCGTTGCTTTAAGTAGGCTGCTCGGACTGAAGGTGGGGTTCAGGGGTTTAGGGCTTCACGGTGTGCATTGCGGGGCGTCGGGACCAAGAGCCCTCGTACCTTAAGGCACTCAAAAGCCTCCGACGGTGCAAGATTGAAAAGTGCTCCAGGTACAAGAATCCTTATCATATAATAGGACTCCTTAATTATACTAAAGGTATCTTAAAATGAAGTAATTGGACAACCCGAGATCGAGGCTGAATGAACAATCCCTTCAGCACTTTGGCAGTTAACTCAGGCGCTAGCATTCAGAGCCCTTCACCCTGAACCACTGAACCGTAATCCTTCCGCCGTAATCCTTGAGCGGAATCCCGACAAAGCAGTGACTGCGTACCGTCATCGGTTTGCGAGTTCTTTGAATTTTGGCACAAGTATCAGAGCTTGGGGTTCAGGGTTTGTAGTTGTAGACCCCATAGAACTTCACTACTAGACCCACGAAAACTTGCTACGGTTTCACACCTCAAGCTCACGCCTAAAAAGCCGTACCCTAAACCTTAAACCCAAACTCCAAAACCCCAAAGAACCCGGGTCCCAAACCATAAAGTAGACTTCAAACCGGAAAGAACCCGGTAACCCCAAGCCCTAAAGAACCCTGAAACCCCAAATCCCAAAGAACCCTTGAACCAAGCAGCCGTATGTTTGCTCTAGAAGTCGGAACAAATGCAGATATTGTCCACTTATAGATTTTTTTCCAAAGACAACTGAGGACTGAATCCACTTATAGTTCCAGCATACTTTCCCTTCAACACCCTATTCTGACTACTAAGGCCCCTATACTACCCCCTAAACCCTAAACTTTAAGCCTTATAAGCCCTAAGCCCTAAACCCTAGCCCTACCTATACCATCGACAGCTCGGAGCAGCCGCTCGCTTCCAGGAGATGACCCAGGGACCCCACCGAAGGCTCCCTCAACCAGAGGAGGGCTCGAGCCGCCTCCCCAGAGTCCTTGAAAGAGCGGCCTAAATCGGAATTCAATACTTTGTTGAGGCTCCTGATTATCGTATTCACAGCAAGTAAAAAAAAGTTAAAGAGTAGTAGAGCCTTTTGGTTTAGGGTTTAGGGGTCAGTAAGGGTTAGGTTAAGGGTTTAGGAGGGGATAGGGTTTAGGGTTCAGGCTTTGGGTTCCTTGTCATAACTACAGTTACGATAGAATACATGCCAAAACCCCACTCTAACTATTGCGGCCCCTATGTATCTTTTGATTCTGACGGATGTTCTTATGATTTTCGCATTTTGTCATCATCGTATCCATATTCTCTTTTTGGTGTGGCGGTGGCTGGGTACCTCCAGCATTGAGCGGGTCAGAATTTGAAGGTTGACGGCTTGAGGGGCTCATAAGAAGAGGATAGATCCAACCCAGGAATGACATGAAGGTTGATAAGACTGTCAGATGGTATTGAATCAGTATTGTCGCCTTGAGATACAAGCTCTTAGAGCTTGTTCTTTATGGGTCCCTTTAACAGTAAGACGGGGGCCTAAACCATTACCGATACTATGTTGGGGTCTTCACTATGATTATAGCAGAATATGCCCAAGACCCTACTCCAGTTTTCAAGGCCCTTACATTGCTAGCATTCCGCCAAGTTACTGGAGCCTGAGCTACACCAAAGTAGGTGGCTCTCGAAAACTAAACCCGAAACCTGAAACCCCTAAGCCCTCAGAAGCCGAAGCCGCGAACCCCAGCACCCCTAAGCCTTAAATCCTAAACCACAGAACCTCAAACCCCAATGAGCTTCAAAACCCCACAAGAACCCGAGATGCTTGCCTGAGGCTACTGAGGAGATGGGTTCAGTGAGAGCAAAGGTTGCACTGTGGGAAAAGAGGGACCCGTGGAGCCTAGGCGCCTGAAAGACCGGGAAAGACCGGGGGCGCAGGAGAGTTGAAAAAAGAGACGGAGCGAAGATGGTATATTGGACTGCTTTAGAGTAGTTTTTTAGTTTCAATCTGTTTAAGGATTTTATGGCGCTTTGTGGTATATTGTGATTCTGCAGGATTCGGGGTTTGGGACTGCAGCATGAGGTGTCATGTCGAAATTTGTGCGTCTTGTTCGTTACCCACTATCATCTGCATCTTCACCAAAATCATCAGGGGTTATTCATCATCATCGCGCCCGCCATCGGCGTCGCCATCGTCCTCATCATGGTCTTGGCAGCACCGCCATCATCATCGCCATCACCATCATCACCAACAGCCGCACCACAATGAAGCAATGATATGCACATCACCATCCTTGTGTCCGTTCACCTCTTCCTCCTCCTCCTCCTCCTCCTTTTCCTCCTCCTCCTCCTCCTCCTCCTCCTCCTCCTCCTCCGCTTATCCTCATCATCATCTCCAGCACCATCACTAGGTCATCCGGCGTCCTCGCCTCCACTCCTAGATCTTGAGCCGTTCAACTTGAGCCTTACTCCCTATGATTCCCTATGCCCCTGGTAAAATCAGACCCTCAAGATAAACCCTGAAGGCTTTCCTCCTCCTCCTCCGCCGCCTCCTCCTCCTCCTCCGCTCGACATCGTCCTCATCTCCAACCCCCCCAGTAAAAAAAAGGGCAGGCCTTGAAGACACACCCTGAAGGCTTTGAAGGAGGAAAACCTACTCCCTAACCCCCCTGGTAAAATGAGACCCCAAACCCCAGACCCTGCACCCTATACCCTAAACCCTAGACCCTAAACCCTAAAGCGATGCACTTAAAAAGAAAAAACCCTGAAGCGAAGGCTCTGAAGGAGGACTACAAGGACTGGTGCGGGGCAGCTGCTGCAGAGCGGGTGCGCGAGCTCCTCCAGGCGAAATCGGCAGGATCATGGGAGGAGCCCAGAGAGCCCAAGACCCCTTAATTAAGGAATATACCTTAAATCATTATAATACTAAGGCCCCTATAATTTAAGGAATATACCTTAAATCATTATAATATTGAGGCCCCTATAATTTAAGGTATATTCCGATATTCCTTGACTAAGGGGTATTGGGCTCTCTGGGAAGCTTCCAAGTTCATAGAGGGGCTTTGGTAAGGGTCCTGGGTTTAGGGTGGGTTTAGGAAGCCGGAAAGTTCATATTTGGTGTAAGGGTCCTACCTTTCGAATTCTTGAAACCCTTCTCGGTGGCCTCAAGGTATCTTGAGGGTTTAGGGTTCAGGCTTTAGGGCTTCCGGTTTAGGGCTAGGGCTCTTTATGCAAGCGTTCTAGGACCCTTTAGAATCCAGACAGAATTAAAGTAATCCGAAAACCCTCTACAGAACCCTTCAAGAATCTGAAGAGGTTTATGCAGGGGATTTTGGAAGGGTCGTAGCGTTTTGGGGGTTGGGGTTTGAGGGCTTGGGGTTCAGGTTCCACCTTTAGAATCCAATTAAAGTCCGAAGCCCCTCTATACAGCAAGCTTCCAGACCCCTTGAAAGAATCCTTAACAAACACCTTTGAAGCAATTCTTAAAGAAACCCTTGAAGGCCTGCACAGAACCTAAACCCTAAACTCCAAAAGCCCTAAGCCCATAGTACCCTAAAAACCCTAAACCTTAAACCTTAGAACTAGATCCCTCTATGTAAACGCTTAAGGCGCGAAGCCGTACACCCTAAGCCCTAAAAGCCCCAAGCCCTAAACCCCAAACGTTACACCGAAAAGCCCTAAACCCTATACCTGTACCTAGAACCCTTTACAGAAACCCGAAAGAATCCGAACAGGCCGGTGGTCTCCCAGAAGTGAAGGCGGCAATGGACAGCGCCATGAAAGAGGCCTTGGAGCTCACGCTATAATATATGGGCCTTAATAATTACCAATACTGTGTTTGGGGGTTCCTTATTATAGTTATAGTATAATGGGCCCAAATAATAAGTACCAATACTGTTTTTGGGGGGTCCTTGTTATAATTATAGTATAATGGGCCCCAAAACACTTTTCTAATTATTAAGGCGCCTAGATTACGCTTGGGACTTCTTAGGGATTGCTTCGGGTTGGGGACTTCTCGGGGATTTAGGGATTTGGGGTTTAGGTTTGGGTTTTAAGGTTTTTTTGGTTTCGGGGGTTGCTTGTGGTTTAGGGTCCTATCAGGGCGTTATAAGATTCTACATTGAATTGTTGAAGTTGTTGTGGGGTTTCCTTGGAGGCTAGAAGGGGTTTCCGCAGATTCCGTCAGCATTCTTGATAGGGGCTGTGTCAGGGTCCTGTAAGGCTATAAGGTTTGATGGTTTTGCAGGCTTGGTTTTTGAGGGTCTGGGGCACACCCTGATCCAAGTGCAAGCGTTTAGGGTGTTAGGGTTCAGCCCGAAGCCCAGCGTTTCTCGCGCCTTGAGGGTCTTGAGTCTTGAGTTGGAGGTTGAGGGTTTTGTCTAGCTAGCATAAAGCATGCTTCCGTCTGTCACCCTATCTCGCCGTGCCCTTACCCTTACCCCTTGCGATTCCATTGCGATTCCTTGGAGCATTATAGTCTAGGGAGCATGATGCACTTGTAATGTTCTACGAGCATGCATACGAGGACACAGTGCTTCAGTGTGCATTTCTTAGCCTCTTCCCTTCGTGCAGAAGAGCAGCACTGATGCTTTGGGTTCGCTTATCCGATGCGTGAGATTTCTTGGGCAACTCTGTAATTCAGGAATATTCAGTAGTCAGGAGACATGTCCACGAAGAGCGATAACTCTGGTACGGCCGAGTCAACCAGACGCAGATCACGCTTCCTCCCTCCTTCTCCCCTCGCTCGAACGCTGACCTACCTGGCCGCACCAGGTGTCAGCGATGTATCTCACGACCATGACCACGTCCGGCCCTGTGTTAGGAGTTTAGATTGTCGGGTTTAGGGTTGAGGTGACCGGCCCATATAGTAGAGAGGAAGTGTATAGTCGCAAGGTTAGCCTCCTTACGTCCTAACCCTAAACCCACACCCTAAACTCTGAACACACAGTCGCATCGCTTACTCTTGGTAGGACTTGCCAGAGGCAGGTTTCCTGCATGTGTAGGATGGTGACCTGGCGGAGTGCCTGATCGATTTGTTTCCTGTAGTTGGGAAGGTTCTCAGAGCACCAGGAGCAAGAAGCAGTTGCATGACAGCTACAGTAATGTGGTGGGAGGAGCCAGCACAACATCAACAACAGCAGCAACAACAACAACAACAACTGAAACTGTCATACAAGGTTAATTATTCTGAATGACAGCAGCGAGGCATTGCAGGCAGGTTATGTCCAGACTACCGTCATCATCAGTCTCACCACAACTATCACAGTCCCAGTGCTATCGGGGTCGTTTTCCCCATAGTCACTTGTTTGGGAATCACCACTACCACCTACCAATATACTTATTCAAGCCCTTATATCCCAAAGCCTCATGGAACCCTGGCCCTTTTTCGGCTTCAAACGACCCGGCCGGGTCTTCTATCTCAGGCTGGTGGAAGATGTGCGAGCGAATGCCAAGACCGACCGCTTGGCAGATCCCTTAGCCCGAAGGGGGGGGTCGCTCCAAGGGCAGGGCTGCTATGAGGGCTGCTATAACGGGTTTAGGGAGGTTCAGGGCCCCCCTAAACCCTAAACCCGAAACCCTAAACCCTAAACCCTAAACCCTAAACCCCTTTAAAGTTTCGGGCCCTTCCCTCGCTCTGCTCATCCTGAGCTTATTCCCTGCGCCGTTTCCCGCGAACACCCATCTGGGAGTTTCCGAAATTGGGGGGGTCCTAACATAGTACCCCAAATAGTAGGATCCTTAGTTCCCTTTAAAGGAACCAGGAGGCCCTGGTGTTGAGACCCGAAGTAAAGGAACGGTGTTGAGACCCGAAGCCTGAAGCATATGGGACTTTCCGACAATGGGGGACCCTAATATGGGAGTTTCCGGAAATTAGGGGTACCTTACTATGGAGTGCCTATATTAAGGGCCCTATAATTTAGGCCACTATATTAGGGTCCCCTATTTTTGGAGACTCCCATATAGTAACCTGAATAGTAGGATCCTTGTTATAAGGACCCCAAAACCCGTATGCAAAGCAAGCTGTAGCCCAGACATGGGCAGATGCTAAGTCGATATTAGGGTTTAGGGTTCGATATTCCATAACGAAGTATTGGTAGAGTTTCGACCAAGTTCTTGGGCAACACGTGTGGCCTTCGGAGTCTGGGGTTTGGCATTCTGTTTGCAGGACCCATGTAGTCCTACATACCGCAGACTCGGCAAACATCACCTCAGCAAACAGGAGTCCGCAACACCTTGCAATCTCTTACCTCTGGATCCGACAACCTACGGCTTGGGACTACAGGAACCTCTTTTTCTATAGTATAAGCCCTTGACCCAAGCGGCTGGGTCTGAGGTGACTGCCTGCGAGAGGTCCGTCAGGGCAGCAGTGCAGCGCGAGGCCTACGGGCGCGCGAAGAGTTTTCGGAGTTTGGGCTCTAGTAGTTTGTTTTTTGGGAATTTTAGGGTTGAGGGGTAAGGGCTAAGGGTTGGGGTTTATGTTCAAGCCAGCGATGCAGGATTAGGGCGTAAGCTTCAGGCACTAAGTCTGCAAGCCAGATTCAACATTCTTGTACGGGGCTTGGGTTTTAGGTCTGGGGGTTAGGGCGCCCAGCCCTGCCCAACACTTCCACGAACTTCCACGTAAACGCCTCAGCCCTACAAGATGTGTTTCGGTTGCTGGCTGAACGCTAGCCTTGAGCCCCAAGCTTACTGGAACTCTACGGGAGCACTTGTGGAAGCTTCTAGAACCCTAATATGACCCATATAATATAGAACCCAACAATGGAACCCTTAATGGAACCATTTACAAAACCGTTGTCATACTACCCTATAAAAGCGCCACGATACCCTTCAACCCGTATAGCGCCCTTACGATGTTTTCGAATAAACTTACGTAAGCCATTCCAGTTGCCGGAGTGCTCGGAGGGTCGGGGGACTTAGTAAGTAGGTAGTAAGTAGACTTATAAGTACCCTAAAAGGGACCCTAACTGGGGTTATGGTACTTATAAGTCCCGAAAATAGCCAGTTGCTAAGTCCCCCGACCCTCCAAGTGATGTTCGGAAGAGAAGACAAGCAGTTCTGGCTCCACCCTGGTAACCCCTAAAGCCCGAAACAGTGCCCGGCATAAACCTTATATGCAATTTTAAGCTCTAAATCCTTAAAGGGCCCTTAACACCGTAAAAAGGGCCGGTAAAATTCTTTAAAAGAGCTCCAAAAAACCCTACAAACCCCTTGTAAACCCTAAGCCCCTAAACCCTCAACCCCTGAACCCTAAACCCTAAACCCCTAAACCCTACAACACCCACTGGGCAGGTGCAGCGCTTCGAGGCGGAGTTGCAACGCCCAGGGGCTCGGAGGCCTGCCGCCAGCGAGACCTCGGGAGCCCGAAGTTTAAGGGCTCCCTTAAGGGCTCCTTTAAGGCATCCTTGAAGAGATCCTTCATGGGTTCCTTTAAGAGATCCTTTAAGGGCTCCTTTAAGGCATCCTTTAAGAGATCCTTTAAGGGATCCCTTAAGGGATCCCTTAAAAGGGCTCCTTTAAGGGCTCCTTTAAGAGATCCCTTAAGGGCTCTTTGCAGGGATCCTTTAAAGGGGCTCCTTGAAGGGCTCCTTGAAGGATTCCTTTAAGGATTGCTTTAAGGGATCCTTTAAGGGCTCCTTTAGGAGCTCCTTTAAGGGTTCCTTTAAGGAGTCCATAGATTTCTTTGAGTTTAGTGTATGGCCTTTGGGGCTGCTTCAAGGGTTCCTTTCAGGAATCCTCTGAGGAATGGGTGTAGGGCCTGTAGAGTTTAGGGTTTAGGAATGATCATGTCCGACGGATCCCGTCTGATGTAGCTTCACGAAAAGTACGCTCGGCTCCTCTGGGTTTAGGGTTTAGGTTTAGGGTTGTCCGGCAGTGAATGGGCATCCCAAGCCACACGCAAGAACTCAGTTGAAAGTCTCTTCATTCGATCAATTCGCGTTGTTTTGATCCACGAGGCACCTGTAGGGTTTAGTTTTTTTTTGGGATGTGCGGCCGTTTAGTGTTTAGGGATTTTTGGGGTGTATGGTTTCAATTTAAATATTTGGGGTTTCGTCTCGTCGTGATCTTCTTAACCGGGTTTCTCGACGACCGAATTCCTGCTGTCTTGTCCTTAGGGCAGTGCTATCAGTACTCCCAACGCTGTGCATTGCCTTATTGAAGCGGTCCAAAACCCTAGTGACCCTGATGCCTAAACCCACAACTCCAGAACGAAGGTGGCTAACCGTAAACCGTAACCCCACAACTCCAGAACGAAAGTGGCTAAACCGCTTTGGTAGACGCCCGAAAGCTTCAACCCCACAACCCCAAACTCTAAAGCCCTGAACCCTGAAAGCCCAAACCGTAAAGCCCCAAACCCTACAGCCGTAAGCACTTAAACCCTAAACCCCTTAATCCCCAGAGCCCAACAGCCCTTAACCCTAAAAGGTAAAGCTCTGGGTCCTAAACCACCCTTATAGTACTTTACAGGACCCCGAAAGAACGCTGGAAGAACCTTTATATGGGTGGTTCTCAAAATCCTTTTTGGGTCCTTATTATAATACGGCACCTATTATTTAGGGTACCCAGAAAGGGACCCTAATTTTGACAACCACCCATATTCATAATTATAGAGCCAAGATAGAACTCCCTAAACCCTGAAGTGGCTGAATGCCTGAAGCTCTTCAAACAGGTCCAACGCCCCAGCGGCGGAGCCCCCGGTTTTTGCTTTGGGCGCATGGCATTCCTTCGGGGCCAGAATCCGACTATGTGGGCTTTAGGGTTTAGGGTACGGTTTCTGTGCCAGTCCCTGGTCACAACGGGTTTAGGGTTTAGAGCCCTGAATCATTAGAACAGGGCTTTATAGGGGTTCATAAAGGATCCTTTCTTGGGAGGGCTCCGTGGGGGTTTTATGTTTCCGGCCTTGATTAATAATTCTCATGGTGCTTGGGTGTAGGTCATGTGCACTGCGCCCCTGAAGCCAGGAGCCCAAGCGACACAGTACCGTAAGGCCCTCAAGCGCCAACCAGCAACCTGCATCCTAAAACCTTCAAGTCCTACGCGCTGGAACTCAACAGCCCGGAAGCCTGAAACCTGAAGCACAGCCCAGGCTGGAAATCGAAGCTTGCAGGAGGGCTTCCTGAGGCCTGGTCCAGATCAGGGGTTTTAGGGTCTTAGAGTGTAGGGTTCGGGGTGCGAGCAGGTACTATTGGGTGAATAAGGAGCAACAGGATTCCTTACAGGAGCTCCCTAGGCATGTTTAGAGCATACGTAAGACTCCCAACGCCCTCACTCCATTGACTAAACTCAGGCCCGTATACTTGGTTATATACAGTAGGTTTATAAGGTAGGCTGCTCGCGGGTGGCTGTTGTTCAATCGTACCTCAGGCTGAGTAAGTAGGTTATCAGCAGGGTTATGCCAGAGGCGCGTTTACATGGCCGAAGTTCCTTGGTTCAGGGCTTCTGGTCTCTTTGAAGGATCGAGGGACTACTGCTACTACGACGACTGACCGGTTCTACGACTGTTGAGTTGAGGTCGTAGGGCCCTGGCGAGTATTCTCACCGCTGCTAGCTTTGCAACCGGTGCTACGGTTACGACAGCTGCCAGTGCTACCGCTGCGAATCTTGCTGCATCTCATCCTCTTCCTGCTGACCCTATAGTAGTAGACTGGCAGCAGGCGCATCGGGCTGATAAACCCTAAACCCCTAGCCCCAAAACCCTAGAGCCTCAATCTGTGTCCCTAGAACCCAAAATCCCCCTCAAGCCAGGGACCCAAAACCCAAACCCCCAACCCTAAATCCTCAAGCCCGAAAGGCCCTCGTTAAAGGCACCCTTCAAGGAACACAAAAGGGAACCTTAAAAGGAACCCTTAAAGGAACCCCTGAAGGAACCCTTAAAAGGAACCCTTGAAGGAACCCCTGAAGGAACCCTTAAAGGAACCCTTAAAGGAACCCCTGAAAGGAACCCCTAAAGGAACCCTAAACCGCTCAGTCGCCTGCGACGCGCGACGGCGCCGATCGGTGCGGAGCTCGCCGCAGCGGAGGAGGCCATGGCCGCGGCAGGCGCCACCGGGGTTCCCATAAAGGGTACCTTTCGGGTACTATTGGGTTCTACAATCGGGCCCTTTGCTTTGAAGGGGTTCTGTAGGATTTAGGGTTTCGGGTTTGGGGATTAGGGGTTTAGGGTTTAAGGTCTGAGGGTTTAATAGGGTCCGCTTCAAGGGATTCCTTTAAAGGGTTCTGTCGGGTTTAGGGGTTGAGAACTGGTTTCAATCCCCGTGATGCAATTGCGCATCTTCGTCCCACGCGACGGAAACGAGATTGACCTGCTTAATTACATGGCATTATGTTTTACAACTTTGTGATGTGTTTTCGATCAATGATATCGAAACAAGCTTTGTTGCACCACTTCCGGATTTATGCTCAGGTCTTGGTCGTAAGAGAGTACGTCAACAGCTATATGCACCTACCATGGTCCAATATGGGTGGTTGTCAAAATTATAGTTCCTTTTGGGGTCCCTAATATAGCACGGCACCGTACCCAAAAAAAGGACCCTAATTTTGACAACCACCCATATAGTAATCTTTTTTACATCTGCAGAACTGACGGCATGAAAAGCTCTGCATCGTTTGAACGTCCTGGAATTCTCTGGGCGGGTGGGGTAGCTGGGTGTTTGTCTGTTTTATAAATGCACTACTTGCCTTGTGACTTGTTAGCCCAGTTAATCGCCTTGACCCTAAACCGCCCTAAACCCCAAACCCTAAACCCCAACCCCCTAAACCCCTAAAGCCCTAAACCCTAAACCCCCCACTAAGCGGCCTTGAAAAATCTGTCCCAGGCGATACGTTGTCGACTGCTCGGAGAGCCCAGAGCCCAGTTCCTTCCTTTTGAAGGATCTGGTGGAGTCCAGTTCAGGACTTCCGGTTTAGGGCCTAGGGTTACAGGTGTAGTATAGGGTTCAGGGTTGTGGGTTTAGGGCTACAGCTGCAGTATAGGGTTTAGGGTTGTGGGTTTAGGGTTACCGGTGTAGGGTTCAGGGTTTTGGGTTTAGTAAGAGATTTCAGGGTAAGATTTCGGGTCAGAAAGGCTCGCAGAAGCTAACAAGTTATCAGGTATTAATTCAATCGATTTTGTCAAGTACCAGTAGAAACGAGCTTCATGCAGCGAAAGCTGGCCCAGAGGCTGTTTTTTGGGGAGGCTTCTGTCGAGAACCTGTTTGTTCTGCTTCAGATCATCTTCAGAACTACTTAGAGCGGGCGTGTCAAGAAACAGTTGTTTAGAGTCCAGAGCTCAGTGTTGAGGCAAGCAATTGCGCCATATGCACATTCCTATAAACCTTTTTAGTCAAGTGTAGGACTACTGTCTAGGTCTTTTGCGGGATATTGCAGCCTGTGTAGACTGAGGCTTTGGACGGCGCAGCCGGCGAAGGCAAGGACGTTGCAGCAATTCTTCTGAAGCTGGTAACATGTGGGCCTAATCTAGTTCAACATAGTAAGCAACACCATTTGCGATATGCCCGGTGATGATAACTCTTGACAACAGTAATTAATTAAGCTCCGGAAAACAGCCCAGTAACCATATGTATCCTTGTTACAGGTGCCCTTGTTGCGTAAAGCACGATTTTCATCGGGAGGCGACAATTCGTAGTAGTATGCATATATACATATATATATATATATACACAAACAAATAATTACGAGAACATACAACAGTATATGAGAGTACAGAATAGCATAGTGTAGTGCAGCACAGTACAGTATAGCATAGTACACTACAATATAGTATAGAACAGTATAGCACAGTACAGCATAGTATTATGAATGAAGGAGGAAGGCGATCTCAGTTCCCAGTTCTACAATACCGGGCGACACTGAGCGCCCGCATCCTTGCGTGGTAACCATTGTAATTGTAACTGTACTTATTTCTTTTGGGCGTCTACAATGGACTTCGTTGCATTACTCTTGAGTGCATTAACCTATGGGTAACATGGTAAATTCCTGATAGAGGACGAGCAAGTTAAAGCCCTTAAACCCAACAACCAAAGCTCGATAACCCCAACCTCCAAGCCCTTTCGCACAAAACGCCCAAACTGATCGCCCCAAACGGTAACATCTTTAAACCCGAGCAGCCCAACACCCCCGACATAGAACCCGTACAAGACTTGTATCGAACCTTAAACGAATCCCCAAACTCCCTAAACCCCTCAACCCCAAACCCCGCAACCCAAACCGAAACCCTTCAACCCTAAACCCCTAAACCCCTAAGCCCGCAAACCCAAAGCCTTAAGCGCAGGCAGCCATTTTGCTCTCTCCGACTCTTCCTCGGAGTGCTGTGGCCTTGGGCAGGATCTGGGGTTTAGGGCGTTTAGGGTTTAGCGTGTAAGGTTTAGGGTTTAAGGTGTATAGGGTTTAGGGTGTCGGGTTTTAGGGTGTAGGGTTTAGGGTTTAGAGCTTTGAAGGATAGGTAGTAAAGGTTTGTTTTAAGTCTTTTTCCCAGGGCTTGTTATCGGGTCTTTTAGGGGTCTGAATGAATCGCTGTAGGGGATCGAGGGTACTTTAAGGATTCGATAAGGGAGTTCTGGCAGTGATAAAAGGGTCAAAAACGGGGGTCGGAATAAGCTGCGAAGAGTGTTCCTTGATATCTCCTCTATGCCCGTAGTACATTTTACCACAAGCCCTATTCTTATTGTTGGTTCTCATACATGAGGGCTGGGAAGGTTCACACCACAACGGTTTAGGGCTTGGGTTTAGGGTCAGAAGGCTTCGAGGTTTCGAGTTTTAGATCTTGAGTCTGCTTAGGGTTTGTAGGGCCTTAAGGTTCCATTGTCTATTTAAAAAATCATTCAACCCTGCCACCGAAGCTCCGCTAACCCCGACAATGCCCAGGCCTCGCCGACCGCGGAGTGTACAAGGCTGGAGAGATGGGAGCCTTTGTTGAGGGTTTAACATGGCGTGCGGCGTCTTTTGGGTGTTCAGGGTTTCAGGATTTCAGGTTTAATGTAGGGGCCTTAATCATTAGAAAAGGAAGTTGGGGGGTTCCTCACTACCCCAAACCCTATTCTACTTATTGAGGCCCCTGTAGTAGGATCTGGGTATTAATGTATTGGAGATTTAGGGCTCCAGGGTTTTAGGATGGAGGTTTTCAGGGCGTTAGGACATCCAAGGCTTCATCCCCAAGGGCCCCCGAAATGGGGGGGATCCCGGTTTTTGCGGAAACTTGGAAGAGTTGAAGCCTTGCTCGGAGGTTCATGGGTAGTTATAAGTGGGGTTATAAGTAGGGTAACTATACTTATAATCCCTATTAGGGGACTTATTAGGGGACTTATAACCCTACTTATAACTACCCATGAACCTCCAAGTACCGCCCTGACACACAAGCGATGGAGGGCCGTCCAACACGTAAGGAGGCCTAGTAGTTTCAGAATAGGACTTTGTGGTATCCCGTAGCATGATGTTTTCGGATGTACTAGGGTCAGTGTTGCTAAGTATTCATCCCTCCATCTCATATGGTCCTGAACCCTAGACCCTACACTTACTCATATGAACCCTAAACCCTAAACCCTACACCCTACATTGAAATTTTAAGTATGCAGCCTCCATCTTAAACCGCTCGGTGCCCAGGCGTATCCTGGCAGTGTCAAGCCTGGCAAGTGGTCCTGATGTGCATCCAGGCGCGCATAGGGATGGAATGGGTTGGGTTTCAGGGATTCGTTTAGGGTTTAAAGGGCCTCTGGGATTGGTTTGTTTAGGGTTTAAAGGGCTTCTAGGATTTTGCTATGGGGCTTTGGGGAGTAGATGTAGAGTTGCATTTATCATCCGTTCCACCTGGGCCCAAAACCTGCCACCCAAAAGCTGTCGGCAGCGGACCCCAATCTTCAGCCCTAGTCCCGAACAGACCTCATCTTCAGAAACCCTATATAGCCTCCAAACCCGAAGCCGAAGCCCGTAGCCTTCAAACCTTAAGTTTAGGTTTAGGGTGTAGGGGTCTTTAAACTTTCAGGGTTTAGGATTCAGGGGGTTAGGGCGTTAGGGGCCTTTAAACCTTAAGTGTAGGGTTTAGGGCTTAGGGTTTTAAGCCCCGACCTCCCCAAGTTCTCGAAGGTCATAGCTGGCCCCACGCGTGCCCAAACCATCACAACGTAGGCCTTTGGGGCGCAGTGGGCTGAAGGGGAAAGAGGATCTTATTCACGAGCGTTTAGGGTTTAGGGTTTAGGGTTTAGTGTTTTGATAAGGGTTTTGTTGGGCCAGCCTACTTACCTTTGGTGAGTAGGGAATGAAGGAATGGGGTACAAGTATAACTACTTATGACTACCATTCTTCCATTCCCTACTAACCAAGGTAAGCTGAGGGATCTATATGGGAGTTTCCGAAAAATAGGGGTGCCTTATTTTGAGGTCCTTATAATAAGGATCCTACTATTGAGGGTATTTCTTTTGGGCCGGCCTAGGTGAGTTGCGTGCTCAGGCAATCGCCGTATCAGCCTAGGGCAGCTCCGGGTCGCCAGCCTCCTCCAGCCGGCGCCGAGCTTAGCAGATGCAGGGCTCCTCGCAGAAACCCTAAACCCAAAGGTTTGGGGATCCGAAGATCCGAAAGCCTCCGTTTCAAGGGTTCTACCCTCTAATTAAGGGGTCATAACCTACTATTTCGTAGGGTTTGGGGTCACAGGTAGGGTTTAGAGCCCCTAAACCCGTAAACCCTAAACCCCTATAGATCCCTTGTCAGAACCTTCTTTAGGAACCCTGGGAACCCCGTTTCATCTGGACACCCCTGAGCCTTTCAAGGATTTACAAGCCCTAAACCCTAAACCCTCGTCGCTAAACCCTAATCCCTGAACCCTAAACCCTAAACAAAACATAGCCTGAAGGAGCCAGCCGCGGAAAGGGCGATAAGTTTTCGAAAGTAGGGTCCCCTTTTAGAGTCCCTATTCAAAGGGGTCCTACAAGGGCTTTTATACGGGTGCTATAGGGGTTCTTTCTGGGTAATTAGTTCTCGAAATTAGGCTCCCGGATAGGGTCCTTTTGAATATAAGGCTGCCGTACTATATTGGGGGGTCCACAAAGGGACCCTAATGCGGAGACCTGCCTACAAAGTGTCTTACACCATCTTTGCATGTATTGCGGCGCTTCCGAGGTCTTGGCAGCAGGGCGTGCGACGAACATCGTGTCAGCGGATCTGAGCTCACCTTTCCCGTTAGGTCCCCCCCCGGCAGAGAAGGGCCAACTGGCTCCGAGATTTCATAAGCCGGGGAGCTCCCAAAGCGCAGCATCCTCTCCCTCTTTGGGCCCGGCGCGGCTTCCTTGGGCCTCTTTGCTGCTTTAGGGGTTTAGGGGGTTCAGGGATGAGTCATAGGCACAGAAGATTCGGTCCCGTGCAGACCAAAAAAGATCTGGTTGCGGCGGTCTGACTCCCGTTTTTCTGAAATTCATGCTACCGGCATGGGTGGGCAAAGCCAGCACTTCAGTATCGGTCTGAGCAGGTCATGTTTCAGAAAGAGAACGGTGGTGACGATGATTGAAGTGGTTTTGCTTGATTGGATTTAAAAGCATCGGTGCCGAACGAAATTCAGCTTTTTCAAAAAACATGAAAAAGATATACTGCCAAAAAACATGAAAAACATGAAAATCTGCAACAACCAGATTTTGAATAATCTGAGAAATCTTCAGAAACTTTTGCTAATATTTATAATTATTTGAGAAATTCTTTTATGAAATCCATGTATCGCAAAGAATTATACGAAATCTTTTGTTTTTTTTACATAACAAGCAAGATCTTTTGATTCTCAGCTCGCAGAGCGGGTGGCGTATTGATGAACTTTGATGAATATGATGATTATATTGATGAGGGATTGATGAGGGGGGGGGCGGGACGGTTTGTAAATAGGCAACTAGGAAGCTGAACTGCTCAAGCCTGAAGCCGAAGCCGAAGCAGCCTCTTTGTCCCGCGCTCGTCCAAGCTACGGCTCAGGCCCCGGTAGGCACATGACATGCGTAGGCTAGGCCGCAACAACAGGCAGAGCACCACGTTGTAGGCAGCCGTAGGTAGGTGCATGCTTGCGGTAGGAACAGCAGGAAGCAACAACAGCCAGAGCACGTTGTAGGCAGCCGTAGGTAGGTCTGCCATGGTTTGAAGGGTGCTCGCAGAGCGGGTGTGCTTCAGAGGGTGCTCGCAGAGCGGGTGACAAGCCAGCTTTGCAGAGAGAGTGCTCGCAGAGCGGGTTTTCGATGCAGGCTGATGCATCGGAGGTCTTTCCGAGCTCCGACCCACGCCGCTGGCTTTTGTCAGAGGCTCGTGGCGAGGAGTTCAAAGACAGAAGGGCCGTCAAGACGCTGAAGACGTCCCTTCTCCAGGACCCGTACGGCGGGCAGGTCAAGGCGCTCCGACACTGTCGAGATGCGTATAACCAGCAGCACTGTATGCACCCACTGCTCGACCTAGCGGCCTTCAACTCCAAAGGTCAGTTATGGTTAGGGGGCGTGGCAGCATCCTCAGATGCCTGCTTGCTCGAGGAAGCGAAGATAGCGGCCATCTGGCCCGCTTCTTTCGAGAGAAGCCAAACAACTCAGTCAACGTTCACGATCTACCCTGTTACGGATGGGACAGGGGTGATGGCAGGGGATATTCCGCTGGATCCCATCCTTGCACGGATCGCGGAAGTCTGCAGCAAGCTCTTGAAGGGCGCAAGTCTTTTGGTTTGCTGCCGCAACGGAGCTCACAGGTCCGCGCTGATCTGCTTGATGCTCCTCATGTTCATGACAGGTTGCAAACCGGGTGTCATAGCCGACTACATGCAACGTTTACGAAATATCGTAGATGTTTGGTCCCACCCTCCCAGGAGAGCGGAACTGAATGCTTTGAAGTTTTGTGAAGGGCTTCAGGAGAGGCTGGAGGCGCTACGCAAGAGCTCCAACTTTCCCCGGGTGGCCCTCAACCAGGTGTGCGTCTCGAAGGAGTACTGGAGCATTGCGAGAAGTGTGGGGCTCGGGCTGCCAGATGAGATCCCCGCAAGTGTCGTCAAGGCCTGTGTAGATGGCCGTCGGGGAGTAGCGCGGGGAACAACAGGTCGCAGACCGGGTGAAACTGAAGAGAAGCAGAAAGGACAGAAAGGAGGCCAGAAGTCCTGGCAACCCAAAGACAAGGGTGACAAGGGCAAGGGCAAAGCCTTGGGGCCCGGGCCTGAGAACGCGCAGGAGAAGATCGCGGAATTGCTCAAGGAGCGATCCGAGGCCCACGAGGCCAGCCAGGCCGCGGCAAGCTCGTCAGAAGCGCTCCAGGCCGCAAGTTCGGGAGGAGCTGAGGCACTGAAGGAGGAGGAGGAGGAGAAGAAGAAGCTCGCAGAGCGGGAGAAAGAGAAGCCACCACCTGTGGTTTTGAAGCCGAAAGAGGAGGTGGAGGGGTCAACGGCGTCGGCGTCAGTGCCAAAGGAGACTGAGAAGGAGGCCCCTCCCGTGGTTTTGAAGCCGAAAGAGGAGGTGGGTTCTAAGCGAAAGGAGGCGCCCGACCCGCCGGCGGAGGAAGAGAGCAAAAAAGTCAAGCAGAGCCTGCCGGACGTGCTGAAGGAAGTGTTCCTCAACTTGAGGACCATGCGTCATCAGGTGAGGGAGGCTGGTCTGGTGGCGGCTGCCAGCGCCTCTTCTTCAGCTGGTGCAGCCCCTTTGAGTTTGGAGGAGGAGGTGGATTATGGCACGGACGAGGACGATGACGAAGAAGAGCTGCAGAAAACTGCAGAGGCCTTGGCTACAGACGAGGCCGCGACAAGGCAAGTTTTGGAGCTCCTGTTCGAGGAGCAGAAGAAGCTCAACGAGCGGCTTGAGGTCCTTCTCAAGCGGCAGCCTGAGCAGGCAGATGCGGTCGCTGACCGGGTGGAAGAGCTCTGGGCGGCGCTGCGGAGCAAAGATGCTTCCCGCGCGAACGATCTGCTGCAGGAGATGCCAGATGAGACAGTCGCGAGCATGAAAGACGTCGCAGGGGTGACGCCTCTGCACGTAGTTGCTCGCGAGCGCTGGTACGGGTTGACATACCTGGTGCTGGCAAAGGCGCCGTGCCTAGCCAACCAGGTGACAAGCCAGCGTCAGCCTCCCAACTGGACAGCTCTGATGTCACTGGCCAACCAGCCGCGGGCCCAGAGTGACATAGAACAGAGGCGCGAAGTGGAGGTGATCAAATGCCTTTTAGATGCGATGTCAACGGAGGCTTTGAACACCCAGTCGGGTACCGGGGCTTCGGCGAGCCACCTTGCCGTCAGCAAGGGGAACCTAGAGCTCGTCAGGATGCTCTTGTGGGAGCTCTACGGCCGTAGCCAGCAAGCGCTGGCGCGACACCTCGCCCTGACTAACAATGTCGGCAAAACGTGTGCTGACCTCGCCTTCAAGAACAACTCAGATTTCGCTTCGTATCTACAGAACTATTGGCGTGCTCCGGTGCACACGTCGAGACCCTCCAACGACGAGCGAGGTTACGCCTGGGCACCGAGGAAAGGAAAAGGCAAAGCTGGGGGAAAAGGTCGCTGACCGGGTAAAGCAAAGGAGAAAAAAAAAGGGGCTTCAAAGGGCCCGAAAGGGGCACGGAAGAGGTCGTTGACCGGGTGCAAGCCAAAACAGCACGGGGTCGCTGACCGGGTTTCGCCGCCGTAGACCTGTAGCACTGTAGCCTGTAGCTGTAGCTGTAGCTCCTTGCAGCGTAGGCAACGTGGACAGCGTAGCCGTGTAGCCGTAGCTTCACCGCCGTAGCCGGAGCTGTAGCCGTAGCAGCGTAGGCGTACCTCCTAGCCAGGCCGGGCAGCGTCAGTTCTGGGGTTCCTTCTATAATCGGGCATATTCAATGTCAGATACTAGCATCAGGGCTGCAAAAAACTGACGCTGCCAGCCGGTCTCACCCAGAGTCTCTCGTCAGAGAGCAGCACCGCAGTGCAGCGCGCCTGCAAAACGAAGGCGGCCCTGAGGGCCTGGAGCGTGCTGGGTGTAAAGGGGCTTGGGCGGTTTGGGGTTTTCTTGGGTTCTGTGTTGATTGAGGTTTGTCAGGTTTATGTTCAGGTCCGGCAGTGAGGTAAGGGCGCGAGGTCTGTGCAGGTCCAAGGTTCAAGGGTTGCATGGGTGTTGCGGTGATGTGTCAGTGATTCTGAAGTGATATGTGTATGTAACAAGTCTGTTCACAGGTTTTATAGGGCAAGTCGGGAAGAAATGAGAGTAGTACAGTTTTGCAAAGACTGACTTTTCCTTTGTTACTTTGTTCATATTGGCATTCGGGACTGGATATTCGAGATTTTGACATACTCTTGCAATACGTAAATTACAGCATGCATACCTATAGGCCAAGGCCCAGAAGTAGCTAGCGCTGCTTGTTATCAAACATTTTGTGAAATCACAAGATCAACTCTTGTTGTTCCAGCGACAAAGTGTTCAACTCGGATGCTGGTTCAAGGAGAGGGCCCATGATGGCAGAACCCACCTTTCAGAAGTTTCACAATTGGAAGTTCGGGGTAAATAAAGAAATATTGCTGTGTGTTGTAAATAAGCTTAACTACTTTTATAATATACACGTACTGTCATCACATTTGAAAGTATATTAGAAAGAAGAAACATATTTTATAAAAATGGCAATGAATCATGGAGGTAGCGTTGCAAATACTCGCAGACTTGAACGTCCAACAAGAGGACGCCCGTGCAGAAGGTCGCAGACCGGGCGCGAGAGGAGGCAGCAGAGCTCAAGCAGGTCGCAGACCGGGTCGCGGACCCGTGGCCGCGTCCAGAGGGCGCGGAAGGGGCAGGCCTGCTGGGCTTGGAGTCCGCAGACAGATCACCAAGACGAAAACGAAACGTGATCGCTTGTTTAACTTGCAAGCAGAGTCTTTGAATCGCAGTGGCCAGGCAAGGACAGCCGACCATCGTATCGTTGCGCCTTCCGAAAAACGAGCGCCGGTTCGGGGCAAAGGGCGATGGAAATGCTGGACCCCCGACGCCATCCTCCGTGCTGGGTTTGGGGCAGAAGTGTCCGGTCAGCGGGACGTGGCCCAGCAGATTGAGGGTGCCGGACACGGACCAGCTTCAGACTGCCGCTACATCGTTGCTGAAGTTGCGATGAATCGTCAAACCGAAGGTTTGCGGGACATCAGGCGGCTACCGTTGGATTTTTTCATTCGCAATATCATGTGGGATGAAACGTCGTTCGACCTTACGTGGAACAAAAGCAATGCTGCTGTGACGCAGTCTGTGCTGTGCAGCCACGTGCAGGTATCTTACCGGGTCAGCGCCGCGAATGCTGGAAACATTGCGGGAGATGACGAATTTGGAGTCAAGGATGAGCACGTGATTCGTGCTCCTCAGGTTTTGCCCCGCTACAACGCGGCATCATTGTCCGGTGCACTGCATCGCCTGCCAGGAGGTTTGCAAGAGCACGTGGATGCGCCCGCTTTGGCCACTCTTGCATCGTGTGATGCCCATCGGGCAAATCTGAAGTGTCTGAAGCAACTTCAAGTCGTGCTTCCTCGCAACCATTTGCTGCTTGTCAGTTTGTGCACGCAGCATCGTGCTGCCAACGTAATCGAAGCGTTGACCAAGGCCGTTGGAAACCTGACCGGGGTATTCTGCCTGAGTAAAGTATTCAATTACCAGCATACGTTGAATCACTTGCGGCAGCACTTGAAGGGCAGATTGGCCCAAGTTGTGCGAGTTGTTCGGCAGCCACCGCTGGCGCAGCGGGTCCTGTGGCAAGAAGCGGCATCTGCGGCAAAGGAACTTGTTCGTTTATGCATGGCTTGCGAAGGGCCGCAGCCTGTGGACGCCGCCAAGAGGAATCCCATGGAGGAGCTGCTGGACTTCTTCCCAGGCCCCTGGACAGGACGCCGTCGCCGTTGCAGTTGTCAGAGTTGTTTTGGGTTTTCGGGTCTGTATATTGGAGTAATTGAAGTGAGGCTTCGGTTCGTTTGGGAATGATTCTTATAAAGTGGAGACATATATAAGTTATATAAGATTAGCCCAGGATGCTAGATTCCATCACAGTTCCAAGCATTTTGCCTTTTTGCAGATCGGCAGGAGAACCTGTTCACCATTGTCGCGGTTGTTGTGGGTCCCGCCAAGAAACACTGGAGCGTGCGCAGCGCTTGGTGGAAGAAGCTGTTGTGTGCCCACTTCCAGCTCCGGCACTGAACAAATGGACGAAGCTTGGGCCAACAATTGCGAAAGTTGTGTTCATGTCGCACTTCTGTGGTTTGTTGGGCCACTGCTTGCGTCGAGAGTTTGGCAAGCTCGAGGAGCGGGAGGAAGACCAGGATGCAGACGGTGTGGATGCGGGGGCAGCAGCCGCAGCCGCTGCCGTTGGGCTGCCCTTGGATGAGAGAGCAGAATGGCGGCGTGTGGCCAACCAGAGACGACTGAAAACCGTCGAGTTTTTGGAAGACCGCGAGGCTGCTTTCTTCAACTTGCTTTGGCTTGTGATTGCTGCCCCCATCCTTACCCTGCACTGGAAACTGTTCAAGCATGCCAAGTGGGTTTCGGAGCGCAAAGCGGGCACGGAAGAAGGGCATATCATCAGTCGATTTTGCAATCCGGCCAGCAACCCGGCTGCTGCCATCATTGTCACACTGCTGAACATCTTGGTGAATGTGCAGGCTCTGGAAGTTGTGTGTTTCTTCCACGGACCCTTGCAGCAATGGTCCATTTCGAGACAGCTTGCCGTGCAGCAGTTGGTGCTAGTCGCAGCCGGCCAGCTTTGGCGAAAGCTGGTCGCCCCATGGCTGTGCTACCCATGGCGCCTCTGGCCATTGGCTTTCGGCGCGAACGAGGAGGAACGGCGCCAGGCAGCTGGGGAATTGCTCGCAGAGCGGGATTGCTGCTTGGACGAGTGCTTCTCCAGGAAGCTACGCGCGCTCGCGCCCAACAAGGATGCTTTGTTGGAGATGCAGGCATTTCTCAACGCCTGTTTCACGCGCGTGGTGGCCACAAGCACGTTTGTGGAGCGCCGCTTCGCCGCATACGGTGCATGGTGCTCACACCGTGGAGGCACACCCCGACTGCCTACGCTGGCCGCGAAGCATCTCTCCAGTTGCCTGAAAGATTTCGTTCAGCACTGGAGGGCGCGCCAGCAAGTCGGAAAGAAGCACTCGGCCAAAAGCCGTCCTTGCTGGGTCGCTGACCGGGAGACCAAGCGCATGACAGGTTTGCACGTTTTTACGAGTGAGCGGAGCCAAGCCGTCAGCGATGCCTTGAGTGGGGGTGATGCTGGGAAGCTATCTGAATTCTTGCGGGACAGCAGACGGATCTGGCGGGAGGAGCTGAGCGCCGAAGAGAAAGCAGAGTACAGCCGCCGCGCCCGGGAACGCAACTTGTTGTCCGCCGCTCAGCAGCAGGAGCAAGGAGACGCCAGGGACGCGGAGGGGGGTCCATGGCGCATCGCCTCGCTCGAGGGGCGGTGGCCTTTGCGCACGGAGCTTGTGGCAGAGGCCATGAAAGGAACCAACCGTCGGGCAATGGCGGAGGCCTGGAAATCGAAGTACTCCGAGCCGGAGGAGGAGCTCCCGAACTTTTCCCTTCCGGGCGAGAAGGACGTGCACCTCTTTGGTGCTTGCCCGCAGGGCGGGTGTGAATCTTGTCTCAACGCGGCACAGCTGGTGGCGCTCAGACGGCTGCAGCTGAACCTTGCCACGCTTGTTCGCTACGGTTACCCGCAGCCAGGCCAGATGGGCTCAGGAGCTTTGCTGCTGCGCTTGCGCGCCTCAGGTAGGGGCCTTTGCCGGATTACCAAGTATGTTGCGGTGTGCTTCGCCACAAGAACCAACCCTCCCGAAAGTGTGTTGCTGGAGTTGGAGGCTCCCAACCACACAGCCTCCGGAGTCCCAGCCGAACTGTTCCTGCCCAACCCCCCGGCTGCAACGCAGTTCTGCAGCGACACGGTCTTCTGCGTACGGCTCGTGCAACTGGCTGCAGACTGGACGTTCGGAGTCTTGCGCTTGGGCAATCCCGGCGGCAGTTTGGCTCGCTTTGTCGTCAGCAGCGAGCAGCCCTTTTCCCAAGATGATCTGGACCAGCAGCGCCGGGAAGCCATGCTGCAAGAGGCGGCGCTGCGTGCGGCCAAGAAAGCAAACACCAAGCGGCAGGGGCGGAGTCGGAAGAAGGATGCAGGCTCGCATCCGCCCAGAGCCAAAACCACAGGCCAGACACGCGCAGGCTCGAAACGGAAGCGGTCGCAGACCGGGCGGGAAGTCGCCACAGACGGCTCTGCTAGTGAGGCAGAGTCAGATATTGCGGACGCCTCCTCCGATGATAGTTCTGTGACCTGGACCGACGCGGAGACTGACGCGGAGGACGGGAACGTGCCCACAGCGGGAAGCTCGGCGGCACGTGCCGACGGGGGGCCGTCAGGGGATGTGCCAGGGATTCGCGCGCATGCAGATGCAGGCTCTGCAGCGCCTTCTATGGGCAGTGGCGGAGCAGCAGCAGCAGCAGCAGCAGCAGCAGCAGAACAGACAGAGGGCGCCTCAGAAGCCCGGCCGCTTGCACCAGCAGGGGACGCGCACGCAGTGGTTGCTGCCCGTGGGGCGGGTGGCAGCCGGCCGGGCCGCAAGCTCCAGCAGCGGGCCGAGCCATGGGGCCCGTTCTCGATTTCAGCAATAGTCCGTTCCAGCGATGGTCAGGTCACAGGCTGGGGTGCAATCTGCGGGCTCCACTGCGATCACAGCGTGGCGGGAGAAGCTGCATCCAGGACGCAGTGCAAGAAGGCATTCTCTTGCGGGTCGCGGTCCAGGGCGGAATGTGTTCTGCTCCTGAAGCGGTGGCTGCTGATGGGACTCATGGAGCAAGACGGCTGGCCGGCGCATCGGCAACGGACCACGCACGTGCACTTGCCTTTGGAGCGCCTGCAGGAAGGACCGTCGGAGCGCGAGATGGATGATTGGATGCGCGGGTTCATGGAGCGTGCCCAGGCTGCAGCCACGGCAGGCTGATGCGGACCGCGTTTCACCCAGTGACGTAGGTGCGAAGCCGTGGCAGACCGGAAAAATAGCACAGCTGCCGCTTGCGCTGCTGTGTGAAACTCTTTGAGCGTGCAGTTTTCACGAGCTCGCAGACCCAGTCGCTGTTGTTTGTAGTTGCTTTTTTTCTCAGGAGTCAAGAATATTATGCAGCTTGTCTTATTTTTAAGAAAGAACGTATGTTTTCCCATATATTTTCAAGAATTATAAGTATTTTATATAATTTGTTGTAACTTTTCTTGTTTTTCCTTTCTCGATATAACCCCTGGGTTTCTCGATATAACCCCTGGGTTTCTCGATATAACCCCTGGGTTTCTCGATATAACCCCTGGGTTTCTCGATATAACCCCTGGGTTTCTCGATATAACCCCTGGGTTTCTCGATATAACCCCTGGGTTTCTCGATATAACTTCCTGTTTTCTCGATACAACTCCTGTCTCAAGAAATCTATCAAGTTCAATAAAATAAAATAGAAATATTTCAAGTATTCATAAATATTTTCTAATAAATCAATAAAATTCTTTGATAGTATGAGTAAATAGACGACCTATTCTATGCACATCGCACAGAAGAAGAGCTTGTGCAGCTTGTGTTTTGTGCAGTTTCTCTGCGGCTGCGTCGCGCGTTTCTGCAGACACCTGCGCGCTGTAATTTTTCGGCTCAGGGAGGCAGCCGAGCAGCCTCGCAGCCGGTAGCCGGTAGGCCTTGGGCCGTTGGGGTTGCGTCGGTTGGCCCCGTGCTTTTGCCCGGTGGACAGTCTGCCCCTGCGAAGAGGGGGCGCGGCTGAGGGCCTGGGCTCGAGACCGTAGCCGCAATTTCCCCGCCGCGGGGTGATTGAGTGAGTGAAGAGTAGGCCCCAAAGGCGGAGGCCAGCTGAGATGGACGACGAACTTGGCTCGCAGAGCGGGTTCGGAAACGACGAGCCGGACGAGACTGCGTCGGTGTTGGGGTCCAATCGGACGGTGCGCTTTGATCTCACGAAAGTCTGTACTTGCTGTCTTTGCGGCGCCACCTCCACGTCCCAGTCTCCGCTCACGACCTCGTGTGAGGGAGACGCGTGGGGAGCGCGGCGTCCCTGGGCGAAGTACCGCCCAGTGACAAAGGAAGAGGTCGCGTACCGGGTGCCCGAAGGCAAGCTGTGTTTGCTGTGCTCTAATGTTTATAGTCTGCTAGGACTGAAACACAAGTGGGGATCGTACAAGCAATACAGCGATAAATGCTTGAAGCAGAAGCAGGGCGATCATGCGCCATTCATGGCGGCATTGGCCAAGTGGATTGCGGACCACAACGCAAACCCGGAGCGTCGGCGTATCGCAGACCCCAAGGCTGTGCAAAAGGCCAAGGTGGTCATCCAGTCCGAAACCGCCGCCGGCATGCGCATCAAACAGAAGCGCGAGTTTGTGACGAAGGACGAGTGGGACGAGGCGAAAGACGGCGTGTGGGACGAGAGCAAAGTCACCGAGCTCGACGTAGCGGGGAAAACGGTGAAGGGAATCTTCAAGAAGCCCGGTCGTTACAAAGTTGAAGAATACGTGGACGCCGCGAACAGGGAGACCAGGGTGGAGGAAGACTCCTCAAAAACGTGTTTCGCGGAAGAAGCCTTGAACAACGCACGTGAAGCTGCCAACAACTCTTGGAACGAGGCGAAGGCTGCGCGCGACGCGGCCAGTGTCGAGGCGCCTAAGCCGGCCGACCTTTCGGACGTCCTGAAGCTCTTGGAAGGAGCGGGCGGAGGTGTAACGCTCGTGGAGCGGGGCGCCGGGGCGGCTGCAGGAACGGTGGCTGCGCCGGAAACGGCCGTGAAAGCTGAGCCTCTGGAGGAGGAGGAGCAAGAGTCGTCAGCAGAAGAGGATGCGGGTGTCAGTTCCGCTTCCAGGTTGGCAGCTAGGTTTGGGGCGCCCAAAGCAAAGGCTGCGCTGCAGTCGGCTGCTGCGAAGGCCAAGGCGAAGAGCGTGCCCAAGGCCAAAGCAGCAGCTGCAGCACCTGTGAGCACTGGCTCTCGGTCGGAGAAGCCGAAGCCAGCCAGTGTGCAAGCGAAGGCTGCTAGCCGGGTAGAAGCTCCCAACTTGCCAGCTTTGCGGCCGGTGAAGCAGGAGAAGCCAGACTCGGCAGCGGCAGAGCCCACGGCGCTCCTCGTGTTGGACGGCCGGGGTGAGAGACTCAAGCAGAGTTTGCGCAAACATCTGGATGACATCATCCGCGATCTGGAGACGACTACGCTGGCGCAGCTTGAGGACCCCAAAGAACGAAAGGAGCGCTCCAGGGTGCTGAACCAAGCGGTCGCGGCCTTGAAGACGCAGACCAAGCGGCTCGTGGAGAGTGCCAACAGGGCAGCACTTGCGGCTGAGGAAGAAGAGCTGTCCGAAGTGAGCGATGTGGCTGCGGCTGCTTCCACGGTGTTTGCAGCGGGAAACAGTGCGAACCCAGACGCGGAGCAGCTCACGAAGGCTTGCACGCGTCTGCGGGCGAGCCGCCTGAATATCATCGTGGAACCGAGCATTTACGCCAAAGCGATCTCTGCCAAAGCAGCCCAGAGCTGCCTTTTTCGGCAGTACAAGGAATTGTGTGCTCACTACGACGTGAAGGATTCCCTGCATGGCCGGGAGATTTCGCAGCTGCAACGCATGTGGCCACCCGCCCAGGTGCAAGCGTGGGCTGTCACTGATCTGAGCAATCGGCTCAGCAGTCTCCTCCGAAATATTCCCATGACTGACGTGGGCAAGGCTGCTTCGGATGCCAAGGAGCAATTCGGTCAGCTCTGCAAGGCAATGGAGGACAGCAGCGACAACGAGCTGGTGCAGCGGGTTTTGTCGCAAGTGAGATTGGCTCACGCCTTGGTTTTCCCTTCGCAGGACTTGGAGGCTTGCCGGCAAGCACTTGTGCGCGTAGACAACTTTGCAAAGCTTGCTGAAGGCGAGAGTTGCGAGGATGCCGCAGAGGAGGAAGCACGTGTCATGCTGCAGTTCTTTGTAGAGCATCGGTTGGGGACAACTTTGACGGCCGCTGGCCGGGAACAAGTCCAGAGTGGGGAGGGAGAGCGTCTTTTGCAGCAGATGCTGCAAGAAGTGAGCACACTCTTGCAAGCCTTGAAGAAGGTTGAGGACGTCACTGTGGGACTCGTGCGCAGCCATCTGGAACCGATCTGGAAGAAGATTGTGGAGGCAAAAGAGAAGGCCACGAAGGCAGCCCATAGGGTTGAGCTCGAGCAGCTGACAAAGCAACTTCTAGAATGGATCTTGTTCAAGACCACCACTGAGTCGCAGGAGGAGGTCCTGGGCTTCCTGGACTACGTGACCCGTGCGTTGCGTGGCAACGGCATGGTGGTGCCTCTGGATTCCGCGCCCGACGCGGAGCCTGCCCTTCTCGACTTTGCTGCAGCAGTGCGGGAACTCAGCCACACACAGACAGCGCTTGAGCCGTTCTTTGAGACGCTGGCCAAAGCCCGGCAACGACCGAAGGAGTTGGATGAGCGGCTAGAGAAAGAGAGGTTTGTTCGGGTGCATTTGCGTGCCTTTGCCGCGTACGTCTTTCAGAAGAGAGTTCCCGGCCTCTGCCCGGACGCTGGGACGCCCTCGGCAGATGAAATGACGTTCTGGACCTCTGATCTCCCTGTCGCTGTAGGGGAGCTCCTCCCTGAAAGCAAAGACAGCTTGCAGATCCAGCAGGCCTTCTTCCTGCACTTCAGCCCGACTGCTGTGACGGAGCTACAGACAACGGCTTTGCAGGCCTACCACGAAGTTGGAGACTTCGCGGAGCTGGTAGCCAGTGGCAAGAGCAACGAACCAGTGGCAGCTGCAATAATCGAGAAGCTGACCATGGAGATGCCAAAGGATTGTCAGCTTCGACCCGTTTGGGCAGCCTTCTTCCGGCTAGCTGCAAAGAACCATGAGTTGCGGGCCAGAGTCTCGGACGACTTTGGGAAGCATCTCAAGGGAAGTCAAGAGCTCTTGCAGGCCCTGCAGAAGCACCAGCATGATCTGCAGTCCAACCCGGAGAAGACTGCTGCGATGAAGCTGTCGACGCCTCAGCTACAGCGATGGCTGATGGCAACGGCAGAGTTATCGCGCCAGCTGCTCAAAGAATCGCTCGCAGAGCGGGTCGAGACAGTGAAAAAGGCCGGGCTGGTCGCTGTGCGTGCTTTGCAAAGCATGCCGAACCCGCGGATTGATGAGGCAGCGTATCGAACAACGTTGTCGCAGCACGTCCAGACGTGGGCGAGCGCCGCGCAGGCGGCGCGTTGCACTGCGGATGCTTTGCAGAATGCATGTGGGCAGCTGACGGAAAACGATCCTGACGGTGGGGATGCTGCTTTCGAATCGGACGCTGTCCGGGTTGCGGTGAGGGTGCAAGCTGCTGCAAAAGTGCTCGCTGCGCACGTGACGTTCTTCGCAGGTCTAACCTTGCTGCGCTCAACCTCGTCTGGAGCCAAGTCTCTGGAAGGAAAGAGTACGTCAAAAAAAATTGACGCTCTGCTTGTTGGCTTTTGGCAGGGAAACTGGCAGGAGACACCGTTTGCTGAAACACTGCCAGCCGATTATGTCAAGCAGGTGTTGCTTGACATGGTCGGTGCCGTGGAGCGATCCTTGGGTAAGTGTTCCGTGACCATCACGGACGTGAACTGGGACCAGTGTGAAGAAGGCCGCAGCAGGCTTCCCAGCTTGGGGAAGTTGCGTGACGAAGTTGCAAAACTGCAGCCCAGAGCTGGGAAGACCGCTGGCAGCGCAGAGCCTCCCGTGGCGTCGTCGGAAGCGCAACCTGCCCCAGAAAGAAAGCTTCTAGAGCCGGAAGCAGCAGCAGAGCCTGCCCCAGAAAGCAGCCGCCTTCCAGAACCGGAAGCAGCAGCGCAGCTCGCCGCAGAAAGCAAGCTTGCAGAAGCGGGACCAGCAGCACAGCCTGCCGCAGAAAGCCAGCTTCCAGAACAGCCAACAGAGGAAGGAGCACCAAGCGGCGTCCTCGTGCAGGAAAAAGGAGAAGCAGTGCCAGAGGTTGGCGCCGCAAAAGAAAAAGCAACGCAGGAGGCTTGTGACAGCGGGTTAGTTCCAGGCCCGACTGCTGACGAAGTGGCAGAGGCAGTTGCCGCGAGTCCTCAGCCGGAAGAGCTGCCGCGCTGTAAGGATCCGCCGCAAAACGTGCAGGTGGGGCAGAAGCGGAAGCTGGAAGAAGAGCTTGTGGCAGAGAGCAGCTGCAGCTCCAAGCCTGCAAGCAACCAGGCTGCTGCGACGGATGCTGACCAAAGCGCAGCTGCAGCAGCACCTGCAGCAACAGTGACAACACAGGTCGCAGACCGGGAAGAGGCCTGCCAAGAGGAAAACGGTGAGGAGGAGGAGCTAGAGGAGGACCAACTGGTTGATCCTGGAACGCTCGCGCCGCTGAAAGACGCTGCAGAGCCACCCGGAAAGCGAGGCTCAGCGGGGCAGGGCCTTCAGCCTGGAACGGGCACAGCATCCGGCATCTCGAAGCTCGCCGAGCCGGTGATTCCTCCTGTCAAAGCCACGATACTCTTAGATCTCAAGGGCAAGGATTTCGTCATCCCTCACAAACAGAAGGCTAAGGCCAAGGCTAAGGAATCCACGCAGGGAGGCAAAAGCAAAGCAGTGGAGAAAGAGGGCCAAGAAAAACAGGAGAAACAAAAGAAGACAGGCAAAGACAAGAAGGAGAAAAAACACAAGGACAAAGACAAGAAAAAAAAGAAGGACAAAAAGGACAAGAAGAAAAAAGACAAGAAGGACAAGAAAGAAAAGAAAAGCAAGAAGAGAGTCGAAAAGCAGCAGAAGGAAAACAAGAAGAGCAAGAAGCGAAAGCACGAAGAGGACGAAGAGGAGGCCGTCCCGGAGAAGGGCGCCAAGGGACCGCGTGCCAAGACTGTGCAGACTGTGCGTGACTCGGTGAAAGCTGCCGCTGCTTCAGCGGTAGCCAAAGCCAAAGTCAAAGCAAAGGCAAAGGTCAAAGCTGCAGCCAAGACGCAGCCGAAACAGGCAGCCGCAGCCGCAGCAAAGGCAGAGGCAGAGGTGAAACCAGGGGTCGCTGACCGGGGTACAAAGCCTGCGCAGCTGAAGCCAGCAGACTGGAACAAAGGCTTGGCAGAGCTCTTCCGGAAGAACAAGGACAAGAAACAGTGAGAACAGCCAAAGCACGACCGAGACGGTTCCGGTTCGTCCTGGGGACAGCAGTCGCTCGTACTGGTGACAGTCGTGTACCAGAGTTCTGTGACGTTGTGCTTCAGTCGTGTCAGTCTAGTCACTGCAAAAATACATAATATATACTGTAGTATCGGTATCAGCGTCCCCAGCACTTGCGACTGCTGAGTGTGTTCTCCAGCTTCAGCGTTACAGTTCAGCACCGACTTGCGTCTTCCGGCGCGCTCAAAAAATCAATTGCAGCATTCGTGCGCAGAGCACGTGTCACCTGTCGGATCGCAAGGACTGCCGTAGTATTAGTACAGGCCTGTAAGTTACATGCACATACGCGTGACTCCATGCCAGGAAACCGCGCGTCGCCCCAGCCAGCTGGCTCGAACTTGGACCTGAATGAATGTATCATTAAGTTCAGCCGGGCTGTTATATAGAGTCGTGTCAACGCATGCAAAGATGCAAAGTTGTTTATCTCCATGAATTCCATCATAGTTATATGTCCTGATTTGCTGGTGCAGGAAACAGTCGACGGTAGAACCCTAGAATAGCTTAGGCAGCTTTTAGGTCCCGGACAGCTAGGCACGTACGTTTCACTTTTTGGGTACCGCAAGGAGTGTTGCCGTGGCGCAACCAGCAGCTAAGCGGTCAAAGGGTGGGTGGGCCGTGTGAAGGGTGCTGCGCAGCCACGGTGAGGATTGTGACGCTGCTCGGGCCAGAGCCAGATGAGTCGAAAGCTCGTGGAGCGGGTATCTGAGACACCGAACATCTGCGAACCTGATCCCATAAGTGCAGACGAGCTGCACAGTGGGTCATGGTTGTTGCGGGTTGCGCGCAGCAACTTTCAACGGTTTGGGGAAGTTGCGGACACTAGCGTCTACCCAACCCCGAGAAAACTGACTTGGGGCAGCCTTTGCTCAGGCTCCGAAGGCGTCTATTTCGTGATGCAAGCAATCAATGCAGCGGTGGATGCTGCATGTCAGGACTTCGTTTTGGAACACAAATTCAGCTGTGAGATCCAGCCAGACAAGCGTTGTTGGATAGAGGCTGTTGCAGACTGCGGCCCGGCAACTCTGAAGCAGTTGCAGCAGTCAACTAGCGCAAGTACATCCAAAAAGAAGCAGAAATATGAAAAGCTTGATGATGGGGATAATCTTGCAGCAAGGGAAGGTGGCACACCGGGTCAAGCTGCGGATGCTGCTCAGCGGGAGGTTAATGCTCAGGACTTCGAGGACTTCAATCCGGATCTTTTCAAAGCACCTCCTGACTCCTCTGAGATGCCTTGCCGGTTCTGCGACATTACTGATATGGGGAGCCGCTTGTCCAAATGCATGGCGCACGGCGGCAAATGCTTCGTCCCGCACGTCGACCTCTTGGTCGCGGGCACTTCGTGTCGTGATTTGAGCAAAGCAAATCAGAATAAGGCAAAACATCACAACGTCCTTCAGCAGACAACCTCTCGTGGCGGAAGCGCCCAAACTTTTCGTGGCTTGCTCGCGTACTTGGATGCTCAGCGGCCGCCGCTAGTTTGCTACGAAAACGTGGACGCCTTGCTGGAGGATAGCTCGTCGAGCGGGCCAGGTTCAAACATGGAGGTGCTGCTGCAGGAGTTTCACATTCGTGGATACCAAGCTCAAGCAACAATTTGCGAAGCCTCCAAATTCGGATTGCCATGCCGACGAAGGAGACTTTACGTTGTTTTTGTTCAGATGACTGCCAACAACCTTGTGGATTTTTCCAAACGGCCGGTGATGGAATGTTTTTCCTATTTCCGTAAGTTCCTGGGCACGTGCATGCGGGAGCCACCATCTTTGGAGCATGTCCTGCTGCCCCACGACGACGAAGCTGTTTTGGCAGAGCTTGCAGCCCGCAGAAGCAAACCTCAGGAGCCAATGTCTTCTGTTGGGCAGGCAGAGTGGCCGGAAGCGCATATGCGCTTCGCTGAGAGTCTGCAAACGCTGTGGTCACAACCGGTAGGCGAGCACCTGCAGCAAAACCCCTGGTACCACACACTTGGCAATCGTGAAAAGAATGCTCTGCCGTTGCTTCAAGCACAGATGCCGCAGCGACTTACGATGGTGCGTGATCTCAGCCAGTCAATTACGCGGGCAAACACTACCACCTGGCAAGAGGACCTGGGTCGGCATGTGTGCCCGACTCTTCTCACTAAGATGACCCTGTGGCTGGAGAACAAGATCGATTCCAGCAAGGCTCGCATATTGTTGGGGCGGGAAGCCTTATGTTTGCAGGGCTACCCCGTCTATTCATTCCTGCAAGCTTTGCAAGACAGCAAGTTCTGCGAAGATAGGCAGAGGCAAGGGTTGCAAACCGGGTCTGCAAATGAGACTGCCGCTTCCAGTAGCAAGAAGCGTGGAGGGGAGACGAAGTTCGACCAGGGGCCGCCGGCCGGGAGTGTCGATAGGCCGCCGGCCGGGTTCCCCACTGAAGGGCTGATGGCAGACTTGGCAGGCAATGCGATGGCTCTGCCTGTCGTCATGGGTGTTGTTCAGAGCCTGCTCGCATGCCTTGAATGGAGAGATTCTGAGGTTGCCGCCCCTGTCTCTCATGTAGAAGACGTAGATACGGCATGTGCAGCGGTGGCTTTGCTGCAAAGCGGCGCGGCTTCTGCAGGGCCAGAGGGCCTTGGGTCCCGCGGAGCCTTCAAGAAGTTGCGGCGAGGGTAAAACAAGATGGCGCCAGTGCATAGTATTTTATAGATGAATATATATATATATATATATATACATACGCATAAATTAGGTCGGATATTTGTGGAAATAATTTGAAACATTTTGGAAATAATCATAACATTTTCAAGATTTTTGGCAAATATTTTTCAAGATTATTGGAATTTTTGTGATTTTTGTTTGTATGTTGTTTTTAGTATTTGGAAAGATTTTCAAGATTTATGTGTTTTTTGGGAAACTGGGTTTTCAAGGTTTTTCAAGTTTTTCGGGATTTTTGGCTGTTGTTCTCGAGTGGTTTGTGGGGGTGAAATCACCGATGCTTCTAAATCCAGTCAAGGTTTTGCTGCCGGATGATAATTCTAATCTTGATACCGACCAGGACCGTGATTATGGTTGTCATTGTGCTGTGATGCTAACTCTAAGTATCCATACTTTCTTATGGTTATGCGGTTCTATGATGACATGACTATATGGTTAAATAGTTATCGACTATATGGCTATATGATTGCATTTTGTGGTGAAAGGGTGAGATGATTGTTTGATTGTGATGATGATCAAGTCATAATGCCGAGGTCTTCATGTTCGGTCTTCATGGTGGTTACCGCTTTTCGTTGTCATGGCTGCAGTCTTTGTCGTCCCCGTGGGCGTCGGCATTGTGGTCTTGGTCTTGATCGTATTTTTGGTTGATACCGTTTGTGCTTAATGTGCATCGATCACGTTGTGTCTGCCATCTCTTTGATGTTATGGCTGTTGGGACTGGTGGTGCCTTAGCAGCGGGAACAGGGGCAACTTGACGGTGATTTTGGTGTTTGGTGCTGTTGCTGCTGCTGCTGATGCTGCTGCTGCTGTCGTTTTGTGGCCGGTTACGGGTGGCCTTTGTTTTGTGATTGTGATGATATAAAAGCCTTACCAATAATTCTATGAAATGCCTGTAAATGTAAGACCTTGTAAACCTCTCCTGATAAATCCCTGTAGTTACAAACCTTACGAAGCCTTTCCAACCGATGCTTTTGCAGTTTCGAAGCAGTCAAAGCTGCAGGAGTGCCGCTTTAGCCTCTGGCTCAAAGAAATCTGTAGCACGAATGAGAATCAAAGAGGTTGTCAGAAGGGTCTGAATTGGTACCCGCAGTAGCCTTACATATCCCTGTTGGTTTCCCTTCTACCTATACTCTATCCCCCCCCCCCCCCCCCATTCCAAAAAGACAGCCTATGCGTTGCTAAGGCCCCCGGAGCCGGTGCTGGAGTCTATTTTGGCATGCAGATGCATTCGGGAGGAAACGTCGGTTCGCACAGACATAAAGCTTAGAAGCTGCCCCCACCCTGTAATAGTGACTACAAGGATTATATTAGGGCGCTATTATATTCCTACTATACCACTATTACAGGGTGGGGGCCCCTTCTAGTGTTTCCCCACGAACTCTCGTCCCCATGAATCGGCACACCCTCACAAGAAGGACCCCCCAAAAAGGGGATCCTAATATCGAGAACTACGATTCAAGGCTCGCTTCCTGGCTTTCTTCCCAATGAATTCTCGACCTACTTAACCCTAAAACCCTAAACCCTAAACAAAAAAACCCTAAACCCTAAATAAAGAACCCTAAACCCTAAACCCGGAAACCCTTATCCAAAAAAGCCTAAACCAGCAGCCATGATCCGAGCCTCCGGTGGCTCTGCAAGAGCGGGCAAGCGAGCCTCCGGCGATGTTTCGGGGTGGATGCTTGAAAGGTTAGGGAGTTTCGATGTTACGGCTTATGGTTTCAAGGTTGTGGAGGTTTAATGCGGCAGGGATTTTTGGCAAGGGTTGGGTTTGTAGATGTGCGGACGCGGCTGGGCCTCAAGCTGTTGACGGACTCAAGCAGATTTTCGGTCGTGGCAGTGGCAGGTGCTAAAGCCGCGAAAGCCAAGAAAGAGCTGCCCGAGCTGGTAGGAGCCTCAAAAGGACACATCCAGCAATTACTTGCCAATATTTTGAAACTTGGTTTTCCTCTCATGAACCCGATAGTCATGTAATTCTCGTCCACAAGTCTGATACAAAGTACTTCTTAATACCTGGCTCTGCAGGCGCCTCCGTGCAACACTTACTGTGAAGTTTCGGACGCCTTCGCTTCGTGCTCTTGGGAAGGGGTAGACCTTGGAAACCTGGAGACCTTAATTGAGAGGTTGGGGTTTAGGGTTTAGGGTTTGGGACCTAAATTTAAAATTTAGGGCCTTTAGGGTTTAGGGTTTAGGGCCTTTAGGGTTTAGGGGTTTAGGGGTTTAATTAGGGTTTGGGGTTTAGGACCTAAGTTGAGAGGGTGGGGTATCACTGGTCGTGATTAAGCTGTGAGACGTAAGATCCGAACCCCAAGCACGAGAATCGTTAGGCCAAGAAAGAAGCCTACACCCTACTCGGAGGTTCCTGGGCAGTTATAAGTGGGCTTACAAGTCTCCTCATAGGGATTATAAGAAGTAAAGTTACCGTACTTATATATATATATATATATATATATATAGCTCCACTTACAACTACCCAAGAACCTCCAAGTACAACCCTGAAGCCCAAAAAGAGTTACTGGACACACAAACTCGTTTTAGCCTCAAGCCTTAAGCAAGTGACCCCCTCGCAAGGTGGCCACAAAAGTCCTTGGCAAGAAGGTGAAATCGAAACTTGAGAAGAAAGGCGATGCAGGCCGTCTTACGGCTTTGGGTTTGGGGTTCAGGACTTTAGGTGTACGTAGGCGTTCGGGCTAAGGCTTAGGTTTGGGGGCTTAGGGTTCAGCCTGCAGATTTAACGGTTAGAGCTTTAGGGCCCGCGCGACTGCTGGCCCATGCTGGTCCCACACGATTACCACCTCGAGGGATGTATGATACGGAAATTGCCAGCGCTTGATAGGACCTCGTTTCTGATGGCACTGCCCTACAGATTTACAGCCGTTTACAGTGCCTCATAAACCGGTTCCTCCTTGGAGACCTTTTGTTAAGGTTTAGTTTTGAACTCTAAACCCTGAACCATACATCGAAGTCCGAATGCCGAAAACAAAAAGTATCCGAAGCTGCAAAGGACCTTCCGAAGATGCACAAGGGGCTTCACCGTCTGAGCCAAGCGCTCAGTCCTCATCAGAGCAGTTGCCAACAGTTGGACCTGAAACCAGAAAAATCATATCAAGACGTCAAATATCTCAAACAACCTACAGCCCTTCGTGGTTGAAAGCGTTTAAAGCCCAACGCAAAAAGTGACCCAATAAAATCTAGACCGAAAAACCCTCACCTGCGGCCCTCCTTAGCCTGCACACTTTAAACATGTAACTGTCACGTGTATGCTTCGCTCGGCAAAATTGACCCTATACTAGAGAACATCCCAAACTCTGCATCCTGAAAAAGAAAACCAGCCCCAGGTGTTTTGGGTTTGGATGTGGGGTTCAGGTCTTGCGTTGTCTGAGGACTGGGAAGAAGCGCAAGCTCGATGAGTCCGAAGTCAAGGAACGGGAGGCAACGGTTTTCTTTGAACCATAAGCTGTAAGCCGTTGAGGGCGCAGTGTGTAGGGTTTAGGGCTTGGGGTTTAGGGGTCAGGGTTTAGGAGCATGGAAGCTTCGTGTCGTAGCGCTGGTATCTACAGGAGGAACCTGTTGTGTCTGGAGTCTGGAAATAGGATCAGAAGGACTGTTGGTTGCGGATAAGCATGTCGTTTCTCAGGTCGATTCGCTTTTCATATCGATGCTGGTGAGGTTGATGATGATGATGATGATGACGATGTCGAGGATGATGCCTGACGATGACAGGTTGTTGTTGCTGATGATCGTGATGATGGTGTTGATGGTGATGATGTTGATGATGGTGATGCTGGTGATTATGACAGTGATTTTTATTCTGGAGCAGAAGAAGATGATGATCATGCTTTTCCCATCATAGTCATACAGTCTTGTGACGACCCTTGCTGTCGGCTACCATGCTTTAAGATTCTATCGTGCGCAGCTTCACTGCTCCCGTTGTCGCAGACTGAAAACATAAAGGGACCATGGGAAGTTTAGGGTTTAGGGCTTGTTCGGCTTGGACACTTCGGACTTCTCCTATTGTCGCGAGGCTGCAGAATCTGAGGTTGGAGTTTCAGGCAAAAAGAAGTGAGCCCCCAAATCCTAAAGCGAAACCCTATATAGCCCCTAAAGCCGGGACCCTGAACCCTGAAGCCCCCAACCCTCAATACATCTACAACTCCATATCCGCCAATCCCAACACCCTGAAACCCCCAAACCCTAAGCGCAAGAGCCCTGCAGAAGCGGACGATGTTTGTTGGCAACGTGCCTGTGGCGTGGGACGAGACAGGGCCTCGGCTTTTGCTGATTCAACAGCCACCTTTTCAAAAAAAAACCTAAACCCTAAACTTGTATCGGTAAACCCCGAAGTCTACATAATGAACGCAACAAAGCCCAAGACCTTTTAGAAGCCCCACACAGTCAAACCCAACACCCGCATGACCCATGCACGACCCGATCCCTGCGCCGTGCTCCTCCTTTAGGTCTTTCGGTATCCCGCAGTCATCATGGATGGTTGCTATAAATGCTAAGTTTGACCCGTGCCGTGTTGGCTGTTCTTGTAGCACTGCTGTTGCTGCAGTGGCGATGCTTACTCACTGTGTCTTCAGCGCTACAAACATAGCTGCTCTTCTCACTGTTGTTCTAGCAATTTCCCGAAAATGCCTTGCAATGACTCAAAGCCCTAAACCTTCAAAACCCTAAACCCCAAACCCTTAAAGGAGCCCTAAACTCTAAGCCCTTACGGGAACCCTCAGCCAAAAGTCCCTTAGAGACTCGAAGCCCGAAGACTCTCTGGACCGAAAAGAGTCGGATCCTCATACGGCAAAAACCCTAATGCAGGAGCCTAAATTGTTACCAACACTATTTTGAGGTTCCTTGTTTTTGAAATTTTTTCTGTTCTAATCATGAAGGCCCCTATATTAACCCCACAAACCCTAATCTCGTAAACCCCATGGAACTTCATAATCGACCCCCGAAGTAGCACCAAGAAGCCTTGATACCACGAAGACTTTCTGAAACGGGGAGCCCCTAAACCCTAAATCCTAAAACCCTAAATCCTGACCCTGAACCTAAAAACCCTAAAGCCCTGAAGCCCTAAACCCTAAAACCCTAAAGCCCTAAAAACCCTAAAACCCTAAAACCCTAAACCCTAAACCCCCAACCCCACAACCCCGAAACCCTCATCCTTGAATCCTAAACCCTACACCCTTATATAGACTCCCTATAGATGCCTTTAAAGCCCTCCACGGCCAAGGAAGCGCCTGCGTCGGTTGCTGCGAGCGGCTTGCGGTTCGAAGCTCTGCGCTTTTGGGCTTAGGGCTTTTGGTTTTAGGCCAAGAGGGACCCTAAGCAAGGGGCTTCTTTGAGGGTTTGTGCAGATGTGTGTTGAGCAGCTACAGGGGCCGAGCCAGCGGGTCCAAGTTGGAGAGCATGGCATTTTGCACCATGGGGTCAAGGCCTGTTAGAATGGACACGGTAGTCAAAGTACCAACAATGCCAACAGGAGCAGACGAGAAGGGTCTGTAATAGCAGGACCATTAAGGAACAATGTGGAAAATAACCAAATCGCCGGAAATGGCGGTGTTGGCGGTACTCCGGCCAGTCTCGTGTCTTAGTAGCTGAGTGGATACACTTTACACTTTTTGGGATAATATCACCCAGTATAAAACTAAAAGTGTACACTTTTTGGGGGCTATGAACTCAGCGACTAAGGTGTTCTCGGAAACTATTACTAGTTGTTGAAACTCCGAGCACCACGACCGAGTTACATTGCAAGAACTTCAGTAAGACGATAGGTTGTAGCAGACACAGTGATATCATTCAAGTGTCGTCGACATCATCAACACCAGTTTTATGAGCAGGGCGCTGTGGCAGTACGGTTCACTCCCATACCCGAAACCGCAAACCGTTAAGCTCGCTGCCTAAACCCCCAGCCCCAAAACACACCAAAGCTATTACTCAGCCTTGATTTGCTGACTGAGGCACGACCTATGAGGGCCAACTCAAGTCAGCGACTTACATGTGGGGGCTTGGGATTAGGCTGTAGTTTGCGACACCTGTATAGGGTCGTTCCGGATTCACGAGAGGTTCGATCCTTCTTGCCCACTCTTTAGCCCCAAGCCTCAAGCCCTAAGACTTATGCCCTCTATCTTGGTCGTGAGCCTTTATTGAAGGAATTTTAAGGGTTCCAATACACATTAAGCGATGCTCATTCCGAATGTCACTTGTTGTATCCTCGCTTTCGTGCAGAACGTGCTCATCGTTCCTCAGAAGCCTGCGAGCAAGATGAGCAACTCTTGTAGTGTCCCTTGCTGTCACTGTATGACCACCCTTCAAGGCCTATTTGGTTTCGGTCGCTGCCCCTGGAAAGCCGTTGGAACACCTCCAACGAGCTGCGAAAGGCCCGGATCCATACCGGAACCCTGAGCCCTTTGTAGGAACCTATAACCTTTGTAGTAATCGTTATCGGAACCCCAAACCCTGAAACCCAAGGGCGGGTTTAGGTCGTTCAGGGGGTCAGGATTCCGGATGTGGGTTGTTATGCTTCCACTGAAAAGCCAGCCGAACCTCTAGCATCTTGCGCAGAGCCATATAAGGGCAGTTCTCTAAATCAAGTCCTTTTTTGAGTCCCCAAGAGAGTGCGGCACCCTTATGACAAGGACCCTAAAACGAATCCTAAGTTAGAGATCCACCCGTAAACCCAAAATGAACCCATCAAGGCGACCCTTCAAAGGAAGCTTATTCTGATGTTCAAGGTCCCTAAACTAAGCCGGTTTTACTGGGCCTTTATAGAAACCCTTGAATGGAAAGAGCCCCCAAAAAGGAACAAAACGGAGCGCCCAAACCAGACCCCTCGGACTGCCAGGCTAAGGCTTGTTTCAGGCGGCTTGAGCTGTCGGTAGAGAGTGGCGACTTCACACCCCAAAACCTATTCTACACGCCGGAATAAGTAACAATGTTATTCAATCGGGTTCCTTATCATAGTTGTACCATTAGGTTCCTTATCATTATCATAGTTACACAATGACATACTTGTTTACCCCACAACCCTACTCCAATTGTCACTCAGGGCCCCAAAGTCACGGCCCGAGCTGTGGCCCAAAGCGCTTGCCAGGCCGGGCGCATCAAGCAGGCCTACCAGGAGGGTGCCGGCGCCAAGAATGCCTACGTGGTGCTGCGAGGTGCCCTTGGGTTTAGGATTCAGGGGTTTAGGGGTTTAGGGTTTAGGGTTCAGGGGTTTAGGGTTTAGGCTTTAGGGGATAGTTGTGCTGCGAGGATCCCCCAAGTGGCCCTTGCTGGAGCCTTTGGTGGGTATGTAGGGTATAATAGAGGGTAGTTGGGAGGTCTAGGAAGGGTGCACTGTTTAAGCTTTACGCTTAGAGCATGTATACTGGAGGTTGGGATCAGCGCGGCCACAGGGCATCCGGCGACCCGGTCAACCATTACCCGCATAGTCACATTACTCGTATAGCCCTAAACTGTTAAGTCCCCTTATAGGGTTTAGGGTTTAGGGTCTCGGTGCTCCATACAAAAGCATGACTTCAAATTCAAACCCATTTTAAGCCCTGAAGCTTATCAGCCCTAAACAGTCTAGAACCCTGATGGAAACAGTGTAGAACCCTGCAAATCCCTTACAGAACATACAGAATCCTAATATAGGGGCCTACATGCTTACCTATACTATTTTGCGGGTTCCATGTTTTTCACTATGGTAGAATGGGCACCAAACCTTGTTCTAATTCTTAAGGCCTAGAACCCTACTATAGATCCCTTATAGACCCCTTTTAAAGGATCCCTTTCAAGGGACTCCTACAATCATTCTTAAGGCCCCTCAGCCCGAAGCTAAAAGCTCGCCAGGCCCCGAGGATGTGCCCGGACAGCATTTTGGGAAAGCCAGGTCTGGTTTTGTCGGGGGTTGGGGGCTTAGGGCTTAGGGTTTGGGGTTTAGGGGTTAGGGTTAAGGGTTAAAGGCTTAGGGTTTAGGGCTAAGGGTTTAGGGCTTAGGGTTTAGGGCTAAGGGTTTAGGCTTTAGGGTTTAAGGGTGCATGGATCTATTCGGGGTTCCGGGGTTTACAGGCTGTTACAGGCTTCAGCTGTTGCAGGGTTATTGGTTTTGGGCTTCGGTGTTTTACAGTAACTATAAAGGGATACTATGGCTGGTGGTTCAGCCCCCTATGGTAGGTCCAAAAAAACTATGAGTCCTGGGTTTATGCATAGGCACCCGTTCCACGATTTTGATCAAGGGGTGACAGTTCTCACTTGCAACGGTATCGTGAAACCCGTGGTTTCGGGCCTGTGTCTCGACCGCGAGAGGACGTACCCTTATTCCCTTTTTGTAGTCCTAGGTTCCTTATAAAGCTACCCAATACCAAAAAGGGAGCCCCCTGAAGCACCGGCTTAGGGTCCTTGCGCTTCGATCTTTTGTCCTGCCAGCTTGCGCTGCCAAAAACCGAGCCACGGCCAATCCGTTTTGGTTGGCTCCTGTGAGGAGCCTGCACTCTCCAACAGGGGTTTTGCAATCACTACTGTTGATGATATAAATCCTGCATTGCCTTACGGACCCTTAACTATGGGAATTATGGTATATTCCTTATTATGGGTAATGCAGGGTTTATATCATCAACCGTATCAGTGCCTTGTGGTCTCCATCTCGCCACGTTTCCCATCTGGCTCCTCATCCTTAAAGCCAGTGCGCTTCTGAAGCTTTAGTTCTTCCACCCCCCCCCTGGAAGCCTTGCCGTCAGATCCTGAAACCTAGGGTTTTGGGTGCCCGATCCTGCTCTGAGGTAGCTACAGTGGTGAAGGTGGTGAACAACCTCAAGGTCCATGTGGGGGTCGGTATACTGTGACACAGTATATATATATATATATATATGTAGGCACAACCACTAGAGAAATCCTGCAGACCCATACCGCAAGCCCTAAACTCTAAAACTTGAACATAACTCCCTAAGCCCTAAACCCGAATAACCTAAACACTATTCCCGAAGCCCTAAAGCCAAAGCCTTAGATCCATGAAGTCATGAAGCCTATGGGGCTGGGTACAGGATTCAGGTTTCGGGTTCCGCGTCTAGGGTTTCGGACTTTGGGTGTTTGGGGTGTAGGGTTTGGGGTTTAGGGTGGGTGCACAATCGGATTTGGAGAGACCTTCAGACACGCTCATCCCCAGCATGAGGGGTAGATCATAGAACTGAGCAGCATTCGCGATCGAAGGCGGTGTTGTTGTGATTCGTTCTTGCGGATTTTGGGTTTCATCATCAGGAAGGTTCTCGTTTCCCAAAGCCGAGCATTCTACGGGTATTGACCTAACGCCGAACAACACTCAAGCCGTACATCCCCGAAGGTAGCAGGTTTAAGCCCGCATGATTTTAAAAAGGGGCTGAATACTTCTAGCCCTAAACCCTATAAGCCTTTCCCGGACCATGAGGGGGAGAGCATGGGCCAGCCTTGAACAGCGGCCCTCAACCTTAAACCCTAAACCCCTAAACCCTAAACCCCAAACCTCAAACCCCTAAACCCCTAAACCCTAAACCCCAAACCTCAAACCCCTAAACCCTAAACCCTGAAGCCCTTTTCAACCCCTTGATGTTTTGCGGATAGGCCGATGCTCAGCATGTTCTCAGAGCGGATGGGGCCTCGTGCCCAGAGGCTCTGGGACTTCTCGAGGTTTCTCTTAGGGGCAATTGTCACGAAGTGCCGAGTTGAGATAAGTCTTGACCCCTTATGGGTTTAATATATAACTTATGGTTTAGTATACATATAGTATTGGGAGATGAGTATACAAAGTGTTGGGGACTGTTGAGATCCACTCCCATTGTGATACTAGCACGTGTGGCCATACCAAACTTGCTAAACACCACATCAGTAGCTGGACTGCGAGTATGGCTAGAGGTCACTGGAAATGGTGATACTCAGCTTATGTGGTTGGGAGGTTCTATTTGGAGTTTCTGAACATAGGGAGCCCAATATAGCATCCTAAATACTAGGATCCGTATTGTAAGGGCCCCGTAATGTGGTAGCCCTAATTTTCGGAAACTCCCAATTGCAACGCTTCACTTGTCGGGTGACCAAACAAACGCCCCTCCATGCAGAAAGCCTCAACCTAGAACCTGAAGCCCCCAAACCCTCAATGGCCAACAGAGCCTTCCCAGAAACCTTAACAGAACCTTGAAGAAATCCGCTTAGGCCGCAGAATCCGTATGGAAATGTAGACCCATGTATCGTCGTAGTCTGCTTCTGTGTCGACTTTGACCGAGGTCGGAGAGTCCGCCGTGCTCAAGAAGTTCGATAGGACCGCATGTGACTCCCTGGTGCTTAGTAGGGAGTGGGGGGATGGATACCTATAGTAGTCCCTATGTAATCCCCAATAATCGTCCCCATAGCCCATTCCCCAGATGTGATCGTTGCGATGACATAGCGCTTGGTGCTGATTTCGTTTTTGATGGTGATAACTGTAGGTTCAGTGATGTTGACCACAGCTTTCCTGCTATCACTCCTATTGCAGTTTCCGTTGATGTTATTCCTCTCCTTTGGTCTTCTCCAGTACCATCTGATTCTAGTGTTAACGAGGATGTCATTGTGACTGTTGCTGATGCCCATGGCGATGAGATGAGGATGAGGATGATGATGATGATCATGGTGAAGATGGTGACGGTGATGCAGCCGGTTCTGGTTTGCACCCCGTGAACCGCATTCAAGGGATTTGACAGTCCTGAGTTCATAAACCCTAAACCCTAAACCCTAAACCCTAAATCATCATTATGTGTCATCCGCCACGGACTGCCACTGCGAACCTAGACGTGGGCACTACGGCACTGCGCTCTAAACCCCTACACCCTCGAAGCCCTAGGCCCGGGAGCCCTAAACCAGAATGGCCTAACCCCTAAACCCGAGACCCTGCCAGGACCCCCCAAGTACCCTGTAATAAAGCCCTTATGGTCCTTAATAGTGGGTATTTAGGGTATGTTAGAGGGTAGTTGGGGGGTCCCCGAAACCTTAACCATCTCGAACAGAATTTGCGAGGAAGCGCAGCGTCTTCCTCGGGAGCCTGCCGCGACGCGTCCCAGCCGAGTAATGGACCATAATATCTGGGTCTGGATACTTGGGTTTTTATGATGACGGTAAGGGGATATCATTACGAATTACTCCGATCCCTACATCATAGATTTCTAATCATAGTGTTTTACGACGTCTGATGAGGTTCTATAAGGTGATGTAGAGGTTTCTGGGCGTTTGTAGGGTTTCGTTATTCTGTCAGAATTTCATGGTTCTAGGGTTCGCCAGATTGGAAAAGAAAGCCTCCTCGAACACTCCCAGCTGAGGTGTGACGGAAGACGACATCCGCTGGGTGTTGTCTGATGCCGGGGTGGTAGACGCAGCCCGGCCCCTGGTACCGTGCAACTGTGGAAAGCGGTTTTGCTCTAGGCCCTAAACCCTAAACTCGGTTAGGGGAAAGGGAACCCAGAGAGTCCAATACCCCTTAATTAAGGAATATACCTCAAATCATAATATGAAGCCCTATATAATTTAAGCCATATTCCCTAATTATATAAGGGGTATTAGGCTCTCTGGGAAACGATCTCGGGACTGGGGACGACATCGTCAAACATGGGACCCTAAGCTCTGCAACTACGACTGATGGTTTAGAGCTGAGGATTTGCCGAAAACTCCAACACCCAGAGGGTGTAGGGCCTTGGGTTTAGGGTTTAGGGTTTAGGGTCTATGGTTTAGGGTTTAAGAATCACAAGACTCCAAAACAAGCCTAAACCCAGAGATCTCAAAGCCTAAGCCCCCCACAATCCGCACAACCCAACACCCAACCGGAAGTCCCTATCTGCAATCCCTTGTAAAATGCTGCTGACCTGACAAGCATAGCTTTAGGGCCCCACCGTCTGCGCCTTCTTGGCCTTACTGCAGTTGTTGCTTCCTTTGCAGACCTTAGTTTGATCTTGCCACTCAGTAATAGTTGAATAATATTCATAATATAGATATATTAGGACCTTAATAGCAGCCCTGTTATAGACTCTTACTGTAAGGGGGCAGTACCTAAGTTTGGTCCTTTCTACCGGCTGCAAACTGTGGACTCGTCGCCCTCTTAGTGCGGAGCGTCTCATTCCTACGTTTTGCATCACAGTTTCAAGACTGACTGCTTCAGTTTCGTTAACGTAGATCCGTGCAGAAGGACCTGAAAACCCTTGATGCCTTAACATACAGAGCGGTTCTTTTGTGCTACGACTCCGTTACTCCGTGAACCAGGATACCAACATACAGCATGTCATAGTTCATAGTATCATTGAAAATCATTGGCACGCAACATGCACAAGTAGCAGCATAAACAATAGGAGCAGCCAATACCTTCGTACTTCAAACCTTACACCCATAAAGCTAAACGCAAGCCTATAGACCCCAAAGCCCGCAATTCCCGACGCCAGGTCCGAATAGTGAGGAACAAGATCACTCAGGCTTTGCTGGGAGTCTGTGGTGTCTCCAAGCGGTTCTCTGTGGGCCAGGGTCTCTTCGGAGATCGTTTTTGGTTGTTCCAGGTTCACGGTTTTGAACATGCCTATTCCTTCGAGGATTGCTGCAACAGGACTCCTAACTAAAGCCACGCTGGGCGAGTCAGCTGCCAACATCCTGGTCATCATCCCTTAAACATCTTCACTACAGTGCCGCGGCAATCGGAAATAGCACCAGTGCCATTACCGTGACCATCACCATCATTCTCATCATCATCATCATCACGATCCCGATCATGAGCATGCTCATGAGCAGGGTCAGGGTCATGGTCATCATCCGCATTATCAGCAGCAGCAGCACCACCACCACCATCATCATCATCAGGATTAAGGGACTGCGCAGTAAGTTCAATGAGCAGGGCTGAGAGCAGTTTTACATGATTAGCCCGGAGTCCAACCACTTTTTCATAAACGTCTTGGTCCTACAATCAGTCACATTCGCGATCAGAATCTTATCATGGAGCCCGAAGCACTGAGCCCTCACCCCCAATTACCTGAACTCCGATGCCTAGACCCTTCGCCTAAACAACGACGCGATGAACCCAGAATTGTCTAGCCAGAAATCCTCGAATCGTTGCTTTGAGCCTAGCAGCAGCCGAAAAGAACCACCACAACACCCCGTAGATCCACAAGACACACCAAAACGGATATCCGGAAATCCATAAAACCCCCCTGTAGCCCTGAACCGCCAAAACCCTCAACCTATATATCCTTTTGCACATAGGGTTTACAGTTTGGTTTAGTGTTTAGGGTTTAAGGGGTGTAGGGTTTAGTTCTTAGTGTTCCCCGCGAACTCTCGGAGGAGTGCCAGGGCTTCGCCTTCGCACGCTTCCAGGAGCGCTGGAGCGTCAAGGCGGCGGGCTTTTGGGGTATCCTTGAGGTTATTTTTTGCCCACAAGGGTGTAGGGTTTATAGGCATTCAAAGGCGGCACGTTTTTGGGGGCTTTTCGTGCGTTTGGTTAGTAGGGAATGGAGGAATGGGGTAGATTTATAACTACTATTACTACCATTCTTCCATTCCCTACTAACCAAGTTTTGGATTATCCTTGAGCGTTTCGGGTGTTTAGGCTTCAGGGTTTAGGCTCTAGGGTTGGGGTTGTTTGAAGGAGTTCCATTTGTATGGTCTCTGTATCGCCCCATCTGACCATGGTAGGAAGGAAGGGGTTCCAAAACGGTGTAAGGGTTTATAGGGATGAGTTACCATGATGGTTTTGGGGCTCCTCGAAGTAGGGCTCCTAAAGGTGCTCCGGAAAGGGTTCTATAATCTTATGGTTGTAGGAGTCAGAATGGTTATTGTATGGGATTGCGGGCTTTTGGGTTTATGCAAGTCTTCCTTGAAGTGTTTCGAAAAGAGCAGAGTACAATGAGAGTTTGGTACTTTACGGTTTTGGGGTGTGCGAGTTCTGAGGTGTTTGTTTAGGTTCATGGCATTTGGCCGTCGACGAATAGAAATGCTACTGCTTGGACTAATACCTTAGGTTGTTTCGAAAAGAAAAGGGTTTATACGCACCGTCTTCGAAGTCAAGCATTTGTTACGATCTGGGCTGCTGAAGGGATTGGAGGCTGGCAGTTAGTTCTGCGGGTTTAGGGAGCTTAGGGAACAGAGATTGAGGTTGACAGCTTCTGGCTTGAAGGTCAGGTTTAGGGCTTGAGGGTTTTCTGGGATTTGAGAGTTCTGGGTTCAGGGGTTCTGAAGCCGCCGGTATCCTGATGCACCATGCGAGTCTTGCAAGTACAGAGCACTGATCACACCCCCAACATGCCCGAAGAGCCACAGCAACACCATTATTTGCCCCAGAGGGCAAACGAGATGACTTCGAACAACAGCACCCGCGATGCTGACGAATGACTACGATTCGACGATCTTCAAGATACTCGCAACGATGGATGAAGGCACACACCGCGAACCCCCGGGACCCACCTCCAGCCCTAAGACCCTAAAAGCCGCAAAGTTTGAAGCCGCAGAGCTGCAAAAGCTGATAGGCCACATATAAAAAACTTGTCTCTACCTTCGCTACATCTAAACGAATCTAAACCCTTATAGGCCCTAAACCCTAAACCCCCTAGGCCCTAAACCCAAGTCTTCATTAAATTACAGCTTCCCGCTACCAGGAAGCTCTGAAACTCTGGGGTGCCAAGATCCACGGCAAGGAGATCCGAATCACGAAGGCAGACCGCAGCAATCGGGGTTGTCATGCTTTTCTATGTCCTTACAATGAGATTTCATAGGGTAGTGCAGGGTTGCGCAGGGGCTTGTAAGGATTTGATCGGGGTATTTGGGTGTAATTATGGTTTAGGTATGTTTAGGGTTTAGGGGTTTAGGGTTTAGGTGTGTTTAGGTTGTCCCAGCGATTGGCCAAATCCTCTTTAATTAACGGGTAACGACGGGCCAGAGCCGGCCTCCGGTTGCAAGCCTCAAGAACCGTCAGCTCCGATGTTTGGGTAGTTCTCTAAATTAGGGTACCTTTTTGCCTTTTTGGGTCCTTTGATAAGAGTGCCGTACTACTTTGCGTGGGTAGTTCTCTAAATTAGGGTCCCTTTTTGGGTCCTTTGATAAGGGTACCGTACTATTTTTGAGTCCTAAAACTAAAACGGGGTCCTAGTTCAGGGAGCTACCCAACCCATTACACAAGCCAGAAGCCAAAAACTTCAACTCCCCCAAGCTCCCAACACACAGCCCCGAAAGCCTCAGACTCCTTCAACCTCTAGACTCGGGATGCCAGCTAAAGGTGTATGTTTTTTGCGTTTTTGCGTTTAGGGGTGGTTTCAGCAAGCCGCAACAGGACCCCCAAAGCTCCGTCCGCCTCAAAACTCATCAAAGAAGTCAACCTTAAACCCTACAATTCCTCAAAACCCTACAGAGAAACCCCCCCTCCCCAAACCCAACCCCTTAAGACGCCCAGCCCCCCCCCCCCCTTCCAAAAAGACATACAGCTCTTACGGCCGCCGTGCCCTCAAGCCCCAACCCCAAACCCTCACCAAGCGTCCCACAATTGGAGGATTCCAGTGCCCAGAAGCCGCAAACCCACACCCCAACCCCAACCCTTGAACCCTAAACCCTTTGCGTAAAACGCTAACCCCCCCCGTTCGCCCTGGACCCAAACCCCTTAAACGGTGGAGGTGGTTATAATACGGAACCTATGATTTAGGGTACCCCAACAAAGGAACCTTAATTTTGACAACTACCCAACCAAGCGTCCCGTAGGTGGAGGATTCCAATGCCCAAGACAAGCCCGGCAAAGAGCAGCGCTGCCCACAGCTGTCGTTTTCGGGCCGAGGGTCCGGAAGGTTACCGGTTCCCGTACAGGGAAGTAAAAAGGTTCCTTTAAGGTTCCTTTGAAGGGAACTAGAAGGGTTCCTTTAAGGGGTCTATAAAGGTTCCTTCAAAGGGCAGTAGAAGGGTTCCTTTAAGGTTCCTTTAAAGGGGGCTAGAAGGGTTCCTTTAATGGGGTCTAATTAGAAGGGTTCGGTAAGAGGGCTGAGTATTTCAGGTTTTGCAATGTGGCACTCGAGTCTGAGACCCACGCTGAGGAGCCGCCCCGAGGACCACCCGGCGGCAAAGCGGATCCTCTTGCAGCTTGTCTGCGTGGAAGTGGAAGAGAGGATTTTGAGGATCTCCCACGGGTTTCGTGAAGTTTCCAAGGGGGTGCTATGCGGGTTCTTCAACACTTCCCGTGAAGGTTCTACAAAGGTTGCGTTAAAAGGTTCCACAAGGCTAAAGCAAGGTTTGAGGGTTTCGGCCTCGACGCTTGAGATCCTCAGGTTGAAAGCTTGGGGCTTTTAGGGTTTACGGATTAGGCCCTGCGCCCGAGACACTAGTCCCTGCACCCAAGACTTTAAACCCTGTATGGTCTCTGCCTATCAAGTTTAATTAGGACTTGTTTTTCGGGCTCCCAGGTTTGGGATTGCGCAGAACTTACGAGGAAAGCATGCCTTGACATACAGAGAAGCTGGTGCATAACAAATCCGGTAAGTTGCTGAGGAAGCAGCAGCGGAGAGAACGTCAGAAGGCCGCCGGATGGTTTCTGTGACAATCCGGTTCAAGATAGTAGGAGTTGAACGAGACTTTTGTGTCCCTGTTCTTGACCTTATTCCTTGAGCTGTTTCTGCACCTCCTGCTCCCTCCTCCCCTACCACCCATTACCACTACCACTACCGCTACCACCACCACTACCACTATCGCTACCGTTACCACTGCCCTACCACTACCACTGCTGCTGCTACTGGTGCTACTACTACTCCTCCTCCTGCTGCTGCGGCCGCGATGACGCAGGCGAAGAAGAGGAAGGAGTGGCTGGCGAATGCAAAGACATCTGGGCTCAGGCCGCTGCCCTTTTTTGATAGGTTTGCATATACTTATTCGATGATAAAGTATGGTGTAATGGGCCCCAAGCCCAAACCCTATTCTAAGTATTGAGGCCCCTATAGTTAGTAATTAGTTATGAACGACGTTAATGGGTTTTTGCCGATTACAGTAGCCGAGGCCCCAAGGCCCTGAACTTACAGGCTTCGGAAGGGTGTGGGTAGAGGCTTGGGGCTCAGAGGGCCTCTGGAAGTCCTGTTTGGGGCAAGGCCTTAACTCTCAGGACATATACTGTGCTAGGAGACCGTATTTAAAAAGGGAGTGCTGACAATGTAGGTTGTCAGACAAGGTAGGGTTTGGGGCCTAGTGTTTTGGATACATGGACCCTCAGGGTACTGTAAGGGGTCCTCTAAGGGTTCCTTTAAGGGATCTATAGGGGTTTCAGGAAAGGGTTTTGGGGCTTTTGGTCGTTCACCTTTGCTTTGGAACCCCTCGGCCCCAGACACTTGGCAGTCAGGCCTTTTCCCCGGAACGCCTTCCCTCAAGTGCAAATTCCCAAACCCTAGGCTCCAAGCCCTCACACACGGAATCCTAAACCCCAAACCCTTTACAACTTCTTACACCCTAAACCGTCTAACCCCCAAAACCCAAACCCCAAAGCCCTACACTAATCCCGAAACCTAAAGGCATAAACCCTACACCCTGCAACCGCGAAAGAAACCTTAAAAGGAACCTTTACTGAGGAATCCTGACCAGAAGCCTTTAAAGGAAGGCCCAAAACCCTAGCTCCCTGAAAGGAACCCTTAAATTTTAAAAGAATCCTGAAAGGAAGCTTTAAAGGAACCCTTTAAGGAATCCTTTAATTCAGCAACCCCTAAACGGAATCCTTGCAAGCCCTTATAACGGAATCCTTACAGGCGCCCTCAAAGGAAGCCTTCAAAAGGAAAGCCCAGCCCCACACCCTGAACCCTGAACCCTAAACTCGAAACCCTGAACCCTAAACCCTTAAGCCCCTAAACCCTTAAACACCTAAAAAAACCTTTAACCCCCCCCCCCCCCCCGAATTAAACAACTTTAAACCCCTTCAAACAAAAAACCTTAAAGCCCTTAAACCCCCAAAACCCTGAACCCTAAACCCCCGCCAGGCCCGGCAAGTCGAAGGCGACGAAGAAGAAGTTGAAGCAGTCCAAGAAGAAGAAGGCCGGATGGGGTTAGGGGGTTTAACGGGGTGTCAGGGGGGTGTTTTGGGGGGTTTAGGGTTTTAGGGTGATGGGGTTAGGGGGTATAGGGGGGGTTTGCATTTTCGCCAAACAGCTTACTTTTTGAGGGTTTCAGGGATTAAGACGAAGAAGGCCTGTTTAGAGGTTTAGGAGTTCTCCTAAGCCCTGAAAGACGAACGAAGCAAGGACCTCATGTGTAAAGCCTAGAGTGTAGGGCACGCCCTTCCCTGAACAGGAATTTTAAATCCTAAGAGCCCGTATCGAGAGGTCCGATTTGTATGCTTGCCCGGATTCGCTTTCGGTGGGCATGGTAACACTCATGTGTGTATAGTCGTGTTTATTGTTCCGTAGCCGTGGTCAGCCGTGGTAACTCGCGGTAACCAGTGGTAGTGTGCGAAGTAGTAGTAGTGGTCGTCGTCGTCGCTGTGGAAGTAGTACCAGCTAGAACAGAAGAACTCATGCTAGAAGTTCAGTGCAGTAGGACAGCATGGCATAGCAGCACAGCAGGACGGAACCATGTCATGCCAATGCTGCAGCAATATACTGGAAGAAGCTAGTTTAAGATAATACAGTGTAGATAGTGTTGCAGCCATACCAAGCTAGAAGCTGCAGTGCATTACAGCATTACCAGCACATTCCAGCGTTGTAAGCCATTGATCATCAATTGCCAGAAGTTATACCCATAATGCCGCAGAAATTACATGGTGGACAACAAGAACAGCTGAATAGCATGTGTCTTTGCCGGTAACACCAAAGCTTGTGCACAGACTGTACTGCATACGAAGTCTGCATGTCATGTCTGGGATACTTGGAGGTTCATGTGTAGCTATAAGTGGGTATATAAGCTCCCTGATAGGAGTTCCGACTGTAGTTACCCTATGTATAACCCCACTTACAACTACCCATGAACCTCCAAGTAATAGACAGCAGCAAACTGGTTTGCTTTCAATCAGGCCGGACGGTGAGAGCTTCATCAGGCTTGACCACGAGTACTGCGAGTGCATGCTGGGCATCAGGGACAGGTCTAACGGGTCCGTGCTGCAACGATCGATTTCGCGGTGGATGCTACTGCCCGACACAATAGGCAGTGTGAGTGGAAGCAAGAAGGGACGTTTCACATCGACGTGAGCTGCGTCGAAAAGGATGCTGTGTGCCCTGTTCCACAGCAGATCTCTTGCTGCAGCCCGGGTTTTGTAACACCTTCGAGTACAGCGCATGCAGTTAGCAAGGTAATGAAGACACTCTCCAATTGGCAAGAACTGGCAGTGCATTCTCCTTACATGTCCTGTTCGAACAGTTTTTATCAGACCAGACCCGCTCCTCTCCCTCCTCACATGAAAGGGTCTTTAAGTAATTACTAGTAGAGAAAATAATGAAAGTCGTGAGTACAGTTAGTGAACAATGAACGAAGGATGAAAAAGTCAAAACTGCTAACAGATAGTGAAGAGCAGTGTTTCAACCAACAGTGAACAAAAAGTGAGCCAATGGTGAACAAAAAGCGAAAATGACAAGCCAGTGCAAACAGATCAGGTGGTGAAGAACTTGGAAAGCAGTGAAACAAAATGGGCCACACGATGCCCTTCGTGATTGCAGGGTTCAGGCGAGATGGGTTTGCTCAAGTCCTGCCTCCCCGAAGCTTTCCACCGACGTCAGAGGTAGCGATGCCTTTCAGCCGTAACTAACATGCGCAGATGCATCCAACTTGCAATCCAAAATATCCGAGGCCCTGCAGACTCAACTCGACACACCCTAAGCTCTGAAACCTCAACCCTAGACAATGACAGTATGACAGTAAGCCTCCTCACAGGCCGCCTAATAAGACTACAGCACACTGCAAAAACTCAGTATCTATAACCGAAAACCAATAGTACAATAGTTGCAACTGTGACACCTCGGCAATCCATACCACCACGACCCTGAAGTCTACAAAAGACAATTAGGTCACGCCATAATATAGCCAACTCGACCCTGAACCGCACAAGGAACACGAAGCTAACGCAACCACGGCCGAGAGTTTCGCAGTGCCTGCGAGCAATGGCTTCAGAGGCAGCTGGGGAGGCCCCGTTTAAGGCTTTCATTTGTTTCTTTACTTTGTTTTGTTAGTAGTACTATCCGGACCGGTTTCGAAAACTTAGGGTTCAGGGCTCACATGTCTTGGGGCTGTGGGGTTCAATAGCTCAGCGATCAGAATTTACGGTTGAGGGTTTAGGATTCAGTAGTGAAGGCTTCGTGGGTTTTCAGGTTCTGTTGCTGTCTTTCGGCGGGATTTAGAGCAACATTGTTTTGAGGATTGTCTGTGTCGTTATAGAGTCGTCGTTATGGCTGCTCGGTTTATTTTGTGCACAGGGTCTTTGCAACCTATAATTAAAGCCTGAGTGCCGTTCAGGACTGTGAGGCTGAACGTCTTGCGTGCTTTAGGGCTTAGGCCTGTTGTCGTATTAACGGTTCAACATAGGGGTCGATTCAGCTATACAGTTTGTGGTTTTGAGTTGGAGGAGGGTTTAGCAGAAGAAGCGAATATCTAGGGATACAAAATTAGTTAAGCCCCACACGATAGGCTTAGCGACCAGTAAAACAATTGCACCCCTGGGGTCTAGGGTGTGTGGTATGATGGGGATTCATCGGTCAGAAACCAGCCCCAACGAACCCCCAAACCGTAAATCCCAAGCCCTTAAAACCCTTGAACCTCTATGAACCTCTAGCCTCTAATCCTTTTGAAGATTTTTCACCCCGGTAGCAGATTGTAATCATGCATCAGCAGGGTTTATCGGGAAGAACCACCCATAGTCTAAAGCCTGTAAACCCTACACCTCAAGCCCTCCGACCCCTGTGACGTAAACCTTCCGCCGACCCGAAACCCTAAACCCTTGTAGTCCCCTTACGGAAACTCTTATAGACTCATAGTCCCTTACAGGAGCCCTTACAACTTACAGTAGAAGCCCAAAAGTTGGAAACCCGATAGCCTCAATCCTTAAAAGTAGTGGAAAGGGAATCCCAGCGCTGTTTGGCCTTAATCCGGTTTCCAACTTTACGTGGTTTACTGTAAGCCCTTACAGCAATCTCTTCCGTGACTTGGGGGAGGCTGCTGCGCTCGCAAAGCTGGCCGAGGATAGCGAGGCTTCGAGTTCTCAAGTGCGGTTTACGGTTTCAGGGTTCTTGTCAAGGAGTTTAGATGTAATTCAGGGTTCCTACAAGGGTTCTAGTTAGGGTTCTTTAGGGGTCTGTGGTTAAGGACTTTTATCTAAGTTGCCATAGTAAGGAAACCCTGTGATTTACTACAGATCCAAGGTATCTGTTAACAAGATCCCAATTTGAGAATTACTGCGACAAGCTATAATTACTATTTCGGTCAATGTTATTGCTTCGGTTAATCTAATTTCTTCGTTTCTCAGTACGGTTTCGGTTGTTATTGCTATGATGATTGTGATTTTAATTTCGCAGATGACTGTTTTTCCATGTGCTACCCCACTGCTCCCTCTTATATCTCTATGTATACGTTGAAACTCACACACTGCATACGTATATAGTCTAGGGCAGAGCGTATACAGTACATCGTTTATCGTGCATAGTGCTATGGGGTCTGAAGCTAGTCAGTATCTTGTATAGAGTATCTGGTATAATATGTAGAGCATAGACCATGGCGTATATGGTATACAGGCTACGGTGCAAAACGTGCAGTATATAGTTTTCTGTACGCGGTGTAATGTGTATAGTATACTGCATTTGTTTCATATATTGCACGCCGTATGTTGAAAAGTCAAAGTGTATAGCATAGATGCACATATGCAAGTAGTACATGGTTTACAGTACATAGTCGATAGTAGACGCATTTTCTCTAGTGCACTGTACAGCATAGAATTTGTATACAGTACATGTAGCCTATCGTCGACGTAGAGTAGACCGTGTATAGCATACAGTATGTAGTATATAATAGTGTAGTAATACCCTACAAAGTACATAGCCTGCAGTTTAATTACAGCATATATAACGCAGCGCAAGTACGCGCGAAGGCATGTAGGTAGGTATGTAGGTAGGTGGGCATGTAGATGTGTCTGAATCTAAGTATGTGTCTATCTGGACATGCGTGCACCAGCGGTTGTTGTCTTCTGAACGGTCTCCCTGTCGCTGCTGTGAAGCACGGGTTGTTGATGGCCACGGTTGGGGGTGCCGAGGCGTCCCGCAAAGACCCTGGAATGTCTGTGAGCGACACTCCCACCGGTCCCCCAAGGTCTTCCAAGCAATCGACAACACAAAACCCTAAAACCTAAACACTGAACCCTAAACCCTGAACCCAAACCCGGAACCCTGAAGCCAAAACCACCCAAAACCCCAAACCCTATCCTTGGAGTGAGAGGATAAAGGAGACCGGCCCACTGGACGGCCAGAGGCCGACGACGAGCTTCGGCTTGAACTGAATCCGGGGGCCTTAGTTTCATAAGGGGAATTATATCGGAAATCTCTATGCAAGTTTAGGCTGGACCCCAGAAGCATGCAGAATAGTAGCCCTTTATAGTCATTGGGCCATTATTTTTCCTACTGTTGGGGGTTTGGGTAATTGTTAAGAGCTAGCAGTTAGAACAATGCTGGGAGGCATCTTGCAGTAAAGGTCTAATGAGGAGCCCTGAGCAAGAACATGGGTAGTTGTTCTTTTATGCTAGGGGTGTCGGAGTGACATCTGCTCGGGTGTTTATGGCTCCATATCGGATCATGGCCTGGGGTTGAAGGGTAGGGTTTAGAGTTTCGGATATTGGATTGAGGCTCGAGAACGAGCTGTAGTCGATCGATTAATGCCCCTGCATTTTTCTGGGTCCACAGTCTTTGGCTTCCTGTACTTTCAACGACCTTTGCATGGTTGCCTGGTGTTGTTGTGTTTAGTCGTGGTGTTAGTAAGTGGTTCATGGGGTTGAGGTCTTAAGCAGGGACGACCCATATGAAGATAGTGGTGGTGGCGATGATGGTGATGATGATGATGATGTTGGCCAGGATGCCGAAGGTCGTGGTGATGGTCGCGAGCACGGGAGGACGAGTACTCGGGTTCATGGCAGCTCTACAAGGAGCGGAACAAGACAGAGGAAGATGTTGTGACAATAAACCACATGGTGACGACTACAACATGAGGACGCTCAGGCTGCTCATTCAGAAAGATAGTTCCGTCATCTAATCAGGTGCACAGTTTCCAGAAGAAGGATCCTACGGGGCCTCTATTGTGCACAGGAAGAATGGCACTTCCCTAAACTCTGAATTTTCCCTAAACCCTGCTTGTGCAGCAACTTCAAGCGAAAGCCAAGGAGAAGGAGAGTGACAGCGACTTCGACACGGATTTCGAGTCTCTGTCCTCAGGAGCCCTTGGCTAGAATTTAAGGGATCTATTCGGAGTTCCATGCGGGTTGAAGTGGGCTCCTTCAAGACATCCGCCAGGGCTCCCATAAGGGTTCCGTAATGTTCCCTAAGGAATCTACTAGGGGGGTTCAATGATGTCCAGCTTGCGTGCCACTGCTCGCTGCCAACTGGTCCTTGAGTCTTTCGGGCCGCTGAACCTGAACAGTAAACCCTATCCACCCAAATCCCAAATCCTGCGACCCTAAACCCCTAAATAACACACTCCAGGCTGCCTGTGCCCGGAAGACTTGGGACCGAAAGAACGTTCAGGGTGTGGGTTCAGAAATAGTAACCCGAAGCACCAAGCCCTAAACCCTTCCGGTCCCTGTACACGGTAGTTGTAGAACCTACCCCATTCAAGTTCCTATGTCACACCTTCAACCCCGGTTCGCTGTGAGAACTAGACTGCAACATCCCCCAAAACCCTGTCCCCGTTCTAATTACGTACATCACGCACTACCACATTAAAACCCTAACCCCCAAACCTGAAGCCAACCCTTCTAGCTAGCAACCACTTATGGAATCCTTAGAGAAACCTTGGGGACATCCTTGTGCCTTCCAGGACTGTCAGAGATCTCCGAGATTCCGGAGGCACGCGGGGAGCAGTTCAGTTCAGGCTCACTGGTACTTCTGTCTTGCAGGCCTCAAATTCCACAGCCCTGGCAGCACATCATGCCGGTGGCAAGCCATTGTATCGATGTCAGTTGCAGCTTGTCTTCGCGTTTCCTGACTCAAGCCAAGAAGTGCTGCTGCGAATTCTCTCCGAAGGTGCAAGAGTGAGAGTGAAAGAAAGTAGGCCAGCATCATGGCAAGCTGCTCGGAGCCCAACTCCGTGATGACGATTCGCGCGATGCGCCTAAATGGTGAGATGCTGGAGCTGAAGCTATCAGACAGCGATCTCGCGGATCTGCGGACGGTGAGAGACCTGAAGAAACGTCTAGCTGCGGCTGACCCCAGCAGCCCGTGCCCCTTGACTGCCTTGCTGCAGCTGGTGTCCTCTAGCCACTCCTCAAGAATCCTACGCTAAGCCAAGAAAAAACATAAATATTTATACTTGCATACATCCACGCATACATACAGATAATCCCTGCCTTCATAATTTCTGCAGCTCGCACTAAGCGTTGAATCCCAAACCTCCGAAGCACAGGCGTCAGACTGGTCCGTCTCGTCGGCCCAAATGGAGACCTGCAGGATGACGAGCTGCTTTCCATGGCGGACCTTGCAGAAGGCAGCCCGGGCTGCGATAAAGTTTAACGCTTTAAGGTTTTGGGCTTTGGGTTTTCGAGTATAGGCTATTTAAAGGGCTTGGGGTTCGGGTTTCATACCTCTCAGGGTTTTATGCTTTGGTGCTTTGGGAGTCTCGAGGCGTGGGGGAAGCTTTCAGCAGGCCATGAGAGGGTGGGATGTAGGGTTTACCTTTGGCATCTAGAGTGGGTTTGCCAAGAGCATTTCTTGTGCTGAAAGACAGCCAGGTTGTGAGCTGCAGTACATTTTGACATCCTGGATGTCGTTGCCAGAGATTCAAGAAGTTCTTGGCGACCTGGTGGTTCCGGAAGGTGTGTGGCCAAATGCCGACGAGCGGCACCAGCCCTGGACACTTCTGGCAGAGCCCGTAGCAGACCTGGCAAACCAGATAGCCATGGCAGCAGAAAATGGTTCGCGGGTCTTTGACTTTGCATGGGCCGATGCTCTACTCAGCCGACCCATCGCACGTGTTTTTGCAGAGACTCCGAGCATGCTGACGGACATGTTTGCTTTCGGCCTACTCCTCGACGATTCCGAGTTTGTTCTTGGGACGTTTCATGAAGTCGCAAAGCAGGTTGTTGCGCTCGTGGAACCGGAGACTGTGCAACGCTGCTTTGCGACGCCAAACCCAGAAACTCAGAAACTTCTGTGGGAGTCTTGGTGTATTTTTAGACGTTGACTTGTCGCTGCCTCTGCTTTTTGTCAACTTGTTGTAGCATGAGATGGCCTTTCACGCAATGCTCTATCAGTGTTTTCTGATATTTTCTGAGTAAGATGCAACCAGGAAAGCGTGCGGAAGAAGGAGCCCTACCGCGGAAGGGGAAGCGCTGGCGGCTGCAAAGCCGCCGACTGCTTCTGCGAGCTTCTGAAAAAGGGCCTTCCTCGATGGTGCTGGGCTGGCAGCATCCCGCCTTTCGAGGACAACCTCCTCCAGTATATCCTGGAACCCAATTGTTCGGAACACCCTCGGCACCGTGAAGACAAGGATTCAGCCCAGGGTAGACTTTGCATCGCCGTAGCCGAGCGCCTTACTCTCGAGGAGCTGTGCTACCAAAACTCGGACGGGCGCTCTGCACTCAACTACGCCGGCAGCAACCCATTTATTCCTGGGGAAGCGCATATCTGGAAAGTGGTGCGGGATGCCATCAAAGATAACATGGTGCACCGGTTTAGAACCGAGACAAGGCCAGTACAGGACCTGACCTCCATGTTGCACACTCTGCAGAGAGAAGCACATGCTCACGGTTCTGGCGACGCCGACGAAGATTATGAAGACGTCATCGCCTCGTGGGATGAGCACCTCAGAAGCCTGACAGCGGATGGCCATGCGCCCGCCGAAGCTGCAGGGACCTGGAGGAGTTTAGAGTTGGGGACGGAAGCACTGAGAACATTGATTACTGTAGCTGGGTTTGGACTATAGATGCTTTTTAGTTCGTTGTAATTTCTGTAACTTGTTCATGGTAGTTCTATTCACTTTACGACTTCTGAAATGTTGCAACACTCTACATGTACATGTCGGCATTGATACATGACATCTACCGGATGTAAGGACAGTTAAACTGGTAGATTATAGTTATAGTGAACTCGGTGACGAAAGCCCGGACACCTCGCGAGAGAGCGTCGATGTTTTGACTTTTACCCACCCCCCCCCCCACCCCCCCGCAGCTTGCAGCCTCTGAGCCGTAAAGCCGAGACTTAAAACTTCAACCCCCTACAACTCCAATTCAAAAGGGCGTTAGGGTTTTGGCGTTGCCCTCAAGAGAGGAGCCACGGGCAGCATGCTTGGTGGGAAGGCTGGCAAGACTGGTCGGAGACCTGGGCCTGATAATTAGGGTTTAGGGCTAAGGGTTTAGGATTTAGGGCTTAGGGACGCTTAGGGCGTAGGTTTGGGTTTAGGGCTTAGGGTGTAGGCCTATAGGGCGTAGGAAGGCTTCTTATTCAGGTTCGATAAAGGTTCTATAAAGGTTTCGTGGTTTTGGACGGTCAGCGTTTAGTTTTCAGGTGTTAGGTTTCGGGTGTTGGAGATGAAGGTTTGAGACGGAGGGTTGAGTCCAAAGGGTCCTACGTACCTATATAGCAGGACGTAGGGTTTCTATATTAGGAATTACCATCCTGATTTAGGGAAGTCTACCCCATAGCAGTGCATAGGACCCTTTGGTGAGGGCTTTTGTTTTGGAGTCTGACTCCGAAAAAGCTTCGACTGGGGAGGTTCGGGCTGCTCAGGGAGCGGTTCTCGTAATCAAGTCCGACATACCCATAGGCCCCAAAGTAGTTCCTTTTTGGGATTACCTGAAAGGATTCTAAATATGAACCCCAAACAGGAAGTATTTGGGGGTCTTAGGGTAGACTGGTTTTGGGAGCTTTGCTCTTGGGATATCCTCCCAGTTCTCAACCATGTAAACAGCCTCAGCTTAAGGCCTTAATCATGGCTCTGGCACGGTGTGTTAATGACGAAAGGCTGGTGCCTGGGTTGTAGGGAACGGTGAATGATCTCAGAATCGTGAGTGGTGCTGCAGCTCGAAAACAAAGTTCAGGTTTGTGGCTTGATGAATGTGGTGGGGACGTCGAGGATGAAGAGGCCGAGGAGGATGAAGATGAGGATTGAGAGGAGCCACATGATGATGGTGAAAACTAGTGCAGTGGTTTTGATGTTGCTACAGGATGATGATTAGGGGTCTGATGGTGGTTATGGCGACCATGAAGATCAGAGGAGGGCAACGATGTTGAGTGGACTTTCTGGACAGACCATGGGCCGTCGCGGCATCATCTGTGTGTCGCCTCCCTTTTGATGTGTTGCCCCAAAAATCCTGAAAGTTCACCGCACGAAGGACAGCTCTGGCTGGTGGTCCAACGGCTGGGACTGGCATGACCATCGATCTGGTTGGGAAGGAGGCCGCGGTCCTGCCTGGCAGCAGGAAGCATGGCAATCCCGTGAGCGACGCGGCGGCTATGGCCGCTAGTCTGGCATGGGCAGTTGGAGCCCTTAAGCCCAGCCTTGCTTTTCAGTGCTGCATCCAGGAACGTCCTGGCTGCAGGAAGGGATTCCCCAACATGCATGCGCTGCCCAGCAAACTTTGCCAGAGCAGCAGCACAAGCAGCAATGGTAGCAATACTGGTGCCAACGAAACGGTAAGAGTTGACAATGCAAAGTTTGCGAAGCAGCATTTCTTCGCAGCTCGCCGGAGCTGCGAGCATTGGCGACATCCATTCTTCCCCTGAGCTCTTCTTCTGTGGAGTCTTCTGTTGCAAGTCCCCGCCGCCCCTTGTCCAAGAGCTCGGGAAGGAAGCCCGCCATCGTTTCACAAAGCAACTAATTAGGTGTCGAGAAGATGAGGCGATTTCATGGCCGGCAATCGCGAGCGCGGTCAGCTCCAAAACTGCGATCCGATTATATGTGATGTCTCTGCTGCCTCGCTAGCTTAGGATACTGCTTTGTACTCTCAATCTGCCCTTACTGTTTTCTTGCTGCTGACAGGTTCTGCTGCCTACCACCACTCTTGCTCAAGTGCTGTTGCCATTTCTCTTCGAATGTGCAAGAGCGCGATAAGTGGAAGAAGTTCGGCGCGCGCATCATGGCAAGCTTCTCGGAGCCCAACTCCGTGATGACGATTCGCGCGATGCGCCTAAATGGTGAACTGCTGGAGCTGAAGCTATCAGACAGTGAGCTCGCGGATCTGCGGACGGTGAGGGACCTCAAGGTACGCCTGGCAGCGGCTGACCCCAGCAGCCCTTGTCCCTTGGACTGCCACAGCCGGAGCCCATACCTTCTGCTCGACTCCAAGAGCAAGCGCTACCGTTTCCACTATCATAAAGCCAACTAGTAACTAGTGCCTTCCTTAAGCGACACAAGACTCCCCAAACCCTAAGTCCCGAAATCCCTAGACTCCGACGAATGCTATTGTCCATTCAACGCACATGTTGTATAACTAGCATATGACTTAGTATCCTTATACCACATAGCACATCGTATATAGCCTATACCATATCCTTTACTACATAATGTCCCAGGCGCCAGACTGGTCCGTCTCGTTGGCCCAGACGGAGACTTGCGGGATGACGAGCCGTTGCCCATGGCGGATCTTGCGAACGGCAGCTCGGGTTCGTTTTCTTTGGAGGGGGTTTGAGGGTTTGAAGTTCAGGTTTTTCAGGGTTTAGGGTTTCATTTTGGCTTTTCAGTGCGTTATATATAAGCCGGTTCTGTAAGGCTCGGGCTCGCTTAGTCTCGCTTTCTTTGTAGGGTTTCATTAGCCTTAGTAGTAGAGTAGGCAACCTTTAAGCTCCCTGGGGCAGTACAACCCCCTTCAAACTCCCAAAGGCCAATCCCCAGTTCTTCCCAGGATGCGGGACAAGTCTAAGTAAACCTTGTTTCCCGGGGTGTTGTAAGGGTACGAGGATTGTTGCAGGGGTTCTGTCAGTACGACTTCGGGGCAGAGTCTACGGATTGGGCTTCAACTTTTGGGGTCGAGGCTGTTGAAGCGCTTTGGATGCTTTTGAGGTTGGGGTCTTATATCAGGTATCGGTTTGGGATAACTGTTGGTTTCCCTTATCGTTCAATAGAGAGCCTTAAATTTTGTTGACCGTTGAAGTCGACACCTATAGTATATAGGGCTCATGGGTTTCAGGTCAAGAGGTTTCGGGGTCACCGGTCGATGGTGGGGCTTTCAGGGGCTCCCAGCGACGGTGTGCAAAGTGCATAGGGCTTGAACAGGGTTTTTGGTGGGTGCTCTTTACAATTACGGGTGCTCTACGTAGGTGCCAAGAGCATGTTGTGCTGAAAGACAGTCAGGTTGTGAGCTGCAGTACATCTTGACATCCTGGATGGCGTTGCCAGAGATTCGAAAGGCTCTAGGTGGCAAGGTGATTCCGGAGGGTGTGTGGCCAAATGCCGACGAACGGCACCAGCCCTGGACGCTGCTTGCAGAGCCTGTGGCAAGGTTGGAACGCCAGATATTTATTCGCAGAGGGGATTTGGATTCCTCACTGGTGCTGAGGGACGCTTGGGCCGACGCGCTACTCAGCCGGCCAATCGCACGTGTTTTCGCAGAAACTCCGAGCATGCTGACGGACATGTTTGCTTTCGGCCGTCACCTGGAGGAAAGCAGACTTCGTGGTGCTCTTTGCTGGCTAGACAAGTTTCGTGAAGTCGCAGAGCATGTGGTTGCGCTCGTGGAACCGGAGACGGTGCAACGCTGCTTCGCGACGCCAAACCGAGAAACTCAAAAACTTCTGTGGGAATCTTGGTCGATTCTGAAATAACTTTCCGTTGCCTCTGCTTTCTGTAGTATGAGATGACCTTTCACGAAATGTTCTATCAGGGTTTTCTGAGCAAGATGCAACCAGGAAAGCGTGCGGAAGAAAAAGCCCCAACGCGGGACGGGAAAACTCGGCGGTTGGGGGTCAGCCGGCTGCTTCTGTGAGCTTCTGAAAAAGGGCCTGCCTCGATGGTGCTGGGCTGGCAGCATCCCGCCTTTCCACGACAGCCTCCTCCAGTACATCTTGGAGCCGACTTTTCGTCAACACAGTCAACACTTCGCAGACAAAGATGAAGCCCAGGGTAGACTTTGCATCGCCGTAGCCGAGCGCCTTACTCTTGAGGAGCTGTGCTACCAAAACTCGGGCGGGCGCTCTGCACTCCACTACGCCATTGAATGCGTCCCAAGCTACTACGCCATCCAATGCGTCCCAAACTTTGCCAACCACCCTTCAATGCACATCTGGAAAGAGGTGCGGGATGTCATCAAAGATAGCATGGTGCAGCGGTTTAGAGCCGAGACCAGGCCAGTGCAGAGCCTGTCTTCCGCCTTGCAGGGTCTGCAGAGAGAAGCACGTGCTTTTGGTCTTCAGGACTACTACGACGACGACGACAATTACTGTCATTTCCATGACGTAATCGTTTCCTTCGACGAGCATCGCAGAAGCCTGACAGGGGAGGGATGCTTGCCTTCGTTGACGCCCGCTCACTGTGCAGGGGCATGGAGGAGTCTAGAGTTAGGGACATGGGCGCGGGGAACATCATTTTAGCTGTGTTTGGAGCATTTCAGTGCCATATTACGAATTTGTACGAAAAGGGGGTGGGAAGACCTTGTGCGGTTCGTGATGAGAATAGCTCTTCTCATGTGCGGTTTAGGGTTTCGGCTTTGATACCTGTTACCTACCGTCTGCAAGGGCTAGATGTTGCCTGGGAAGAGGCTGTCAATTTACAATGCACGTCCGAGTTAGTCCCCAGAGAGTGTCACTTGTTCTGACACATTGCCCCTAAACCCTAAACCCTAAACCCTAAGCCATTGAAACCCTAAACCCCAAGCCCTGCAGCCAGCGCCTTTCAACCTTACATCCTAAGCCCTTCGCTCGACACTTCCATCCTGAAGCACACGCACCCCGACCCAAACTGTTTGGGGTTGAGGGATTGGGTTCAGGGTTCTAAACTTCTGCCTCCCTGAACCCTGAAAGACAAAGGTCTCAGACTAGGGGCTGAAAATTTGCGGTTTCACGCCGAGGGTTTAGGACTAAGGGTTTAGGGCCTGGGGTTTGGGATTTAGGGTTTAGGGTGTAGGGCCTCGGGCTTTTAGGGTTTAGGGCCTCCTGTCTCAAAGAGGAGCCGCGGGCAGGATGCTTGGTGGCCAGGCTATCATGGCTCGTCGGAGTCTTCGTCTGAAGAAGAATCCCTAAACACCTAAACCCTTAAACCCCTGAACCCCTGAACTCCTAAACCCGAAACCCTAAACGACAAACCTCTATACCCTTCAACCCTAAACCCTAAACCCTATGCATTTGGGAGTCCTCTTGCAGGTTCCGTAAGTGTTCTGTAAGTGGTAGGGCTTCTGCATGAGATAATTGACGAGTAAGTTGTTAGTGATAGGGTAGGTGCCCTTGAACCTTTACGGGCTACTCTCACCCCTGCCTATACAATCCCAAAGGTTAACCTTTAGTCAGTTGCCCTAGGATACTGGACAAGTAGGTTATGGTAAGACCACCCCAAACGCCGAATCCCGAACATCCCGAACCATGAAACCCTAAGCACCAAATCCTAAACCCCTAAACTCTAAACCCTAAACCCCTTAACCCTTATAGTACTCTCTTGTAGGAGCATGCTTCAATGGGGCATTCGTGGCGATCCTGAGGATGTACTACAGGGGCCTTAAAAGAGATCCTCAAGGGTTCCTTTAAGGGATCTATAGGGTTTGGGGTTCAGGATAAGGGCCTTAAATAATTAACTATAGTATTGTGGGGGTTCCTCATTCTAATTATAGTAGAATAGGCCCCAAAACCCTATTCGCTTTATTAAGGCCCCGACATAATTCATACCTCGTTGAACTGCGCCATCGGCTTCTATAGGGGCGTAAATAATTACCAGTGCTATTTTGGGGAGTTTGGGGGGATTCCTTCCCTTGAGCCTGAGCAGTTGTAGGGAGCCTTGGATGATCTTGGAATTTGTGAGGGAGCCTTGCAAGTTGGCTTCTCAGTTTAGGGTCGATTCCGAGGAGGACGAAGATAGCGATGCAGAACGGCTGCTTGATGATGATGATGATGGTGATGATGATTGTGGTGATGTTGCTACAGTGTTGGGGTTTCGGTCTGATTTTGGTCATGTCGACGATGAGGATGGGAAGCAAATTGACAAGCCGACGCAATGTGCACAAACCCCAGTCCAGTCTCAGCTCGGGTCTGCTTGCAAGAAAGGTTTTTAACGGACCATTGTCCCTCGCGGCGTCGTCTTTGTTTCGCCTCACCTCTTATGTGTTTCCCATTAAAACCAAGTGCATTGAGCGAAGGACAGTTCCGGATGGTGGACAGACGGCTGGGAGTGGCATCATCGATCTGGGTTAGAAGGAGGCTGCGGTCCTGTGTGGCAGCAGGGAGTATGGCAATCGCATGAGCAAGGTAGCGGCTATGGCCGCCAGTCATAGTCATGGGCACTGGGAACCCTGAAGCCGCGGGAATCCCCTGATAATAGAGGGGCCTACAGCAATTACTACTACTATCTTGGGGGTTGCTTACTATAAATACAGTTATATAACCCAAAACCCTGTTCTTATTATTTTGGCCCCCATATTATGCATGCCCCACAGCCCAGCAGACGAGGGCAGCAGTCCGAAAGCCTGAGCAAGCAGTTTTCGCATACGATGCATTCCTCAATAGTAGAGTAAAGTGACCTTTAGATTTCAGGGTAGTATATCATGGTCTTATAATTCTGATTATATCCTGAAGGGTAGAGAATCATGGTCTTATAGCTCATTTTATAAGCCGTAGGGTGGTATATCCTGGCCTTACAATTCTTATTATAACCCTTAGGGTAGTAAATCATGGTCTTATAACTCGTACTATAATCCCAAAGGAGTTACCGGACAAGCTCAAGGCGTCCTCGTTTCACTCAGCAGTTCGGTGGCGACAAGCTCTGGCGATCTGAATCCAGCAATCGAGTGCGTGGTCGGCGTAAAAAAGTACTGCAGAGCCGCTGCGCCACCACCACTACCATCGCTGTCACGACCCTACAAACGCAACGACTAACATGTGAATTTGCGAAGAACGAACCAAGAGTTGGCGTGAAGAGTTGGCAGCCTTAGCAATGCACTCCAATAGACACACCTACTCTATGAGTTTGTTTCTAGAGAACTGGCTCTTGGTGTCGCATCAGATCCACAAGCTCCTCGCCCTGACCTTGCACGGTCTGCAACCCTAAGCCCTAAACTCTGGCTGTGTAAGCCTCTCGGGACCTGCGGGATCCGGGCGCCCTAGAAAAAACCTAAGCCCCAAACTCAAATGGAAGCCCGCCCCGGAATTCAGCTGGATCCGAGTCCGCGATCCAAAAATTGAACGTGAGACTTTCGGAAGATAGCGATCCTCCAAAAACAAGGATCCAGCCCAAGGGTTCAGGGTTTGGCAGTTATGGTTTTGGACTTAGTAGTGTTTAGTTGGGCTTTGGTTAGGCTTGAAGGTTTAGTAGGGATCTTTATCACAAGTGAACCGTGAACCGGAAACCCAAAACCCAGTGCCCTCGTTTAAAGGGCCGCCGATCTCGTCTCCCTGCAAGGCTATCCTCCAGGAATCCTCCAGCGAGTCCTCCAGCAGCTCCGTGGCAGAACGACGCCGTCCTGGAAGGTCTTTTTGAAGGGTGGAGGGGTATGGGATTTAGGGTTTAGGGTTCAGGCTGGTTTGGGGTTCAGGGTTCAGGCTATGGGTTTATGTTGAGGATCTCGCACGGGTTTCATAAAGGGGTTGAGGGTTTAGGGGGTTTAGGGTTTAAGACGGTTTGGAGTTCAGGGTTCAGGTCTAGAGTTTTGACCGAGGGTTCAGGGGTCAGGTTTTGGGTTTGCAATTGTGCGGTTGTGTGAAGTTGTAAGTGAGTGGGGGAGTGAGTGAGCGAGGGAGTGAGTGAGTGAGTGTGTGTGTGTGTGTGTCTGTGCTTCCGGAGTAAGTAATTAAGTAAGTAAGTGAGTGAGTGAGTCAGAGTGACTGTCTCTGTGCGTGTGTGGGGGTGGGTTGGTGTTGAGAGGGGGTTCAGTTGGTTTTAGCCAGGTTTTCGACGGTTTGCAGCGGTTTGCCATGAGTTGGAGCCATGCCTGTCAAGTCGTGCCATATACCCGAGCTAGGCTTCGTCTTCTTGTTTGAAGCATATTTTTGTTTAAGGGGTATTGGGCTGTCTGTGTTGAGCGGGAGCATTTACCGTTTGAGAATCAAGCATTTGAGGCTTGCGACTCGCGACTGTAAAGTTGCTTACTCGTTGAGTCGATATTTTGCGGCAAACCCTAAACCCTAATTCCTAAGCTGATATGCATAAGGTTTTGGGGGTTTAGGATTTGGAGCTTTCGAAGCGGCAGTCGACGCACCCCCTGAGGCTGGAGAGAGCCTTTTGTGGGCTGGGATGCAGGGTGTCGGGTTTGGGTTTTAGGGTTTGGGGTTCAGGGTTTAGGATGGTGTAGAGCTTAGAGTTTTGGTTTCACGATTAGGGTTTAGTGTGTTCTAGAACAGCATGAACAGCCCGGTAAAGATCCTTCATGCATGCTGTAAATCGCCGTCACCGGCATAAAGTCCTACGAGATCATTAGCTCAACTTATATTGGTGTGATTCAATCTAGGCCCTGTTGGATGTGATGAGACTTCCAGTCGCTGGAGCAGTGGGTCCTTTTGGTCCGTGGTTGACAGTCTTGTTCGTGGTGTGTTCTGGGGGAGTGGGATTTAGGACGTAGGAAGTCTGTGGTGAGCAGGCTACGCCTTTTTCTCCTCACGTCGCAAAGTCCTGAAGCCTGGAATGCAGGAGGGTGGTATTGGCCTGGTCCGCGCCGGGCGCCAGCCTGGAGGCAGTGGTTCCCTAAACCCGTAGGTTCAAGAACCACCGGCCGGTTCCCTACACCTTTATCTATCGCACCTTATAAAGCCCTTCCAGAAGCCCCGGAATGTTCCTCCTTGAATCGCTTGAGGAACCCTGCCAACACCCCTTGACGGCAAAAGAATGTTCAACCTTAGAACCCGAAACTTACGCGAATCTTAGGCTCCATGTCCGCAACCCTCCGAATGGAGAAAACATCCCTTGTAAAATCCAAAAGGAATCTGCAATAACTAGTAACCCTTATAGGAACCCTTATAGGAACCCTTATAGGAACCCTTATAGGAACCCTTAAGCCTTACGGCAGTACTTAACTCCGAAGCCCCCAAACCCCCGAAGCAGCGAAGGAAAGCTTAACATGCTAAAGGCAAAACGCTCGACCCTAAATCCTCGAAGGAGCCCTTAAAGGACCTACATGCTAGAGCCCCCAACCCGAAAACCCTGCACCCCAAACCTCTAACAAACCCTACACCTGAACACCTCAACGCCTAAAACCCTCCCCAAAAGCCCTTCAGCCTTAAACCCTTCAAACAAACCCTACCCCTGAACACCCTCTTGGAAGGAAACCCGAAACCCCACTCCAACAACTCTTTGGAAGAACATCACGCCCCAAGAACCCTTTGCCTCGCCCAAACCCCCAAACCCTAAATCCCAGACCAGAAAAACCCTAAACCCTACTTGGAGGTTCATGGGTAGCTGTAAGTAGGGTTATAAGCCCCCGAAGAGGAGTCATAACTATAGTTACCCTACTTTACAACCCCACTTATAACTACCCATGAACCTCCAAGTAGGCCCCAAAACCCCATGCCCTTATAGAGGGGTTCTAGATCTCTTTAGAGTGACCCTTGCAGAAACCCTTGCAACTACCCCTTTGTAGGACACGAGCCGAAGCTTCCAGAGCCTCGGCGCGCCCACGCCGCGGCGGAGTTTGGTGCGAAGGCTCGGATCCGGGTTTGGGAGTTCCTTTGAGGGCTCCGTGAAAAGTTCGTTTCAGGGAAGGGGTTAAGGGTGCCTTTTCGGGATTCCGTTAGGGGCTCCTTTAAGGTTTCCTTTTCGGGGTTCCAATACAGGCTCCTTTACAGGGTTGTCGGTTTTGGTAGCGTGCAGTTTTCCAGATATTCTGCGCTTACAAAGGTTCTATAGGGTCATTGACGGGCTTATTTATTTTCGGTAAGCCACATAAAAAATAGCAGACTTTCTACAAGCTAACCCAGAGTAACAGATTTGTTGACGTGCGCCCAAAGCTTCGAAGTCGATCCCAAACCCCAAACTAGGCTAGGTCAAATGCATAAGGGCCGATCTTGCGCAGGATTCTTCAGGATTTCAGGGTGCCAGAGCGGTTCTTAACGGACTTCTGTAAGTTAGCTACAAGTTGGGTGAATTATGGTTTCAATTATATTGGGAGCCAGAAATTTGTAGGAGCATCGAGTTCCCGAAAATACTCACAGCACAGATTCAAAGCACCCTGACCCTCTTTAATGCCAAGCCAGTCAAGCTTGTCACCCTCGACGGGGAAGTCGCAGACCAAAGAAGCTACAGCAGAATGAACCCCACAAGGTGTCTACAAGGCATCAGAAAACCAGAAGTCATAAATCAAGAATACCCGATATAAACCCTAAACTTCCAAGCATCGAGCCAGAAATCCGAAATGCATTATTGAGGGACCCAAAAAGCACATAAGCATAAGCATTTTACCGGGATATCCCTACCTTATTGGGCTTCCTTTTAAGGGGGTTTATATGGGATATCCCTATCTGATTTTTTGCTTATGTGCTTTGTTGGGGCCCTAACTATGCAGGCCATTCCAAACCATAAATCCTGCATAAACCGCTGAAGCTCTATGAATCCGGACCCAGAGATCCCAATACCCCTTAATTAAGGAATATACCTTACATCATAATATTAAGACCTCTATCATTTAAGATATGTTCCTTAAGTAAGGGGTATTGGTTTCTCTGGGGAGTCCCTCAAGTCTATAAGGGTGGTTGTCAAAATTATGGTTCCTTTTCGGGTACCTATTATAATACGGCACCCAATAACCTATGTAATATTTATGGTGCCCAAAAAAGACCCTAATTTTGACAACCACTCATAAATCCGGAGTCCAGGGCGCGTGTCCGCGGCACCCTCCGCCTCACCACTTCGGCCTTCCCTTCAGCGGCGACCGCCGCGCCTGCGAAAGCGGCCGCCAACGAAGAACAGGCGGCTTTCTTAGAGCTCCCTTAAAGGGTTCCTTTAAAAGGTTGGGGTTTAGGGTTTAGGGTTTAATCCTGTAAAACGGGGTCTACAACGGTTCTATGATATTGCTTATGGCGCAGGGGTTAAGGCTTTCTGGAGGTTTTCGGATGTAGAGAGGCTTCGGGGTTCCAGAATTGCTAGGGTTCAGGATGTTAGGGTCTCCTCTGTGCCGGTTTTGCGTGTGTGTGTGTGTGTGTGTGTTTCCACCCGTAAGCATTGGGTGAGTAGTAGGTGTCTTGTCACTTACCATAATCAGGAATGCAACCTGTGCTTGGCCAGGGGTCTCTGCAACTCTGAAGGCGTCCGTCCGTATTGTGAATGCATGCACGCAGGAGTGGTTTATGTCTGCATGCGTGGGTCGGCCTTTCGTGAGAACTCAGCAGGTCCTCCGAAACCGCGACCCCCGACACGCTGGAGCTGATCCTCGCAACCCTCGACCCTACCCAAACCCCCAAAAGTAGATAATATATATATATATATATATATATCTATAATATATATATATATGGGTTTCATACCAATAAAGTATAATACTGTTGGGGTCCAGTTAAACCCGAACCCCATGCAAGCCCCAAGCCGAGCCCCGCAACCCCAAGCTCCATAAACCCTAAGGCGGATTTGGGGGTTTAAAGGGAACTCCAGAAAGTTGGAATATGGTTTCAGGGCCGGATACCTTATAATTTACGATAAAGGGTTTAGGATAATCATATTCCAACTTTCTGGATTTTACCTTAGGAGTTTAGCGAACCACAAGCTCCATAATCCGTGAGCCCTAAACCCTATTCCTGGTCCAGAGAGCCTAATCGCCTTAATCGATGAGTATACCTTACTCTACGGGGATTAATTGTTATGATTCAAGGTATTCAGGGCACGAAACTGAATTTTAAGGTCTTTGGGCTCTCTGGGACGTCAGTTGCATTATGTTTCGAGGTGCGATTGCAGCTGCTGTCCGAGATGAAATTGGAGGCCGGTCCCACACAAAGCTAACTGTTGTTTTGCGTGTTTTTTTAGAGGGCTTAGAGTTTGGGATTTTGGGTTTGATGTTTTCGTTGTTTTTGAACTTTTCAGTTTGATTGCAACTGTAGGATTCTAACAATACGGTCGTCGAGCGTAGAGGGTTAACATACGTTGTTGTTTCGGTTGTTACCGCACGGGGAGTTCATGAAACCTAGACATCCCTTTCGAAAGCTGTTCCTTCAATTCTCCATTTTCGGGGTTCGTCTGTCGGGTTTGCGGTGCAGGTTCTACTACCCTCAGGCCCCATAGTAGTTCCTTTATTTGGGATTACCTTGTAGGATTCTAAATATGAACCACAAAAAGGAACTACTTCGGGGCCTTAGGGTAGGGGAACATACTTGGTTCATGGGTAGTTATAAGTGGGCTTATAAGCAAGGTAACTAGTAATATATCTCCTATAAGGCGACTTATAACCACACTTATAACTACCCATGAACCTCCAAGTAGGAGTCATCAAAGCTGCCGCGGAAAGAGCTTTGCAATTTGCTGAGGTCCTGCACTCAGGGCTGAAGGGCCTTCACAGACGATCCAGCGATCCCCTATTGTACCTGTGGTATAATCCTAAATCCTAAACCCTGTTGTATTCTGAGTGCGCGAGCGTGTGCGTGTGCGTGTTTGTCTCTGTGTGTGTGTGTCTCTGTGACAACAATGAAAACACAGCTTTCTAGGACCCCACGACCCCACGGTCCTAAACCCGGTTTGGAGTTTTTGTCAAACCCAAACCCGAATTCGCATTACATCTTCAACCCTGAACCCTAAAACCCGAAGCCGTAAATCCTAAACCCTAAGATCCTAAAACCCCACACCCTTTACCCCTAAACTCTGAACCAAGGCACCCTAAACCTTGTTTCGGAGTAATCTACAAGCCTGAATGACTACTTCTGTTAGTAGTACTAAATCCTATCCCTAACCCCGAAACCCTAAAGCCAAAACTCTAAACCCTTAGGAACACAACCTTAATCATATTAGGGATCCTGCTATACTTGAGGTATATTCCATAATTCAAGGATATTGCCCAAGGGATCAAAATAGCACAAAAGCCTTATATAGCCTTAACATATGGGGGTCAAAACTAGGGTCCCTTTTTGGGTCCTTACTATAATCCGGCATCTTTTATTTAGGGAACCCAAAAAGGGACCATAATTTTGACAACCACCCATATGAGTCCTTCGATCCCTGGGTTTGGGGGCGGGGGGGGGGGGGGGGGATTCCGCAGGCCGCGCAAAGGGCCCGGGCGTACGAGGAGTCCCTCGAGGCATTCTTTGAGGTTTAGGGTTTAGGGTTTGGGGGTTTAGGGTTTACGGTTTAGGGGTTTAGGGGTTTAGGGGTTAGGGCTTTAATTTGAGGTTTAAGGTTTGGGGTTGTAACCTAAGGCCCCAAAGTAGTTCCTGTTGGGGGTTCATATTTCAGAATCCTATAAGGTAATCCCCAAAAGGAACTACTTTGGGGCCTATGGGTAATTTGAGTTACCATAATTCTGGGATGTAGGGCTTGAAGGGTTTAGAGCTCTAGGGGGAAAAGGCAAGATTTTAAGGTGGATATGTTTGGGGCTTTAAATATAAACCCTAAATCCTAAACCCTAAACTCTGGCTTTAAATAAGACTTGTTGAATGTTTTGTTCATTGGTCATTGGCCATTGGCCTTCGGGCCGGTTTCGTGGAGTTCTTGGGGGCAATAGGCTTTTTGTGCACGTTGTTTTGGGGCTTTCTGTGGAATCTAGAGGCTAGTTGAGATGCTTTGCATCAATAAAAGAGGCTCTGAGGCCTGTTGGCCAAGGCTCTCAGCCTAAGATGGTGGGAGTTCCGAATATTTTGAGGTACATAATTTTGGGGTCCTTATAATAAGGATCCTACTATTTAGGGTACTATATTAGGATCCCCTATTTTCGGAAACTCCCATGTACGGACTGTCGATCTGCCAAACCAGAAAATTGAAGCCTGAATCTCTACCTATACAGTCTCCGTTGTAGTTCGTTTTGTGGGGGTTACCTTATTAGGTTTACGTTTTGGGGTTTAGGGTTTGGATCCGACATATAAAATTAGTAAAGCCGAAAAAGGAACTAGAATGTAGACTGAAGGTAATTCTTAATCCGCTTGCCTTGTTCGACCCCCGGGCCTGGACAAAAACAGTGTTGCTAGAGTAACCAACCGCGATGGTGCTCCGAGCCCCGTAACACTCCGTAGATCTTTGGCAGACTGGACGCTCAGTGTTTCAGCTCCTGGAATGGGGACCAACCCATGACTCGGTCCCAGCACCTTAACCCTCAATGCTCCTCGACGTAGACCTTTAGCGTAAACCCTAAACTGATGCCCTGCATCCAGCATCCATCCCTGGCAGAGGCCGAGAGAGCAAGCTATGAAGCTGAGCTCGGGACTTAGAATTTCGAAGCTGTCGCGAGAATGCATCGAGGGCATCATAGTTGCCCTGAACGAGCAAGGTGCCCAAGCAAATGACTCATGGTCAAGGTCTAGCTTCAAACCGTTAGACCCGCTAGACGTCCGAAATTCACAGGAATTACTTGTACAGAAGTCTGTGCCCCAGTCCTTCTCATACTGAGTAGCGTTCCAAGAGAACGCCAGGAAGTGTGCTGGTTGACGGAGGCCGCACCAGATAAACAAAAAAACAGAAACCCGGCCGCAGTTGGTACTAGTAGTACTACTTGGAGGGTCGGGGGACTTAGTAAGTAGGTAGTAAGTAGACTTATAAGTACCCTAAAAGGGACCCTAATTGGGGTTATGGTACTTATAAGTCCCTAAAATAACCAGTTACTAAGTCCCCCGACCCTCCAAGTAGAAGAGGAGGTAGTAGTTAGTGGTGGTAACCAAAGCCCCAAATCCGAAACTCACAAAACTCCTAAGCAGCGAAGCCTTAAACTCTAAACCCCTCTTAACGACACCAAAAGCCCGAAACTCCCTAAGTTTCACCGAAAGGCCCCTTTTGTGCGCATGTCCTCATAGGAGGCCAGAAGGGGTTTTAGCCTATGGGGGTTTAGTATAGGGTTCCCAGAATAGGCTTCATATTAAGGGATCCTTACCCCAAGACTATGGGGGTTTAGTATAGGGTTCCCAGAATAGGGTTCATATCAAGGGATCCTTACCCCAAGACTATGGGGGTTTAGTAGGGTTCCCATAATAGGGTTCCTATCAAGGGATCCCTACCCCAAGAATCTTAAAGCCCTCTTTTTGGCCTCCCATCAACAACCTCCTAAACACCCTAAACCCCCTAAACCCCTAAACCCTTATAGTGCCCTTATAGTACCCGAACCCCCTTTTTGGCCTCCCATCATGTCCTGCTTTGAGGTTGGCTCGGAAAGCCCGCGAGGCGGAAGACTACCAGGCCCTAGATCTCTCCTTAAAGGGCCCTCCTCCTCGGTTTAAGGTTTGGGGTTTAGGGCTTAGGGTTTGGGGTTTAGAGGTTTAGAGGTTCAGGGGTTTAGGGTTTTAGGGTTTTAGGGTGTCGGGTTTAGGGTTCCCTTAAGGTGGGTCTGATCTTTATTTATGCTATCCGTACGCCCTCGATCCCCGCTTATAATGGGGGGCCTAAGGAGCCTTCCTGCTGAGGATGGAGTTCCATTAAAGGGGTCCTATATTATGCTATACTTAGGCCCTGGGCCGGCCGTCGCAATGGAAGGGCCTACCTAAGAATTGGAACAGGGTTTTGGAGCATGTTGTACTGCATGATAAAGGCCGAAGGTCTTTCTTTAATTATCTGAATACAAAGAACTTCATTTACAGTTCCATCGCACGCACAGACACCACCAGACACACGCACACACACATACATTTATTCCTAACACAAGTATGCATGTATAAATACTTATACATGTGTACATGTGGCACATATTGTGTACATGTACAGATATATATATATATATATATATATATATATATATATATAATATATATATATATATATATATACACGTGTGTGTGTATATATATATATATTATATACATATACATATATATATATATATATATATTTATTTATTTATTCGCCATTTAGTGTATTTGTAGACTGCTAACCACTCGCATGCTGATGCCGATGATGGTCATGATGATGATGCTGACGATCGCGACTATGACCATGATGATGACGAGGATTGATCCCAGCTATGCAGGGCCTTGAGGTGCAGGGTTTTGGGTTCAGGGCTTGGGGCTCAAGGTATGGGCTGCAGAGTTTAGGATTCTGGAGGAGACACTGAACCGAATCTTAGAAACCCTCGCCCTGAACTTGAGTTGTATTTATTCTGCCTAAGGTGTTTAGGTTTTTCGCGACTCAATGCGAAAGCGTGGCCTAGAACGAATCCGAGACTGGCCCATTGCTGCAAGTGTACTTGGGGTTTAGGACTTACAGTAGGTCGGTAGGTTTCGTTTACATGCCGCCTCTCTCTGCTTACGCTTCGTGCAGGTATGTGTCAACTTTTGAGGGTTCACAGGCACCACAATGTTAGGCCCCGACTCGTTAGACCGTAATGATTCATGGTACCTACAGGCCTGAAGCCAAAGACAGCAAACTGAACCCTCCAAGCCCAAACCCCCCAAGCCCCAACCCAGCCCAGACTCCTAAGCAAAACACAAAGAACCTCAAGACTCCCTTTTCTGGAGCCATCACTCATTAGGATCCCTCATAGTAACTCGGACCCTGAGAGGAACCCTCAAGGGGTTAAGATCCCGCTGTTGCCATGGCAAAACTCACGCGCCCCCACACCACGGCCACTGGCCAGCTAAGCCGTCAGAAGACGGAGCCAGGCGCGAAAGCTGAATATAGGGGCCTTAATATTTACCAATACCACTTTGGGGAGTTCCTTAGTAATTATATTTTTAGTAGGATTCCGCTTCAGGGATCCTTCAAAGGGTTCTTTTAAGGGGATTTAACAGGGTTCTTTTGAAGGGAGCTAGAAGGGCTCTTTTGAAAAGTTACTATGAAGGTGACTGGAGGGTTGGGGAGGATTTTTTCGGTTTTGGGGCTTAGGGGTTGACGGGTTTAGGGGTTTAGGGGCTAGGGTTTAGGGGGTTGGACTTAGGGCTTAGGGAGTCTAGGGGAGTGCGGGTGTAGGGTTTAGGGGGTCAGGTGTTTGGGTTTAGGGACTGATCTTGGATAGGTTTACCCGTGCGATCATTATTTCTGCTGCAGCTTTTGCTGATTTGTCGTATCATTAGTAGGGTTCTCTGGTCGTGACACTCCTGTTGTTTCAGCTATCAGTCTTAGTGTTGCTGTGGTTTGTCCTGACTTTTATTTCTAGTCATTTTAGTCACCGCCCTCATTGTTCTTGTTGTTCTTATTGGTATGAAGCCTGCTGCGAACATCGTCAAATGGTCAACTCAGAATGCAGATTGCCAAGCCACACTCAGCCGTAGCCTCTAGATCTTGGAACCCGGGGACCTGAACAATGTAGGAACCTGATTAAGAAGCCCTGGGCCTATAACCCCCCAAGTAGTCGGATTCATACAAGGAACCCTAATAAAGGCCCAAGGTTTCTTAATCAGGTTCCTACATTGGTCCCCAATGTTTTGTCCCAAAGTTTCCTTCACATTTTTGCAACGAGTACAACATGGCACAAAGCCCTGTCCTATACTATAGAAGCCTAAATGATTGCCAATAGTATTGTCAGGGGTCCTTCTTATAATTATAGCATAAGATACCCCAAAACCCTATTCTGATTATTAAGGCCCCTAACCCCTTTAAGGATCCCTTTAAAGGGAACCTTATTCTAACTATATGTAAGGCCCCTACTTTACTGTACTCTCAGACTTCGTGAGGTCTGGCTTTGGGCCCTATCTCGCGCCGCTCGGCGCTGCCTGAACTGTGGGGTGCTTCCTTGCTAGGTCTTGTTACCCAAAGGCCCCAAAGTAGTTCCTTTTTGGGACTACCTTATAGGATTCTATATATGAACCCCCAAAAGGAACTACTTTGGGGCCTTTGGGTATAGGGTTCAGGATTTCGAAGTGTGGGTTTAGGGATATGGTCTGTTAATGGTCATAATTTGAGTTGTAACAATAGGGTGGAGGGTTTAGGGTTACACTGTAGGGTTGGCTTGATGGGTGGATAGGGTTGGCATAGGGCTTCAGGATTTAGGGGTTTGCGGCTGCCGGTTTCAGTCTTGACGTTCAGGGTGTTGATGGTTTCTTGGTTTACGGATTGCATTCGCCGCCGAATAGCAAAACAGGCCGAAGAGTTTTGTGGCAGGGTGCGATCAAGCATATCCCCAGTTCTTGTAGAGCCAACACCAAAACCCTAAACCCGAAACCCCCTGACGCAGCTCCAGTGTTTTCCATGGCCAAGGCAGCGGCGCGTTGCAGCACGCAGCGCAAAGCATGATGCTTGGTCAGAGCTCATAAAGTCCTAATTGACATTGAGGGTTTAGGATTTTAGCTTATAGTATTAGGGTTTAGGATCTTAGTTTAAGGTTTGGGATTATAGGGTTACGGGTAGAAACTGTTCAGGCTTACCGGGTTTGCTTGAGGGGTTGGTAGGGTGTCTAGGGTACACATGCGTGCAGTAAAAAGGCTTAGATTCCTCGCATAGACTTGTCATGTAAATTCTGGTTGTTCCAGGTGGATGCATACACAGGAAACCGCGTCTCATCCATCTATCTGTCTATCCATCTTGACGTGCATCAGTACATACCAGACATACCACGTACACCCACGCATGTGCTCATCTGTGTTACTGTTGTAAGCTTCATGCAATTTAGAGCCTAAATGATTTCCAATGTTACCTTCAGGGTTCCTTGGTATAAATATAAGATACCCAAGATCCTACTCTAATTGTTATCGCCCTTATCGCAGAACCCTATCTTAGATCCCTTGTAAACCCCCTTTTAAAGGACCACTTTCAAGGGAACCCTATTCTAACTATTAAGGCCCCTTTTGGTACTCTTGCCGTTTGTCCAGCATCCTCCGAGCTGCCAACCAAGAATCCCGACACCGGTGATGGTGATCTACGGGCCCTTCTCTGCAAAACCAGCTCCACGGCTGCAAAGCAGCCCTGGGTTCGGGGTTTTAGGGTTTAGGGTTTTAAAAATTTTAGGGGTTTCTTAATCTTTGGTTGTTATAGAAGCAGCTTCTTAGGGGTACTTTGAAAGACATTGTTTAGTCTTTGGTTGTTGTAGTCCCCAAGAAACCGCATGAAGCAGCTAAGCCAAAAGTATAAGTTTTACTAGTGGTCTAAGTCTAAGTTCAATATAGGCTGCATAGGCGGGGAACTAGCTAGGCCTTTGGGGCAATTCATGTTTTCCCTTATTGGGCCAGGTTAGCTGCCCTCTGGAGTCTAGGCTGTGCAGGATTAGGGTTCAGGGTATAGGGTTCTTGGGTGTTTGGGTTAGGGTAGGGTTGCCCGAATTCCATTCCAACCTAAACCCTCACTCAATCCCTAAAAAGGACCCCGAAGCACGATTAGCTGTGCATGGTTTAGGTCCTGCTGGTCCGAAGCCCGAAACCTCCGTAAGCCTTGAAGCTATATGGGTGGTTGTGGAAATTATGGTCCCCTTTTGGTCCCTATATTATAATACGGCACTTATTATTTACATAGGGTATCCAAAAAGAGACCATAATTTTGACAACTACCCATATGTCGACAAAAACCCTAAACCTTAAACCCCTACATCCTCGAAAGCTGACACACGAAACTTAAATCACAAAGCGCCGCAACGTTAACCCAACTCCAGGCCACTGCGCCCTATGGGGACAGGAAGCTACGTCGGAAGCTGAGCCGGTTGGGCTTCTCCTTTTCAGGGTCTAGCGATACGGGGGATGAGGGTGTCCAGATTTGATCTCTGGATCCCGGCCCCACCATCTCAAGAGACCCCCCTTTGTTTCCAGTCGTCAAGTTGCGCCGTCCCGAGGGTTTAGGGTTTAGGGGTTTAGGGGTAAAGTTTAGGGTTTAGGGTTTATGGTGCCGGACAGTTGGTGTGACGGGGTCCTGCAACTTCTTACTTGTGATATGTTGGACATCAGGAACCTGAGGCAGTATTCACCGTTATGGTTGCAATCGTCGCTGTGGCACCATGCTCACCACCAGAAGCAACATCAAAGCAACCAGAACCCTTTTTCATAGTACCCCTCATGAGCCCCTTCTAGAAACCCCCGATAGAACCCTTTGGAACTTTTTCAGAACGCCACTAGAAGCCTTGTAGAACCCTCATTTATACCTAGAGTCTCCATTGTAGTTCCTGTTTAAACCTTACAAAATAGAACCCCTTCTGAACCTTCAGAGGTACGGCTGGAACCATGTCGAAAGCGAATTTGTGGCTCGGCCAACCGTGATTAGGCTTCCGCGTTTAGGGCCTAGGGGTTCAGGGCCGTTTGGGTAAGGATTTAGGGTCTTAGGTTTAGGGTCTACGGTTTAGGTAAGGATTTGGGGGTCTTGGATTTGGGGTTTAGGGTTGGGGGGGATCTTGCTGATACTACGGGTCCTACTACTTGTAGGGACAATATTCAAAGTACCTGTAATGACGTAGTACTGCAACAGGTCTTTATGTTAAAGCGTGTACTTATTTGGTCCCCTGTTTCCTCACACATCTAAATCCCGACTCGACCTTCCGGGCGTGCAGTGGGTATAGGGTTTAAGGGTTTCGGGCTTAGGGGGCAGTGTTAACCCTGAGCCATACACCCTCCGCCCAGTGGGCCCCTACCTCCTAAACCATGCCCAACCCCGAACTCCGAGCCCCAAACCCTAGACCCTGAGCCCGAAGCCCGAAACCCCAAACCCCCTACCCTTCCTTTCCAGTGCATGGCCAGGACAGATCTCGAGGAGGAAGATGCCCTCGCCAAGGACGGGAGTGAACATTTCTGTAATTATTAACCCTAAACCCCTCTATACCCCTAAACCCTTTACGCACTCTTTCAACCCGAAACCCCTGAACTTTTTTGTTTTGAAGTGCAAGGAAGCATACATCCTGCACCCCAAATAAACCCTAAACCTTCAAACCCCTCATTGATTCGAAAGCTCCATAAACCCCTTAAACCTATCTACGCCCTATAGCCCCTAAACCCCTGAATCCTTCTAAAGCGCCAGGAAGCCGCTCTGAAGGAGCAGGTCTCCAGAAGCGAGGCAAAAGAGGCGCTGGACGCGGCCATGGCCGCTCAGGAGAGGATTCGTGGGCTCGGGTTTCTGTAGGGTGTTTTTGTAAATTATGCGGTTTAGAGTTTAGAAGTCTGCGTAGAGTTTATAAATATCGGGTGTGTTGTTTTCGCTTTTCCTTCGGGGCTTTCCAGGCTTTGAAGGTTAAGGGTTTGGGCCAGGGTTTAGGTGTGTGGAACTAGGCTTTTGCAGCCTAGGGGTTTGAGGTAAAGGGTTTAGGTTTGGGTATGGGCTCAATTTAGCCAGTGCCAGATATGCATCTTCAAAACTGACTGACTGCTCTTATAGAAACATCCGGTCGCAAGGTGATAAGATATTGTGGAGATAAGCAGCTGGCCCCTTCCTCGCTTGGAATTTAAAGCTTGTTGCTTGGCTTCAACCACAGCACGCGCAGCTTAGCAGGACACGGCGCAGCTAGAGGCAGCGATCGAGCTGTCCAGAAGAATCTTGGCTAGCCATGTGGGTGGTTGTCAGAATTAGGGTCCCTTTTCGGGTCCCTATTATAATACGGCACCTAATATTTAGGGTACCCCAAAAGGGACCCTAATTTTGACAACCACCTATGTGGGATTGAGGGTCTAGGTTTTGACGGGTGCAGGGTTTAGGTTTGAGGGCTCGGGATGTAGTTGGCCGCTGCACCGACTGCACGGAGGAATCCTCAGTGTGATTCGCATGTTGTTTCCCTGAGGGTCCAAGTGCTTAGCGATCGTATACACCCCAAGATAGTAAGCTACATAACTACTATCCTAAACCCTAAACCCTAAACCCTAAAGATAGTAACCTACATAACTGCAATCCTAAACCCGAGTACTTAGGGCCATAAAATGGTCAACTTGGCTAAACCCTTGACCTTGAAGCCCTGGCCCGTCAAAGCCGCACGAGTTTTGAGGTTGAATATATAGTCACTTCAGAGGTCGGAGGTCTGAATATTTAGGAATATGTGTTCATACATAATATATACATATATATATATATATATATTATATATATAGATAGATAGATAGATATAGATATACACACCTAGATACTTACGTGATGCCTTTTTCTTTGGGATTGTGGGGCCCTTCCGAAGTGCAAGGAGCGGGCACACCCAGCTCACGACTCGTCAAGGCTGAATTTCAGCTGCTTGGCTCTGGGGCGTTAGGGTTTAGGGTTTTAGGCTTTAGGGTTTTAGGGTTTTAGGGGTTTAGGGTTTGTAGGGTTTAGGGGTTAGGCTTTAGGGTTTTAGGGTTTGGGGCTTCGGCTTTAGGCTTTAGGCGTTCAGGGTTTTGGGGTTTAGGGGTGTAGGGTTTAACTGTTACCTTTCAGGTTAGGGTTCAGGGTTTTAGGGTAACCTAGGGTTGGGAGGGGGGTAGCAGACCTTAGTGTTCTTAAGCGGTTCTATGTGGCTCTGGAATGTTTGCAGAATGTTTTCTGCAAGGCATTCGGGCCAGAACCCTACACCTCAACCCCCAACCCTACAGAGCGAAGGGCACAACCACGGCCACGGCCACAGTCACGGCCGCAGCAGTGCCGCGGCGCAACTGCGGCAGCGACAACGACAACACCGAAGTAGAATATGATAGGGGCCTTAATCATTACCAATACTATTTTGGGGACTCCTTAATATATTCCAAAACCCCATTATAATTATTAATGCCCCTATATCATGATAGTGCCAACACGAGTCACCGGCATCGTCATCGTCATCACCACCAGCAGCAGCAGAAACAGAAACCTTCATAGATCACAAAGGGAGCGGTGCTGGAAATCATCTCAAGCTGTCAAGCTTCTACATAGGGTGCAACGACTTAGGTTGCAGAAGCTCTACATGCAAGAGATGGCATGGCTCTCAGATTATAAGGAAGCTGCCACCCTAGATGGAGGTCTAGGAGTTTCCTACTGACTTCTTTTGGGCCATTCGGGATTAGGCGACGCCTGGAGTGCTTGAGCTTTTGAAGTTTGGTTGTTTATCATGCCACCAAGCCACCCAATGAATAATGAATCCTGACACTTTCGCAAGCGCTCATCTTTGCACCTTGTGCGACTTGAACCTACCAGAACCTACGGTTTCTGTAAGGTCCTGATGCACTCCGTCATTTATTGCGGTAATACAACAGAGTGTGTTCAGGGAAGTTGAACTACATGATTAATTGCCAAATCTTTTTTCTGCTGACTCGTGAATTCAATTCAGTTTGGACCCCACCAAAACCATCCAACACACTAATTTGACTACTCGGACCCCTATGTCGGGTCAGTTTTGTTGTAGGATGTTTAAGGATGGTTTTAGCTCCGCAGCCTCGAGTCTTGCACCCTGAACTTAAAACTCCATAGAGCCTTTTCCTGTTTATCGGTGCTCAAGGAATGCACTTGCTCGAAATTTCATTGTAGCTCTTTGCATTCAGCAAGTGGCAGGCTTCACAACATCAATTGGAGCCCATCAAACCTAGATAGCCCAAATCCTATAAGGCTTACATCCGTATACAGGCCTCTATAGTAGAAGCTAGAAAGTTGGAACATGGCTTTAGGCGGATTAGTGCTAGGATGCCTTATACTTGACATTAAGGCTATGAGGATAATGATGTTCCAACTTTCTGGCTTCTACTATACAAGGTTCAGGGTCTGGGCTCGGTTCCACAAACTCCCTGCTGACTCACGATTGCACCCGCACTGAACCTTCGGCACCTTCCACAGCCCTCTATGGGCGCCTTTCCCTAGGTAGAGAGGGCCGCTGCCTCCCACGATGCAGAAACGCTGCGGTCTGCGGTGATGCGGGCTTCGCGCGCTTCGTCAGCAATGTTGGGGTCCGACAGAGTTTCGAGAGAGGCTCATACGAACAGCTAAGTCCGGTCTTATCACGCACTTCGAAGCCGTCATCAACCCTTACGATCAAACTCTTCAGCAGCCCTGTATACGGCCTTCTACACCCTCAAGTACACACAGGAATTAAGGCCCCAAGTCCCTGGCCAGATAAGAGGTCTGAATAATGCACATGCCTGCCGGTGTCCCTACTTGGAGGATCATGGGACTTAGGAAGTAAGGTTATAAGTACCCTACCTAATTGGGTTACCCTAATTATAACCCTAGTTACTAAGTCCCATGATCCTTTAAGTATAGATGAAGCAGCAAGGCGAACTCACCCAACTCCTACCATGTCACAGGCTCCTGAGTTAAGCCGTGCAAACACCGAAACCTACAGAACCCCTCTGAAACGCTTGTGCAACCGCATTCCGAATATGAAGGCAGATTAGAAACTTTATCAGAACCGTTACAAAACCTTGCAAAGCCCGTAACACAAAACTAGCAATCTGTAAGCTTTGCAAAAGCTCTATAAATTCCCCTTAAACCCTAAACCCCTAAACCCCAAAATCCCAAAAACTCTATAACCCTAAACCCCCAAAACCCTAAAACCCCGTAAATCTTAGAGGTCTGGGCATCGACTCCGCCACCTTGGCGGCGGCGAAGAAGCGCCTTGAAGTCCTCACCACCGAGGCAGCAAAAAGGTGTTGATTAAGATTTCAGGCTTTAGGGCGGTTCGTTTCAATGGGGCGATAAGGGCTCCTTGAAAGGATCCATAAGGGTTCTATAGGGGTTCTGAAGGGTCAGGCAGAAAAGTTATGTTACCGTTATAGACCCCTGTTTAAAGGAACTATAGACCCCCTGTAAAGGGAACCCCTATTCTAATTATTAAAAAGTGGAGGGTCAGGGGTCGATTAGGATTAGGATTTCGGGGATTAGGGTTTCAGGGTTTCAGGTTTTGGTTTTAGGGTTTGGGGCTTGGGGTTTAGGGTTTATGGTTTTTGAGGTTTAGGATTGTTTAGGGCTTTCATTGATTTGGGGGGACTAGGGCTCCAAGACCCTCAGGAGGATCAACAAAGCAGATCCCCTAGTTTGGGACTCTGTACTACTAAAGAGTACTTCTGGGGACCACCTTATAGGAACCCTAAGCCCCTACAGGAACCCTAAACCCTTTAAGGGATCTACTTGTTGGATCCGTTCTCTGAGTTAGGGGAGAGTGGGTTCAGGGTTCCGGACTTCATTCAGACGCCTCGGGTGTAGGGGTTAGAATGATTTGGGGTTTAGGGGTTTAGGCTTTGGATGAGTTAGGATCGAGGGCTTCTGGTTCAGTGCTGAGGCAATAGGTCTAGGGCTTTTTGGGGTTTTGGCCCATGAACACCACAAGCGTGAACCCTTACGGAACCCCTCTGGCCCCCATGCCCCAATCGCAGCACCCTGTGTTCAAGGCCTGTACTCCAAGCAATAAGGATTCCCACTTCTGCAGTCCTAAGAGTGCCCCCAAAGAGCCCTTAAAGGAACCCTTAAAGGAGTCCTTAAAGGAACCATTGGAGGAACCCTGAAAGGAGCCCTTTAAGGGAACTCACCCGGCCGCGCGAGGAGATGCTCAGAATAGCAATGCGTAACAACGTGACTGGGCATCTGCAGAAATGTGCCTCGGCTCGGCTGCTCGAGGTTCCTGGATAGTGTCAGGTAGACCCCTTAAAGGGAACCCTGCTTAACTCTACTTCTGGATCTCTTGAAAGGGACCTTATTGAGCGGGTCTATATCCCCAAGATTCTCCCTAATCCTAACTCCTCGAGGTTCGTTTAGAAGCCGGAAGAGTTTCAATACAACTCAATGCTGGGTGTAGGGGGTTACCCGACCCAACCACGGGAACTTAGCGCAATCTCGCTGTGACATGGGGTTTCCGGTAGTCCTTCTGCGATGGCATCATTGAACAAACATTTGTGGAAAGACAGGGAACGTCAAGGCACATCAACATTTCGTGTCTAAAGGTGGCAAATCACGATAAAGATCTATAGGTCGGCCGTATCCACATTTGCTGTGGCTGCTATTACTTTTGTTGACCTCTGCAGATGTCGATAGTCAATATTGAGCATATGATCGATGATTTTGAATGAACCGCTGTGCCGCTGGGGAAGCATCGGAGCTGTGCGTAAACGCCACTTCAAAGAGCCTCTGACGTTGTGTAGGCAAGGCACTGGCTGCATTGTGTCTGTTTTCTGTGTTTGATCTTTCAAATTCGGCTTTGTGGCTGTGCCTTGGAAAGTAGTACAAAAGTGCTAATTCCCAACTAGAGGCAGTTTTCGAGGTAGCATGTTGTTTTGTTTGCCGCTGTGCCATGGGTGAGCGGAATTTGGGCTGAGTTCTCTTACTGTGGGCTGAGCGGTGTGCCATGGGGTGGGCTGAGATCAGGTGTTGTGGGCTGAGAAACCCCCGGCGCCCGTACGATGCCTTAGGCATCCTTAGGCGTTCTTACTCGCATCATGGGTGTGTATATTTTTATACATATCTGCATATCCGTCTATGTACATAAACATAAACAAATAGTAGATATAGTTCCAAATCCGGTTTGGATTACCAAGGCGCTTCTATTGCGGACATTCGGGATCTGGGGTTCAGAACCCTAGATTGACATTCCTCTGACGGTTTAAGGTTGAAGCGTGAGGGTTGCGGACTGATTCAGGTTTAGGATTTAGCTTGTTCTGTGACGGTGGTTTCGGGTCAGGGTTTCCGGTTCATGATCTAAGCTAGCACTAGTAGTCAGTGGCAGTGGTAGTGGTAGTGGGTTGTGGGTAGTGGTAGTGGGTAGTGGGTAGTGGTAGTGGTGGTAGTGGTGGTAGTAGTAGTAGTAGTAGTAGTACTGGCAGTAATCGTAGCAGCTAGTTGTTGTAAGGATGATGACAGTAGCAATTTGCTATTGAGTTTCGACATCATCGTCAAGCGGGCAACAGGGCAAAAACCTGAACCTGAAGAATTCCTAGTACAAGTCTTCATTGATTCATAGGACAATGTACCCCGGCACCCGAGTCCAATTGGCACGCCCCCGCCCCCCCAGAGACGCACGATTGGTGACCGATATGGAATACGTGCTGAGTATTGTTTTTGCGCTCATTCGTAGTCCTGCGCACTTTGGATATTGGCAATAGTCGTGTGGATGGTGCTCCTATGGTCACACGGTTGGAATGACAAGAGCGTCCCTTTTGTACGCTGGCCGCGCCAGGCAGAACCGTTGTGCTTCTGATTCTTAGAGCATCGGAAGTGGGAAGTTGACGGTGTCTGTGGGATTTGTGTGTTTAGTTTAGACTAGCAAACCACAGAACAATTGCAGATTGTCTCATATGTCAAACAAACTGTCTCATATGTTAGGCCTCTATAACCCGCGGTGTGCCACTGTTTTTGCGGTCTGTCGACTTGTGCAGCCGAGGCATCGATATGGCAGTCTTCAGAAAAGCGGATGATGAGCTGATCAAGCAGGCGCAGTCTTTCGATCATCGAGTCATACAGTTCGTCATTACTTTATCATAGCTGGGTAACATTTTACTTTGTTTGTTGGTACTTAAACTTTTAATGCTATCCCAACCATGAGCTAGATTAGGGTTCCTTGTGGTGGTAGGAAGACCCATAAACTTTAAAACGGTGGCCATCATGTAGACCCTCGAGTCCACCATGCTCCAAGGTCCGGACAGGGATTCCGTAGGGCCGTAGGTGCTGCTGTGTCAGCAAATGCAGAGTGAGGAAAGATGAGAGAACTTGTGGCTACCATGATTCTGATGCAGCAATAATGCGAGAAACATCAGCTTTCCATCACCATCATCATCATCACCAACATCATCAACATCAATAACAGTCGGTGAGCTTGGTCTGTTCATATGACTCAGAGCAGCGGCACTACCCTCATCATCATCATCATCTTCATCATCATCATCTTCGTCATCAACATCACCATCATCATCAACATCATCATGACCGCCATCATCACCACACCATCACCGTCATCAGCATCATCATCAATACCATCACCACCACTAACATCATCATCGTTAATGTACCTGTAGGCATTCCACACCGATGTGAAGTACCAGATTGGACTACGCTGTGATTGTGCGTGTATGTGCATGCCTACCTATCTTTTGTTTTATCTTCCTCTCTTTCTATCTATGTATCTATCTGGAGTCTATGGATCTATCTGTCTACAACGCGTATGTCGAGCTGCTTGCTGTTCTTATTTACAGCTTCTTATGCCATGGTCATTTAGACTCACATGTACATGTTTGCACACACGCCCGCAAATACACTCAACTGTGATGTTGGATCATAGCTTTTCCAGGTCATCGAGTCTCCAAAGGAAGCCTTCACCACAGATTTTGTACACAGTGGCCTTGGGGTTCCTAATGCCATCTTTTGCAGCAAATCCCTTTTCTGAGGCCCCTACAATGGGGGCCTTAATAATTACTTAGACTATGTTGGGGGTTCCTTGTTATAAGTGTTGTATAATGGGCTCCAAAACTTGACCAGGCGCAATCCCTGCTTGAGAAGTCGACCGCCGAGCGTGCCCTCATAGCGGCGATGAACAGCAGGGAGGTGGGGTGTAGGGTTTAGTTTCGGGACTTCAGGATTTGGGAGGTTTGTGGTTTTTGTGGTTTAGGGTGTAGGGCTTACAGCCGTTCAGCTTTTGGGTGTTGGGGGCTTACGATTTGGGGTTCTGGCTTTGCGGCTTACAGCTTGCGGATCACCCACATGCATTTTGGATAAAGTACAAGATGACAACAATGGAAGCCATATTAGCAAGGATAATGATCTTTATTGCGACGACCCGCATCAGAAATTGTGTTTGAGTGGTGTGAGTTGCAACGCAGTAGAATCTCTAAACCCGACGCCCTGATTCAAAGTTAGTTGTGCCGAGGCCATGGCATGACTTCCAGTACCAGCACTAGCATCGGCAACAGTAGCAGCTTTTGGAATGCCGCAAGCAGTAATAACTATTGGAGTAATGGTATTGTGTCATAGCAGTATAAATAAATCGTAAAAGTAGTAGTACTAATAGTAATAGTAACACTGGGAATAATGATAGTAAAGCTCATAGTAGTACTGATAATACCAGCAAGAATAATATCAGCAATGACAATACCAAAGATAGTCAAACCCCTAAACGAAGCCCATCTATAAACCGTGAGCTAAGCCCATCTAATTAAACCCCAAGCTTAGTATATTTAGGCCTCCAAACCTTAAACTGCGCCCATCTAAACCCTAAACTTAAGATATCTAGGCTTCTTTATATCCAGAAAGGTCGACAAGCTGACGCAGGCCGTTGAGGATGCGGTGAGTGTGACTTGGCTTGGCTGGACTTACACAAGAGTTTCGGTTTAGGGTTTAGGAATCACGGTTCAGCTTTAAAGTCTAGTTGTCCGCAGAATCAGTTGCAGTATCGCATGTCGTCGCTAATAGAAGCATTGTATAGCATACCCGAAAGCCCTACTCTTGCTATTAAGGGGCCCTTACACATTACGGGCTGGACCGCAGTATCTGAATCTCTGGAAGCTCTGACCTCTCCAAAAGCTCGGCTGCCGTTTCCCTACTTGGAGGGTCGGGGGACTTAGTAACTGGTTATTTTAGGGACTTATAAGTACCATAACCCCAATTAGGGTCCCTTTTAGGGTACTTATAAGTCTACTTACTACCTACTTACTAAGTCCCCCGACCCTCCAAGTAAGCCTACAAAATCAACATCCAGACTCGACTCTAAACCCCAAGCGCAAACCTCAAAGAGCCCTATAAACCCTACACCCCTAGCCCGAACCTGCCAAAATCAAGCTTCGACCTTCCAAGAGAGTTTCACAAGGCCCCTTCTTGTTGGGGTTTCGGATTGAGGAATTAGATAATTTCAGGGAAGGCAGAGGAATGCGCACGATAGCACTGACACAGCAAGAAGAGTAAGAAGAAACTCTAAACCCTAAACCCTAAACCCTATATAGCCCTAAGCCTTACGCAATAAGTAACCCTAAACCCTAAACCTTAAACCCTATATAACCCTAAGCCTTACACCTTAAGTAACCCTAAACCCTAAACCCTATATAACCCTAAACCATACACCTTAAGTAACCCTAAACCCTAAACCCTATATAACCCTATATAACCCTATGCCTTACACCTTGCTGTAAGTACAGTAACCCTAAACCCAAAACCTTGAACCCTACATAACCCTAAACCCTACACCTTAAGTAACCCTAAAACCCAAAACCCGGGGCCGCATCCTCATGTCTGAGGCTGGGCTACCTGCAGCCGACATCGAGGAAGCGAAGCAAATCCTTGCCGTCGCGCCTTGCCCTATAGGTTTAGGGTTTAGGGTTTACAGTCTCCTTAGAAGCAAAAAAATAACAAAACTAATTGCTATAATCTCCTTAGAAGCAAAAAAAATAACAATAACAATAATTGCTATAGGCTCCTTAGAAGAGGATTTTAAGAACAATACTGTTATTATGGTTCTGTAGTGTCGCAAAAAGCAATGTCCTTGTTTAGATTTCGGTTCGGAGGTTTGCGGCTTCAACCCTAAACCGGGTTCTTAGTCTTGCAGGCTTTAGGTTAAGGGTGTATGGATTTAGGGTTTCTGTCGGCTTTCGTAGTTCTTTGTTTTTTGTTAGGGGCCTGAATGGTTAGAATAGGGTGTACTAATTATATCAAGGAGCCCCCAAAATAGTATAGGTAATTATGGAGGCCCGTATGTTAGGGTTCCCTTCTGCTTCATTCCCAGAGACAAATCCTGCGAGGACGCACCTCTGTCTGAACGAGATAGAACACGGACCCTTCAAGGAACTTGTAGAAGCCGTTTAGAAGGAACCCTTAAAGGAACTTATGGTAAGCTTTTAAAGGGACCCTTAAAGGAACTTACAGTAGCCTTTAAAGGGACGAATAAACCTGAACCTCGAAAGGTTCCAGAATATTGGCGGGAATAAAGATTGAAAGTGAAACCTTAAAGGCCCTAAGGCCGCGGTTTAGGGTTTAGGGTTTAGGGTTTAGGGTTTAGGGTTTAGGGTTTAGGGTTTAGGGTTTAGGGTTTCGGGTTGCCTAAGGCCTAAAGAAAATGTGCAACATATTATGTGGAAGCAGAGATCCCCCTCTTGTTCGCTTGATGGCTGCCTGCCCGAGGAGCAAGAAAAGGCCAAGGAGCGCGAGAACATCAAGGAGAAGCCCTAAACCCTGAACTTACCGTTGGTTAGTAGGGAATGGAAGAATGGTTGTTATAGTAGTTATAATTGTACCCCATTTCTCCATTCCCTACGAACCAAAGGTAAGTGAACCCTAACTCCTAAATCCCTAAACCCTAAGCCCTTAAGCCCGAAGCCATTAAACCTAGATCAGAAGCCTTCCTGCTTCCTTGTGCAGGCCAGGGGATCGGTCTTAGGGCTTTAAAGCTTTAGGGGCTAGGGATTGGGTTTAGGGATCTGTAGTTTGAAAAAGCCCGCACGGTGAAGTGTTCATGTCGGCTTCCAGCGAAGCAAGACAGGAACAGCGTCTGGAGCCGCAGCGAATGCGCTGCCGTTGTCGGCCGTTTGGGCTCTTATCTGAAGGGTTCAGGGTTGAGGGAATACTGCGAACAGAGACCAGTGCTTGCACGTTCTGTGCCATGGCACTGTCTGGGTTCGTGCTCACTTTGACCAGTGCCCCGGAGTGGGGTGCGGAAGGGTATCAGGAAGCTCGCGGCCTTGTTTCGGAGCAGCTGGTCCTCAAAGCTTGAGATCTGAACCCTATGTGCCTGAACATGGACGGCTTAGGGCACGCCTTCTAGTAACCCTTCTTGGACCCCTGATCCTACAGTAGGGTGAGTAACCTTTAAACCTTCTTGGACTACTATGCTCCCCACGCAATCCCAAAGGCAAACCTTTCCATGAACCTTTTGTTACCCCAGGATACTGGACGAGTAGGGTTTGCATGCAATTAACGGCAGACCTCGCAGCTTTCTTTATAGTACAAGCTAGAAGCCAAGTAGTAGGTATTGTAAACAACTTTGACGTAACTTTAGAATACCTAAACACCCTAAAGCCTAAACCCTCAACCCCAAGCCGTTGGAACACCCTAAGCCTCAAACCCTTAAACCCTATTAAGCTTTCCCACCATCTAGCAACCTTTGCACCTAAGCGCCCTTCGGCGGTGCAGGATCCCTTTAGAGGCACACCCTTAAAAGGAAGCCTATTGTAATTCTTAAGGCCCCCTAAACTAAATCCTACAGTAGCCCCTATAGTAGCCCTTATTATGGACCCCTTTAAAGGGGACCCTATTCTAATTCTTAAGGCCCCTATATCATAGAACCCTACTATAGATCCCTTAGAGACACCTTTTAAAGGATCCCTTTAAAGGGAATCCTATTCTAATTCTTAAGGCCCCCGAAGGGCGGACCCCTTTAAAGGGCACCCTTGAAGGACCCCTTAAAGGCTGGGAGAGCTCGGGGAATTCTCGAGGAGAAGCCGCCCAAGGACGAGGTCGAAGAGCGCCTTCGGACGGCCATCAACCTCCAGGAGATCTGGCGTTTAGGGGTTTAGGGCTTAGGGGTCTAGGGGTTTAGGGTTTAGGGGCTCAGAGTTTAGAGTTTAGGGAGATCTGGCTTGCTTTGTGCCTCAGGGGTTTAGGGTTCTGGGTTTAGGGTCCCGGTTCAGGGGTTTCGAGTTCAGGGGTTTAGGGTTCAGGGGTTTAGGCTTCAGGGGTTTAGGGTTCAGAGGTTTAGGGTTCAGGGAGAGTAGTAGTACAAGAAGTAGTGGTAGTTTTCATCGTCGTGGTACTGGTAGGTAGTGCTAGAGGTAGTGGTGGCGATAGTGGTAGTGGCAATGGTCCTCCTTCCGCTACCGGTGTTTGCTCACTGCAGGCTTAAACCAGAATGGCAGAGTGAATGGGGAAAACACCAAACGGAACCCGAGAACAGAAGCGGAACCATTCTTGTGTCTGTGTTGCATGGTGCGGAGTTCACAACCTCGCTTCAGCTTCAGTAAAGAACAGCTACGCGTGGTTTCTTGAAGGGCCGATCCTCCAAAACCTCACCCAGGAATGCTCCCAGCACTGACAGGAGACTGGAGCGCTGCTGAAAGCCATCAAACTCGCAAAGCGTCGCGCCCTCGTTCAGCGCAGACGGTGAGCAGCACGCATGTGCACATAAACAGTTATATGAGGGTCGGGGTCGGTGTAATACTGCTATTCCTCAGGGTTCTTCATTAGACGTTTTGTACTCTACTTATGACGGCCCCCGATGTTACCAGAGTGCCTGCCTATGTGTCCTTGAGGCTCAGATGAAGCCGTGAGGCTCAACCCGGAGTATGCAGAGGGGCGCCAAAACCTCAGCTCGTTCAGGGTTCAGGGTTGGCGGTTTAACATAGGGGCTTTAATAATTACCAATACCACTTTGGGGGCTCCTTAATATGAGCACAGCATAAATTATCCCAAAACCCTATTCTAAAGATGAAGGCCTCGATGTTACCGGGTTCTACCCAAGGGCTTTTGAGTTTGGGCGCAAGAAGACTCTCAACAGCAGGGACTAGAATGACTAGAAGTCGGAGTTTCCGAACATCAGGGGTACTTTGTTTTCGGGTACTTATGATAAGGATCCTACTATTTAGGGTACTATATTAAGGTCCCTATTTTCGGAAACTCCCAAGTCGTGTTCTCTAATCCGGGGTTTGCAGGGTTACGTACACTGAGGTTGGAAGGATGTCGTCGTGCTGTATATGTTTTTTGATTCTAGATGGGCTACCGATTTTTATCGGGGCTTGCATGCGGTGGGTTAGGATGCAAGCTGAAAGACATTCTTTGTAGGCTGAGGTGCAGCAGTCTTCGGGTATAAGGCCTCTTGGATCTGGATGGCCCCAGGCTATAGGGCTTGGTGATTTGTCGTGTTGAATTGTGCCGCTGTTTGAGCTTGATGGTCTTCCAGCGCCAGAGGCACGGAACTGCGGCCCCCCGCGGCTGCTCTAACCAACGCGCCTGATCTCTCCTACTGTCAACAGGGATCTGAAGAATTCGCAATACTAGGATGCCCAGTAGTACCCTTATTCCCTTTTGTAGTCCCAGGTTTCTTTATAAAGTTACCCAATACAAAACAGGGAGCCCTTTTTTTCCTAGGCTACTGGGCATCCGAGAATACCATCCCTGACTATGTCAAAAGTACGGGCCCCCTCTCGCCTCACCAATACACCCATCTGCCCCTGTAACATGTGGGAGTGTCCGAAATTAGGGGTACCTGATTCTGGGGTCCTTATAATAAGGATCCTACTATTCAGGGTACCAAATTAGGGTCCCCTAACTTCGGAAACTCCCATATCCCCAAAGCAACTCCAGTTAGCTCTCATCAGGCCTGGGAATACACACTAGGTCACTAGGCCCACAACCCCAGCTCGCCCTTAAAATCTCTTGCCCCAAAGCAAACCCCAACCCCTAACCCTAAACCCTAAACCCTAAACCCCTAAACTCACAAACCTAAACTCCTAAACTTCTGAACTCCTAATATCCCAACCTCTGAGCCCCCTAAACCCACCAAAAGCCTGAAAAGTTGGCCTCGAGGCAGCACCCACGAGGAGTCCATCAAAGAGGCGGAGCACCTCGTGGTCATCCTCGAGGCCTGTGGGAGGCTTTATGAGGGCATCATAGCTAGAATCTCCTCAGGAATTTAGGAATGAGTTTTTCTTTCCATTCATATAAAACCCAAGAGAATATTGAAAATATTATTTGTATTATAGTTCTAAGGGGGCTATAGATAAGGGTTTCGATGCGAGCTGCATAAGGGTTCTGTAATGGGCCACTAAACCCTAAACCCTAAACCCCTAAACCCTTAATCATGGGCTAAAACAGCAAGGTGGACATGCAGCTTCCGCGGGCCATTCGCAGCAAAGATCAGCAGAAGCTGAAAGCCGATGACTCAGTTAAGGTCCGAGGGTTTAGCGCATTACCCTAAGGATCAAAATGGCTCAAAAGCCTTACATAGTATGGTCAAAAGCCTTAATATATGAGTCCTTGGATCCCCAGTGCATTACAGTAAACCCCATAAAGTTGGAAACCGAATTCAGGCCAAAAGGAGCTGGAACTCCCTTTACATTACTCTTAAGGATTGAGGTGGCTATTGGGTTTCCAACTTTGGGGCTTCTACTGTACGGGTTTAGGGCTTACGGCTTAGATATTTTAGGTTTAGGTGCGTGCACCAGATGTAGGTTTTGAGGTGAAACGCTGAGGCCATCCTTCTAAGTCTATCTATCTGTCTATCTCCCGATCTATCTATATAGATAGCTCGATGGCTAGAAAGCCAGATAGCTAGATAGCTAGATAGCTATTGTCGTTGTATCGGTTGGGCTATCGATCTAACGGTCTACCGATCGACCTATTCAACTATTGGCCTCACGCTCTACAGATCTATCGATCGATCCATCCATCCATGCATCCATCTATCTATCCTTGTAGTTGTCTATCTGTCTATATCTGTGTTTTGTTGCATGTATATAGTAGAAGCCAGAAAGTTGGAACATCAGACTCCTCATGCCCTTAAGGTAAAGTATAAGGGATCCTAGCTCTAATCCTCCTAAAGCCATGTTCCAACTTTCTGGCTTCTACTGTATGTCGTATATGTATATATGCACATGTATGTATGGCTGGATGGATGGACAGATGTGTGTAGTGTGTATATATACATATATATGTGCTAACATGTAAGCAAGTAAGTACGCAAATGCAAGTATGTCGGTATGTATGTATGTATGTATGTATGTACGTATGTATGCATGTAAGCATGTGTATGCATTTCTGTAGTTATGTGTAAGCATGTACGTATGATGTATGTATATACATGCATACATGCATACGCAAGCCATGTCCTGCACCCCCCCTTCCGCCCCCCCCAATGCTTACAATCTAGAGACGCTCCAGAAGGGGTTTTTGCACGACAGGCAACAAAAGGACTAAATGCAACGACAACCCCAAAACGACTGAAACACACACACACACACACACACACACACACACACACAACGAAGAAGCATTTACACAACACCCCCTCAAAAACCTAACCCCAAACCCTGAAATAAACCTAAAGCCTAAACCTCTACACCCCGAACTAAACCCTAAACCCCTACACCCCAAAACCCTTCATGACTCCTAAACCGTGCTTCTCAGGCCGTGTTGACGAAGGCGAAGACCTGGCACATTGAGACCGAAGAGGTGGAGCAAGGCCCCAGGGCGAAGGTGTGCTAAGTGAATTTTTTGTTTATTATTAATATTGTTATTATTAGTTAATTGCGAAAAATATGTGAAGAGTCTTTCCTTTTAGATTATTCTACACGTCATGGTGAATTACAATTAGGGTTGATAAGCGCATATTATGATAGTAAATTACAGCCTATCATAGCATACTCGTATACAGTAGTGCAACATAGCAAGATCAGATAGTCAGGGTTTAGGGCCTCCAGTATTCAAAAGACTCTACGAGGAAGAATGAATAATGGTATAGTTATTTCGTAACAAGAATACTAGTTCTAGCAATACTACTAACATGACCCTGAGGTAACAATTGCCCAGGAGCTTTCTGTAGAATCATTTTTTAAGTTTGGGGTTTATAATGCTGGTTTTGCGAAGGAGATGTTGTAGGGGTTTTCGCGGTGTTACGGCAATTTAGCGAGATTTTCGATTGCGGCTGGTAGTTTTCATAGGGTTTTTGCGTCAGAGTGTTTAGCAGGGTTTAAAAGTGCTTTGACAGTGCTGAAATTTCGCGGATTCTCATGTAAAGCAACCTTTCTAAAACCAGTGCAACACCAAATACAATCCTACAGAATGCTGATGCGGCCATCAAAGAAAAGCCCTCTACAACGGCCATCCCAAGCCCTTCAGACCTAAACCATGAACCCTTGAAGCCCTAAACCCTAACCCCTGAACCCCCAAGCTAAACCCCAAACACTTTAACTAGGACCCAGAGTAGGCCCTTATTCCCTTTTTTTAGGGTTCAGGTTCCCTTATAAACCCCTTTAAGCCAAAAAGGGCACCCTTTTTATTCCTAGGTTACTCTTAGGTCTAGTTAAGGAACCCTTTAGGGACCCATAGCCTGAAGAAGGCGAACAGCTGCTGTCGAAGATCCAAGCGGACGAGAACCTCCGCCTGGCCATCGTCTCGAAAAGCGTCCTGGCAAAGTGACTCTAACGGGCTCCTCTTAGAGTTACTACAAAATTCCTCCGAGAGTTACTATAAGGTTACTATATATTATATACTTAATACAGAGCGTCCTGGTGTTGGTGATGCGGGATTCGTTTGGGTTCTGTAAGGATTCTATGAGAGTCTTTGGGCTTTTGCAGGGTTTATGGGTGCGTCGGATTCTGGTAGATTTCCTTGATTTTCAGTGCCTTAACTATCAGGTTTGTTGGTTGTGTAAGGGCTTTCAGCGGAGCTTTTGCTGTTCAGGAGTTTCGGGTTCAGGTTTCGGGTTGCGTGGGGTTCGGAAGCAGCAAAGCATCGGAGGCTTCTTCCCAACGGCTGCCCCCAATTGAAACAGCTCCTTAAGTAGCAACAAGCTCATAGATAATCTTGACCTTAATGCCAACACCCCAAAAACTTCAATGATACACCCTTGCCCTAAACTCCTAAACTCGTACTAAAGTGATACGCTGCACAGCCTCCCCCTAAGTTCTTAAACCCCACTTAGAGCTTAAACCCAAAAGCTCTGAACCGACCCTAAACCCTAAACCCAAAACCCTAAAACCCTGAACCCAAAACCCTAAACCCTAAACCAACCCAAACCCCCAGTCCCTGAAGCACGGTGTTTCATTCTTCAGTCCCTCATCCCCGAAGCTCCTGGCCCTGAAAGGCAGCCCTTTTGGGATTAGGATTTAGTGTTTTGTTTTCGTAGTTCAGGGTTTCAGAGTTTAGGGTTTTGTGTGTTTAGTAGTTTAGGGTTAAGGGTTTAGTGTTTAGTAGTTCAGAGTTTAGGGTTTAGGGCAGTGACGCCCTTCTAAGTTACTTACATGCCTTGGGTACACCTTTATGGAGATCCTCTAAGAACCTGCAGACCCTAAAGTCAGAATCCTTTGTGGGCTCTCCGATAAAGCCCTGAACCCGAAACCCTTAGCTCTGGGTACGTAACCCTATTCCTCAGGGCGACAAGTGTGGGTTCGAAGACCGTAGTGAAAAATCTCTAGGCCCTTATATATTTACCTAAATCTGAAGCCCTAAATCCAAAGCGCTGCATCTATGACTCTACCTCTATCTGTCTATGCCTGTACTCAATGTTTTATCTTCATCGACATCCAAATCTTTGTTTATCTATCTGTGTATCTATCTACCTATCTAACTTCTATCCACCCGCTTATGTATCTATATGTCTCTACATCTACATTCGTCAATCAAGCAATTATTCAATCAATCTATGTATCAACCTATCTACCGGTCTATATGAGTCTAACAATCTAGCTATCTTTAGATCTAACTAGCTTGCTATCCATCAACCTGTATTTGTGTGTATGTATAAATATGCACGTATGCGTGTATGCATGTATGTGCATGTGTGTGTGTATATAAAAATGGTGTATAGAAGCCCATAACCTTCAAGAACAAATTCAATGCCTCGGACCTCAGCAAGAAGTAACCAAAGGCGAGGAGCAGCTGGTCGCGGCACTGGAAGAGGCCAGTTGTATACGTTATCTGTTGTCATCATCTGGTGTAACGTACAGGGTTCTAATGTATTCCAAAGTGATAGGATGTGGTATGATATGGTCCGCTCTGATGCGGTTCGATCTGATATGGTATGAAAACCGTTCGCCCATGTGCCTGGTGGTTGGCCCCAAGTCCTCGATCGGCTCCGTCTTCCACGGTCCCCCAATGCGACCCCATGCCCGGCCATCGGCATGCAAGCGCGGCCCCTCGTTGCAGGTTTTGGATGGGTGCATGCGGAATGTGGGTTGACCAGAATGCTGCCAGAACTCTTGCTATCTTAGCATGGTATCGTTATTCCCCGCCGTTATCGTCATCGCTCTTGCCGTTCCTGGTATGTGCATTGTTTCATAGCATGTTTGGTGGCATGAAGTCCGGAATTTAGTGGCTTGTTTTATTGCCACCGTCAGCAATGTCAGCTTGAGGCCAACAAGAGCGGCGCAGAGCGCCAGAGGCCGGACAGACCCAGCTCCCTTAAGCCTAGCAGCCCTCAACTCTCAAATTGACATCGAGATCGAAATGGTTAGTAATATTAATCTAGGAACATACCCTTGTTGTCCTTAATCGTTTAATTATTCTTTATCATGCCCCAACACCCTGTTCTAATTACGAGGGCCTCGAAGTTAAAGGCTCAAGTGTTTGGACAGAGATGCCTACTAGTAAAGCTCTGTGAGATTTAGCATTTCTCCTGGCGTCGTAAGCTGCTTGGCGATATGTCGCAAGTCGTGCAGCAAGTATAAGCAGTAAGTGATGTTTTCATTAGCCGCTGCAGCACCAGCACCAGCAACCAGCAGAAGAAAGAACCACAACGACACGAGAAAACTTTGCCATCGCCTCCATCGTCGTCGCAGTGCTCGTTGTGGTCGTACTTGCAGTATGGTTAATATGAGGATAAGTAGTAGCACCAGCTTAAAGGCACAACCGCCTCATAAATCGTTCGCTTTGCTTCAGACTTTTTGCAGGGTCTGGTTGCTGTAGGGGTCGGTGGCTTCCTGAAGCACTTAAAGCACTCTTGGACTTCCGATCGCCCAAATCGGCAACATTGCTTTTGCTACCCCACCCCGTCTTTCAGGCAGGTTGCACAACTCAATTCGTACCGCCGGTGCATGTTGCATAATGCTGGGTTGATTCTCACCAGGTACACTCCCATCCCTAAACCCTAAACCCCAGCCCTCGTCCTTGTTTGAGTATGCACACCGCCTGTCTGAGCTATGTCGCTTGTACTATGCAGGTTCACCCACCTCACACCACCTTGCAGTGCCTTCGGTCGAAAGTCAACGCTCCCAAGTTGAGCGTGTGCTTCATACAGGCCATATGCCAGACTTGAGCCAGCCAACCTCTCGAAATGCGGCGCGTTCTCTGCGTAATACTGGATCAACCCTGAACAATAAACCCTTAGCCACTACAAATAAAAAGCAATGAAACCCCAAACCTAAGCTCCCAAAACCTCCAACTCCACCCACACCCCAAATCCCCCCAAGCCATCCCGAAGATAAACAAAGACTGTAGAAATGCTAAACCAAAGGATACCGTCTTTCCCCAAATATTAATTCGTATTAATTGATGTAGACCTTAAAGGAGCCCTTACAGGAACCCTTAAGGGAGCCCTTGAAGGACCTTAGAGGAGCCCTTTAATGGATTTCTTAAACCCCAAACCCCCAAACCCCTAAACCCCTAAAACACCCTTACACTACCCTGGAAGGAACCCTTCAAGGAACCCTTTAAGGAGCCTTAAAGGTACCCTTAGAGGAGCCTTTAAAGGAACCCTCCATTCAGGATCCCTAAACCCTGAACCCCTGAACCCTTTATAGGACCCCTTACAGAAAAGCCCTAAAGGAACCCTAACCACTAAACCCGTAAACCCTACGCCCCTAGACTTGAAGGAACCCTTACAAGGAACCCTACACCCTTATATTACCCTTTAAGGAACCCTGTAAGGAGCCCTTAAAAGGAACCCTACACCCCTTATACTACCCTTTAAGGAGCCCTTTAAGGAACCCTTTAAGGAAGGAACCCTTAGAGGAACCCTTAAAAGGAACCCTGCACCCTTATACTACCCTTTAAGGAACCCTGTACAGAGCCCTTAAAAGGAACCCTACACCCCTTATACTACCCTTTAAGGAAGCCTACCCCTAAACCCCTAGAAGGAGCCCCTAAAACCCGGAGCCCTCCCTTCAGGATCCTCAAGGCCGAAGCCGCTCTGGCGCTGCTCCGAGGGCTCCGGGAACTCCGGGAAGCCATCGAGAGCAAGGCTCCTTTGGGAGCTCCTTCTCAGGGCTCCTTCAAGGGTTTAGGGTTTAGGGTTTTTGGGTTTTGGGTTTTGGGTTTAGGGTTTTGGGTTTTGGGTTAAAGGGCTCCTTTGAGGGCTCCTTCTCAGGGTTCCTTATTGCGTAGTGTAAGGGCTCCTTTTTGGGGGGGTCCTTTGAAGGGCTCCTTTAAGGGCTCCTTTTTCGGGTTCCTGTAGCTTTAGGGGGCAAGGCTCCTTTGGGGACTAGGGTTCCTTTTAAGGGTTCTTCTTAGGGTTCCTTTCATAAGGGCTCCTTAAAGGGTTCCTTAAAGGGTAGTATAAGGGTGTAGGGCTCCTTTTAACGGTTCCTTTAAGTCTTGGGGCGTAGGGTTTAGGGGTTTAGGGGTTAGGATTCCTTGAGGGGCTTTCTGTAAGGGGTCCTACAAAGGGTTCAGGTTGTTGGGGTTCTTTTTTTATGATTGGGGCTCATGTAGGTTGCTGTAGGAAACTCAGGATATTTTCGGGTTCTGCTTTATTGCAATCGGGTTTCATTTATAGGAGTCTCGTAGGTTTAGGCAAGGCGGTCAACAGCGGTTTAGGGCTTAGGGTTCAGGGTTTTCTAGGGATCCTTGAAGGGGTATATACCCTGAGGCCCTGAGGCCTCCGGGTGTTCTAGGGATCCCTCTCGAAGGGCTTGGGGGTTTCTAGTAGGGATGGTTTGAAGGATACTCTACGGGCTTTTTGGGGGGTTTAGGATCCAAGTTCTTCTAGGCATCATCCTTTCAAGTGCACTCTAAGCGCCTGTGCAGGTTTATAGCTATTTCTAGTAAGGTTCTATATGGGTTCGGGAAGGGTCTGCGGGCTTGAGACTGTTGGTGTTGGATTAGGGCCTTTTTTATTGTAGAGAGCTGTAGTGGAAGCAGTGGGGCATCAAGTAGCATGTTTCGGTTTTAGGGGGCTATGCCACGCACTTTAGTCGTCTAGGGTTTAGGGTTGTCCAGCACCCGACATCATTCCAAGGTGATGTACTATGGCTAGTAGGAGCCCCAGCGACACCTTTCGCAGTAACAACACCACTCAGTATTGATAAAACGCGCGAAGCTCATTGTACGTCGTTTTTGCAACTCACGACCTAGTGCTGGCGCACATGAACATACTGCCGGTAAAACGTTGACATAGATATGGACAACCGTCGTAATTTGCTTGACAGCGCCCATACGGCTAGGATCAACAGTCGGCGCATCACGATCACAACCGTATTCGTAACCGGCGCAGTGCATCCAGCAGTCACATGTTTTCATGAGCTGTAGATAGGTGACTTGCGCGTTTTCGCCATACTGTCAACATGGGCAGCAGTAAGAGTAACAGCAGTAAGACTTAAGAGTCAGCCAGTTCATATTGGCAGTAGCAGCTCTCAGTTATCATCAATGTCGCCATATCATCGACACCCTCCTAAAACCCTAGGCCTTAAACCTTAGACCATAAACCGTATACCTGAAAGCCTAAACATTAAATCCTACACTATCCCACACTTTAAACCTTAAAACCCAGACGCTAAGCCCAAAGCCCTAAACCCATGAATTGTCGGGAGATGCCAGGACCCTAAACCCTAAACCCTAGCAACCTGGACTAACGAGGAGACTGAACCTTGAGGGTTGTGAGGGTGTCAATGAGGGGCAGTGAGAGCTGTGCAAGCGAAGTTTTCGCCACTTCATTTCCTTTCGGGATTGGCATGTATAGTCGATTCCTCTCCTGGTCCATGTGACCTTCTGGTCGGATCAGTTGGAAAAAGGAGCCCCAAAAAAACCCTAACAACCTAGACCCTAATTCCCTAAACCCCAAACTCTGAACCCTGAACCCTAAAGGCCTAAAACCCTAAAACCGTGAAGCCCTAGCCCTCAGTGCCCTAAACCGTTGAGATGCCAGGACCCAGACTGGATGGAGCAGGCCATACAGCAAGCGAAGGAATCAGGCGTCCCAAGGACTCTCCAGGGACGACCGGGCACTAGAGAGGCGAGGGCGCAGCGTTTAGGGTGTAGGGCTTGGGGCTTTGGGTTTAGGGGTTTAGGGTTGGGGTTTAGGGTTGAGGGTTTTATGGTTTAGGGTTTTTTGGTTTAGGGTTTAGGATTGAGGGTTCAGGGGATTGGGGTTTGGGGCTTTAGTTTTAGGGCGTAGGGTCTAGGGTTTAGATAATCAATTATTGGGGCTCCATTGTGCAGAGGAAGAGGGGTCGTAGCAGGCAGCAGCTCCAGGCAGCACCACTGACCACGAAGATGAATCAGCACCGTCATCGTCACAAATATGATCACCATGGTCATTGTCATCACCAATTCGTTTGTCACCATCGGCAGGACTGAGATCAGCAAAGCTGAGGGCCTGTTGAAGTCGCTGACGCGGAGCGTGCCCGCCGGGGGACCTGCTGTTGAGGGTTCCAAAGATTCCTGAAATTCTTTTCTATCCCGAAAAACTGAAACTCCTAAAGCCCAAACCCAAAGACTTAAGGATCGTCGAAAGATGCTTCTGTTGGTGTTGGCAGGTTTCCAGGCTGCAAGAGGCTGCTATGCACTCTCTAGTGACCCAGAGGCTGGGTTTGTCTTCAGACTTCTATCATACCTGGACCCCAAAAGTATGTAGAATACTATCCTTTTACAGGTTTTGGGCCGTTGGTTTACTTACTTTGGGGGCCAAGGTAGCTCTGAGAATCATGACAGATCAGCTTAGAATTTTGAGTTAAGGGTTCGAGGGTTTCGGGTTTGAAAGTCTTAGCAGCTTTTAGCAGCGTAGTGACGGTAACACAGTACAACTACAGTGTTGCCTTCCATGGTATGCAAACTCCTACCCCTCTTGCTGTGATTCCGGCTTGTCCCCTTTGGAGCACCATAAACTCTAAACTGTTCTCTCGTCTTCCCTTGCCAGGTCTCCCACATCTTGTACGAGCTGTTGAGTATAATCATAGCACACCCTTGCATCCTCACTGCTAACCCTCAATATAAGCCGAAAGCAGAAACGCCTTAAACCCTGCAGTTTAAACTGCAAAGCCCCGAACCCTCAGCCCAAGGTCAGTCGAGTGGGGAGCAAGTTCGTGGAAGAGGATCGGCCACCTTTAAGCCGACTGGGAAGCAAATTCGTTGAGGTCGAGCCGCCGATGGTGGCCTAGGGTCGGGGGCCCTAAACCCTAAACCCTAATTGTGATGAACGTTGAATCCAAAGGCCCAAAACCTTGGAGTCCTAAAGTCAAGTTAACCCCTTCACCCTGAAGCCCTAAAGCCTGAAATCCTAAACCCTAAAACCCTGTATAGTACATCTTATGATGCTCTTTGATTCTGGGCGGATCGATCACCCCCGAGCCCGCCTCGGCTGCTCCTCCAAGATCTTCCAAAACTGTTTGTAAGCAATCAGCTGGGGGTTTCCGGTTCAACTGCTTTTAGAGATGTTCTGTGATAAGGGTTCTAAAATACGTGTTCGAGAAGGTTCTTGTGCTGACAGTTGCAGGGTTTTCGGGTGTATGGTGTTCGATTCAAGGGTTTTGGGTGGTTTTTGAGGTTTAAGGCCCAGGGCTTTAAAACTTAGGCGTTGCAGCAGGGTTATAAACGGTTACCAAGTCCCAGCCGAGGATTGAAGTGTTGAGTTTAGGGTTTACACTCCCGTGGGAACCCCAGAAGTAAGAACTCTTAATTCAATCCTGCATGCATTTTTTGGCTGCGCCCGCCGAAGGCGGGCCTTGTGCGGCTAACAGGCATGTCTTCGAGTGTGCATGGGCTTCTTTGCGCCTGAGCCTATCTCGCACCCCCCGGCTACTAAACCATAAACCCTAACTCCAAGCTCCTGTGCCCTGAACCCCCCTATAATTCAGCCCCAAAGAGGCCCCACCGCTCGGGATGAAGCAAGGGCGCTCTCCCCGTTTGTTTGGGACGCCTGCGCTTTGCTTCGGGGCTACGGTTTAGGGCATAGGGTGTTGGGGTTGGATCAGCGGCCCAGACCCTAACCTCCAAACCCCATCAAAATCCAAACCCTGGGTTTCGGCTTCAGGCTCCGATCTTTATGCCGGTTCCCAAACTCTGCAGGCTGCTCGACTGTAAATGATCCCCCAGCGAACGCTGGGCAGGGCCGGGTGGCCAGTTGCGGGACCCTTCGGCTGTTATTAGGGTTTAGGGTTTAGGGTTCAGCGTGTAGGGGTCTAGGATTTAGAGTTATTATCCGGTTCTACTAAGCTGCTGTTATGTACTAGTACGAGGGCTTCAGTCAATGACTGCCATTCATCTCGCAAGTGTCGCGGATCCAGCCACTGCTCTAATTCCAGCACCCCCCTTTTACCACCATCACTACACCGCTACCGCTACCGCTAGCACTAGCCTTTCGACATTGACAACGACTACGGGACGAGTACTACGACTGTTATTATTACTACTACTATTGTCATGTTCTGTTGTAGTATTGTTTGTGATGGCTGTTCATCTTCATCTTCAGCTTCGTTTCATCGAACTCATCACCTTCGCCAGCATCACCACTATCATCAGCACCACCACCATCATCATCATCGGTGCTATCATGACTGCCGCCATCGTCACCTTTATCAAAAACATTAACAGACACAGAGGTGTGGACATCTACATGCACAGACAACATAAACATGAGGGGCACTTCTCAGGCTTGCATTTGCTTTTGGCACTCAAGACAAGCATATTCAGGTCTGGCCGGAGTCCATAAGGCATACTTGGAGGGTCGGGGGGCTTAGTAAGTAGGTAGTAAGTAGACTTATAAGTACCCTAAAAGCTACCCTGGTCGGGGGGCTTAGTAGGTAGGTAGTAAGTAGACTTATAAGTACCCTAAAAGCTACCCTAACTGGGGTTATGGTACTTATAAGTCCCTAAAATAACCAGTTAAGCCCCCCGACCCTCCAAGTATAGTTATACCATGATAGCCGGAAATAACGCAACACCTAGCCAATGAGAGCGCTGTTCGACCTACTCGACGTTGACGGCCTGAAGTGACCAGCAGCCCCTACCTACCACAAACTTGAACACACGCCTTATACGCCCCTAAACCCCTGCACCCTAATATAGGGGCTTGAATAATTACCAATACTTTTTGGCCTATATCATAGAAACCTCATAGTAACCCTTGCAGGCCCCCTTTCAAGGAACGTTTAAAGGGAACCTTATTCAAAATGAGTTACAGATCCGACAGCCGATTGGCTCACAACAGTCGGCCCCTTGGGTCCTTCTGGAGTATCCCCGAGCTTCCGTTGCCCGGAAGCCGGTTCCACTCTGTGAGAGCGGGGATTTTGGCAACAGCTCTAAAGCGCCACAGTCTTAAGCAAGTAGAGCCCTGCAGACCTAAACGATAATTTTCTGAAACCTAAACTCTAAACCGTAGACCCTAAACCCTAAACTCCAAATAAACGGTCCCTGTAAGCCCTAAATTTCAACAGGGCCCTCTAAACCCAAACTCCCCAAAGGGCCCCGTCAACCCTAAACTCCCAAACAGGCCAGGTCCACAAAGTGTTGCACCCTATCTTCTTAGTAGCTGAGTGGATACACTTCACACTTTCTGGGATAGTACTACCCACTACACAACTGAAAGTGTACACTTTTTGGGGCTTATGAACTCAGCAACTAAGTCTTGGCAATCTCTGCTCCCACGGTCGGTCGTTGGGCCAGCAGACCAAAAAGCATATCATGGCTTTAGGGTTTTGCGTGTTAGGGTTTTGGGTTTGGGGTTGTGATGTTTAGGCGGTGTGGGGTTTAGGGTTTGGGCTTATGTGTTTGGGGTTTTGGGCTGTAGTAGGGTTTGTGGGCTTAGAGGTTCAGGGGTTCAGGGTTTAGGGTTGCGGTCAGGAAAAGCTTTCCAGCATCAAGACCACTGGCCCGAAAAGTACAGGCTGAAACTAAGACTAGTACTGGCTTTGGGGTGCCAAACTTTAATACTGTTTGTTAAATACTGTTTGTTAAATAAGAAACCATTATAAGTTTATATATACTTTTCTCCCTGGTTACTTAAAAGCCCAGAGTAGGTTCAGGCTTCTAGGGTTTAGGGTTCTTAGGTATACGATGAAAACAGTTGTGAATAATTGGAGCTACTGTTCCTTGCTGTCCCTCTTCTGCAGTTCCCCCCCCTTCCCCTTGCCGCTTGCACCAGACATTTGTCAAGTTATCAAGCCCACAACGCTAGCCAAGCACAGCTGCATCACCTTGTTTTTTGCTTGTAGGAACCGATGCATGGTTGTTTTGGTAACTCATTGGCCCCCAAGTGGCTATACTGCCATGTGCTAGCAGGTTCGCTTTGTGCGTCAGCGATCACTTTCGTGCTGCAATATATAGGGGCCTAGATAATTACCAATACTATTGTGGGCGTTGCTTATCAATATATTTGTAATATAGTGGGCCCCACAACCCTATTCTAATCATCAAGGCCCTTTATTATCCTCTGCGGTTCTGGAGTTTACAGCAGAATGTTTTCAACTGCTTGACGCGACACTGGACGAGTCTGCTAAGCTGTAGGCTCAGTTCCTCGAATCTTAAGCGCTCGAAGACTATAGAAGACCACCAATCCCTTAGCAATGAAACCCTGAACCCTATATCCTAAACCCGAAGCCTTTTCAGAACTCTTATCGGACCTTTCTAAAGAAGCCTTCTAGAACCCTTGCCAGTTTTAAACCCTGAAGCCGAAGTCCGAAACAGTAACCGTGAACCCCAAACCCTACAACACCCTCAAAGTTGCAGCCAGTCCTCCGAAGGCTGTTCTACAAGCAGTCTCGCATGCCAGAGTCCTCAGTCTTGGCCAAGGGGGCCTTGAAACGCTTGGTTTAGGACTTGCAAGACTTTGGGCTTCGGGTTCCAGTGGTTTAGGGAATAAGGGTTGAAGAGCAAGAGTATTGGATGAAGGCTTCAGGGTTTTGGGCCTGGGTTATCTAGACTTTGGGACAATTAGAGGCTTGATGTTCGAGATCTAGTTTTCGTTTCTTGTCCAGCTCGGGAGGGTCAACGAGACAGAGAGCGTGCAGACAAAGGACCGGGATGCAACATCGCCAAAGTGCTTCAATTCTTGTGTACCTCTTACACCTCAATATAAATTGTACCTTCCAGTCCATGTCTCCAAGCGTACCTTCAGGTATATACTCAACCATCTCAATTGGGCCTGTTGACAGCTTCATTCTGCCACTATGTGGGTTTTTCAAATTCTGTTTGATATATAAATGTGCCAAGCAGCTTGCACCCAACAAAAAGCAAGTAGAGAATATATTGGAGCTTCTCGGAGCGCCGACAAGTTTCCTACGGTATACATGCTGCTGAGTGTATATACTGGGTATTACATGCAACGGGCCCAACACTTTTTCGTTTTGGTGCCTCTGTGTGTGTGACATCGAGATTGAGGGCTCTTGACTTGATGGAGGCTTGTTTACATCAAGGTCGCAAAGTTTGTTGCTGGATCTATTCGGAATGTTAGGCAGCCCTGCCATGCAACAGCGAGAAGAAAGTTCCTACTCCTACTCCACCAACCTCAGAAATGCTTGCTGGACTTAGAAGTGAGATGTTTGACTTCATGCCGAATACCCCTTAAGGCCCTAGTTAGGGTTTGGCTTTGGGGTTTAGGGTTTCGGTCGGTTGGGCCTGCAAGCCCAAGGAAGCCTTAGGTAAAGCCGAATGACGATTTCCGAGGACCGATCGGAGTTGGCAGCAACGTACAGACATGCCAACAAAGAGCTTTGTAGGCACTTGCCGGAGTCCAAGGGCTTGTGGGTTCCGTTACGTCGGGATCTGTGGCTTGGTCTTGGGGCTTCGGACCGGAACAATTAGAATAGAGTTTTGAGGTGCACTGGAATATAGTCTAGCAAGAACAAGGAACCTTATGGACCAATATGTGTAGTTGTACCGGCTACTGCATTGTGGTTGTCGAAATTTAAATAGGTTGATAGACTTGGGAAGCCTGAGCATGGTGATCTCAGTTGAGTTGAGCATAGCAACATGCTCTAACCGTAGTAACAATACTACTGTTATGATAGCAGCAAGAATGGCAGCAATATGTAACACTATAGCTCGGCGTGGGGAAGTTACGTCGCTGTTGCCGTTCACATAGCCGGTGAGACTGGTGATAGGGAACGCAGTGATGAGCACAAGCCGCAGTTTTCTTAGAAGCTTAGAAACAAGTTTGACTACTCCGCGGAGGCATTCAGCTCTGGTCGTGAAACTACACCTTGGTCTCCACAGAGCATTAAAGCTTGGCCTTTCCTTGCGATTTGTGGTGAACCACAATCTCCTCGAACAGGACGACCACTGCGTTTGCAACGATAACTGCTGCTGCCTGCTGCCGCTCCATACTAATGGCACAAGTATCAATAACTATTGTCAGGATTTCCAGTACTTGGACTCGCGCTAGTGCTAGTACGAGCACCAGTGCTAGTGCTAGTGCGAGGACTAGTACCAGTAGCACGACAACGACTATGACTAGGACGACTATGACTACTGCTATTACGAGGACTAATACGACTGCTACTATCACAGCGGCTATTGCTGCTGCTGCCCTTGCTGATGATGACAGAGATGATGGTGGTGCTGCTGAAAAGTATTGATGCCTCTGCTTCTGATGATGATGGTGCCGCTGATAGTCGTGATGATGATGATGATGAGGACGACTGTCAGTCGCATCAAGAACGATCCCGAGCCGCAGTCATAGTAAAATGCTGGTCAATGATGTGTTCCTGTCTGCAGTTCCCCCGTGGTCTCATGAAGCTGATCCCGGCACTCCTGATCCCTGAGCACGAAACTCTTGACCCCAACAATCAAGCTTTCGATGCTCAGAGCCTGCCCTCAGCACGAACCCAATCAGTTAGAGTTAGAGCCCGGCCGTCGACATCCTAGAAGCCTTAACCTGGGTACTTGCTGCTAAGAGGTTTGCTGTAAGTTGAAATTCCCTGCTCCGCGAAACAACGTACATCCACCAAATGCGAACTTCTAGCGCCTGCATTTTTTGGGTCTAAAATGCAGCCGAAACACGAGGAGGGTGCGTGTTCTGGGTATCATGGTGTAGGACTTCTACCATTCTGTATTTTGGGGTTGAGGTTTGGCGGTGCTTAGGGTTTAGTGAAGCTTTGCAGTGGAGGCTGCGTGCAGAATTGTCCGAGCGGACGGTACAGTTGCTGGAGCTGCGCCAGGAGAAGCACTTAATTGTAGAGGTTGAGAGCGTATGGCATTTTTCACAGTTCAGGGTTTAGAGCTGGCATTCAGGGTTTAGGGCTCCGTTCATCATGAACAGCTGCATTTGCATGAGGGCCTAATTACAACCAAATCCACACCCTCAACATCGGGAATCCCAAGACTATCCTGAAAGTATAGTCAGCCCCACAGTGGTTCTTGGAGGTTCATGGGTAGCTATAAGTGGCATTATAAGTAGGGTAACTCTAACTCTTATTGGGGACTTACAACCCTACTTATAAGTACCCATGAACCTCCAAGTAGGCCCTAAACCCTATACCAATATAGAATCCCTATAGATGCCTTTAAAGGGACCCTTAAAGGAACCCTACTTATGACTGGCCATGAACCTCCAAGGTTTTTCATTTCAGGAGTTTGGATGGAGGGATCCGAAACCCGAGCCCCTAAACCCTAAACCCTAAACCCCTAAACCCTAAACCCTAAGCCCTAAACCCCTAAACCCTAAACCCTAAACCCTAAACCCTAAACCCTAAACCCCTAAACCCTAAACCCTAAACCCTAAACCCCTAAACCCTAAACCCGAAACAAACCAAGGAGCCGGCTAAAGCCCCGAAGCAAGTTCGGCAGACAACTCCCGAACTTCTGTAGCCACATAAGAAAGGCTGCAAAGCACCCGAGACGACCCCAGAAATCCGGCGGATCCTAAAGAACCTAAGCCCGCAGATCTGAGGCCCCTTCAAGAAAACTGATGGAGACCCTAGAAACCCATAAAAACCACTACATACAAACCCTTTTAATTATTTGCCCTGAACGCTGAACTGAACTCTAAATCCCAACCTCGCAACAGCAGCGACAAAAGGGGTCAAAACCATCAAAAGCACATAAGACACCTTTGACAGCCCTTGATGAATGAAAGAATCCTTGAACAAATTTTGCTTGTGGACACCTGAAGACAAAAACGTTTAAGTCTTAACCAGAGCTGCAGGCAACCTAGAAGAGTCTTTGCAAAATCTTGTAGAAGGCTTGAAAGATTATGACCCATAAGAGTGCCCTCAAAGAAGCCTTAGCCTTTAAAGAGCCGTTGAATAACGCCAAAGCAGCACCAAAAGAGCCCTTCAAGAACCCCTGAAGGAGCCGAAAAGCTCCTTACTGAGCCCCTTCTGAACGAAACGAGAGCACTTAAGGACCCATATCAGCCCTTCAAGAATCCCGAAGGAAGCCCGCAAGAGCCCTAGAAAGAGCTCTTCAAGAACCCCAGGAAGAACTCTTAAAGAGCCCTTCCTGATTCCCTAAACCCTAAATCCCTGAGCCCTTAAAGAGCCCTTATCAGCTCTTCAAGAACCCCTAAAGATCCCTAAATCAGCTCTTCCAGAAACCCCTTACTTGTAAATGACCTTCAAGGAGCCCTTCCATCAATCCGTAAAGAACCCTTAAAGAGCCATGAAACCTAAACCCTAAACCCTTAAACCTTAGACCCTACAGTAGAAGCCAGAAAGTTGGAATATCATTCTCGTAACCCCTTTAAGGTAAATTATAGGGGATCCTACCATTAATCCATATTCGAACTTTCTGGAGTTCCCTTTAAACCAAACGCCCCGAGGAGTTTGATCGCTGGCGGCGAAGGCAGACTCAGAATCAGTGCGTCGCCGGGGGCCTAGGGCTGCTCACGATCTTTTTGGGCTTGGGGCTGAGGGTTTGGGGTTTAAGGGTTCCTTTAAGGGATCCTGTGGGGACTGTGTAGACCCTAAGGCTCCATGTACCCATATAGTATATACTTAGGCCTTAAGGTACCTATATAGGGACGCCTTTAAGGCCTAAGTGTCTACCATAAGGGTACATGGAGCCTTTGGGAGAGCTGCTCAGGGGTATTGCGTCGCCGGGGACCTATGGCGGCTCAGGTGTTTGAGGGTTTACGGGTTTAGGGGTGTAGGGACTAGGGTTTAGGGTCTAGGCTTCAGGTTTTTAGGGTTTAAGCTTGTTGTCGGTTGAATTTTCTGTTAAGGTTTGCCAGGTGCCGTTTTTCCTTACTGTTTGATGCGCAATGTAACAATCAATCCCAACTAACATGATTTTCGGGGACGCTTGAAATCGACACCCTAGTCTCTACACGGATCCTTTAGTGAAGTTTCTTGATAAGTCCCATAAGTGTTCAATAAGGTTTCTATTTCAAGCTTTAGGACTTTGAGCTCACAGGCTGGGGGCTTTTGGAGGTTCAGGTGATGAACAGCTACTTGGTTTTAGGGTTTCAGGCTCAGGGTTTGGGCTTCAATTCTGCTTGTTCTAGTGCTCATTGCCTAGAGTTCAGGGCGTAGGGTCCTGGGTGAGTGTGCATTGCCCTGAACCCTAGATCCTACTCTAAACCTTAAACTCCAAACCCCCAACCCCCCCAAAGCCCCAACCACAAACCCTGAACAATCCCTAAGCGTCTGGGACTTCGAGGCAAGGGCTAATAGCAGGGTTTGGGCTTGTTTTAGGGTTTAGGATTGTTGGGTTTGGGGTTTGTGGTGGGATGCTTAAGGTTAGGTTTCTGCTTGGGGAGGTTCGGGACTTTATTTTCAGCATCAGGGGAATCCATCAAGGTCGGGATCATGTCAGTCATTGTCATGATACGGTCCCTGATGCTGGCAATGCTGACCATGACGCCCCCGAAACAGATGCTACTGCTCTACCTGTACCTCAGACCCTGATCGCTAAACTGTGACACAACCCTTAAGCCCTCAACCCCTAACCCTCCCCCTCCTCGTCCTCCTCCTCCTCCTCCTCCTCCTTCTGCTCCTTCTGCTCTTTTTTTAAATTGTCTGTCCAACGCCAGCCTGAAGTTCGGGGACCTTTCCGGTTCAGGCTCCGTAGACGTTTCCGGTTGAGGCTTGTTACTGTGTACTAAAGTCTGGAGAAGGCGGGGTTTAGGGATCAGCTTCTGGAATTTACTGTACTTTTGGGTTTTGGTGTTTAGAATTTATGTTTTAGGTTCGGGGTTTTGGTTTTTGGGGGTTAGTTTGGTTGTTGGTTTTTGGGTTTGGGTTTGTGGGAGGGGCAGTTGCGGAACCAAGGTTTGCTTGGATGCGCCTGCGAACATGGCGTTTGTGCCCTGCGGGCATTTGGCCGTTTGCGAGGCAACGACCCCTCCTCCTTGGGTACGGCCCCCACTCAGTAATAGTTGAATAATATTCATAATATAGATATATTAGGAACTTAATCGTAGCCCTATGATAGATTCTTACTGTATGGGGGCAGTACCTAGCCTCCCCCCCCCCTCTCCGAGGGTTTCGGGTTCTATGCGGGCCTGCCTAACACATGGATCATGCTTGATGGGCCGTGTGCTCAAATAGGTGGGTTTTCGGGGCTACAAGCCATTCAGAGTATGGAATGTGGGATCGAAAATCCTACGTAGTAGCTGAGTGGATACACTGTATTTGAGATAATATTACCCACTATAAAACTGAAAGTGTACACTTTTTGGGTCTTATGAACTCAGCAACTTAGCCCGAGTAACTAGTATCTGGGCACTTGGACCCCTTTGCACAGGCACGAGCCTCCCTAAGCCAGGAACCCCAGGCTTCGAAACCTAAACCCTGGAACTTCAACCTTCCGCCCCCCCCAACTACACCCTAGCCCTAAACCTTCAGCCCTAAACCCCTGCTTGGAGGTTCATGGGTAGCTATAAGTGGGGCTATAAGTAGGGTAGCCCTATTGGGGGACTTATAACCCCACTTATAACTACCCATGAACCTCCAAGTAAACCCTAATCCTACATCCTCATGTCAGACGCTAAGCCCTTCTTATTGGGGCAATCACAGGCTGCAACAGGGTGCGGGGAATCTGATGCAACGTCCAGGCCATGAATAGTCGCACGGCCGTCGGCTACACAATGTCATAAGGGCCCGTAGCAACCCAGAACCCTAGAACCTAAAGCCTTTAGGGGGGCTTGTTTGATGTGCTCATGTGAGGAGAGAGGATTGGGGTTTGGGGAAACCTGTACTGTAGAGGTGCGATTAATTAGCAATAGTACCGCTTCATCTGATGCCAGAATGGACGCCGAAACCCCATGCTGGCTGTTACAGCCCCTTTTTTGCGGCTGCATGAAATCCTGGGCTTCCTGTCCTGGAGCTGATCAGTGGAAGCCAACTTTTGCAATCATCCAGATGGTTGGCTCTCCGCACGAAGCGGCAAATCCGACCTTGCACGAAGCGGCAAATCCGACCTTTTAAGCCTGAGGAAAGAAATCTAAACTCTACAGCCCCACCGGCAAAAAAAACACCTGAGTACAAAAGCCTGAAAGCCTCTACCCTAGCCAAACACACCCCTAATCCCTAAAGCCCGAAAGACCCCTACATCCCGAAAGTCGAGACCCCTCGAGCCCGAACCTCATCTCCTAAATCCCGTAATTTCTGAAGCAGAAGAATCCCTGCTGAAAGGCTTCAATGGATAGTTCTCTAAACTAGGGTTCCTTTGGGGGTCCTTCGTATCAGGTTGCCATATCAATGCATGGTTCTCTAGTCTAGGGTTCCTCTTGGGGTCCCCCGTGTAAAGTTGCTATACAACTCTGGGTGGGGACCTACGAAGGGACACTAACTTAGAGAACTACATATATATATATATATATATATATATAGAACCCCTACATTACCCTTACAGAAACCCCTAGAGAACCCTTACAAATACTTTTCAGCAACCCTTATTACCTGAACTTCGATGCCTTTCTGAAGACTACCCGGAGCTTCGCCAGGCATGCGCAGGGCAGTTGGAGAGGCTCATCTGTCCCGTTTGTCGCCAGACCAGCCAGCCGCTTCCTCGGCCTCAGGGTTCAGAGCTTCGGGTCTCGGGTTTAATTAGGGTTTAGGGTTTGAGGTATAGGGTTTAGGGTTTGGGGTTTAGGGTTTAGAGTTCGGGGTTATAGGGTTTAGAGCTTAGGGTTTAGGGTTTAGGGGATAGCTTTCGGGTTTAGGGTTTAGGGGATAGCTGTTTAGGGTGTAGTAGCGGGTACATTGAGGGTCTAGGCCCTTTTAGGTTGCAGGGTTGAAGGGCTTAGGGTTTCTCGGCCTTTGGGGGCTGCATCTTGAGAATTTCATTCTTATTTTTTTTTTTTTTTTTTGGGGGGGGGGGGGGGGGGGGGCCTTTTGGTTGAGGCCTGTGTGTTTCAGGGTTTCGGGCTTTCAGGGTTTAGGTGATCTGGGTGTACAAGTTCAGATTTTGAGGGCTAATTGTAAGGGTTTGGGTTTAGAGTTTGGCCGCAGAACAACCTCCGAAGGAACCTTGTTGGATGAAGCCCAATAGTGACTCTTAGAGGAATCCTTTGTGGAGGAACCCTCATGTTTCATCCTTCTTGGAGAAACCCGTTTTTCGGGAATCGTAATCGGGGGTTGAGCGACAAGGGCGTAGTCGTGGTTCAGGGTTTAAGGCTAAGGGCTTAGAGGTCAAGGGTTTTCACCGTCTTGATTACTTTTAAAGGCGGTTTCCTTCGGGTTCGAGGGGTTTCTGCCGCGTGGTGTAAATCTGTGTTCCACGCTGCAGGTCCATTCTGCACATATTCGTGCCCTGAGGCGGTGTTTCACTGGCTCTTGCTGTAAAGTGCGCGTGGCCCAAAACCTCAAAGGCCGGACATTTGATTCCCTTGCCTAAAAGCCCGAAGCCCTGAAGCGCTAAGCCCCAAATCTCGAACCTTAAACACTGAACTCTGCTAACATATAGAAACCCTGATGGCAACCCTTTTCGTAAGCTTTGCGGGAACTCCTGTGGCAACCTTTATAATTATAGGAACCCTGGTAGCAATCTCTACAGGACCGCCAAAGTCTGGAAGATGCGCAGTCGGATACATCCCGCACCGTACTACTTCCCCCGGACATCAGCAAAGCTCAGAGCCAGTCCTCTGCGCCGGTTTCGTTTATGACATGGGGGCCTGAATACCAATAAGATGATAAACCAAGTAATAACAAGGTTTAAACAATCTTCTTCAAGAACATGCTAGTGAACATGATGAAACGACGACGACTACTACTCCTAGACTACTACTACTACTACTACTACTACTACTACTACTACTACTACTACTACTACTACTACTACTACTACTACTACTACTACTACTACTACTCCTGCTGCTGCTGCTACTACTACTACTACTACTACTCCTGCTGCTGCTACTACTACTACTACTACTGCTACTACTAGTAGTCACCGTGAGGCATTACGTTTGAAGCTTTGATGAGCTCCTGATTTTTCGAAGCGAATGCGTGGTTGTTCTCTACTTCTCATTCAACCTGTCCATGCTTGGCCCTGAAGGGGCGGTGGATGGCTTTTGACACGGTGTCGCCGGGAGATTCGGTTCGGGCACCTTTCTTTGGACGTAATGGTTCTCCCGCTTTGCTGTCACAGATGGCCGGGCTTAATGCCTGAATAAGGGCGGCGCTGGACGTCTTCAGACGTGTGCGAATCGGCTCGGAACTACTACTGCTACTACTGCTACTACTTCTCCTACTACTACTACTACTACTACGACTACTACTACTGCTACTACTGCTACTACTGCTACTACTGCTACTACTGCTACTACTGCTACTACTGCTACTACTGCTACTACTACTACTACTACTACTACTACTACTACTCCTGCTGCTGCTGCTACTACTACTACTACTACTACTACTACTACTTCTACTACTACTACTACTACGACTACTACTACTACTTCTACTACTACTACTACTACTACTACTACTACTACTACTACTACTACTACTACTACTACTACTACTACTACTTCCAGTTCTGCTACTACTGTTACTATTGCTTCTGCTGCTACTTGCTGCTGCTGCTGCGACCGCTACCGCTTCTGCTACCGCTACGGCTGCGGCTGCCTCTACTCCTACTGCGACTGATCCTGCTACTGCTATGGCTACTGCTACTGCAACTACTATTGCTGCTGCTGCTGCTGCTGCTGCTGCTGCCACTACTACTGCTACTCCTGCTGATACTCCTGCTGCAGCTGCTTCTCCTGCTTCTGCAGCTGCTGCTACTACTGCAGGTGCTACAGTAGCAACAATAAAAATCATAGCAATGGTATAACTTGCAGCAGCACTAATGACTGCAGTGCCAGCGATAGTGGCACTCAGACACAGATATATCGTAATGAAGAAGCATGTTCCTGTTCTAATTATTCAGGCCTCTTTACGAATTTCCACTGCGGGCAAGCTCCGTGGACAAAGAGGCCGCAAAGCCGGCTCATGTGATTGGCATTCAAGTTGAATCCACACTTCCACGAGTGATTGATCATCTTTTTCAGCATTTGAGTAGCAAGACACCAAGAAAGCCACCAGTATGCGACTGCAGGTAGGACAGATGGGAGCGCAGGAATTTGTTGATGGTTCGGCCGTGTCAGAACAAGATCCTACAACAAATGTACAAACACATGCAGTAGTGACGGACTACGTGCACGATCAAGTTCGTGCAAATAATAGTTCCCACCAACCCCAGAACCCTTCTCGTCCTGTCTGTTTTGGTGAAGGCTCCTTTTGAGCTACAGTCCCGAAATCGGATTTATTCGGCTGGGCTTACCAGCCATGGCCTGTGGCTGCGTTTCTTTATTGTCGGACTGCATCCCTTCGTACATGAAAACACTGCGCAAACTCTTCAAAATCCGTGAATTACCATGCTCACGACTGCTCAGGCAGTCGCCCTCCATCGTAGCAAGTTGAAGCATGTCTCCTTCATTCTCCTTCAAAAGAGCCCAAGCGATGGTGAAAATGCTGCAAGAGAAGGTTGGTACTGTTGTTGTCGCTGTAGTTGCACTAGTCGCAGTAGTCACACCAGCAGCAGTGGTAGTACGTACTAGTAGCAGCAGTAGCCGCAGCAGCAGGAGTAGCAGTAGTGGTGTTACTAGTACGTAGGATCAGGGGGAGCTGCGGTAGTGTTCAGAGTAAGAATCGGCTCTCGTATTGTGCAGATTGACTTGAACGTGCCAGCGCCTTATTTAGCACCCAGTTTGCGGCGTTGCTGTTCGCACGCTGCTCCTTTCGCCAGGGCAGTGCAGCTCGTGTGAGTTAGCGACCTTGAGGTTGCTGTTGAAGAAGTACTTAACAGTTTGTGCTCTGTTCAGCTTGTTGGTGAGAGAAGTGTATAATTAAGTGTTGTCAGACCCTAAACCCTAAACCCTAAGCAGGCAGCAAAGCCGGAACTGAACCCTACACCTTTCCTCACTTCATACGCGGCATTCCCTTTGGCACGGCACGCTGCGGCTTTCCGGCAGCTGCATCTCAGAAGGAGATAAAAGTTCGCTCTGATTGTGGGTTTACGGTTCACGGCTCAAGCTTTAGGGCTTGGGTTGCAGGACGTGGTTCGCAGCGCAATCTTTGCTGAACTCTGGTTGTGTTGTGTTGTGTTGATTCAAGTGGTCTTTTGCTGCCTAATTACAGAGGCATAATATTCTACGAAATACTCTGACAAGATACTATAGTATACTATAAGATACTATAAGATACCGCTAGAAATTAAGTATATTTACAAATACTATAAAATATTCTAACAAGATACGATATTATACTATAGTATACTACAAGATGCTTTAAGATACTATATTCCAAAAATCAAAAGTGAAGACTGGGGAGTCGGTGTCGTGATTCTCTGACATGGGTCCGGACATCTTTTTGCACATGCTGGAGCAGGGTTTAGGGGTTTAGGGTTTAGGGGTTTAGGGTTTAGGGGTCTAGGGTTTAGGGGTCAGGGTACAGGGTTTAGTGTTTCGTGTCTCGGGTTTAGGGTTTAGGGTTCATGAAATTTTCCCCAGACCTGCTTTACAACGTAACCCTATGCTTCCAGGGACCTCATCATTGGGTCCTGAAAGGGGATCTAGGGCCCTAGCTATACAGTCCTTGGAAGCATAGGGTAATGTACCGGCTCCTAATTCAGCCTGATCCCTGAATTTCGTTTAATTTCATTGACATTCGAGTGCTGCCTTGGTTCGGGTGGTTCGTCGCCAGCTCGTGTGCAAGGGCGGCACTGTCGCGAACCTTCCCCTTCAGTGCTGGGCTTTCTTCAACCTTGTGCGCGGGTGCTGATACCTCCTTCAAGGATTCTTATACCTCCTTGTCTCAAGGCCTTGATTCCTTGTTGAAGTGTTCTTTTGCGTCATTTTGTGGTTTCTCCAACTTCCTTCCTTGGACCCCCTCAAAATGTAAACCCGAGGCTGCATCCTGCATGCTAAGAACGCACACCCCAACGCACCCGAAAGCCTGCCTTTTGGCATGTTGGCTCGGTGCAGAAAGTTGCATGAGAGCATCGGCATCTAGGTTTAGGGTTTAGGGTTTTAGGGACATATGGTGGTATAAGGCCTTCAAAACTGGACCGGGGTTTCGAGGAATCAGAAAATAGAGCAATCATCTGGGGGCAAAACGGGTATATGGGCGTAAGACCCTGTAAAAGGTGCCCTCGTAGTAACAGCGGGACTACCCCTAAACCCTAAACCAAACCCTAAACCCGAAACTAAACCCTAAACCCCATAGTTGGTTACATGGACACTTGGGGTCGGGGCCACAGCTCTGCCTTTCTGGTGCTTCATGGAGCTGCCGGAGCTTCTAGAGGATTCGGAGGACGAGGCAGGATTTAGGCTTCTCTTAAAAGGGTTCTGTTTTTAGAGATCTATAAGGTGTAGGGTTTAGGGTTTAGAGTTTAAGGGCTTTCGGGCTTTATGTGGGTTTAGGGCTTACAGGGGTTTAGGGCTTTCGGGCTTCGTGGGCTTAGGGGTTTGCTGTTTAGGGATTTAGGGCCCGGTAGGGGGGGTTTTGGGAGTCCCCAATTCGTCCCAAACCCCAAGCCATAGAGAATCAATCCTCATAAGAGTCCCAGAAAAGGAGCCTCAAACGCTTGTAAGGCATCCCTAAACCCCGAGGCAACCCTATAAAAACCTTCAAAGCCCTGCCTTAATTAGACCCTAAGGCCCTAAGCCCAAAGAGCCCTTGAACCTCAAAAGAGACTGCAACCATGCTGAACCCTAAGCGGCCTGAAATCCCTAAAGAAGCCCTACAGCCTATAAGGGTTCCTTATAAAGCTTCCTGGCTTCCTTTGAGCGGGGTTCCTTTAAGGGGACCCCTATTATAGAAGCCCCAAGCCCTAGTTTAGGGTTTAGTTTAGGGTTCCTAAATGGAGCCCCTTTTGAAACTTTTGTAAAACTCGACAAAGCCCTTATAGCAAGAATCCTAGTCCGTAGTTATCAACCCTTGCAAGACCGTCAAAGGAGCCCTTACAGCTTCCAAAACCGTTTAGAACCTTCACAGACCCTGGAAACAACCGTGTAGAACCCTGATGAAACCTTCAGCAACCCGGTAAGGGAACACCGGAATAACTGCAGAAGCCCCTTAACTCGAAACCCTGAACCCCCTAAACCCTAAACCCCTTTAAACCTTTAAACCTTAAGGAGCCCACCGAAACCACCCATTTCAAGGAGACCCTTTTAGAGAACCCTACACTACCCCTTTTAAAGAAACCCCACCGAAAAACCCTAAACCCTAAACCCTCAAAAAAAAAAAAAAAACCCTCAACCCTAAACCCTAAACCCCTTGGGCGAGGAGCCCCATGGCGCCTCACGGAGTCAGCGCTTAGAGGCCCGAACCTCTTTGGTCCCTCAAAGGATCCCAGGGGTTCCCATAAATGATCCCGGTAAGGATTTCAACGAGCCCTTAAAGGATCCCAGAAAGGATCATAGGGCCTTTGAAGGAAGCTCAAAAGGATTCCTTAAAGGATCTCTTAAAGGAAAGGATGCCTTTCAATTTGAAATGATCCTTTTTAAGGATTCCTTTCAACCCTTGAAAGGATTCTTTAAAAAGGGGCTCCTATCATAAGGATTACTTTAAACTTTCAAAATTTCTTTTGAGGATTCTTGCAAAGGATTCGTTGATAGGGTTTCAGTTGTTTGAATTACAGTATTATTCCTTTCGGGATGTTTTAGGGTTAAAGGTTCAGGGGTCTAGATCTTTAGAGATTGGTGGGTTTTGGGATTTAGTGGTTTAGGGCTTTAGTAGCCCTTTCGAGTCTGAGGGTTTGGGGATAGAGAGTGGTAGGGCTTTCGGAGTTTAGGCTTCCATCTTTGAGGGGCTTTAGGGCTGGAGGCTTTCAGGGTTCAGGGTTTTAAAATTGTTTCATTTACGCTGAAGCAGCTTCAGAGGAGGAGTGCATGCTGCTGGCGAATCGCTATCAGGGTGTGGTCGTCGCGTATTCGTAGTCCTTGCCTTGCGCTCTTGGCTGTCGCAAGATGGCTCGGCTACGCAGCATCCCAGAGGAGTGGGCCGTTCTCAGTGCAGCGGAGGCTCCTCTGCGACATCCGGGCGATCGGGTTCGAGCAACAACTGGAGCGCTATGATTGCAGAGGTGCGGTGCCTGCACATGCTCCTGGATGCCAGGGAATCATTCACCAAGATGTTGGACATACTGAACCAGGCGGAGCAGGCTGCACCGATGCTGCCTGCCCAGCATCATGAAGTGCATTCGCGACCGGGCCTCCTGCAAATATGACCACAAACCGGACTGGGTCATTACAGTAGAAGCCAGAAAGTTGGAATATCATTATCCTAACCCCTTTAAGGTAAATAATAGGGGATCCTACCATTAATCCATATTCCAACTTTCTGGAGTTCCCTGTAATCAGTTCTTACATTATGGGTTCTAGGATGTTTTAGGGCAGGTTTAGGGCATGTAGGGATTCGGATTGAGTGCCTCAGCCCGTCGCTAAGCGGCTAAGCCGTACACCCTGCATCCTAGGTAGCCCCTGAGTGGTACTGTAAGGGGTGCTACAAGAAGGGTTTCTATAAATGCCCTACAAGCAGGGCAACCATAGTTACATTCATTGATACCCCCAACTAACTCTCCCTTCCTACGTCCCCTGGTCTTTCAGGTATAGGACCGTCAGGTGTCCTTATAGAAACCTTTACGGAAGCTGGACTGGTGCCGCTTGTAGGCAGAAGGAGCCTCAAAAGGCCAAGCATGACCCCAACCAACCCCAATTTCACATTTCAGGCGATGGCTGTTTCACTTGCTAGCGTTGTATTTCGGGTTCCAGGGCTGGGGTTTAAGCTTGGGTTTAGGGTTCAGGGTTGGGTTATAGTTCAAGGAATTGAGTAGGAAGGGAGACCTGAGAAGAGTTGCGGGAATCTTGAGCCCCCGACGCGAACATGAGTTATAATAAACCCTGAACCCAAAGGGTCCTGAGTACCTACATGGGGGGCTACTTACCCAAACCAAAATAGTAGTTCCTACTGTCGAAAGCCTACATCCTACTATGAAAGTAATTAGGACCTTTGGGGAATTCGGAAAGTTTCGACCCCTGAGTTCTAGGCCAGGTGGGCCCTCAACGCCAAAAAGGACTAGTCTAAAAACCTTGAAACCTGAACCTAAATGTGCAATGGTTCTTTTTTTAGAGTCATTGCACATTAAAAACAAAGAAACCTGAACCTTCAAACCTGAGACACTCAACTCTGAACTACCACGGCTACACAGCAACACACTTGACAGCAACCCCTTGCTTCAGAACACTGAACTGGGCGCGCTTCAATTCGAACTTGTTCAATATCGCAAAGGTCGGGCCGTCGCGTCTCAACCCCCTGTAGGAATGCAGACTGCAGACCTTAAGCCGCACAATACCCCTTCAACAAACGTGTCGGGGGCGTTCCTCTTGTTGTTCTGCCATCAACAAGCCACCCCGCTGCTGCTGTTGCTGCTGCTGCTGCTGCCGCTGCGGCTGCTGCTTCTGCTGCTTCTGTTTATGTTGGTGTTGGTGTTGGTGTTGGTGTTGTTGTTGGTGTTGTTGTTGCTGCTGCTGTTGCTGTTGCTGCTGCTGTTGTTGCTGTTGCTCTTGTTGTTGCTGTTGCTGTTCCTAGCAGATGCCACTTACCCCTTGCATCCATGTTCGAGGGGATGAGATATACGAGACGGGAATTTAAGCCGAAACCCCTGAGCCGTAGCCATTCTGAGCGGCTTGCTATCGGTGGGCCTTGGAAACATGATTTCAGGCCCTAGTCTGGCTAGACTTGAGCCCAGTAGCAAAAGGGGATAATGTGTGTTGTTCAGGGTGTGGTTTGGCCTTAAGCCCTAGAGCCTAAACTCAAAACTTAAAGCCCCGAACCCTAGAAAGAGACAAGTGGATGATGCTAGGAGGCGGGCAATCCGCCTCGACAGCCCCTTCCGATGCCCCAGGACGAAGCAGTTCATGTCGCCAGTCTGTTTGTGTGTCTGTGTGTTTGTGTGTGTGTGTGTGTGTGTGTCAGTGCGTGTGTGTGTGTGTGTGTGTATGTGTGTCAGTGTGTGTGTGTGTGTCTCTGTGTGTATGTGTCTCTGTGTGTGTGTGTCTCTGTGTGTCTGTGTCTCTGTGTGTGTGTGTCTCTGTGCGCGTGTCTCTCTCTCTCTCTGTGTGTGTGTATCTCTGTGTGTCTGTGTGTCTGTCTGTCTGTCTGTCTGTCTGTCTGTCTGTCTGTCTGTCTGTCTGTCTGTCTGTCTGTCTGTGTTTGTGTGTCTGTGTGTGTGTGTCTCTGTGTGTGTGTGTGTGTCTCTGTGTGTGTCTCTCTCTGTGTGTGTGTGTCTGTGTGTGTGTGTGTGTGTCTGTGTGTGTTTTGTTGTTTTAACGTCCGCTCTTGCGACTACGACTACACTACTACACGGGGCTTTGACTGCTCTGACGAAGATGCACTTTAGCAGCAAGCTCAATGTTGCTAAGATTCGGGCACGACTGTGAATGACACTCAAACGAAATCAAATGCTCAAGAAAGAGTCGCTTTCACTTTCTTGTACAAGAAATCAATGGTAGAATCATCCTGCTCGCCATGTCATCAACATGCTGCTGCTGTTCATCAGTATCAACCATGCAAATGCCGTGCTCCTCATCATAATCTTCGCTAATCATCACCCTCATCATGCGCAATATCCAAATCTGCCGAAGTTGACCCGAGCCAGCAAGACTGCAAAGTGCTGTTTTTGCGAGATAAAGCCGTCTTTTTTCGAAGTGATGACTGCCCCATCCCCATGCCATGTCAGAAGCGTAGGGGTCTGGCACTTCGGCTGGCCATGTGGCAGCCGCCCCCATCCTCACGTGAACTGGTAGAGGATCTTGCCCTAGCTCAAGGGTCGGCTGGCCCCTTCTCAAATTGCCACTGAAGCTCGGAGGTGGGCACACAAACCAAGATCAACCAATGGTTGCGGGTCCACTTGCCCTGCGGCAGCCGCCCCGTCCCCATGCCATGTTAGCAAGCGCAAGGATCTGTCACTTTAGATCAAAGATCGGCTGGCAATATGGCAGTGGCCCCATCCTCATGTGAACTGGTGAAGGATCTTGCCCTAGCTCAAGGCTCGGTTGGCCCTGTGGCAGCCAACCCATCCCCTTCTCAAAATGCCACTGAAGCTCGGAGGTGGGCACACAAACCAAGATCAACCAATGGTTGCGCCATGTGGCAGCCAAACCATCCTCTTCTCACAGTGACACTGAAGCTCGGAAGTGGGAGGGTGCAGATGGGTGCAGCACACAAATCGAGATCATTTTATGATTACGGCACCATTTCCGTTCACAGAGTATTAAAATGTTTCTGTTAATTTGGCTAGACGGCTTTTGGTTGTTCTGCGCAAGGTCCGGATGCCTAGTAGAGCGACATAACGGTCAAGAACAAGTGATGGTCTGCAGGGCTTTGCTTGCTATGCATTGGGAATCAGAGCACTTGCGCAACAGCGAACAGACCAGTTCTGCAAATGCATCCTTGTAAAAAGTCATTTGTAAGGGGCATTAACAGAACCAGTTGTAAAGGGCTTCCGGAAGCATGGTAAGACATCCGACTGTACAAAGCATCCTCTTCATGTCATAACACATGATAGTACCTCGCAAATCCTCAGCTGTAGCATCAAGATGACAATGTTGTTCCATAAGGCAGAAACACGAACATTCCGCTGAAAACCTTGACAACAGCAAAACGGCATCAAAACATGCAAGCATGCAAAAAACAACAGTTTTTTGAGCGAATTTGACTCTCCGATGTTGAAACACTAAGCAAGAAACATCTCCGAACATGAAATTGATCGTGCGCTGTTGAGCATACTCTTGAGCATCCTGAGGAAGGCGCTTGGGATGGATTGATTATATTACCACTATCAGTAGAATAACTATGAAAATTATCACAATTATTAATTCTATGATTATTACCAGTATTTCTATCCTTTGTAATACTATAGTTATTACCATTACTATTACTATTACTCGAAAAGAGCAGTGCATACCAAATACCAAAGACCCCGCACAGAACCCTTGACAGTGGGCAGGCTGCTGCCGCTGCCCGGTTGGCTGGCATCCGCATCGTTCTGGAGGACACGAGTCCTCAAGGGGAACATATTCGAACATCTTGGCATAAACAGATACCAATACTATTTTGACCTACTATGCCCCAAACCCTACTTCAACTATTAAGGTCCCCATATCGTGACTTTGGTTGATGAAACTCTTAGCACTTGTGTGCCATACTCTACCAGCATCCTGCTCTTCTTTGCTCCTGGTGTGCTCCGTTCAAGACATAAAACAGCAAGCAGTTACTTAGTTACTTCGATGCTGTTTTCTCTACGTTTGTTCCTGGTCATGGCTTGGTGAGCCTTTGCTCCATGTGCGTCGTTATTGTTCTAATACTTGCAATCATCATGTTGTCGTTTTTACATTGTCGTTCGTCGTCACCAGCACCACCAGGACGACGGTAGCCTCAGTATATTCAACAACTAGCATAGTGTTTGAGATCCCCACCGACTTTATGGCGAAGTATGTCCACCCCCCCCAGCCCACTGCTGTCACCATTCCAATCTTCCGCGTCAGCGTGCATCCCTGCATCCCAGGACCTCAGCGATCCGGGAAACCGGGCTGCCATTTTGCGCAGTGTGGAGGCATGCGGTATATTCGTTGCAGGAGTTCAGGACTTGCTATACGTTCCTGCCCTAAAGCGAAAAACTTGTGTTCTAGACCGCAACCCCTGAACCCTAACCGTAAATTCGATTCAAGATTTTCTACATATTTCGCCCTCGGCCGGTCGTTTTCCGTTCGCAGTGGCCGCAATCTTTGGATCTTGGTTTTTCCGTTTTCGCGTCGAAAGATCCCTCGGAGTCGTGCGCAATGTTTCGGTTTGTACGGTTTCTACGATGTGGGATCACAGTTCATGAGTAGTTTGTCGTGTGGTAGGATATGCCCTGGTAGCTGTCACTCTGCAGTGTTTCCCGTGCACTTGAAATTTTCGTTGCACATCGGATCCAATCCAAGGCTGGCCTTTGCAAGTGTTTTAATACCCTAAACCCTAAACCCTAAACTTTTAGAGCCGTAATATCATCATCAGTATTGCTATTTTTCCAGAAAGGGACGCTGCGGGGTCCCTGTTTTCCCACACAGTGGATTTCAGTGGGTTCTTAGATGCGGTGACATTGCTCTGATAGCTAAAACCTCTACTTTTATTATTACTAGTGCTATATACTTTTATTGTAATTATGGCGATTTCTTCTTCGTTTTGTTATTATCATTAATGACGTATTCGTTGCATTACCAGTGCGTGTTGGTTCTTGGTATTTGGATCATTTCATTCTGCATTGCGTAGGCTGATAAGGCTTAGTTGATTTTTGGCAATGGTTTTCGGCCTAGGGGTTTTCGCTTCGAGAGTCGAGAGTTACGGACGTGGCTTAGGGTTTGCAAAGGGTTTAGGGTTAGCCGTGATGTCGACTTGGGACAAGCTGTAAGATGTTTCACGAACTGCGCATGCGGATAATGCCGTGGAATCTTCCTAAGCCCTTGCCAAACTTCCATCCCGAAATCCTAAACCGTCATGCTGGCTATCCCTGATCCCTGATTTTCCAAAAATAGCCTAATACCCTTTATGCCCGAATATCCTCAACCATCAGACCCACCGTTAACCGTAAACGCTACATCCTAAACCCTAAACCCTAAAAGCCTAAACCCTTAAGCCTTAACCCTAAACCCTTACTCCCGAAGTCCTTCTGCAGGCCCTGGGCTTGCTCCATGTGCACGAGGTACGGGACGACCACTTTGGTTTTGGGGTTTGCTTCGTCACCAGTGACCTAGGAATAAAAGGGCTCCTTTTTTGGTATTGGGTCACTAAATAAGGAACCTAGACCCAGAAAGGAGCAACAATGGAGAAAATAGGTGGGTTTCTAGATTCAATGGTTAGATATACAGGTTTCAGGACGAGGCCTGCCGCTTCGAAGGTTTGATGTTGAGTGATACCGTGCTACAGGGTGAAGGCTGTGAGGTTTCGTGTTAAAAAGGGATTAGGAGGTTTAGGGTTTAAGGATTAGGATCCAACCTACACCCGCAACCCGAAAAAGGTTAAGTCAAGGTTTGGATTCATCTCCGGTATTAAGGTTTTGGGTTTAAGGTTTAGGGTGGCTTACCAACCACCGTAGCCAGGTCGTTCACCCGTGAGTGTTTGCGTTCAAGAGTAGGGTATAAGATTTAGGAAGCTCCTGAACCTCAAAACCCTAAAACCCTAGGATTCAGGGAACCCCAAACCACCAAAAACCCTACGACTTAGGATTGAGGGAACTCCTAAACCCACAAACCCCTACACGTCAGGATTTAGGAGTGATTTAGGGAAGCCCAAACCCCCAAAACCTAAAACCCTACCCCGTAACATCCACAAAACCCTACAACCTAGGACTGAGGGAACCCCTAAAACCCCCCAAACCCCACCCTAGGATTTGGGAACCCCCTAAAACCCCCAAAACGTAACACCCCACTAGTAGGATTTAGGGAACCCCTAAACTTCACCCCCAAAGCCCTACAACCTAGGATTTAGGAAACCAATTATATAAAAACTCCCAAAAGAGCAGCTCTGCCGATTTGTGACGAAGGTCCACTCCCCAAGCCGGCGGGTGAGTTCCACAGCGCGCGGGCGAAGCATCTCTGCCAAGAGTGGCCCAGAGAGCCCAATACCCCTTAATTAAGGAATGTACTTTAAATCATGATATGTAGTCCTATATCATTTTTGGGCTCTCTGGGGGCGAGCGTTGGGTTGCGAAAACCTGGGATTCGTTGTTGCAGGCTCTTTGGGCGCCATTCTTTTGGGGTGTTTGCCTTTGAAAGCTATTCTCTGGAAAGAGGCGCGTAGGGTCTTGGATTGTGATACTAGTACCTTCCCACCTCGGCCTCTGCCACCATGGTAGTACTCCGTTACTGTGAGCTGTCAACAGACACGTTTTTGCCGAGCTTCAATTAAGGATTTTTGAGTTTGTGATTTAGGGGTTTATGTTTGTTTGGGTGGGTTTGAGGATGTTGAGTTTTTTTGATTTTGGGGCTAGAGTTTGGAGTTTAGGCTTTCGGGTTGAAGGTTTAACCCTGACCCCTAAAGCCTAAGCCCGAGAAGCCTGAAAGCATTGAACCCTAAACCCTAAGACCTAATTCCCTACACTACCCTTATAGTACCCTTATAGAGCCCTTTAAGAGAACTTCTGGGTTCCCCCATTAAAGTCAGGGACCTTCCGGGTCTCCGAGGCATCGTCAACGGCGCGGAGAAGTGGCTGACTCTTCACCAGCACTCGGACATCGCGGAATGTTTGGGAGGATTAAAGGCTCGGCAACGTCGAATTTAGGGTTGTGAGCTTTTTTGGGCTTGGGGTGTGAAGAGAGTAGCAGCAATATCGGGCGAGAGTTGTCATCATCGCACTACATAGCAGCAAGACCAAGCATCAAACGAATGTTTTAGTAGTATTCGTCCCAGTGTCACTCTTGTCAGCATGGTTTGCATTCTTGCATTGACTATTGTTTATTTTGTCGCATGTTGATTGCTCGGGTTACGACAGTGATACTAACATGAACGTGCAGTGTTCAGTGTTGCTACCCTGGACCCTAAACCCCTAAACGGCCCTACTTGGAGGGTCGGGGGACTTAGTAAGTAGGTAGTAAGTAGACTTATAAGTACCCTAAAAGGGACCCTAATTGGGGTTATAGTCCTCATGAGTCCCTAAAATAGCCAGTTACTAAGTCCCCCGACCCTCCAAGTAAACCCTACACCCTACGCTGTTGCGGAGTTGGAAGCGCCGGGCCTGGCAGGGTTTGCTTCCCGGTCTTCAAGCTTGTGTCATCAGTGGTGGGTTTAGAGCTTCGGGGGTTTTAGGCTTAAGGCCCAACCCTACACCCCAAGCCCTTAACAAAAAACCTAAACCCCTAAACCCTAAAGGGTTGGGGGATTTAGGGTTGGGGTTTAATGCTTGACCCAACCCAGGTTTGCTTTGCAGGACCGAGTCAGGCTGCTTTCAACCAAAGTCCTTGCACCCTCAACCATAAGCCACCAACCTACCTAGGTGCAAAGAGTGCCCCAAAGCCTTAAGACTTTGTCGTCTGCTTGTTGTTACTCTTATAAATGGGTTTTCATCTTTTGTCATGGTAGCAGCTGTATGCCTCAATGAACATGCTTCTCTCCCGCAATCCGTGAGACAGACAGCGCAGGCCACGCACCATCAAGTATTGGCAGCTGTGCCACCCGGCCAAGGCCTGCAACCAAGGAATCCAGGAAGACGCGGCCTCCTTCTAAGGGCTTTGATGGGGTTTACAAGGTCTTATGTAATGGGCTCTAAAAGCTTTCTATAAAGGAATACTGGGGTTGCAGTTTGGGACTCTCAGTCTATATAGTTGGCAAGGATCCTTATAATGTCCGGATAAGGTTCATGGGTAGTTATAAGTCGGGTCATAAGTGGGGTAACTATGGCTATAACCCCTATTAGGGGACTTATAACTCCATCTATAGCTACCCATGAACCTCCAAGTAACGAACTCTGGAACCCTCCGCACCTCTAATTCCTAAAACCGCCAGAGCCGGGCCAGCCTCAAGATCAACAGCATTTCGTCGTCGGTAACAGCAAAAGTCCTGTACCAATTCATGCAAAGCCTGCGGCCTAGTAGGATTACTCTTACCATCTTGATGATTCATATCTTACTGGTCCTATTGTTCTTGTTCTTACTAGCTATTACTAGTCAAGCCCCGACCCAATGGACCTAAGATGGCCTGAAGTTCGAGCCTCCAAAGCTTGAAGCGTACAGCTAAACCCTAAACCCTGAAGCTAAACGGATTAGGGCTTAGGGTTTAGGGCTTAGGGTTTAGGCTTAAAGGGAAAACTCGGGATCTTCTGAAGTGGTCTCCCTGAATCATAAATCCTCCCCTGTCGCCTAGACCGACACCCTTCTTGCAGAATCCTGGTATACACCCTGTAGTATCCCTGATAGAAACCCTCATATTCAAACCAACAGAAGCTCTTTAAAGGGCCCTTTAGGTCTGGAACCAGGAAAGGAACGCCACCAAAAAAACTGATAGAACCCTCATAGAACCGTAAGCCCTTCTAGAACCCTAAGCGAACCCTAAGGGAACCTTTACAAAACCCTAGATGAACTCGTCGAACACCCTACGGAACTTATAGCCCCAAACCCTTGTAAACCCCGTGGTACAACCCCAAAACCCCAAACCCCTGAACCCTAAGCCCAAACCCCTAAGCCCCTACACCTGCCAAAACCCCAAACCCCCAAACCCCCGAACCCCTGAACCCCGAAACCCCCAAACCCCTAAACCCCTAACCCCAAAGAGTTTTGGATTTAAGGAATATTTCTCATTTAGGGATATACCTTAAAACAAATCATATTAGGGACTACTACAACTTAAGGAATATTCCTTAGTTAAGGGATCTTGGAGTCTCTCTCGCGATTTGCGCGAACCGCAAGCCCTAAACCCGAAACCCCAAACCCTCGAACCCCTAAACCCCCAACCCCACAAAAGGACCCCTTCTTGGGTTTTTGGAGGCCGCGAGCCGCTGGCTCTGGAGTCCCTGAGCTTAGCTCAGCCCACGGCTTTGCTCTTCGGCTCCGAGGTTCTCGGACTTTTTTTTCGGGAGGGGGGGGGTTCCTTTAAAGAGGGTTTGAGGGTAAGGCTTTCGGGTTCCTTTAAAGGAGAGTTTTAGGATTTAGGGTTTCGGTGTTCCTTTAAAAGGGAGGTTCAGGGTTTTGAGGGTTTGGGGTTTCTTTAAAAGAGAGCTTTAGGGGTTGGGGTTTCGGGCTCCTTTAAAAGAGAGGTTTAGGGGTTAGGGTTTCGGCTTCCTTTAAGAGAGAGGTTTAGGATTTAGGGTCCCGGGGTTCCTTTAGAAAAGGGGTTGAGGGGTTAGAGTGTTTTGTGGGTTCCAGAGAGGTCTAGGGTTTGGGGTTCCTTTCAAAAGGGTTTAGGGTTTAGGTAGGGTTCCTTTAAGACGGGTTAGGGTTTAGGGCTGCTTTAGAAAGGGTTTAGGTTAGGGTTTAGGGAGGTGGGTTCCTTTAACCCAGGGTCCGTAAGGGCTGCAGCACAGGGGCTTACATCATAATGCGTTCTACTTGGGAGCTTCCGAAAATAGGGGGCCCTAATATAGTACCCTAAATTTCCTTATTATCACGACCCCCCAAATAAGGTATCCCTATTTTTTGGAAACTCCCATATGATACACCCCAAGACCTTGTTCCAATTATGAAGGCCCCTACATTAGATCTTTGGGGGTTCAGGATTTTCAGGCCCCGGGGCTTTGGGGGCATTTTTGAGGATGAAGGTTTGTTAGGGCTTTAGGGTGTCTGTTTCAAGGGTTGTAAGTTCAGGGCTTTTGGGGTTTAGGGGTTAGGGGGATCAACGCATTAGGGCTTCAGGATTTTAGGGGTGTGTGGAGCTTTAGGGGTTTAGGGCTTGGAGTCTAGAGTTGTTTTTGGGTTGTTGGCTTTGGTTGAGGTTTTAGGGTCCTAGAACGTCGAAGGGTGTGCCCCTGAGCCCCAAGCTTTCACCACTCGGACACTCCAAAATCCCTTAATACTTCATTAAGGAATATGCTGAATATGCCTTGAGTTGTAACAGGATCCCGAATACGATTTGATTCAAGGTATATTCCTCAATTACGGGATGTTGGAGCCTCTGGGCAGTTTTAGGATTTTGCGGTGTTGTGGGGTTAGGGGTTTTCGGGGCGCGTATCCAGGGGCTTCCCGGCTTCTTCGATAGTTTTCGTACCTTGTTGTTACTGGTCGCGGACTTGGATGTTTGGACTTATGAAATTCAGCTGCTTTGGAAAGTCTGAATCTACTTGCTTGGCAAAAGGCAGTGTCTAAACTCCCGTTTGTTCTTGCCCTACCGAGTGTGTCAACCTTGAAAATCCGGAGCCCGAGGTCACCAACGCAACTAAACCCCAAGCCGTGTTGAACCGTAATTTAGCTGCAGCGAATCCCAAACTCTATGCCCACTGGACTTGACTGGTGCTGCCGCCGGCTCTCAGACGGCGGCTCACCGCCGTAAGGCTGTGACGTAGGTTGAACATAGAATAATTATCCCTTCCTTTTGAAAGGCTTCTCAGCCATGGAGGACGTGTGCAGGATTGGTTCCATGACCTCGAAGGAATCCAGCATTGGGTCCAGCGTTGTTCTCAGTGAGCGATCGCTGAAGGTTGAGATGCTGGGCTCTTGTTAAGGAACTCATAGCTAGATTTTAGGTTTAAGTTGCCGAAACACGGATCTATGGTGAATAGTTAAGATGGTTTCCTGATTATGGTAATTTTGTTATCTAAGCCCTTAATAAGAATCAAGGATGCCACCCGAGCTCCTTCGTGGAGTCTACTTGCATGAATGCCTCGCTCAATGGGGAAAGCATTGGGCTTCAGCCGACACAGTCGAGCGGGCTTCCGACTTTCGTTTAAGCAGACCGACGCAGCGCATCGACAACTTCCTGAGCCACGATTGGGAAACATCTCGATGGCTCAAGTTGGCTGCTCTCCTGGTTGTTTTCAACTCAAGGGCAGCAGCAGTAGCAACTCTGCTGGTCAGTGTCGGTGTCGGAATCCTACGAGCGACCCATGTGCTCCCGGATGAGGCCTGGACGGTAGCGATTGGCCACGCAACCTGGGTCTGTTTCTTTTTCGGCTGGCAGAGGCTTCGGTCCTTTTGCCGGCCCCGCACTGTGTTCTTGGACAAGCTTTGCATAGCCCAGCACGATGTTGCTCTCAAGGAGCAGGGCATACTGGGATTAGCAGCTTTCTTGGACATTTCGGATGAGCTCACCGTGCTGTGGTCCCCTCGCACATTGCAGCGGCTTTGGTGTGTGTATGAGCTCAGCACTTTTCTTCGCAGACCGGAGAAGCGAAAGCAAGTCAAGATCATGCCAGTTAAACTGGCGCTTCTGCTGTGCGCGAACAGCCTGAGTTGGTTCGTGATGGCAGGAGGCTATTCCGTGGTCTCAAACCAATCTGGTCGAGAGGTCACTTGGACAAGGACTCTCTTGGGGAGTATATGCATGTGCTTTGCAGCTGTCTTCTTGCCCTGGACCTACTACGCCTTTGGGTCGCAGCGAGCAGTGCAGCACTTGCTCAGCGAGCAGCTCCTAAGTGGGTAGGGGTTCCATGGGCTAAGGGCTTTTTTGAAGGCCACTTGCCGAGCCATTGCTGCAGGTCGGCATTGGCATGATGGAGGACTTGTCCACCTTGCCAAAGCAGCTTTCCAACTTCCGAATCCAGGAGGGGTTTTCCGTACTGGAGGGCTAAATCTCGAGAGCCTGTCGCATGACAGTCAAGCTACGGCCTGGATGTTGAAAGGCGACGGACGATGACAGCAAATCTTGAAGCTGCAGCTGCTGCTAAGACGACGACGAGACCACTGCCAGTCCCCCTGCCGCTGCCACTTCTAATGTTGCTGTTACGGCGACTACTACTACTACTACTACTACTACTACTACTACTACTACTACTACTACTACTACTACTACTACTACTACTACTACTACTACTACTACTACTACTACTACTACTACTATTACCGCTACTACTACTACTACTACTACTACTACTACTACTACTACTACTACTACTACTACTACTACCACTACTACCACTACCACAGCTGCTGCTCCTGCGCTCCTACCACTTCTACTGCTACTGCTACTACTGCTACTACGACGACAACAGCAACTGCTACGACTACTACTACTACTACTACTACTACTACTACTATTACTACTACTACTACTACTACTACTACTACTACTACTACTACTACTACTACTACTACTACTATTACTGCTACTACTACTACTACTACTACTACTACTACTACTACCACTACTACCACTACCACAGCTGCTGCTCCTGCGCTCCTACCACTTCTACTGCTACTGCTACTACTGCTACTACGACGACAACAGCAACTGCTACGACTACTACTACTACTACTACTACTACTACTGCTCCTACTGCTCCTACTGCTCCTACTGCTACCGCTGCTGCCACCGCCACTGCTACTACTGCTGCTGCTACTGCTACTGTACTGCTACTGCTACCGCTGCTTCTACTGCTGCTACTGCTGCTACTGCTGCTGCTGCTACTGCTGCTGCTGCTGCTGCTCCTGCTGATGCTTCTGCTGCTGCTGCTGCACTGCTACTGCTACTCCTGCTGGTGCGGCTTCTACAGCTACTGCTACTGCCACTGCTACTGCTACCGGTACTGCTACTCGTACTGCTGCTGCTACTGCTACTTCTATTGCTACTACTTCGACTTTGTCTGCTGGTACTCGTGCTGTTGCTATTACCGCTGCCGCTACCACCACCTACTACCCATGACCGCCACCACATCCGCTGTCATTACCACTGCCGCTACGACTACCGCGGCCACGACCGCGACCACGACTACTACCACTACTGCTGATAGTATCACTGCTTCGGCTTCGGTGGCAGCTGCAGTTGCAACACCAGCGACGACAACTCCACAAGCAACTCATGTCGGCGTACAACAACAAGCGGAACAACAACATCAGCAGCAACAACAACAGCAACAACTACAACAACAGCATCATCAACAACATCAACATCATCAACAACCGCAGCAACAGCAGCCACCACAACAGTAGCAATAGCAGCAGCAACAGCAACAGCAACAATCACCACAACCACCACAATCACCACAACAACCACCGCCACCACAACAACCACAACAACCACAACAACCACATCGACAAACACATCCACAAGCACGACCATAACGTTTCAAAAGGACAACAACCACAACAACAACAACAACAGCACAAGCAATTGCAGCATCAACATTGCAGCCTGAACATAAAGAGGCATCAGCAACAGCAGTTACTTACCAACAACAGTCAGCACTACAAAAAGTATTGACGGCGACGGCCGTAGCAGCAAGGATGCCGCCGACGGCTACAACCATAATAGTTGCATGGACAGCAGCGAGAGCAACAGCGGCAATACCAGAAATTTCAACAGCATCGTCATCCTTATCCTCATTTTGATCATTATCCCCATCAGCGATATCAGCATCATCATCGTCATGGTGCCCAGCTTACGCATCAGCATCGAATCGAAGAGACAGCAGAAGGTTGGAACAAAGACAAGGATGACAATGACCACAGAAAGACCAAAACAACCACCACACAGGTGCAGATCCTCTCCAGCGTTCTTTAGAGAAAGACGCCATCCGGCATCAAAGCATTCGTTTAGTGCCTTAGTCTCTCTGACAGGGCGAGACAAGGTGACGCTCAGAAATGCAACCATTTGGGCGTTGATTCGTGTTGGATGCCTACCAAGCTGGTTATGGCTGTGACGGCGATCACGTTTGTTCTGGCAAGTTGTTGCGCTCTTCGTCGCCGCCACAGTCTTCATGGTCGTATGCCTAAACCCTTAGCCCTCATCTCTTAAGCCTAAACCCCAAACCCTATCTCTAAACCCTAAACCCCAAATACCCTTATAGAATCCCTATAGATCCCTGAACCCTTACCATCCCCTAACATCCCTTTTTGTGAGCCGCGAGGATGCGGAAAGCATCTGCTGCTCTCGACACCATATCCATCCAGAGACCCAGCAGGATGTCCCCTGTGATCGCGAACTCGTGCTGCCCGGCTTTTGTGGGGTTTCGGATTTGGGGCTTGTAGGGTTTAGGGTTTGAGGTTTAGGCCCTTTAGGCTTGAGGGCTTGGGGTTTAGGGTGATAATGTATGACAATAACCACAATGTGTGTAGGTAATCAGAGATATTGACAAAACAGATTGCAAGACCACTAACAATATTGGCAACAATAATAGTAACAATCGCCAAAAAAACAACAGTCAGAACATGACTACTTTACATCCATAACTTGAACTTTTCTCGGCGTATAGATTGCATGCGTGGGTTTTGTGCTGAAGGGTGCATCAGGCTTTCAAAAAACCCTATAGCCAAGCCCTAAATCCAGACCAACGCGAGATAAGAGTTCTATGCTCCGGCGCAAACTCCCGTTCGTGTTGAAGTTGTTGCAGGGAGCTTCCCTGAACCCTAAACCTGAGGCCCAGTGCTTCGGCTGAGTTATTGGTCTGTGATGCTTCACGAGTCGGGCTAGCGAAATCTAGTTGATGTAGTTATCTTTTCTGCACCCTGCGCTTTCGTGCTCCGAGACCCTCCCACCCTAAACTCTGAGGTGTAGTCTGGCCTTCACGTAAGTTGTCCCCATGGTGGTACTTGGTTTTGCTCACACGGAGGTCTGAACAGTCGTTTATAAGATCCAGTATCCCCCTTGGAGCCCTTATACAGGTATACCAGAATACACCTTGCACTCCTATGTTCATTCTTGAGGCCCCCATATTAAAGACTCGCCCTCCTAAGGGGTGTGTGGAATCCCAAGTCGGTCCACTCGCCGAGTCATCATGTTCCTAGCGTAAGCTTGTGGTAGAACCAAAGGGGCCCAGATAAGTACCTTTACCATGTTGGGGGGGGTCCTTTTTATAACTATAGTATAGTGGGCCCCAGAACCCTATTCTAATTATTAAGGCCGCTATATGAACTACTGCTACTGGATCTCAGCTTGTGGTAGTTATGGTACAGTACAGCACTGGCTGTAGCTGCTGCTTCTTGAGTCGCCAATTTACAAAGCGATGACAAATCATGCCTCCCACCCTCCTTTGGACGTAAAGGTCCGAGGGACACAGGTATACCAGAATACACCTTGCACTCCTATGTTCATTCTTGAGGCCCCCATATTAAAGACTCGCCCTCCTAAGGGGTGTGTGGAATCCCAAGTCGGTCCACTCGCCGAGTCATCATGTTCCTAGCGTAAGCTTGTGGTAGAACCAAAGGGGCCCAGATAAGTACCTTTACCATGTTGGGGGGGGTCCTTTTTATAACTATAGTATAGTGGGCCCCAGAACCCTATTCTAATTATTAAGGCCGCTATATGAACTACTGCTACTGGATCTCAGCTTGTGGTAGTTATGGTACAGTACAGCACTGGCTGTAGCTGCTGCTTCTTGAGTCGCCAATTTACAAAGCGATGACAAATCATGCCTCCCACCCTCCTTTGGACGTAAAGGTCCGAGGGACACAGGTATACCAGAATACACCTTGCACTCCTATGTTCATTCTTGAGGCCCCCATATTAAAGACTCGCCCTCCTAAGGGGTGTGTGGAATCCCAAGTCGGTCCACTCGCCGAGTCATCATTTTCCTAGCGTAAGCTGGTGGTAGAACTATAGGGGCCTAAACAAGTACCTATACCATGTTGGGGGGTCCTTATTGTAATACACCAGAACCCTATTCTAATTATCAAGGCCGCTATATGAACTACGTACTGCCACTGGATCTCAGCGTGTGGTAATTATGGCACAGTACAGTACTGGCTGTAGCTGCTGCTTCTTGAGCTGCCAATTTAACTCGAGGACATGTCATGCCTCCCACCCGACCCCATCCTCCTTGGGAAGTAAAGGTCCGTGGGACGTGGGAGCTCATTTCCGAGATTCGGGTTGAGGTGTAGCTCCAGTTCAATATGTATCCCAAGACTTTTTCCCACAAGCCTTTTACAGGGATTTCTCTGTCATTCCGGAATCTTAAACCCCGCATTCTAAACCCAACCTTAAACTTTAAGCCGAAAACGGCATCCTACACCGTGACTAAAACCCGAGACGGTACCTGAGGTTTGCAACTCTGCAGCAGTGGTTTGGCCGGCCAGGCGATGCGCCCGGCAACTAGGTGGCACTTTGGGAAGTTTTTCGAACATTCGCTTAACTTCAATACTTTTTACTCTTTAAGCTATGGTTCCTATAAAGGTCAGAAATACCTTTAAGGGCCCCCAAAACCTACCCTAAACCCCGAAACCCTACAAGCCTAAGCTCTCCAACCCAGGCAAGTATTTGGTGGACTTCAACCGCCTCGTGCGGAAGGAGCTGGCTCCTTCAGTACTGAAGTCTGTCCCTGGGGCTCCAAATAGCTCAAAGTATTTGGGAGTTTGGGGGACCCTATAGTACCAGGATCCTTATTATGAGGACCCCAAATAAGGTACCCCTAAATTTCGGAAACTCCCATTTTCGAACGTTAGACCCCTGCGGCCCTTGGGAGTACAGCCCTTTTTCATTTTCAGCGCAGGGGTCGGGGCGGGAGAAGGGGGGACGGGCGGGGGAGTGAGTCGTTAAAGTTGCTAAACTAAACTGCGTAATAGGAACGAGGTCATCTGCATCACTGCAACAAAAATATTATCGAACTACGGCAAAAAGTCGTAGTAGTAGTTGTAGTAGCAGTAGCAGTAGTAGCAGTAGTAGTACTACGACTACACCTACTACTACTACTACTACTACTACTACTACTACTACTACTACTACTACTACTACTACTACTACTACTACTACTACTACTACTACTACGACTACGACTACTACTACTACTACTACTACTACTACTACTAGTGTATCCTTTTGTTTCAGTACGCTTTGGGAGATACCGGGAGAGAGCTGAGGTCGGCCGGGATCACCTTCCTGTCTCTTGGTCGATCAGAGGGACCCCGGTTTCCTTTGAAGGGGATTATAACCCCGGTTTCCTTTAAAGGGGATTATAACCCCGGTTTCCTTTAAAGGGGATCATAAGGGTTAAAGGAAAGAGCTCTATAAGGGTACTATAGGGGTTTAGGGTTTTTTGGGGGGGGTTTAGGATTTAAAGGGTTTAGGTTTTTCAGGGGTTTAGGATTTAAGGGGTTTAGGGTTTATGGGTTGGAATGCTTGTTTCTTCCCAGTAGTCCAAACAGGAAGTCCATACACATGTATGTTTTTGTTCTCTGGGGTTTCGATATTTTGAAACGGGGGTCTCCATACCTAAGACTGACCAAGGTCTGGTACACTCTGTACATGGCGGTCAGCGGCAGCACTCCTTTTTTGTCAGACTGTATCTCTCTGTTGGCCAAGGGACCACCCGCCAACTTGTCCAATGGTGGGACTGTTATTTGGGGCCTACGTACTATCATAAGTTTTGCGTATGTCCCGGTATTCGCAATCCTGGCCACTAGATTGAATCTGTGCTTTTGCTGGCATGGATTCCGGATGGCACACCATTCCGCCTGTCGATCGAGATTCTGTCTGGCAGTTCTGCTGTCACAGCTTGGAGTCATAATTGTTGCTGCTTTCTGGGCGCTCTTTTTCATCTCCTCGAATCAAGTTGAAGCAAGCAGTTGGATCCCTATCGTGCCTTTTCTCTTGCTTTTGGCAACAACAGCGACACTTTTTCGTAATGGCTGCATGGCATATGGAGAAACTTGGTGGAGTGTACGGGTCGTTTTGTGTTACTCTATCCTTACAGTTTCGGACCGTCAAAATAACCCTAAACCCTAAACCCTAAAAGGATGCGCTTTTTTCTGGGACCCAGGAAACTTCCAGAGAGCCGGCGGCAAGTCGGAAGGAACGCCTGGAGCCATCTCAACCAGGAGTTCCGAACCTTGGTAGCTGAGTTAGACAACTTTGCACGTTTTGGATAACATGATCCCCATATAATATATCTGAAAGTTCAACTTTTCGGCACTTATGAACTCGACAACTGAGGAACGATGGACTTCGAGATAGAGATGAAGAAGAGTCAACTTTTCACGTTTAAAGCAGGCACGGCGAGCGCCGACGCTCTGCCGATTAATTACACTGGTGCCAAGCAGAAGCCCACGAACTGTGGGCGAAAATAAATCATGTGTATAGTATGAGCGTGCAGCCAGTGTGGTCATTTAACGATGGTTGCCTCACCCTGACTTCAGGATCCCTGTGTCTTCGTCTTTTTGCGGAGTTTCGCCTGCACGGTGCAACATGAATGAGGCTCTTACTCTTTCCATCTCAATGATTTGTTTTCGTGCAAGTAACTCCGTCAACTGCATGCGCCTCATCCATCGGAAAACTGCAGGGGACGTTTGCGAAGGGCTAACCGGTTAGACATCGTATCTTTGTAATACAAGCCAAACAGTAGGCCCTGTAAATGACCTTACAATGCCCTAAACCTGAAACCCCCTAACCCTTAAACCCTAAAGCATCTTTAAATAGAATTCCTAAAGCCCTCTAATTCCCTAAACTCTAGGGCTCTAAGGACTCATATATAGAGGCTTTTTGGCCCAAAGATCATCACATATAAGGCTTTTGGGCAATCTTGAGCCCCAGGGAAACACCGGAATCGAAATCACTCCAGCCATAGTTGGTCATTCGACAGGCCTGGGGAGTCTCTTCAGCAGCGCTGGACCTTTGTGACGCAGCCTTCACGGTACCATTGCCAGGACTCAGTGAGAGTAAGGGCCTTAGCCGATGGAGGGGGGTTTAGGGGTTCAGGTTTTAAGGTTTCTGAAGTTTCAGTTTGGGAATTTACCTTCGTCTTCAGAGTTGCAAGTCCGCCCTGCAAGCCCCGGAAGCCATGTGGGAGTTTCCGAAAACAGGGGACCCTAATATAGTACCTTAAATAAGAGGATCCCCACTATAAGGACCCCTAAATAAGGTACCCCTAATTTTCGGAAACTCCCATATAGAGTCCGAAACCCTAAACCCTAAACCCTAAACCCTAAACCCCTAAACCCTAAACCCTAAACCCTAAACCTGTAAACTCCAAAAACCCATGGGGGCCCCAAGGTCTCGGGCTGATTCCAGGTCAACCTCTCGCTTGCGAGAGGACGGGGCTTAGGACCAGATTCCCCAGTACCTAGACCCCCACGGTTTAGGGGTATATAGGGTTTAGGGTTTAGGGCCCCCCCAAAGTTATTAAAGTAATGGCCCAAAGGGCTATTATTCTACATACTTCTGGGGTCCAGGTAGTATCTTTTTGGCCTTGTACTGTTTTTAGGTTTCCTATTATTGTGACCAAAGAATAGGAAAAAGATTGCCTGCTACAAGGCTGGTCACCTGATCGGTGCTTGGACCTTTTCTTTTGATTTGAAGTGTTGTTTCTGCGGCAGGACGCCTTCGATGTGTGACTCAATAGGGTTTGGGGGGATTTTAAATTCGAATCATAATAAGGAACCCCCACAACATTATAAGTAACTAACAAGGGCTTGTGGATGTGTGACTCAAAATGTGCTCACTCATCGTACTCGGGTCTTCAGGGTTCTTCTCTCGTGAACTTGGCCTCTTTGCGTGCTACTTGGAGGTTCATGGGTAGGTATCAGCAGGGTTATAAGCCCCCTAATAAGGGTTATAGGTAGAGTTACCCTACTTTTTATAGCCCGACGTATATCTACCCATGAACCTCCAAGTAGGTTTGGGTTCCCCTCAATCGAGCTCCGTGTTGGTGAGACCGGAGCGCCTGTTTCAGAGGCTTTGCTCGAATCTTTTCTATCTGATGCCCAGTCTCTTGATTCCGAGTCGCTTTCTCCGTGTCTTGATACCTTTTGCACGGCCCCATCCCCAAAGACACGCTTTCTTTGCTGGTATGCTGGGTCGTTGGTCCAGCTTGGTCGGGTTTTGGCAACAGGGTAAACCGGGTAAACGCTGTTACGTTCCTTTTGATCTCATATGCAGAGATAGTGTTAATCCTGTTTCACTAGATACCCCAACTCCGCCAAAAGGCTCAGATCGATCTTGGAATACTGCGACCAACGAATCCAGGTCTATCATTCTGGATGTCCAGAAGATTCTTCTTAAGCTGGGCTAATCCGGCTCCCCTCCATGACTTGACTGCTTTTTGGGACTTGAGGTACCTTTGTTTTGTATGACAAGTGTATCGACGTAGATTCCCCCTACACCAGAATAAACCCTGCCAAGCCCAGCTCGAATCGCACTATTCTGAAGCATCTGCTAGTGAGGCCTGAACGTGTCCGTGGCCGTGGCTGTCTGTGCACACTTTGCGGCTTTTCGACGGCGTGAGGCAGTCGGTTCGCCTCAAGCCCATTAATACACGTATGGCTTAAGGTTTAAGGTTTAAGGCTTGCAGGGTTTGAATTTGTGTGATGATCTTGCCAGATGTCCTCCGCAAGCACGCCGTGCTCTCTAGTAAAGAAGACTTGGCGACGACATTCCTTTCAGGCAAACAAACCCCCAAAGGGTCCAAGAAACAGTAGGTGTATTCATTGGGGACCCAAATATCTGCTAAGAAGCTACCATATTGGTACTTGGACGCTGTGGGACCAACCCCTCAACCCTGAACCCCTACGTCCTTTTGCCACCCAATCTCTCGAACTACACCAAACCCTAAGACCCCTAAACCTAAACCCCAAACCCCTAAACCCGCAAAACCCTTAAAACTCCTAAACCCTAACCCCTGAACCTCGAAAACCCTAAGACCTAAGCCCCTTATAATCCCCTTTAAAGGTACTCTGAAACCTTAAATCCCTGAAACCTATCTAAACCCTACCTGCAGCCGAAAAGGCCTACCTTTTCAAGGATCTGTATATAGAAACCATAATAAGGAACCCTAAAGAGGTAATTAGGTCTTTTCGACTACAGGCATAACTTTACTGTACCCATGAACCTCCAAGTAAACCATAAACCGAGGTCCCTCTTTGGCAGACCTAAACCCTAGTTACGAGAGGATCAGAACCCCTATAGTACCCTTATAGAGCCCTTTGAAGGAACCCTGATACTCCTCCTCATTAGTAGATCCCTACCCCCTAGCATACTCTGAAACCTACACCCTAAAATTACGAGAGGATCAGACCCTTTCGTAAGGGTACACCAAAAAGGTACCATAATCTTGACAACTACCCATATAAACCCTAAGCCCCTTTAAAGGCACCCTTATCATCCCCTTTAAAGGTACTCTGAAACCCTAAATCCCTGAAGCCCATATAAAGCCTAAAGTTACGAGAGGATGAGACCCCCTTTGAAGGCTCTTGGCCTGGCAGCCCACGAGAGCGACCTGGAGCCCAGGGAGGCGTGTGGGGCGGGGGGGGGGGGGGGGGGGGGGGGGATGGGATGTTGGGGGTTTCAGAGTTTAGGGGCTTTAGTGGTGGGGGGAGGTGGGAGGATGGGATTTTGGGGGGTTTTCAGAGTTTAGGGCTTTAGGGTTTGGGAGTTTAGGGCTTTAGAAGTTATTATAGGGTTTAGGAGTTTAAGGTTTAGGAGTTTCGGGTTGAGGAGTTTGGGGGTTTAGGGTTGAGGGGCCTCAGGGGTTTGAGGTTCAGGGCCTTGATTAAGGTTCGGATTTTTGGGCTGCAAGGCTTTGCTTTGGGCTCTAGGGGGTCCCAACAGCTTTTAGGGTGGAGGGTTCAGCACTTCTGGGGCACAGAGTTTAGGGCTTTAGGGACTTCGGGACTTAGGGTGTGGGAATGAAGGGGTTCAAAGTTGGTCAATTGGTTCACGGCTTCCGGCCTTGGGTACTAGGGTTCTGGGCTTGAGGCGGGAGTTTTTGTAAGGCTTCTTCGAACAGTTCCTTCGAGGGCAGTTTAGGCTAGTCCAAAGTTTTTTGTTCAGGGTCCCTTTGGGGTTTTGGGGCTTTTGAGGCCACGCTCGGTAAGGCAAGGTTGAAAATCGTCCCGCGGGATCCGCGTAATCTTCACGAGGGGTGTCGGCTCACGCTTCAGATGGTGTTTTACTCGGGTGGGTCAGGAGTCTAGGGTTGATGGAGTTTAGGGTTCAGGGTTTAGGGTTTAGGGTTTCGGGGAGTTGGCTAGGATTGGGCCTCCGCAAAATGTGTCTACAGCACGCGGTCTTCATGTTCGGAAGCTGCTGCTCAGGTCCTAGTCCTAATCATTAGAGGTTTGAAGTTCTGAATCTTCGTGTGTACGGCTTTTGGGGCTATCTAGAGTTCGGGATGTAGACTGCCAGTGCTCAAAAAGTGTGTAGTGGCGGGGCTCGGGGCTCGCGAGAGTTCGTCTCGGGCCGCGAGGAGGTGCATGATTCATGTTCGGGGTCTCTTGGGCTCAGGCTTGCAGGGTCTAGGGGTTTCAGTAGGGGGGTTGTACGGTTTGGAGTTTAGGTTTTCAGGCTTATTAGGTACATTTCTGTGGTATGCGTATTCAGTAATGAAGATTGAGGGTGTTGGGCACATTAGGTCCGTAGCCCTGAACCTCAGTTTTTGGGTTTCACTTCATTTTACATGTAGGATCCTGCAAGGTATCCCCAGAAATGAGCTATAATCAAGACTGCCGGGAAGGTAAACCCTAAACCTTTGAGGAACTCTACAGAGGAACAGCTCTTGAAGCTGAAATCCCGAACCGGCACCGACCTTGACACGAGGTGGAGGAACTGCAGAAGAGCTATGCGGAGCCGTGGCAGGGGAGAAGGGGAGGGCTGGCGGGGTGTTAATATAGGAGCCTCAATAGTTAGAATAAGGGTTTTGGGGCCCATAATATTCAAAGTATAACTAGGAACCCCCAAAATAGTATTGGTATAGTTATTTAGGCCCCTATATTAGAGTTTAAGGTTTTCATTAGTTTTCGGCAGTTGCCGTGATTTTTGTGGCTGGCTCGCTCGGTCTATAAGGGGCGATTGCGACTTTGCAGCGTCCTGTTCCTGCCTGGTGTCTTGTTTCATTCTACTGAATCTGACAGTCGAATTTAAAAGCAGCCTTAGTAACACGAGCTGTTGTGAAATTGCGGATACACAACATAGAGATAGCATGCCATATCTTCTTCATGCTCATCTTCGTCTCGCAACGTTAGCCCCCATCCCCATGGGGTCGCCCTCCTCGTGCCAGGATTATAAATGATCATTGCATCACTTCGGTCATCAAAAACCCACAGCGGGCGGCGACGACTGCTGCCGCTGCTAGTCCTGCGACTGGTACCGCCAGATATCTTCTTCTTAATCATAGTATCTGCTTAGAGTCGCTTGCTGTGCCCGTGCAAACATGAGCATCCGTCCTCAGCCCTATAAATCAAAAACCTTGCACCCTAGGCTCGGAAGTCCTCATTTAACTAATCCATCGATGTCACCTGCTTTATTGAGACTGTTGTGTAAAGCCGCAACGGCTAAAGCGCCTTGAGCCTTTAAATCTTTAACTTTTCTGAAGCTCCGGATTCCCCATGTCTCCCCTGAACCCGAAGCCCGTAGCCTTAAGCGTCATAGCCTACACCTTATAAACCCTAAACCCTAAACCATCCTAAACCTTAAACCCTAAACCCCATATGCAATCGTTACCAAAAACCCCAAGCTCTACACCCTTAGCCCGATACCCCAAACTCTACCCCTAAACCCTATGGGATCCCTTAACGGAATCCCCCAAAGCAGCCCCAGAGTATCTCTTAACGGAATCCCCCAAAGCAGCCCCAGAGTATCTCTTAACGGAATCCCCTAAAGGAGCCCCGGAGCATCCCTTAACGAAATCCCCCAAAAGGAACACCAAAACTCTGAGTTCCAGGAGCGAAGCCGGGATCGGCGTTTCGCCGCGTCACTGCGAGCCAACCGCGCGCGAAGGAGCTTCGTAGTTCCTGCTTTAGAGTCTATAGGGTTTTTTGGGGCTTTTAGGATTTGGGGTCTAGGGGTTTGGGGGTTTAGGGTCTATAGGGCTTTAGAGTCTATGGGGTTTGTAGGGTCTGGGGTGAAGGGGTGTAGGGAAACCGTAAACCCTTTCGGGGTTCTAGGGCTTATAGTTTAGAGTCGGGTTGGCGTCTCGGGTTCAAGGCTTAGAATGCGGGTTTAGAGTTTGGGGGCTTGGGGTTCAGGGTTTGAGGGTTTCGGGTTGAGGCTTTCAGTTGGATACATAAAGGGTTGTGTATCTTTCATAAAATGGTTGCCATAGGTTGTTCTGCATTTTGGACTGGATGTTTGCACTTATAAACAGGCTAAATAGCTTTACACATGCAGGATCTACAACATGCCATAATTATAGTCATTAATTCACTGTTTGGGGACGAGTCGAAACTAACCCCCTTAGCCCTAAGCTCGATTTGTCAACAGACTAACTAGCAAGCTTTGGGGGATGCTGGGAGACGCCGACAGAATCAATGCGGGTGAAGTCTTCACATGAAACATGACGGTAGGGTGTAGAACAAATAATACCGTTGGCCTTTATCTGATGCATTCACGTATTATCATACGACGTTCGATCACAAACACCTGCAAGCCTTCAGACATCAACAAGAGAACTTGTACCCGCAGTCCTACCTAAGCATGTTCCGGAGGCTCCGAAGCCTTTTAGTGAAGGAATGTGTACCTTAAGTCATAACGAGGTTTGGGAGCCGATGGGAATCCCAGGAGCCCTAAACCCTAAACCCCCGCTAAACCCTGCAGCCCTGAAACCCAAAACCCTGTAAACCCTATAAGCCCTAGCCCCTAGCGCCCTAAACCCTAAGAGCCCTAAACCCCCTAAACCTCTAAACCGTGCAGCTTATGTCCCTCCGTATCGCCTTGAAGGGCGCGGGAAGAGGCCGAGGCAGCCAAGCTCACCGATGTAGCCTGGCCCACCTTCAGCCACTTTAGGGTTTAAGGGGCTAGGGTTAGGGGTTTAGGTTTTAGGGCCATGTATTATAATTACTGAAGTTCAGAGATGGGGATCTTACGTGCTTATGTTAACGATCTAAGAACTTTAACAACAGTCATAGTCATATCCACAGCAATCATTAATAACAAAGTAAAGGCATGAATCAGGTCCTGGCTTTCGTGAATGTATCGTTTCGGGTTCAGGTAAGGATTTCAGGGTGGCGTGAGGATATGGGTCCAAGGCTTGGGGACAGTGTTAGGCTCCGGTCGCCGTGCTGTCAGGATTTTCGGGTTCTACGTCTGTGGTACAGGTTGTGGGGTTGCTTAGTTCTGTGATCTAGCTTCCACCCGTCTGCGAAGAAGCCATGCTGGCGCCCTCGTTCTGTCATGCTTAGCCTCATGACAGCTCTTGTTGCGATCGAGATGAACAAGACGATGATGCACTGTTGCTTCTCGTTTTGCCATTGCTGTAGATCGTCCGACTACTCGTATGCCGATGTTCATGCGAAACACTTTCTGGCACCCTCCCCGCCATTTCTCGAACTCTCAGACACGTCTTACTAGCAGCAGTCGCAGCAGTCGTCGTCGTTCCCATCGTCGTCGTCGTCGAAGACTTGCGTACCTCGTTCACCTTAAGCTCAATCAAGAGGTCGAGGGTTCAGTCGTGAAGGAGTAAGGATGAGGGTTTAGGGTTGAGGATAAAGGATGAAGGCTTTAGGGTTCCGGCATTTTTGCATCGAGGGACAGAGATGTTTGTTGCTTCGAAACTGATACTTTGGACCGACCTTGGGCCGCTAAAGCAACCATCAAGTTATAGCTCAATTCTGATCAGCCCTTACAGAAATTTCATAGGAACCCTTAAGGCAAGCTCTAAGGCAACTCTAAAGCCCAATTCAGCCTTTACAGGGCCCTGGAAAGACCCCTTCATAGGCGCCCTTAAAGCAAGCCTTCGAGCAACTCTAAAGCTCAATTCAGCCCTTAAAGGGACCTGACCAGGAACCCTTAAAGCAAGCCTTAGAGCGACTCTAAAGCCCAATTCAGCCCTCAAAGATTGGCAACCCTTAAAGCAGGCCGTGGAGGAAGGTTTGTAGGAGCCCAAGGCGTTTCCGGCTTCCACGGCTAAGGACTGATCTGACGTCGGTGTCCTTTGGAAAGCCTTGGAGCACAGGACCAGCAGTAGCTAAACTGGGTTCTCGTTAGGGAATTGGATTTCAGGTACCATAATAGGGATCTACAGTAAGTAGCATGCTTTCCCTATTGTGATGGGACCTTAAATTAGATCCCTTAACAAGAACCCGGTAAATTGAAGATTCGATTCTGATCGTCATACTCTTGCATATCTGTCCCCTCAGGTCGTACCGCTGGCCGAAACCTCGTCTGATCCTGGTTCGAAGTCCAGCAGACAAAGGTGATGTTCGTTGTCCGAAGACACGAGATGCCGCCACCAACGGCGCCAGAAGACCGCTGCAGTACATGATCGACATGGGTGCCCGGCAGTTCCGTTGCGATTGGTTTTGGATCATGCCACCACTCCTTCACGACGTTCCTGGACCAAGCAGCCACCAATGTCGCCTTGCCTCTGGGTCGATTTAAACTGACCTGCGGTCGAATGGATTCGATCACCTGGCCTGCGTGGACGATTGGCGCAGTCAAGTGGCCCTTCCGTGTCGAACCATATGTAGCAGTCTGTGCGAACACCGCAACCGTGGCACGCTGAAATATGATTTCAAAAAAGACTGCAGCTCGCAGGAAACCAGGCAGGGCCATTGGACCCAAGTGGTGCCATCCCACATGCTTTCCTTTCCGGCATGCCGAAACGCTGAAGCCCTGTGGCAATCCTTCTTAAGCCTTTCTAACTACACCAGTTATGGAGGCCCTCATGGTACCCTTAACACCTAAACCTGAAATTGATGGTCGTTTAGCATGATGAATGTTGCAGTGGTGTTGGCCGGCGGCCGGGAGGTGTCTCTCCGAATTAAGTCCGTTTCTCGTCAGGTTCAGACTCAATATCAATAATGATACTCTATATGTCAGTTCGTTTCGGGTCAGGCGGGGATTTTAGAGTGGGGCTCCAGTTGAAGCATGAAGCTTTGCAGCTTTGCATGTGGTGCGACTTCTCCGGCTCGCAAACTGCAAGCCTTGCAGTCATCCAGTTGATCACCCCGCGTCGGCGCGCAGGACCTCCAGGCCAAAAGTATTTGCGTTCAAAGGTGAGAGTGAGTGTGTGTGTGTGTGTGTGTGTGTGTGTGTGTGTGTGTGTGTGTGTGTGTGTGTGTGTGTGTGTGTGTGTGTGTGTGTGTGTGTGTGTGTGTGTGTTCCAGGAGGTCCGCACTGATGGGCGCAGGCGCAGCCTTGCCGACGCACGGTGACGCACCGGAGTACCTACAGACCGACAGTGACAAGGACCTTCCGGGGGCGAGGGCAAGGCCGAAGGGCTGCTAGGGCCGGGTGCAGGAGCTACGGCAGAATTGGCTTTGGGGCGTGCAGCAATACGCCTCCGCGGACCTCCAGGCCAACAGGAAGGTCGTCCTTGCGGCCGTGCAGCAGAATGGCTATGCCTTGCAATACGCCTCCAAGGACCTCCAGGCCAACAAGGAGGTCGTCCTTGCGGCCGTGCAGCAGGATGGCAGAGCCTTGCAATACGCCTCCGCGTACCTCCAGGCCAAAAAGGAGGTCGTCCTTGCGGCCGTGCAGCAGAATGGCTATGCCTTGCAATACGCCTCCGCGGACTTCCAGGCCAACAGGGAGTTCGTCCTGTTTTCCGTGCAGCAGAATGGCGGCGCCTTGGAATTCGTCTCCGAGGACCTCCGCAGGGACCGGGCCTTCGTCCTTCAGCTAGTGGAGGCCACCAAGGCCTACTGGCTCTACCACTTCGCCGTGGAGGAGCTCCGAGAGGACGCGGACTTCCGGCAGCAGTGCCGAGAGGCGGCGGGCACTGGCCTGGTTTGGACCTATTACGACAGCTACATCATGTTCCAAGACATGAGAGATCGCTTCCCGGCTACCGGGGCATCCGTGCCGGGAGGAAGAGCCTATGAACAAGTCATGTGGAAGTTGGAAAGCTCCGATCACGGTGGCCGCTTGGAGACACTGCTCAGCTCTTCGAGGGAGGGGGTGTGTCAGGTCTTTGAGAGGGCTTCGTTGAGAAGATCTTGGCTTGGATTTTTCTGTGTGGGGAAGTGGTTTCTTGCGGTTTCTGGGCTGGCTTGGTCTCGCGGTGGCGAGTTCTTGTCCGAAGCGGAGCCTTCAGGATGCAGACCGGACAGTAGTGAGTTGTGTGAGAATGCTGAGTATCTGACAGACTTGGAGTGACCCTTGGCATGCGCAACATGAAGAGATCAGCGTCGCGGACTTGCTATGCCATGCGCCCTGTGGCCAGGCACTGCCACGGTCTGGTTTGGCGATACGCTGGTCTGGGGCTTCGCCACGGAGGAGGGGTGGCTGCACCCGGCGGACGAGTGCGGCCGGGACGACGTCCCCGTGCCAGCTGCTGAGGGGCGGCACCCGATGTGGAGTGGCAATGTGGAGTCAAGATCAGCTCGGGAGCTGCCAAAGGTCAACAGCCGGCACCCTTGCCACTCAGATGAGCCCTTTCATCCCCCCAAGCCGTGTCAAATTTGAGTGACCAGGCAGTTTCAATCGCATGTTGTTACCACCTGCTGTTGCCTTTGGCCTCATAGCGCTGAGTTGCAGAGGCTGGTGTTGCCACTGGTTGCGCGAAGTCAAGAGGCAGCACGACGAGGGCAAGGTCATTTGCTGTGCCGTCTCAAACGTGTACAAGCCGGTTGCTCGGCTCACAATGCCAATGACGCCAATGGGCCACGTAAGCAAGGCATGAAAGGGGGGGTCTCAAGATGTGGGATGACTTATCATGTATTGTCCAATGGCACCGGCGTAGAGGCCGGGAGTTGCATTCCTTGGCATCTGAGGCGTGGGTGGATGACTACGGCGCGGGCTCTTCAGAGCTTTCAGACGCCCGCGCCGAAGAGTTCAACCTGGCCAAGCGCCTCGCCTTTATCGTGCATTCTGGTCGTTTGGCAGGGTTTCTGCCCGGATCTGTGCGTTCGAGCAGTCTCAGTGGCATGGCGGCGTAGACTCGCATAGACCTGCCATGTTCACAAGTATCGGGTACCCTTAGCCTTGTGCTCGAACCGACTCGAGATCTCAGGGAGACTTTCCGGAATGGCCGGCCCGAAGGATGGGGCCAAGGCACGATCAAGATCAACAAAGTTACTTCGCCAAAAGTTGCATTGTACCTTTTTGGGGTCAGCGCGTGTTGTAGGCAAAATCGATGACCCTTTTTCCCCTTGGCGACTGTAGAAGTACAAGGTCAAGTACGCCCGGGAAGCCCCAGTCCATGAGTGGACGAAGAAGCCGCTGGGCGAGGGCTGCCGTTGGGAGCGGCAGACCCTGGACAAGTTGCCTTTCCCCGTGTACGCGTTCTTTATTCCCTGAACGCAGACCACCCAACTACCCGAGAAAATATCCCCAAAACCAGCACTTCAGGGCAAAGGGCCGCTTGGGGGGTCCTGGAAGGGGCTGCGGATAGTCTGGGATGCGAGCGCTCCGAAGATGGGCCCAAAGGGCCTTCATCTTGAGCTTCAGATGCCAAGCCTCCGGTTTTTACAGACCCGTCTAATGTTATAGTTATAGTGACTTATGGCGAGTTTGCTGGGTTGAAATACAGCATTGATAGGGTTTATATTGGGATTTGGGCTTGGGGCGGTGATGGGCCGAGACGCGTGATCATCCGCGGGCACCCGGCATCTCCAGCAAAGTTCACCCCATGCGAGGACAACCCGTGTCTACAACATTCTTCGAATGCTGGGTTCGATAGAGGGCCCTGTGCTGCAAGGTTTTGGGGGTTTGAGAGATTGTTTAAGGGTTTAAGAGCGGCGTGTGGGCGCCTTGAGTTCAGGTCTCGTAAAGCAAGGCAAGGAAGCCTGGGATTCGCATGAGCCCCTGTCTGTTTTGTCCCGATTGAAAATCTTCGGCTGTAGTCTACCCCCTCCTCCGAAAACACGCTGTTCTGTTTCAACTCCTTGTTCATGAGGCGCCTTTTCAAAGGGCAGCTGAAGGAGCTTGTCGTTCCAACTGCAGGGAGAATGGGGCCTTTTTGCGTTGTGCTAGCTGCTTGCCTGTCTGCTATGTGCAATGTAATATATGTATATACATATACAATAATACACGCACAGACACACTTCACCTGTCTATTCAGACGTGTGCGTGTGTGCCATGTATGCATGTAGGCAGGTATGCATGCCTATATATATATATATATATGTGTGTGTACATGGACTTTGAGTTCGTGGCTTGCGGTCGAAGTTTGTTCTGTGGCAGAAGTTCTGGGCTGTGTGTTGTGTATTGTATTTTTACCGCTGCATTCCACACATGATAACGCTCAGTTTTAAACTTCATGAGCCCTAAACCCTATAATGTCACCGCAGTTTTTTCGGGTACGGGCGGGCCGAGTCCTTGACGTGGTGCAGAGCATGAAGACAGCCCGATTCCCGGTGAGCTTACGTTAATTACGAGTTAAGGGCTTCAGATGCAGCAGTTGAAGGTTTTGGAATAAGGGTATTTAGGGTTTAGGGTTTGGGGTGTCGGGTATGTTTCGCGTTTCGAGGCATCGGGTTGCAGAGTAGGTTCGTAGACCCTCCAGTTCTGTCCCCGGTGGCTGTGTTGGTGTTCTGATTCTTTTCGCGGACGACGGTAACGACGGTAGCAGTTAACAGTTCAGTTCGAGTTTTGCCCCTTTCCTACCCCTTAAACCCCCTGTAGTCCTCTACCCTACTCTGCAAATCCTTGTACCCTAAACGGCCCGTCAGACTCTGAACCCTAAGCATCCAAAGCTAGATCCACAACTCGGCCTTCGTAAGGATGCTAGGTTCTTGCCGCTGCAAGAAGCAACGTTTGGATTTTGTTGGTTACCCCTACACTTTAAAGGCTCCGAGCCAGTCATGAGCAAGCCCACTTCAATGATGTAATCAGAAACCCCAAACCCCAAACACCGGCTCTACTTGATTATGCAGAGCCCCCTTTCTTGATTTAATCAGAAACCCCAAAGCACCTGCTCTAATGCATGAAGGCCCCTCTTTTTTTACGCCTTAAACCCCAGCAACCAGAAAGGCCCACCAGAGCCGACCTTGAACAAAAATTGGGGCCTGGGGCTTGTAGGGCAGAAAAAGAGGCTGGAATTCACAGTTCCTTGCAACAGCCGAGTTTACGAAGAGAGAAGCCCAAATACCAATGCTGCTCCTAACGGCTCCTTCATGTAAGCATGGAAGAATTCCTCTCTAACCACCTAAAATCCTATTCTACCGATTGCGGCCCCTAGCGCAGCCATGTTTTATTGGTACAAAAGGGTTTCTGGTGAAAGGCTCGGGGCAAGCAGGGGCTGAGGGTCTATAGATTTTGGGGAGTGTGGTAGTACGAGGTGCGCTTCTTCCGTGGCCCTGAGAGTGCATGGGGTCGGGCTTTAGGGTTTAGGGTCCATGTACCCAAATAGCATATACTTTGGCCTTGAAGTACAGTAGTCCCTATACAGGTACTTTGGGGCCGAAGTATATATACTACTTGGGTGCATGGACCCTCAGGGATTCCTGTGAAGCATGGCCAACTTGCGTGCAGGACTCGTCGTAGGTGGCTTACATCCGTAGCAGGAAGGGATCGTCTTTGCAGATGCTTCGAATTCTGCATTTCTCAGTCCAACTGCTTTTGTGGCGCTTGAAGATTCACACGTGCTTGAGTTCCTATCCCAGTGCTTGGTGTTTGTTACCCTTGGTGTGTTGCCGTTGTGCCTGTGAACGTCCAAGCAGTCCACCAAATCCCGTCCAGGCCCGGTACATTCCAAGTGCAAGGACTGCCGCCAGACCGGTTGCTGACATAGTCGGGATTTGGTTCCGTCATAGGTTCCAGTTCATTCAGCCCCTGAGCCCCTACAAAGCGGGCTTGGCTCCGGCTACTCCCTCCCGAACCCAACGTCGCCAGGCATCGGAGCACAGTATCCAGGTCTCAATTTGCCGCAATATGCAGGTGCGGTATATCATACTGTAGTTATTAATACAGGGCCTGCAAGGGCATAGTGATGCCATGTTCCGACCTCTATGTTATCTCAGTGGCCCGAGAAAAGCGGTCATGCCAGTGATGCTCGCAGACGCATGCCACTGCCTAATTGCTCACGAACAGACATGGAACCCAAAGCTTTTAACGGCACCTGCCCTTACAATGTCCTTTGCTTCTAGAACACAGGTAGCACCCTGCGAACCGGCCTGCCAAAGACATGAAACCCTAAACCCTGAGACGTTGGGTCCGAAGGCCCGACATCCCGAAACCACAAACCCTAAACCCTGTCTAGGGCTTTTTGTGGAGGGTTAAATGGAAGACAAGAATAAGGGTCTATAGTCTATAGGATCTAAGACTTGCACTAAAGGTCTAGAGGGTTTACTTGGAGGTTCATGGGTAGTGTTATAAGTGGGGTTATAAGTCCCCTAGTAATTATTATTTTAACCCTACTTATAACTCCACTTATAATTACTTATTGCTACCCATGAACCTCCAACTAAGACTTGAGTACAGGCTTCAGGGTTCAGCCCTTAGGCTTTGACTTGCATGGCTCGAAGGAGGGCGCAATCTCCAGGCGACCAGGAGCACCCGGAGCCAGAGCGGACCTCGGTTTAGGGTTCGGAGGCTTTTTCAGTGTGTCAGCTCAGGGATAAGGCAGTTTTGGCTAGTTTAAAGTTTTGGTGTTTGGGGCTTTCTTTGGGGGTTAATGGCTTCAGGCTGTTGTGGTTTAGGGCTGGCGCTTCTGGGTCTGGTGATTTTTGTGGGTTGGGATTGGGGCTTTAGACCTTCGGTTTTGATTGCGCAAACTAGAGGATACCCAAGCCTACAGCAGGCGTCCTTCATGTTAGGAAGCTGGCGCCAGGTCCTAGCCACCAGGGTCTATGGCTTTTCGGCTATTTGGGTCCGGGATGTAGGCTGGCACCCCAAAACACTAAACCCCAAACCCCAAAACCCCAAACCCCAAAGCCCTAAAACCCTAAAGCCGTATCCCCAAAACCCTACAACCCCAAACCGCCCAGTTCCTTGTTGGCTTTTTTCGCTGTTCAAACTTCCGGGGGTCCGCCGCTTCAGAGAGTTCGGCTCGGGCCTCGGTTGGGGTCAGAAGCCCATGGAGCCCAAAGGGGTCCAAATATTTAGGGTTTGGGGATTTAGAGGGGATTGGGGTTTAGGGTTTGGGGGTTTAGGATTTAGGGGTTCAGGGTTTAGGGTTTAGGGGTTTGGGGTTTAGGGTTCCGAAGTGCCTTCATTCAGGAACTACTTCAAATCATTTTAGGGGCCCTATACTGTGAGGTACATTGCTTGATGAACGGATCTTGGAAGCTCTAGGTGTCCAATAATTATAGCTCTGTAAAACGGTAACTTATTACACAACTGCTGTCCGAAACTTAAGTACCTAATGACATTGGGTCTTAAAACAAGGCCCTGGATAAAGGGTGGTTGCTTCTGATGTGGAGTTCGGGCCGGGGGCTCTGAGCAGGCCACGAAACATTGGAATTAAATTCTCAACCATGGTCAAAACCCTAAGCCCCGAACTCGAAACCAAAAAAACATCCAAAACCCAGAACCCCTGAGCCCTAAACCCAAAGCCCAGAACCCCTAAACCTTAAACCCCTAAACTCTTAAACCCCTACAACTGGAAGTTCAATCTAAACACACGGTGCATCTGACTTTGGTTTGATCAATCGCTGGACTCAGACATGGATGATGCTGATGATGACCTAGCAGTAGAGCAGGTCACATCTAGAGGTTGATCTTTCAATCCCCTAGGATACTTAACAGTAAGGTGTTCCGGATGATGATGATGATGATGATGATGATAGTAGAAGGAAGAGGTGTCGTGCTGTAGGGCTTAGTAGGGCCGCTAGGGCTGACAGCTTCCATCTCGGTTTGTGCATAGCCACTCCATGTCTTGTCCCTATGCTCACAAGGGTTCAGGGTTCAGGGTTTGGGTCGCCAAACCTCAGACAGCTGCGACAGGAGAGCCCCATGGACAAAACAAGCCCTTGAACCCTGAAACCGAAACCCTATAAACCTTAGCTCCCTAGCACCCTAAACCCCTTAAAGCCCCTAAACCCGAAGCTCTTGAACCCTGAGCTCTTGCTCCACAACCTTCCGAACCTGGGACCGGCCTCAACTCCAGGTGGACGAGCAGAAGAGCAACGCGGAGCGGCGGTAGGGTAGAAGGGGCGGGGGGGGTTGGGATTTAGGATCTAGGGCGGCCTGTGTTCCTAGTCACCGGTTTTCAGGGGTTGCCGTGATATTTTCTAGCTGGCTCGCTCTCCACAACGACGACAGGGAATTAACCTCAGTCTTGGTAAGGCAAGCTGCCTTCATCTCGCAATGTTATTGTCGCCCTCATGCCATCATGATAAGTATCATGCCATCAACTTGGTCATGAAAAATCATGGCGACGACGGCAGCTCATGCCGGTGCTTGTTGCGGCAAGGTATCCTTTAATATCCACTTAGAAGATGCACGTAAAGCATGCTGTGCCAGTGCAAACACACAGGGAGCATGGCCATCCGTTCTCAGCCCTATAAACCTAAAAACCCTGGGCTTTGGTGGTTTAGGGTCTATAGGGCTTTGGAGTCTATAGGGCTTTTAGGGTTTAGGGTTTAAGGAAACCCTAAAACCTTTCTGTTTAGAGTCGGGTTGGGTCTCGGGTTTACGGCGTCGAGTTTGGGGTTTACAGTTTGGGGGCTTGGGGTTTGGGGTTTAGGGGTTTAGGGGTTGAGGGTTTCAAGTGGATATGTAAGCCGAAAACCCTGAACCTTCTTCAGCCCCAAGCCTTCTAAGCCCCAAATCTGCGGTCCCTTAAAGGAACCCTCTAGGATGCCTTTGCGGAATCCCTGAAAGGAATCCTATAGGATCCCTTGACGGAATTCCTTAAACGGAACCCCAAAACTCTGAGTTCACAGGAGCGAAGCCCGGATCGGCGCTTCGCCGCATCACTGCGAGCCAACCGCGCGCGAAGGCGCTTCGTAGTTCCTGCTTTAGAGTCTATCGGGTTTTAGGATAGGGGTTTTAGGGCTTACGGTTTAGGGTCTAGGAAAAATCTAACGCCTTTCTGGTTTAGAGCGCTTTTTGTTTAAAGTCGGGTTGGGGTCTCGAGTTCAAGGCTCAGAGTGTGGGGTTTCGAGTTTGGGGCCTTGGGGTTTGGGGTTTAGCAGTTGAGGGTTGCAAGTGGGTCTAAAAGGCCTTGTGTGCATCTTTCATATGTCAGTTTCCATAACATGTTTTGTGCATTGTGGACTGGTGTTTGCACTTACAAGCACAAGGCTAAATAGCTCTACACATGCAGGGTCTACAACATACCATAACTGTACTCATGCATTCACTGTTTGCGGACGAGTCGAAACTAACCCCTGTAGCCCTAAGCTCGAGCTGTCAACAGACAAACTAGCAAGGTTTGGGGGATGCTGGGAGACGCCGACAGAATCAATGCGGGTCCTCTGGTCCAAGCCCAGAGCCTGAAGTCTTCACATGAAACATGACGGTAGGGTGTAGAACTTATAACACCGTTGGTCTTTATGTGATGCATTCACGTATCAAACCACGTTCGATAGCAAACACCGGCAAGCCTTCAGACATCAACAAGAGAACTTGTACCCGCATTCCTAGCTAAGCATTTTCCGGAGGCTCCGAAGCCTCTTCGTGAAGGAATATGTACCTTAAGTCATAGGGGGTCCCTATCAAATAATGACTTAGGTTTACGTCGGGTATATTCCTCAAATTTCCTCATTTGCGAGGTTTGGGAGTCGATGGGAATCCCAGACCCTGGAACCCTGAACCCCAAAAACCTATAAACCCTATAAGCCCTATAACCCCTAAAAAGCTAAAGCCCCAAACCCCCAAACCCCAAACCCTAGGCTGTGCAGCCTTAGTCCCTCCGGATCGCCTCGCAGGGCGCGGGAAGAGTCCGAGGCAGCCAAGTCCACCGACGCAGCCTGGCCGACCTTCAGCCACTTTAGGGTTCCTTCAACGGGGATTGTAAGGGTTCCAATTACAGGGCTCTGTAAGGGTACTATAAGGGTTTAGGGGTTCGGGGTTTAGGGTTAAGGGCCGCGTAAGGCTTACTGAAGTTCAGAGAGAGATGGGGATCTTACTTGGGGTGCTTATGTTAACGATGTAAGAACTTTAACAACAGTCATGGTCATATCCACAGCAGTCATCATCATTAACAAAGTAAAGGCAGGAATCAGGATCCTGTCGTTCGTGAATGTACTGTTTCGGGTTCAGGTACGGATTTCAGGGTGGCGTGAGGATGTGGGTCCAAGGCTTGGGGACAGTGTTAGGTTCCTGTCGCCGTGCTTTCAGGACTTTTGGGCTCTACGTCTATGATGCAGGTTGTGGGGCAACTTAGTTCTGTGACTTGGCTTCCGCCCGTCTGCAAAGAAGCCATGCTGGCGCCCTCGTTCTGTCATGCTTAGCCTTATGACAGTGACAGCTCTTGTGTGCTCTTGTTGCGATCGAGATGAACGAGATGATGATGCACTGTTGCTTCTCGTTTTGCAATTTCTGTATATCGTCCGACTACTAACTACTAGTATGCCGATATTCATGCGAAACACTTTCTGGCACCCTCCCCACCCTTTCTCGAACCCGCAGACACGTCTTACTAGCAGCAGTCGCCGTCGTTCCCATCGTCGTCGTCGTCGTCGTAGACTTGCGTATCTCGTTCACCTTAAGCTCAAGCAAGAGGTCGAGGGTTCAATCGTGAAGGAGTAAGGATGAGGGTTTAGGGTTTAGGGGTGAGGATGAAGGGTGTAGGGTTCCGGCATTTTTGATTTGAGGAACTGGGTTTAGGATGTTTTGAAACTTGGAAATGGTGACGGTGACATGCTGCATAATCCCCGAAGAACTCTTCATCCGAGATAAACCCTAGACCCAACAACCCCTGAACCCTAAACCCTAGATCGGCCCACACCCTTAAGCCCCTTAAGCCCTAAACCCTGATCCCGGCTCGGAGAGGCTTCAACGAGGGACAGAGATGTTTGTTTGCTTCGAAGCGGATACTTTGGACCGACCTGTGGCCCTAAAGCAAACCTCAAGTTATAGCCCGATCCTGATCAGCCCTTACAGATACTTTCATAGGAACCCTTAAAGCAACTCTAAGGCCCAATTCAGCCTTTACAGGGCCCTGGAAAAAATCGCAACTCTACAGCCCAATCTAGCCCTTACAGGGACCTGTGAAGACTAGGAACCCTGAAAGCAGGCTCTGAAGCAACTCTAAAGCCCAATTCAGCCCTTAAAGACTAGGAACCCTTAAAGCAAAACCCTAAACCCTGAACCCTAAACCCTAAACGAGGTTTTGTAGGAACCTGAAAGCCCCAAGGCGTTTCCGGCTTCCGCGGCTGAGGACTGATCTGACGTCGGCGTCCTTGGGGAAGCCTTCGAGCACAGGACCACATGTAGCCAAACTGGGTTCTCGTTAGGGAAATTGATGTAAGGTACCATAATAGGGATCTACAGTAAGTTACATGGTTTCCTTGTTATGGTAACTTTAAATTAAATCCCTTAACAAGAACCCAGTAATTAAATTGAAGATTCGATTCTGATCGTCATACTCTAGCATATCTGTCCCCTCAGGTCGTACCGCTGGCCGGAACCTCGCCTGAACCGGGAGCTTGCTGGGGAACCGTCGATCTGGGTCCCGCATGGTTCGTCTTCCCGCAGACAAAAGTGATGTTCGTTGTCCGAAGACACGAGATGCCTGCCAGCAACGGCGCCAGAAGACCGCTGCAATTCATGATCGACGTGGGTGCCCGGTGATTCCGTTGCGATTGGTTTTGGATCATGCGAGCCCTGCTTCACGACGTTCCTGAACCAAGCCGGTGCCACCATCGTCCCGATGCCTGCGGTCGAACGGATTCGATCACCTGGCCTGCGTGTAGAGCACGCTTAGTCAAGTGGCTCTTCCATGTCGAACCATACAGCAATTTGTGCAAACACCGCAACCGTGGCACGCCGAAAGCTGATTTCAAAAACGACTGCAGTTCGTAGGAAACCAGGCAGGGGCATTGGAGTGGTGCCATCCCACATGCTTTCCTTTGCGGCATGCCTAAACGCTGAAACCCTGTGGCAAGCCTTCTTCAGCCTTTCTAACTAGAGCAGTTATGGAGACCCCTCACGGTACCCTTAACACCTAAACCTGCAATCTGCTTAGCCTTGCACGTTCAGCTCGTTTAGCATTTTGAATATTGCAAGGGTGGCGGCCGGCGGCCGGGAGCGGTCTCTCCAAATTAAGCCCGTTTCTCGTCGGGTTCAGACTCAATATCCATAATTAATACTGCTCTATGTCAGTTCGTTTCGGGTCAGGTGGCGATTTTAGAGTGGGGCTCCAGTTGCAGCATGAAGCTTTGCAGCTTTGCATGTGGTCCGACTTTTCCGGCTCGCAAACTGCAAGCCTTGCAGTCAGCCAGTTGATCACCCTGAGTCGGCACTCCCGGATGGCCCACCTGCCGCGTCCCGATGTTCTCAGCGGCCTTGGACTTGGGCAGCTGCATTTGCATGCGTGTGCGAGCAGCGCAGGACCTCCAGGCCAAGTTTATTTGCGTTCAAGGGTGCGACTGTGTGTGTGTGTTCCGGGAGGTCCGCACTGATGATCGCAGCCTCGACCACGCACCGGAGGACCTCCAGGCCGACAAGGAGCTTCCTGGAGCGAAGGCAAGGCCGAAACCGAGAGGATGGTGCTAGGGTTGGATGCAGGAGCGATGGCAGTTTTGGCTCCAGAACGTTCGCAACGCACCACAGGACCTCCAGGTGGACAAGGGGTTTGTCTTGCAGGCCGTGCAGCAAGATGGCTACGCCTTGGAATATGCCTCCAAGGACCTCCGGGCCGACAAGGACATCGTCATCGTAGCCGTGCAGCAGACTGGCAGGGCCTTGGAATTCGCCTCCGCGGAGCTCCGCCGCGACCGGGCCTTCGTCCTTCAGCTCGTGGAGGCCACCAAGGCCTACTGGCTCTACCACTTCGCCTCGGAGGAGCTCTCAGAGGACGCGGACTTCCGGCAGCGCTGCCGAGAGGCGGCGGGCACGGGCCTGGTCTGGACCTATTACGAGAGCTTCATCATGTCCCTCGACATGAGACGGCGCTTCCCGGCTACCGGGGCCTCGATACCAGGAGGCGCCGCCTATGGCCAAGTCATGGACATGTTGAAGTGCGACAACCACGGTGGCCGCTTGGAGACACTGCTCAGCTCTTCGAGGGAGGGGGTGTGAGGTCTTTGAGAGGGCTTCGTTGAGAAGTTGGCTTGGATTTTTCTGTGTGGGGAAGTGGTTTCTTGCGGTTTCTGGGCTGTCTTGGTCTTGCGGTTGCGGTTCTTGTCCGAAGCAAGACCTTCAAGATGCAGACCGGACAGTAGTTAAGAAGTTGCGTGAGAGGAGGGAGTTAAGTTTCGTGGAGTGACGCTTGGCCTTGGCATGTGAAGTGTTAAAGGATCAGCGTCACGGACTTGTTATGCGCCCTGTGGCCAGGCACTGCCACGGTCTGGTTTGGCGATACCCCGGTGTGGGGCTTCGCCACGGAGGACGGGTGGATACACCCGCCGGAAGAGTGCGGCCGGGACGACGCCCCCGTGCCAGCTGCTGAGGGGCGGCACCCGATGTGGAGTGGCAATGTCGAATCGAGGTCAGCTCGGCAGCCGCCAGAGATCAACAGCCGGCACCCTTGCCACTCAGATGAGCCCTTTCATCCCCCCTAGCCATGTCAAATAGAGTGACCAGGCAGTTTCGAACAAATGTTGTTACCGCCTGCTGTTGCCCTTGGCCTTATAGTGCTGAGTTACAGAGGCTGGTGTTGCCACTGGCTACGAGAAGTCAAGAGGCAGCACGACGAGGGCAAGGTCATTTGCTGTGCCGTCTCAAACGTGTTCCACGCGGTTGCTCGGCTCAGACTGCGTAAGCATGGCGTGAAGGGGGTCTCAAGGTGTGAGAAGGCTTCTCATGTTGTCCGTGTACTGCTTCGTCAATGACACCAACATAGAGTTGGGAGTTGCAGTCAGTCCCTGGCATCTGAGTCCTGGGTGGATGAGTACGGCGCGGGCTCTTCAGAGCTTTCAGACGCCCGCGCCGAAGAGTTCGACCTGGCCAAGCGACTCGGCTTCGTGCATTTTGGTCGTTTGGCAGGGTTTCTGCGCGGATCTGTGCGTTCTAAACGTTCTCAGTGGCATGGCTGCGTAGACTCGTCTAGACCTGCCATTCTCACGAATATCGGGTACCCTTGTGCCCGAACCGACTCGAGATCTCAGGGAGACTTTCCGGAATGGCCGGCCCGAAGGATGGGGGCAAGGCAGGATTAAGATCCACAACGTTACTTCGCCAACAGTTGCACTGTACGTTGGGCGGTTTCCCTATGTTGTAGGCAGACATAGATTAACCTTCCTATTCCTTGGCTGTTGCAGATTCACAAGGTTGAGTTGGACCGGGAAGCCCCAGTGCATGCGTGGACGAAGAAGCCGCTGGGCGAGGGCTGCCGTTGGGAGCGGCAGACCCTGGACAAGTTGAATTTTCCCGTTTACGCATTCTTTATGCCCTGAACCTAGACCCCCCAACTACCCTCTAATGTTTACCCCAAATACTCCCAAATACGCACAATTAAGGGCCCATAGGGACTCCATTAAAGGGCCCCTTGGGGGATCCTGGAAGGGGCTGCGGATAGTCTGGGATGCGAGCGCTCCGAAGATGGGCCCAAAGGGCCTTCATCTGGGGCTTCACGCGCCAAGCCCAAGGTTCCTTCTACACCCCGGTTAGGGTTAAATTTGACTTATGGCGAGTTTACAGGCTTGAAATACAACGTTTATAGGGTTTACATTGGGATTTGGGCTTGGGGCGGTGATGGGCCGAGACGTGTGATCATCCCCGGGCACCCAGCATCTCCAGCAAAGTTCACCCCATGCGAGGACAACCCGTGTCTACAACATTCCTCGAATGCTAGGTTCGAAAGAGGGTCCTGTGCTGCAAGGTTTTGGGGGTTTGAGAGATTTTTTAAGGGTTTAAGAGCGGCGTGTGGGCGCCTTGAGTTCAGGTCTCGTAAGGCAAGACGGCAAGGCAAGGACACCTGGGATTCGCATGATCCCCTGTATAGACCCGATTGAAAACCTTTGGCTGTAGTCTACCCCCTCCTCCGAAAACACGCTGTTATGTTTCAACTCCTTGTTCATGAGGCGCCTTTTCAAAGGCCAGCTGAAGGAGCTTTTTGCGTTGCGCTAGCTGCTTGCCTGTCTGCTATGTGCAATGTAATATAATATGTATGTACATATACAATAATACATGCACAGACACACATCGATGTCTCTCTCTTCATCTGTCTATTCCGACATGTGCGTGTGTGCCAGTGTATGTATGCATGTAGGCAGGTATGCATGCCTATGTGTGTGTGTACATAGACTTTGAGTTCGTGGCTTGCGGTCGAAGCTTGTTCTGTGGCAGAAGTTCTGCACTGTGCGTTGTGTCTTGTATGCTTACTGCTGCAGTCCACACATGATAACGATTTGTTTTAAATTTCATGGGCCCTATAAACCCTAAATGTCACCGCAGCTTTTTCGGCTTCGGGCGGGCCGAGTCCTTGACGTGGTGCAGAATATGAAGAGCCCGATCCCCAGTGAGTTTACGTCACGAGTTAAGGGTTTCAGATGCAGTTTAAGGTTTTGGGAAAATAAGGGTTTAGGGTTTAATTCAGGGTTTGGCGTGTCGGGTAGGTTTCGCGTTTAAGGTTTTGGAATGAAGGGTTTAGGTTGTAGGGTTTGGGAGTCTAGGAATGAAGGGTTTAGGGTTTAGGGGCAGGTGTTGGGTAGGTTTCGAGCTTCGAGACGTCGGGTGGCAGATTAGGTTCGAAGACCCTCCAGTTCTGTCCATGGTGGTTGTGTTGGTGCTCTGATTCTTTTCCCGAACGACGGTAACGACGGTAACAGTTAACTGTTGAGTTCGAGTTTTGCCCTTGTCCTACCCCTTATGTAAACCCCTGTAGCCCTGTACCCTACTTTGCAAGTCCTTGTACCCTAAACGGCCCGTCAGAAACTGAACGCTAAACATCCAAAGCTAGATCCACAACTCGTCCTTCGTAAGGATGCTAGGTTCTTGCCGCTGCAAGAAGCAACTTTTGGAATTTGTTGGATGCCCCTACACTTGAAAGGCTCCGAAGCAGTCATGTTCTGAACAAGCCCACTTCAATGATGTCATGAGAAACCCCAAGCACCTGCTCTAATTTATGAAGGCACCTTTTTTACGCCTCAACCCCCAGCAACCACAAAGGCCTCCCACAGCCGACCTTTGGGGATTCAGGCTTGGGGCTTTAGGGCAGAAGAGGCGAGAATTCGCAGTACCTTGCAATAACCAGGTTTACGAAGATAGACGCCCAAATACCCATGCTGTTCCTAACGGCTTCTTAATGTAAGCATAGAAGAATTACTCTCTAACCACCCAACTTCTATTCTGCCGACTGCGGCCCCTATCATCGTTCTTTTTAATGGGGCCCTTGACGGGTTCAAAAAGGTTTCTGGTGAAAGGCTCGGGGCCGGGGGCCGCGGGGGCCGAAGGTCTAGATTTTGGGGAGTGTGCTAGTACGAGGTGCGCTTCTTCCGTGGCCCTTAGGGTTCAGGGGCTTGGGGTTTGTTGTATAGGGTTTAATTTACCCACATGGCATATACTTTGGCCCTAATTAAAGTAGTCCCCTTTTTTGGGACCGAAGTGTATATACTATTTAAATTTGGGTGCATGGACCCTCAGGTTACTGTGAAGCATGGCCAACTTGCGTGCAGGATTCGTGTAGGTGCCTACACATCCGTAGCAGGAAGGGATCGTCTTTGCAGATGTTTCTGCATTTCTCAGTCCAACTGCTTTTGTGGCGTTTGAAGATTCACACGTGCTTGAGCACCTATCCCAGTGCTTGGTGCTTGTTACCTTTGGTGCGTTGACGGTGTGCCTGTGAACGTCCAAGCAGTCCGCCAAATCCCGTCCAGGCCCGGTACATGCCAAGCTCAAGGACTGCCGCCAGACCGGTTGCTGACACAGTCGGGGTCTGGTTCAGTCATAGGTTCCAGTTCATTCAGAAGCCCCTGCAAAGCGGTCTTGGCTCCGGCTACTTGCCAGGCCATTCCCAAACCCAACGTCGACGTGCAAAGGAACACAGTATAGAGGTCTCCATTGATGTAGAGATGCAGGTGCGGTAGCAGACGCATGCCATTGCCTAATTGCGAACCAACAGCAGAACCTAAGCCATTGGAGAGCCCTTAAAGTGTCCTTTGCTTGTAGAACCCTGGTAGCACCCCGCGTAGCTTCCTACCGAAACACATGAAACCCTCAACGCTGAGACATTGCTTCCTAAGGCCCGACGTCCCGAAACCTCGATACCTCAAGCCCTAAACCCGGTCTAGGGCATCTTGTGCAGGGTTTACTGTAAGAACAGAAATCAGGGTGTATAGGGTTGAAGACTTGCATTGAAGGTCTAGATGGTTTATCTGGAGGTTCATGGGTAATTGAAAGTGGGCTTATATGTTCCCTTAGTAGGGGTTGGTAATATAGTTTCCCTACGCCTAATAACTCCACTCAGAACTTGCCCATGAACCTCCAATGTTGGACTTAGAGTTCGGGAATTTCAGGGTTCAGGGACTGTCGCCCTTCGGCTCTGACTTGCACGGTTCGAAGAGGGAATGCGATCTCCCAGGCGAACAGGAGCACGCGGAGCCAGAGGGGACCTCGGCTCAGGGTTTATAGGGGCGTTTTCAGTGTATCAGCCTAGGGTCCAATTTTTTGTGGTTTAGGGCTTTCGTTCGGGGTTACGGGCTTCAGGCTGTTGCGGTTTAGGGCTCGCGCTTTAGGGTTTGGTGCTTGGTGGGTTGGGATTGGGGCTTTAGAACTTCGGGGTTGAAGAGTTCAGGATGTGGGGAGTTGGCTCTGATTGGGCTTGCTAACCACTGGGGTCTGAGATTAGAAATTGGTGTCTATGGCCTTTGGGCTATTTGAGCGTTGTTCTTTTTGGGGGGCTCTTGTGACAATACTAGGAGGGCGATTAGCGAAAACTCGGTCGCTTAAAAAAGTGCATACCCTTTCGATCGCGCGCAAGGGCGCGTAAGGGCGAGCGCAAGCTATGCGCAAGGCTTGTTGTTAAGCTTGATTTGAGTGATACTCAGCAGCGTTGTATGTAACCCGGCCTACACCCTAAACCCTAAACCCCCCGTAAACCTTAAGCCCTAAACTCTATAGTCTTTAAATAAAACCGTAAACCCAAACCAAGGACGTTCCGCTTCTGGAGTAAGCGCTCTCATTCTTATATTCTGCAAGCCGCGGTAGCAGAGTCGCGAACTGTTGAAAATTAGGTTCTGACACGGCATCCTCCGCGCAAGATCGGCGCAAGCGCGCGCAAGACGGCGCGCAAGAAAGCCTGCCCAAAACCATGGAGGATCCAGCACAACTTCTTGAGCCTTGAAGCCCGATTGTTGTACCCGCAGCCGAAGCTTCGACTCGAAGCAACCAAGCATCAACAAGCCATAGTAACAAATCTATATAGTCTTAAGAAACCCTCGCGCGCGCAAGCAAGCCCAAGGAACACGCAAGGGCGAAGCGCAAGGGATCCTAATTGGCATGCGTGGAACAAGGATATAGAACAACCCTCATTTGGGTCCGGGATGTAGGCTGCCACCCAAAACCGTAAATCCCAAAACCCTAAAACCCTAAACCGCCAGTTCATTGTTGGCTTTTTTTGCGGTTCAATGTTCCGGTGTTCGGCTCTGGAGATAGTTCAGCTCAAGCCGCGAGGAGTTAAGGGTTAGAAGCCCATGAAGCCCCGAGAGTCCAATTGTTTAGGGTTTAGGGTTTGGACTTTAGGGTTCCAAAATGCCTTAAGTGAGGGAATACTTCAAATCATATCAGGGGTCCTATAGTTTAAGGTACATTCCGTTCCTTAATTAAGGGACTTTGGAAGGTCTGGGTGTCTAATTACTAACTATGTTAAACGGTAACTTACATAGCTGGTGCCAGTACCTAATTATTGGGTCGCAAACAAAGCCCTACTTGGAGGTTCGGGGGTAGTTGTAAGTCGAGTTATAAGCCCCGTGCTAAGGGAGTTATACTTGGAGTTACCCTACTTATACTTATAACCCACTTATAACTACTCATGAACTCTAGTTTAAGTTGCCCTAACAAGGATCTATAGCAAATACTAAGGTTTCCTTATTGTGACACCTTCAATCAAACTTAACAAGAGCCCAGGATTGGGTTGGTTGCTTCTGATGTCGAGTTCGGGCCGGGTGACCCTGAGCTACGAAACGTCAGAATGAAGCTTTCAAGCTTTTCTTACCTTTGGTTAGGGAATGGAGGAGTGGGGTATAATTATAACTACTATTCCTACCATTCTTCCATTCCCTACTATCAAAGGTAAGTTTTGTCAAAACCCTAAGCCCCAAACCCGAAACCCCTAAACTCAAAACCCTGAACACCTACACCCTAAACCCCTAAACCCAGAACCGTCAACCCCTGAACCCTAAACCCCTAAACTCTATATCCTGCAACTACTGGAAGTTCAATCTAAACACAAGGTGCATCGGACTTTGGTTTGATGAGTTTTTGGACTGAGACATGGATGATGCTGATGATGACCTAGCAGTAGAGTAGGTAACGTCTGGCCTTTCTGGGGTATAATATTCCCTATATCGCCTGAAACCCAAAGATTCATCTTCAAATCTCCTAGGGTGCTTGACAAGTCAGGTGGTCAGGATGACGATGAAGGCAATGAGAAGGCGGCTGAAGGTGGTAGAAGGAAGAGGCGGTGTCATGCCGTGGGGTTTAGTAGGGTACCATGGCTTGTCCCTATGCTTACCAGGGTTTAGCGTTTAGGTCGCCAAACCACAGGCAGCTGCGACAGGAGAGCCCCATGGACAAGAGAAGTCTGCGAAACCGTAAACCCCAACGCCCTAGCACCCTAAACCGAAAACCCTGGCACCCTGAACCCTAAGCTCTTGAACCCTAAGCTCTTGCACCCTGAGCGCTAAACCTTCCGAACCCGGGACTTGCTTCAACTCCAGGTGGAGGAACTGCAGAAGGCCTATGCGGAGCGGTGGCAGGCTGAAAGGGGGCGGGCTTGGGATTTGGGGTTTAGGGCGGCCCGCATTCCTTGTCATCGGTTTTTGGTGCCTGCCGTGATTTTTTCTGGCTGGCTAGTCTTGGTAAGAAGATCTCGCAATGTTATTGTCGCCCTCTTGCCATCATTGATAATTAGCATACTATCACTTTGGGAAAATCATGGCGACGACGACAGCTCGTCCTGGTGCTGGTGGCCGCAAGATTAATATCCTTTAATCTTTAATATATACTCAAAAGATGCGCGTAAAGCATGCTGTGCCAGTGCAAACACCCAGGGAGCATGGCCATCCGCTCTCAGCCCTATAAACCGAGAATCCTTGAACCTTCCAACACGAGATCCTCATACCCAATTAGCCTTTGGGGTCTTTGGGGGAGTCTATACCAGACCAAATCCTCTATGACCAAGACTGTACAAACATGTCAATGACAAACACCCAAAAACCTTGAGAAATCAGCAAGAGTGCTTGCACCAGTAGTCCCAACTAAGTGTTTTCCAGAGACTCCAAGAGCTCTGCATTGAGGAATATACCTCAAACATGTATACTGGGATCCATATTCTGATTTGAGTTTAAGGATGCTTAAGGTATATTCCTTGGAGTCTCTGGGAATCCCACTAGCCAGGACACCCTAAACCCTAAACCCCCCTAAACCCCCTTAACCCTGAACCCTAAAACCTTAACCACCCCCCCCGCCCCCCCAACTAAACTGAATCCTAATACCCGAAACCCTAAAACCCAAAACCATTAAACCCCTAGACCCTAAACCCTTGAATCCTAAAACCCAAAACCCCTAAACCCTAAACCGCCCCAACTGAACCCCTATAAACCCGTAAACCCCAAACCCCAGGCTGTGCAGCCCAAGTCCCTCCGTATCGCCTTGCAGGGCGCGGGAAGAGCCCGAGGCAGCCAAGTCCACCGACGCAGCCTGGCCGACCTTCCACTTCCTGCAATTCAGCAGAGCAGCATCTTTTTGGATGTGCTTGGACTAAGGCTAAGGATCCGCAACCCCCAAACCGTATCCTGTTTTATGAATGTCCTGTTTAATTAGAGGGTTCAGGGTGGCTTGAAGGTTTTTCAGGTTAGGTTTGGGGCTTAGCAGTGTCAGGTTGTCTACGTCCAGGGTACAGGTTGTGGGGTAACTTAGTTCTCTTAGTCCTTTAGCTCCCGCCCGTCTGCAAACAAGCCACACGACACCAGCGCCCTTCGCTGCCTTATGACACCTTTTGTTGTGATTGCGATGACGAAGACGATGATGTACTGTTGCTTTTCGTCTTGCGATTGCTCTGGTGCGTCCAACTACTAGTCGGTATTGCTGCGAATCACGAAGAACTCTGATGACGGTTGAGGGTTTGGGGTTCCGGTGGTTTGGGTGTTGCGACGGGCGTTTGGGTAACGAGTTTTGTGCTATATGGAATTATGGACAGGACGGTGGCATACTGCAGAATCCCTAAAGCCGAAGTCCTGCTCTAAGAAGCGGATACTTTGGACCAACGTTGGCCCCTGGGCCCTAAAGCAACCCCAATGCCCAACCCGGATCAGCCCTCAAAGGAACCGGCAAAGAAACCCTGATAGGAACTTTTACAGCAGGCCTGAGAGGAACCCATAAAGGAACCTGAAAGCCCCGAAGAGTTTCTGGCTTCCGTGGGAAAGGGCTGATCTGAGGTCGGCGTCCTTCGGAAAGCCTTGGAGCACATGGAGGTGAAGACGACCAGGACCAAGAGCTCCGACTCGGTGGCTCAGGCCATGGTCCTGGCTTCCGCAGGCGCGGCAGGCTCCTCCTTCTCCATGATGGCGGCAGTCGCACGTCGTGGCCCGTGCGTCGGGAGCCCGGTTTCCGCGCCGAGCACCGGTGGAGTCGCCGGTGTGACCGGCCTATAGTGGGCGCAGGCTTGGCGGCCAGCGACCTCAGCCGCTCCGTCAAGCCCCGTGGTGAACCTGGTGTCCATGGCCACTCGTGATGGAGAGAGCGACGCGCTAGTGAAGGACCTGGATACCCTCGTCAAGGAGAAGGAGTGCAGACCGATCCTGGTGCCCCTGTCCTGGCACGATGCCGGCATGTTCTCGGATGGCAAAAGGAAGGTGCTGCCCGAACGCATCGTTGGACCCTGGCTGCCAATGTGGCGATCAAGGTGATGGGAGGCCCGGACATCAAGACTCGCTTCCGACTCTGTGGAATCCCAAGCTCAATGATCACATTCGGGACATCTTCCAAAGGGCTTGAGCGACAAGGAGATCGTGACCTTTCTCGGGTGCGCACACCGTCGGAACGTGCCACTTGGATCGCTCCGGCTTCGACGGCCCTTGGACGGAGGCACCATTGAAGTTCGACAGCTGCTACTGCAAGGACATGCTGGCGCAGGACTGGACGACAACACGGACAAGGGCAGCCCTCAGTTCAAGAGTGCGAGAGGCACCATCATGCCCATCTCCGATCTCCAGCATCACCAAGGCATCCCCAGCTACAACCTCCGCAACTATGCCAGTATTACTCGACAGAAACACCAAGAGCATTGATCAACGTCCAGTGTTACCATGATGAGCCATCGGAAGCGAGGCGAATCGGCCCTTTGATCCCCATCAGTTCCAAGAGTGGATCGAGGCAGGGGATTTTGGACCGTGGGCCTGCATCGTTTTAGACTTTAGGGTTTAGGCTATAAGGGCTTATCCAACAAGGAAACCGCTGAGTGTCGGATCCTAGCACAGAGCGTACTGGAGTTTGGGCGTGGAAGGGTGTAGCTATTTTCGGTACCACTAGTTGGCCTAGTCGGGGGTAGGCAGACCCCACGGTAATTACCCAGGACTTTAGGGTTTAGGGTTTGGGGGCTGCCGCAAATGGGGCCTTAATAAAGAAGAGAAGTGGATCAATCGCAGGTCTACGCTAGCACAACATAGAAGCCTGAATGGGCTGCAATGTTGTTCCTTCGGGTCCCGCAATGTTTAGCAGGGAATCCCGCAACCTTAGTCTGGTTATTCAATGATTCAAGCACTTTGCAATGCCGTTCGCAGCTTCTTTTGACTTGGAGTCTTTCGCATCATCCAGCTGCCGATGACCCACCCTCCAAAGTAGGAATCCAAAAACGTTCATGTTCGGATTTAGGGTTAGGGTTATGTGCGAGGAACCTTGGCCTTACAGGGGTTCCTAAATCCGGGTACATGTGGGTGTTGTGCCCCTGATTCCTTTTGGACACCAAAACCACACCCCAAACCATAAACCCTAAACCCCTGAACCCCTAAGCCCTTCCCTAAACCGTAAACCCTAAACCTTTCAATGTAGACCTCCAGAAGGCCAAACCCTCTTCCATTTGCCCGGCCCATGGCCTACCGGTGTACGCAAAAACCCTACCCGAACTCGTACGTGAGCTCGAGGGTTCCGCTGCCCTAGAGCGCATTCAGGACTGGTTTAGGGCTGGTGGGATAGGGGTTTGGCGAATGGAGCTAAGCCTTAAAAACTAAGCCCAAAACAGGAACGGCCGCCAACGGCGTATGCCGCGCGAAGGGTCTTCTTTCGATGCTCCTGGGCTCACAATCATCAGTTCTTCCAGGGGAAGTTGGGTTTTGGAGCACTTTCTCAACCCTAAACCTGAAACCGTGGTGCAAGGTTTGGGGCATTCAGGTTAGGGCTTCAGTTGTGCGGGTTGGTGGTTGAGTCACACTGGTTTTGGGTTCGAGGGTTTGGGGTGTCGGAGTTACAAGTTATGCGACATGGCATGTTTTGGTCTTCTGGGGTGCCTAAACCCTTAAGCCCCACACCCCGAAACCCTTACGCCCAAATCATTAGACTCTTCCTCGTCGTAGTTTCTGCGTTTCAACTGGTCTTATGGGGGCTCCGGAAGCGGAGCTTTGCAGCTTGATTCAGGTTTGATTCGGGTCCTTTTCGTGTACTTTAGAGGTCTGAATAACTCGTTCGCATAGGGTTTTAGGGTTTAGGGTAGTATTTCCCTGGAGCCCCTCTTTACTCATACGTACTGGTTTGCAGTGGAAGACCAGATAAAGGCTACAGAAAGAGAACGAAAGCGTCAGAGAGTGCTTGTTACGGCTTTGAGGGTGGAAGCCTGAAAGACCTCGAGTTGTGGAGTAACCGATAAAGCACGATGCAGGAGCGGCGTCCTGCGACACGTGATCTTCCAACTGTCGTCCGGCAACAGGCCGGTGATGATGCTGATGTTGATGATAGCAATGATGATGATGATGATGATGATGGTACTTGTTGCTGCTTGCTGGTGGCGGTGACGATGGCGGTGGCGGCGACCTGTGCCGTCATGTCATTGGGAACTCAATCTCAAGTAGAGCCAAGGGGATTGAAGGGTTCCGGGCTATGTGCCTAAACCGTAAACCTCATCCTGGAAGAGGTCCTTTGTCTTTTGCTGACAGAAGCTTGTTCGAGGTTTGGGACCTACATGTCGGCCTGCGATTTTTGTTGGCTGAGATGCTTGTGTCTGCTTTTAGGTGGTATGTGCCCCCTGAAGCCCTCAACAATTCAGACGATTTGGGGCTTCGGGTCGAACGTTTGCGATGAGGGTTTAGGGTTTAGGCTAACCAGGTTTCTGCATGCTTCCGCAAACTCTCCAAGCAGCGCTTCAGGTCATATACCTTATAACTTATAACCGATGATTTTGTGGCGTCTTACAAGCCCTAGCGCTGCCTTTATCAAGAGACTCTGTTGTGGTAGTTCGTAAATAAGGTGGTGACATCCACCCCGAATCCTGCAGCGGTGAGGACGAACCCGTTCGAGACAGTAGCAGCAGTAGGGCGCTGCACTCAGTCACGAGTCAGCAAAGGGTGGTTTGTGCAAAATACAGGCCTGCAACTATCCCCGACATCCCAGACCCCTTAAACTCTACCTTGACCCAAAACCTGTAATCCCTACACCCCGAGATAGATGCCGCAAAACCCTCAACCTACAAAGCCCTATAAACTGCAAGACACTACAAACCCTCAAACAGCCCTCTTCGACCACTGCAAAGACCATTGCCTTAGAGATCCCTGAAAATCTCAGCAAACTGCTACTGCCAATCCCGTCTGCGGATACCTAGAACGCGGCCATGGTCATAGCTGAAGCTGCACATCAACTGCACATCAAAGCCTTCTGGGACTCGTCAGCTCATGCTTACACCGTCATATGCGCGCTACGCGCTCGCCGCAGACTCCTGAGCCCAGACACGACACAGACTTTGTATGCATCCCTGGGGAGCGCTTGCCACAAAGCATGAATCCTATCCGTCGCATTTGGATACTCAAAGTGGTAGCAAAGCCCATGAAGCGGCTTGTGCCACTCAGTCCCTCTCGATGCTTGCTATCTTCATTCCATGCCTCTGCCGTCTGTCGACCTTCGACGTATCTGGAGCTTGTTGGCAGTTCGTTTAACGATTGAAGGCTTCATATATATATATATATACATACATACATACATAGATACATACATACATACATGTTCCGAAGAACGTGGCTGATGAGTTATGACCAGCTTTCAGATCCCTTCAGGTTTGCTTTCCGATTCTCTTTGTACACTTCGCAACGGCTATCCGCACGGATGATTATGCTGACTTGCAGGACCTGCAGCATAATTTAATCCCTATGCACACCCTCCCATAGGCTCGGTTACTGAAAACAATGAGCAAAGTAAGCATCAAAACCATATTATTGAGAAAGCGCGCTTCATGTCAATATAATGTTTTCAGGCCTCCAGGGCTCACAGCGGAAGCGGGAAAGTTGGAAGATGGTTTACCGAGATTGGCGCATGGTGCAAGACATCTAGCCAACTTTGGGTTTAGCTTAGGGTGGTACATCAGGAACAAACAACATGCCTTCCTTCGACTGCTCAACATGCCGGACCACGGGCAAAATGCTTTACCCCAACTACTGGCAGGGTTCAGAAACAGCTCAGGGCTTGGTGGAATTACCTTCTTCTAAACTACCCAGACCAACCGTACAAACGCATTGAGAACTACGCCTGCCATGCTTTGCCCCAAGTACTGCCAGGACACAGGTACACTCGACGGCATGGTGGAATGGCTTTCCCCTAAGTACTGGCGTCTCCAGGACAAAGCGTGGACATTTTTTCACACGAGTACTGGCTGAATGATCGTTTTCCCCAAGTACTGGCGTTTCCAGGTCGCACCATCAAAGTTTTTCCCACCAAGTAAATGTAGAAAAAAACTGTCCAGTCCAACGGCGGAAAGGTTTCCCCAAGGAAAACCGGGATTCGAGGGAACGGTGGAATTACTTTCCCCCAAGTACTGGCATCTCCAGGACGCGCCGTGTGAAAGTATATTTCCCCACTTTCCACAAGCACTGGCGTCTCCAGGACGCACCGTGTTCCTTCCCCCAAGTACTGGCAGAAATACGACCGACACAGAAAACGGCGGATCCGGGGATGCGGGGGTGCGGGGTTGCCCTTCCCGGGATGCGGGGTTGCAGGGTGCTGCCAGGCAAGAAATGCAGTGCCTGCCAAGCAGAATTGAGTTGGAAGATCGCACCAAAAGGCTTTCTCTTTTTGGAGACCATGCGGGGTGCCGGACTGCCCAGAACGGAAAGTTGGAAGGTTGGATTTCAGGTCCAAGCGCGCCGCAACGCATTTTTCAACTTTCCGGCTTCCACCACATATGTATGTATATATATATATATATGTGCTTCCGAAATTTCAATACAGACGCAATCCAAAATCAGTATCAAGATCGCTCCATGCCATATGGCATGTAGCTTAAACCCCCCTAAATACGAAACCCAAACCCCGCAGCAGAACCCTAGGCCCGGGTTCGGCCCCTTCTCGGACCACAGGACCGGTACGGGTAGCGTTCGAACCCAGGCCTTGGTCATTTCCCTGGTCCCTGCAGCATTGGCACGTCTGCCACTCAAAGAGCTTTGAACTACAGATGCTTGGCCACTCTGTACTTGATACAGACAGGTGCTAGCATCTTGTGCGGGGCGTTGCTAGACAAACACGACTGAACAAGAGCCGTCACACTGCCCACCATACTTTCACCGGAATAGCACCATGGAGCCTTGGGCCTGAGCCATCGTGCTTCCTCCGCGATGTGCCCTGAGCAGTGCAACTTGGTTCGTATGGGCCACCTCTTCTAGTCCTTAACGGAGTACAGCTGTGGCAGGGCAGCAAAAAGGAACTGCAAACTGGTGGCCGTTCTGTTTGCACAGCCTGGCTTCGGATGTAGGCAGGAATCAATCGCTCCGATCCACGATCTTGTGCATGGTGTCGAAGGCCTCAAGGCACGTCAATCTCCGCTTTTTGTACTTGTCACGGCCGGCATAGCCACGACAAAGTTCGGCTGCCACAGGGACAAGATACCGAATCTGCCTGGCTTTCGAAAGGTCTGGAAAGTTTTGCCAGGCAGCAGTGGACTACTCCAGGTGGGTGATCCGGTTCTGTTCTACGTCGAGTGTCGTAGATTTGCCGAATCTATTATGTCAACTTGTTCAACTTCTGAGCCTGTGTGCCAGACAGCTCCTTATAGCCAGTGGTTCGAAAGCACAGGGTCGGGTGTATAGCAAAGGTCTCTCCACTTGGCATTCGTCGACAAGCCTTTCTAAGGAGCATCGGTTTGGCTTGCCCTGCACCTCATACAGGGCGGCTGCATGGTGCCGCGGGCCATGCTCGTTTCGGGATGCCTTCCTTCAAAGACCGCATTCTAGGACCAGGTGTGCTATCTCCTAGAAAAAGAACGTCCAACGTCTTGCAGTTTTTCGAGAGCTGGCGCAGGCAGTTGGGATCAAAAGTAGGACAGAAGTGTTCGCACTCAGATCTGTCAAGGCAGATTTGCATTTCCAAACCATCCTTTGAACCGCGCTTCTGATGAGGCCGTGCATCTCCGCGCAGCAGAAAACGATATAAGAATTTCCGGACCACAGCACAGTCCACTTCCGCAGGCCCTGGAATCCAGTCAATATCTGGCCATGGCCCGCTAGCCGAGACAAACATCGCTTGCCGAATCGCCAAAGGCTTCAACCATGGATTTGGCGAATTCAAGCACCGAGCCAGCTGAAGCCCACGAGGATACCAGCTTGCGCCCAGCAGAGCTTGACGGGAAATCGACATTTGTTGCAACAGGATCCTCATCACCGAGAGCTCTTCGTTTATGCAGAAAAAAGTCGGAAGGCAAGACCCTGAGCTGCAAGAATGCGTCGCCTTGACGACGTTTTTGTCGGCAACTTGCTGACGGACTCGTACTTGTGGAAATGAAACGCACTTGCTGCCCCGACCTCATCCACATGATTCTTCAAGGCAAGCCTTTCTGTCTCTACCCGAGCTTTGGGTGAGATACGAGCACCACCCCTCGAAAGCTGCGCCTGGGGAGCAGCAGCTTTCTTGACCATGGGCCTGTTTTCTGTTAGACTTAAAGTGAGCACCTAGAGCAACTGAGAAGCAACTGCGAAACCCAGGAATGCAAAGCTCAGACTCGCAGCTGAGCTGTCGCACTGTTGCGTTTTCTGCAGACCTATACTGACTGGCCAACATCGCACGGCTCTGCATCAGCGGCCCTCTGACGCTTGCAAGTCCCTACGAGCAGGCAGACACTCGATGAACCCTCTCTTTCTTTTGGCAATTCCATGGAAGATGCTTCTTGCTTCTTGGACAGCACCCCTTTGTTGGGACACAGGATGACCCATCGCACGCTTGCAACTTCATCCTTGGCCTGCGATCACGAAGCCACACTGACACCCTGGCTGTCCACACCATAACGCAAGGAGCACAATAGTGATGAGTATGATGGTGCTTGTTGCGGCAGCACAAGTTCTTCATGCAAACACTACAGTAGCAACGGCAAGTTTTCGCCGTTCTTCGGAAGGCTCTGGATGGAATTGCTCAGGCGCGCAGCAGGAGGAGGAATACATGTGGCCACAGATATGCTCGAGCTGCAGACTTGCGGGTCTTACAATGGAAGCACCTGCATACATTTCATGCATGATGCACATCTTGCAGACTCTGCAGAACATACAATGGAAGCACAGCACAAACTCACTCCGAATCTTCGCATTGACCTTCAACCCAAGAAACAACTACCGTACTGCTACTGTACTACTGTACTATTAATTGGTTACTGTACTACTACTACTACTACTACTACTACTACTACTACTACTACTACTACTCACTACTACTACTACTACTACTACTACTACTACTACTACTACTACTACTACTACTACTACTACTACTACTACTACTAACAACTACTACTACTACTACTACTACTACTACTACTACTACTACTACTACTACTACTACTACTACTACTACTACTACTACTACTACTACTACTACTACTACTGTGCCACGAATATACTGCTGCACTACTACTGTACTCCTACTATACTACTGTACTACTAATTACTACTGTACTATAACTGACAGCCCCGACCCCCAAACAACTTAGACCCCTGCCCCCCAAACAACTAAAGATGATCAGGGAGGCGGGCCCCCCCCCACCAGTGCGGATTCGGGATGTTCAACGGGGAGGATTACTAATCAGGAGATCACATCAACATATTGAAGTACATGCTTCTCTTTATTGAAACTGACATAGAGTTTATGTTGAAAGTCGAGGATCGGTCGGTCGATGGCCTCGGACCCTGCGTGCGGCTTGAATTTAATTGGGTCCTTGCGGCAGGGGCCGAGGACAAGTGGTGGGACTCTCTGCAACAACGCCCATCTTCAGCGGCCCTCTTTGCTCCAGCAGCCTTCTTGGCTCTCTATACAGAAGCCTTAAGGTTTTGAATAAAGAATTGGATTCTGCTTTGCTGTTCTGAGGGCCCCGGCAGGCCGCTGCACTATGGAGGGGGCTTCTTATCCGAACTATTGCGGGGTGGGCAGCTATCGCATACCCCCCTTTAGAAAAGTTGATGGGGTGGTTGTTTTATAAGGGGTCTATATTATAAGAAACCTATAGATCCGGCAGCCGTGCAAAAAGAAGTGTTTGCAGCTTTGGCCTGGATCCCTGAAGGCTGGAGGCTTTAGGTTTCTATACAGAAGCCTTAGGCTCACGAGTGTTCAAGCTTTTCGCGACCCCTTTCTCTCTCCTTAGACTTCACTGGCGCCATGGCAGACCAATCCAAGGTGCTGGAAACAACGGCCTCGCAGCCCTCCGCGGTTTTGCTGCTGGCCTAAAGGCTCTGAGAGTTCAAGGAGCAGAGCAAAGCTCAGCCAACGACAAGACCACGGCAGCGATCGCAGCGATGCAGCAACGCATTGCCCAACATACATGACTCCCTGCTCACAGGAGGTGGCCCTTCAGTGCTGTCCACGGCAGCTCCTCGTCCAACTGCCACAAGGGTCGGCATCCTCACAGCCGGTGTCCCGTGAAGAGTGCCCGGCTATGATTAGGGAGGTTCTGCAGACAAAGGTCGGCCCAGCCCTGCAGGCAGCGTTCTCACAGGTCGGTGCCGAGCTCGTCAGCCACGCGGTGAAGATCATTACCCACGAGCACGACGTCCGGATGCTGAAGATCCGCGCGGCATGGACGGAGAAAGACCTCATGTACTCACAGATTGAGGCAGCCAAGAAAACCCTGGTGGTACGGAACTTCCCTGAATGGGCTACAGCTGCCGACCGCGAGCTCACACTGGCCGAGGCGGTGAAGGAGCACAACTTGGGCTACTTGGAGTGGGACCTGACCACCACGACCATGGAGGGCACCGGCGGCAAGAATAAGAAGTTCCTGGCCCCGATCTCCATCCTTACAGTCCAGACCTATGCCTCCAGAAAGAAGATCATGGATGCATGCTCCCTACTGGCATGAGATAAAGGACGAGGAGAAGCCGGCCGAGACCGACGAGACCAAGGAGACACAGCAGAAGGCCGAGACCACGCAGCAGGAGACCGCCACGCCGGGGTCAGCCAGCACCGATCCTCCCACAGCAGCCACCGATGCCGCGATGAAAGGAGCTGACTCACAGCCCTCACAGAAAGGGTGGGAGATGCGAACCTGGAGCTGGAACCTCCCGATCAAGATGACCCCATGGCATCACCCAATTCGAGCGTCGTCTTGGTGCACCCATGCATGCCTTGTTTCAAGAAGGAGACCCTCACACCGAGATGGAAGACCCTCATCTTGGAGGATAAAGAAGGCGCTTGGTTGGGTCGCATCCTCTACAGCCGCAAAGCTCACAGTCTCACAGGCACTGCGGGCACAGTCGCCGATTGGGCTTGCGAAGTCCAGCTCCCCGCGGAGCACAACGACCGCATCCTCACAGCCTGGAGAGATGTGTGGTATGATCAGCTCAAGCAGCAGATCTCACAGACGGAAGTGGAGAAAGAGGCATACTCCACGGCGGCCCAAAAAACATCACAGGAGTATGCTGCGGCATCCCGTCTCAACAGGTTAAAGACGAACGCGGTCCCCAGCGACAACGAGGGCGAAGAGTGGGGATCGAAAACTGGGTGGCGAGGTTCAAGTTCGAGTACCCCTGGGAGCTCACCTGCGTTGGCCTCTCACAGGACCACCCGGACCGCCAGTACTTTCAGGGACCTTCGGCAGGTAAAGGAGCCTCATGGCGGAGATGGCGGCAGACCAGGCCATGGAGACCGAGGTGACTGCCGGCGACACCCGGTTTCCTTTGCCTTACAGGGAACCTCACAGGGGCGGAACCAAGGAGCCCTACTACCCGTTCGACTCACAGGCTGAGCTCGACCAAGAGGTGGAGAACGAGACCAGATCAGCTTGGGCTACGACATCTCCAAGTACTCCACAGAGCAGACGGATTGGGTCAAGGGCAAGAAGTTGCGGCACATCGGCGCGGCAGCGGCATCGGCAGTCCTCACAGGTCGTCCTCGGCCCAGGCTTTCGGCTTGAAGTGTTGGCAGGCGCACAGGAGCCCGATCTTCCAGTACAGTGTGCTTTTTCAGTGACTCTCTCACAGAGCATACCACTGCGACCGCACAGGAGGAAGAAAGGGAGCGAAATAGTTTGATGCGTGCAAGCACGCCTCCCATAGGCGAGCCGAGTGCGCTGAGCCATCCCCAACCCTTTTCCTTTGATACCTCTCACAGTTCTGTAATGTGTTCGGGCTTTTCGGGATTGAGGAATGTGCCTTTCGGCGACGAAGTGCAAAGCAACCACCCCCCCCAACTCACAACCACACACCTCCCACTTTTCGACACCACAACCAACAGCAAACACGCTCACAGTACAGGCGAGGGCTTCGCAGCAGGGATGCCCGACAACGCCGTGCACAGCAACGTATCACACGCAGAGCAGCCCATCGGCGACACTATCGCAGCTGGCGCACGGCTCTCACACACACCACTCCCAATGTGCTGTCCCAGGGTACGGGTCCGGCGATTTCTGCAGAACCTCTTCAAGCTGAAGAGGAAACCACCACAGAACAACAGCACACCCTACCATCTTCGCACAGACAAAAGACCAGCCCCTCATAGCAGAAAGCAGTGGTAGAGCAGACACGACACACGCCACCGGCTGGTTCAAAACCCACATCGCCCAGCCCAGCAAGAATGGCAGAACCAAGCACGACGTGCAGACCACACCCCACCATCTCCTCCGTGGGGCGTTTTGGAACACCGCAAGGCTCCTCGAAGCGGCCAAATTGCACACACTCATCGACACTATGAAAAAGCACCGCGTCAGCTGGTTGGTGCTCACATAGAGCCACACGAAACAACCCGATCAATTTATGATCGAAGGTTACACCATGACTCACAGTGCCACGGAAGAATACGTCAGCAAAGGCAACCCCACCCAGACCTTCACAGGGGTTTCGCTGATCACTGCCCCACACGTCACCCCGACGATCACCGACCTCACTTGCATCGACGGCCGATTCCTTAGCTTCACCATTGACACGGTGGAAGCACCACTGAGCATATTGGCCGTCTATGCCCCCCACAACCAACGCGAACAGCAATGCCGGGACCAGTTCTGGCAATCACTTACCTCGAGGATCTCCACTCACAGAGAGAGATCCCCACTTTTGGTCGTGGGTGACTTCAATGCGCTCGCCCTCGACGAGATTGCCCTCCCTTACGCCACAGGCCCCCACTGAATTCGTCCCCGGCCAAAGCGCCGAGGAGGACGAACCAGCGGACGAAGAGGAGGGGACACCAACCAACGGCAGTTCCACGACCTCCTGGCCTCACAGGACAGCCCCACAGAACAGATACACACACAAGCGTCCCAACGGCGACTTGGTCCAACTTAACCAGCACGCCATTATACACAAAGAGTGGCGCAACATTGTCCACGACATACACACCCTCCCCGGCGCAGCCATACTACCTAGTCAAGGTGGAGCTACAGCTCCGCACAAAGGAGACCAAGCGTACCCCACCCAAACCAAGACACACCAGAACGCCCACAACGGAGCAGCGACAGCAATACAACCACCACATCAAGCAACAGCTCGGCGCCAACACCACGGATACCACTTACCCACCGCCACCACCACAGCTTCCATTCCCCCCACAGCCCCACACACCATGGAGCAGCTTGAGCATAGCGGCCTCAGCCGCCATCTCTGAGCACATCCCCACCACCACTTCGTTCCCCAAGCACCCTCGGATCACACAAGCAACCTGGCAGCTCACACAGCAAAGGTCGGCAGCGCGTCTCTCACAGAGACTGGACCTCGAAGCACAGCTCCACAAAGGCATCCGTAAACAAGCACGCAAAGACAAAACACAATGGCTGAAGGAGCGACAGGCCACCCTTGATCCACGCCAAAAATGGAAGTGGATTAAGCGATTCGCTCGGACTACAAGCCCGGACCAGTCTCAAGACGAGACTCACAGGGCAAACCAACCAGCCTTTTACAGCAAGCCCAAACCTTCGCAGAATACCTGCGAGACTCACACTGGGCAGCGCCCCCTGCGCCTTACACTGGCCCACAGACCCTTTCCACCCACCAGCAGACGTCGACCTCGCACCCATCACCATGGCGGAGCTTACCGCAGCGCTCAAAGAGCTGGCACACAACAAAGCACCGGGCCCGGACCAGCTTCCAGCCGAAGCTTGGCAATGGCTGGACGACCATAATAAGGAAGCCCTCTTAAGAGTGCTCAACCAATCACTACTCACAGCCACCATCCCCGAAGACTGGCACAAAGCAATAGTGGTCGAGATCTACAAAGACAAAGGGCCACTCACAGATCCAGCCAGCTACAGACCAATCTCACTCCTCAACACATCATACAAGCTCTTTGCAACGATTATACACACAAGACTCCAGGCGGCCCTGGATGACAGGCGACGAGAAACCCAATACGGGTTTAGAGCAACACGCTTTACTTCACAGCCCATCCACATCATCCGCAGACTTATCGAAAGAGCGGAAGCCACAGGACAATCACTTCACACCATCCTTCTCGATTGGGAGAAGGCGTTCGACACCCGGACGCCCTCCTCACAGCACTTACCCGCCATGGCGTACCACAACACTTCACTGCACTCATAAAGAACACCTACACCTCACCACAGTACACAGTGGCAGCAGCAGGCAAGCATAGCACCGAAGAAGAAGCCAGCTCAGGCATCCGACAGGGATGCCCATTGTCACCTTACCCGTTCCTCATAGTCCACGGTATGGTGATGCACGACGTCGACCAAGAGCTCACAGCCAACGGGGAATTCCTCCCCTGGCTTTACAGCCAAAACCAACCCTTTTACGACTTAGCATACGCTGATGACACAGCACTCATTGCAGGCACCGCGGTCAGAGCAGAACAACTGCTTCACATCCTGCAGCGTGTGGCCGCGCACAGCAACCTACACTGCCTACACCTCAACCTCAAAACTGCGTGCTACTGCGCTCATCTACCTCACACAACACCATCCACTTCACAGACGGCACTCCCCTCACCATAGAACAACACGCCAAGTACCTCGGGGTCACACTGAGCAGCAATGGCTCTTGCCACAAAGACGTCACCACAAGGCTCGCCAAAGCCCGCAAACACTTCCACTCGCTACACCAGTTTGGGCGCAACACCGACCTCACACTGAAGTGGAAGCCCAGAATTTATAATGCCGTTTTCATCCCATTGGTGACGTATGGCCTAGAGTCCGCAGCACTCACAGCCGGAGACTACCGCAGACTCGAAGCCTTTCACTCACAGTCACTGCGCAAAATCCTTCACTTCAAAAGCACTTACTACACTGAAGTGCTCAACCCCACAGCACGCACCTACACCAATCAGGAGGTGAGAGCACTCACCTCACAGCCTCCCCTCACTCACCACATTCACAAAGCACAGCTGAAACTTTTCGGGCACATTCTTCGATCCCATCCGAACAGTATAGAACGGAACTGCTGTTTTACACAAGCTTTTCAGTACAGAGGGGGAACAGCAGGTGCAGGTCTTAGACCAGGCAGGCGAAGGGCCCACTGGACAGAACAGCGCACTAAGTTGCTTTGGCACTGGCTTGTAAAGTCCTCCAGACCCCCAGCCTCTCACAGCCCTACTTTCCCGTACTCCTATCTACAAGCTCACAGAACAGCTGTAGACCGCCATTTTTGGAGTTCGCTAGTGAGGTTGCCAACGTGCGAGACACTCCTTGAAGCAAACTCTTATGTAGTTCTTTCACACACCCGAGTTCTTGCGGAGTCGTTGCTGAGCGAGTTGCATAGGGCCGCCCGAAAATACAGAAGCCTTATGGTTTTGAATACAAAAAGGGATTCTGCTTTGCCGTTCTGGATGGCCCCGGCAGGCCGCTGCACTATGGAGGGAGCTTTTTCCTCCGAACTATTGTGGGGTGGGCAGCTATCGTATACCCCCTTTTTAGAAAAGTTGATGGGATGTCTTTTCTATAAGGGGTTATGTTAAAAACCTGTGGATCTGGCAACCGTGCAAAACAAGGGCTTGGAGTTTTGGCCTGAATCCCTGAGGTCCTGTCTATGTCTCTCCTTTTCCAGGGCGTCACTTTGTAGTAGGAGCGTTTATTTAACAGAACCTTAGACAAATAAAACCGGGACGGGAATTACGACTATTGAGGGGGAGTTTACTATTACGTGCAGGCCGAGTTTAGCTCTATTGAGGGGCCGGGGTTGCTCCACTATTGAGTTCCGGGCCGAGTTTAGCTTTATGGAGGGGACCATTACTAATCACGAGCTCACATCAACTTTTCTAATTTCAATACAGCATTGATATGTGTTCAGGTGCATTATTAGGCTTGCGCAAAGTCAATATTGGAGATTGATGTTGCGCTAAAATCAATTTGGCATTTTTTTTCAATAACCGAGCCTCTGGGCTCTTCGACCCAGTTTGCATCTTACTTGGGGGTTGTAGCAGTCAGTGCTTTGCCTGGTGGAATTCGAAAGCTCGCCTTTGTATGAGCCGTGAGAGAGGAATCTCCGGTGTCATGTCCGAAATGTACCAAGCCGTCGCCGTGGCTCCCTGGAGTGTACGAGCTCCGTGTTGGGGGAGAGCGACACCCGGCGAGCGTGTATGTACCGTTTCTGACAGACCACCCAGATAGCGTGCACCATGCGCCGTGTCGTTGTTGGCAGCATTGGTTTTTTGAACTACCCAGCTTTGAACAGTTCTAAGGACCATTCTGGTTCCAACCAGGTGCGAGCTACACCATCAGCAGCCAATGTGGGCATCAGTTGTAGGGTTCAGAATGAACAGCTGTGGTGCCGGCGATGACGATTTTAATGATAAGCTGTGAGCCCGGAACCGCCACGCTGAACGTTGAAAACCCAGCTCAAATCGGCAATGCTTCCCAGGACCATTGTGCCCACTTCGAGTGTAGTGCCAAAGTGGTTCCGTGGATTGATGCAGCAGATCCAGTTGGGAACTCCTCCCTCATGGTATACGTGGACCCGATGCTCGAAGCCAAGCCGCCAAGAAGCATCACAAAGTTAATGTGGAATGTTTGCTTATGCGCGTTTTGGATCTTTGACAACATTTCAGCCTTGCCAAGCATGTTTTCCTGTTACAGAGTCAATCTCATTTCGCGGATGCCTCACAGAGCAGGGCGGCTGATTCAGAAGGGTGTTACACATTCAAGTTACTGCCTTGCTGCGGCTGTCAGTCACTGAGTCACGTAATGTAGACCCTCCACCACCGTCTGAGGCTTCGACAGCTCGACACAGACGTTTTTCTGTGTGAGGATTCGGGCGCAGAGGCCCGTTGCGCTTCTGGGATTTGTTGACTGAAAGATGTGCTCTGTGCGTTCTGGTACGTAGGAAGAAGGGACGGTAAAGGTGATGTTGGTTGTGCGAATCATCATGCTCGAGAATAACTGACATTAGATGTGCAGGTCACAGAGGGACGCTTTTTCTTTTTGACCGAAAGCTTTAGCGGTGAGCGACTTAGGTGAATCTGGGCCTTCTTCTTATCTGATATCTTGAACCCTAAACTTTATAACCCTAACCATGACGACCCATCCTAACCCCATAAAAAACCCACAGCACGGCAGCATCTCGCAGCCCAGGTGTGCATGCTTAGTGGAAATGTGGCAGAAGGCATCCGGGCTCTTTGGCTGAGCGAGTCGAACTGGATGGGTTTTTCTGACAACTTGGGGGCACCAAAAGGTTCAATTTTGTCATGACCCCATAAACCACCTGCTCCAAGAAGGTACCCCTGATTTCCCGAAGCTCACGGATGCTTAGCCGGGGTGTTCTGAAAGTTGTGTCTTTTTCATGGGCAATAGCGGTACAAGTGGACCCCGATTTGTCAGCTGGCTTTGGACTGCACAGAAGGCGGTGGTAGGGAAGGCGTCAACCCTGCCATGTATCCTACATTTCAGCTTCTGATGTTGTTTGTTGCTTTTGCTGCTGTGCCTTTGTGTCGTATCAGGTCATGGAGCGCATAGCCTCGCTGATGCCGTTAACGGTCTTCAAACGTTTGGCCAGCATTCAGTTGGCTGTGGACCTCCGCTGCCCTACTCCGTATTGGTTCGTGCCCTGCCGAAATTGGATATGTTCAGCAGCGCGTTCTTCGGTGCGCGTGCCCGGTTGCTGAGTGGCGCCATTGGACTTCTATCGATCCTGAGGATTTCCTGTGCCTGGTGATCTTGCTCCTGATGCTGTTGATGCTAGTGCTCGTGCCTCGAGCTAATTCGACGTTTCTTTTTGGCACTAAGAAGAAAAGATTCCTGTGACTTCGCTGGTTGAGACGCATCTCAATTGAGACCCATGATTCTGTGTGGAACGGCATTTGTCCGGTAAATAGTGGGATCGAGATTTGGTACCTTTTTTTGGGTTTTCTACACACCCAATCAGTTCTTCAAGGCGGAATACACAGTGCAATTGTTGTCCGTAGCTCCTTCACAGAGAGAGCAACAGACATCATGTACATAGAGTGTCCGTTTCTTGTTTAAACGTATAAACCTTTACACTTCACAAGCAGGTGCCACATGATCCATCGCTCATCCCTGCGTTCCAATGCCCTGCCACTTAGGCCCTTGTGCTCCCAGCGTGTTATCTTCCTGAGTGCTGATTAGGATCGCTACTCGCGGATGCTTCCCCGAACCAAGAATTCACGTTTGGAGACGGTTTCGCAATTGGTGGCTTCAGCTTTTGACGATCTTCAAGTCTCCTGCAGGTGTTGGACGCACTTTTGGCTCTAAGAGCTGCGCCGACTCCCACGGATGGCATCAAAGATCTTGAACGTTTGTGGGCTGAAGGTTGCGTGACCTGTCTTTGCTGGCAGGGTCAGACTTGGCGTTTCGAAGCGACAATGGATCAGGAAGCTCTCTGCTGTGGGTTCCTGTCGCTCGAGCGTGAACCCTCGTACAGTACGTAGTGCAACCCATCCTGAAGTGCAGCTTGAAAATTCAGTTCCCAGACCATGCTTCTCGAAATGTACTACGTTGCAGCAGCCTGAGGTGGCCTTGCAGAGCCCATGGCAGATCTTCAAAGCTGGACTTGGATGGAGCGCCTTGGAAGCATGAGCTGACATGGATGCTGTGATCTGCAGATCTGGGCCCTGCTTCTCATTCGACCCAAGGCAGGACGGGTATTACATTCCCCCATCAATGCATGGTTTGTCGTTGGAATCTCCAAAGTGAAACAGTTGAACAAGCTGCATCAAACTCTGTGCACATAGATCGAATCAGATCCTGTACCGTTTGAAACGAACTGAGAGAGAGAATCTGCCTCCATGTATGTGCTGAAATGTGCTGTGCATTAATTGACAACAAGTACACGTGTGAAGGCAGACTTGGCCTTTCTGAGGTGCGTAGACTGTCGATCACTGAGGGACAGGTTCTGATTCGATCTACACACTGTTTGAGATACAACGGTATAATGTAAGTTTTTGTGGGATTCATGCCGCAAGCAGATAGACAGACTACTTCAATACACTCGCATGTTTGCGTGTGGTTCCTTTCTGGCAGAAGGCTGGAGCCTAGTCTGGATTTGAGCAATTCTCTTTGGAAAGTTACTCTGCAGATTCATGCAGCTGTTGCTTCTCGGTCTTTTTTTCTGATGAAGCATGGGGTCCATCCTTCAGGATGCTTGTGGAGCCCAATGTCCTGTCTTGAAGGATGTCAGAACATCCAGTAGGTCCCGATAGATTTCGTTGCAGGCCCTCCAAATTATGTGAAGAAGTTTTAGCTCCCTGGAAACTTCTTGATAGAAGCAGGTGCCGGTTTCGTGGGGTGCCTTGTGACTTTGCAGACGGTCACGCTCCAGATGGTTGAGAAGTCCCTAGTGCTGATTTGAGAACGCCTTTTTGTCAGCACGTACTCTATACAGCCAAGCATTTATGTTGTTAACAGTAACTTCCGCATGCCTGGCAGGTCAGCGGTGCACGAAGTCATGATTTGGCTGATCATCTTTAGTCCCTGCGTGCTCGCGATCATGGGTCCTTGCTGGCTCATGCAAATAACCTGCCAGAAGCAACTTGCCGACCTTTTCTTGCGGCGTGGAGTAATGCTTCTACATCCAACTTCTCCCTCAGTGAACATCTGGTTGATGACCACCTTATCCACCTATGGCTGTGCAGCGATACTCAGTGTTTCGTATACCGGCAGGGAAGCAGTCTTGGTGGTTATCGTGGCGCTGTTGGGCCCTTCATGGGCATTAGTAAAGGCCCTGTCAGTGGCACGAGAAACCGCTGAACAGATGAGCTATCTGCAGTGTCGCAAGGTGAAGCTAGGAAGCCTGAGCTCAGAACTGCCAAAGCTGAGGGAGCTTGCGTGGCATGAGTTCCTCATCTGTGCTCGCAAAGAGGATTTTGAGTTCATGACATCACCTCAGCCAGAGCGGGCCAGTGATTTCAGTCATTGGGACTTGCTTTGGCATCGAAGGTGCTTGTGGCAACTCGGAGGATCAATCTCGGGTTTCCTTATCTTACCCTGCTTCGCTGCTATGATGAGCAGCTTCATTGTGATCTCCTTCGTTCACGGTACTCGTTATGCATGCTCTGTGGGTTGCATTTCCAATTTGGAACTCGCTTCAAAGTTGCACATGCTCAACTTTACGGCACATCAAAGCAAGTACATGGTTCACGTGGACATGTCCTTCAAGGAGGCCTGGCACAGGATGTGTGAAGAGGAAACCCGAAACTCGTGGCTTTTCAAACGATCGGTCCTGAACCCTCAAGCCTAAACCGAATTGAGATGCAAACATAACAGCTCTCCAGATGGCTATACTTGCCGCAGCTGACGTGCCCTGGACACGCTGGATCTCCCTCCAACAGCCGGAGACAGAAGAAGGCAGCGAGACACCCTACGAGCAGGTGGGAGTAGGTTAGGTGTGACAACCTTCGCTCGATCCGTTTCTGGTACGTGCATGTGGTTTTCCTTTTCCTGTTCGTCTTCTGCTCCTTCTTCTGCTTGTGATTCTAAATCTTGCCCGGCTGGGGTACTGTGAATTGTTATAGTGGTGTGTGGGTGGGTGCATGCGCGCACGTGTGCCGACTCTGTTGCACGCTGTGGGCCACTGTGTGTAATCTGTGTACTATTGGGGCTTGAATATAATTACCAATGCTACCTTCAGGGGTTTTCCTTGTTACTATTGTAGTATCATGGGCCATAAAAACCTATTCTAACTGTTGAGGCCCCCGTATTAGACGCGCTGCGCATGGACCTGCCAGCCCATTTGATTCGTTTCTTGAAGTTTCTTGTTTCTGACCACCAGGAGCTGAAAGAGGACAAGAGCTTTGGAATCGAACAGATTCTGCTCTCCAAGGCGCCTGGGCATCCAACGAGAGTGATGACAAACCAGAACAGATTCTAGGTAAACCTCGGCAGCCCGATGACAAGATAAGACCATCAGAAGGTTCATACGATGGCTGCACGAAATCTGCCGGGCATCCCCTGTAATGTCAACCTCCTATTAATAACCCCCCCCCCCCCCCCGTTGATTGATTTGGCGCCCGGGGTGGGGGGGATTGATTATTGAGGGGGGGGTCGGTCGTCGTAGTACAGTAGTATAGTATCACAGTAGTACAGTAGTATAGTACAGTAGCAGTACAGTAGTAGCACAGCCTCTGAGTCCAGCTCTTCCGGCGGACAAGGCACGTTTGGTAAAGTACCAGCAATGAACAATGATCCTGCGGTCCTCTCCCTCCTCCTTTGAAAGCCGAAGCTTTCGCAAGCAAGGGCATGGCTGCTATAGGTAGGTTATTCCAATCAACGACTCTGCTCCCACAGCTTGCTTTTCTTTTGAATCCAGAGCTTTCCCAATGAAGGGCTTGGCCTGTAAAGCTTGCTGTCCTTTTCAAGGCCTTTAAAGGCACCACCAAAAGGCCCTCCCCGGCGGGAGTTTATAATTGAGGGGGGTTTATAATTGCGAAGAACGGCCTTTGTTAGTACTCCATCAGGATGGATTGATTTTTGGCTCCGGGAATAAGGAACTTTATTAAGGAAGGCATGGTTTCTGAGGCCCTCTAAATCTGCGGTTTCGGAGTCCGGTGGCTTTGGAAGCTAAAGCTTTCCCAATGAAGGGCTTGGCTTCTGAAGCAAAAGGCCCTCCCCGGCGGGAGTTTATAATTGAGGGGGGTTTATAATTGCGAAGAACGGCCTTTGTTAGTACTCCATCAGGATGGATTGATTTTTGGCTCCGGGAATAAGGAATTTTATTAAGGAAGGCATGGTTTCTGAGGCCCTCTAAATCTGAGTAGCTGCAGTTTCTCTCTTTCTGCAGACCTGAAGCAGTCGTAGTAGTTGCAGTTTCTCTCTTTCTGCAGACCTCAAGCAGTCTTAGTAGCTGCAGTTTCTCTCTCTCTGCAGACCTAAAGCTCTCGCAGTAGCTGCAGTTTCTCTCTCTTTGCAGACCTCAAGCTCTCGCAGTAGCTGCAGTTTCTCTCTCTCTGCAGACCCCAAGCTCTCGGAGTAGCTGCAGTTTCTCTCTCTCTGCAGACCTCAAGCTCTCGTAGTAGCTGCAGTTTCTCTCCCTTTCTCTCTCTCACACAACAACACACAACAAGAAGTATCTAATTTCGGGGATTTGGGCCGGAAGGTTTTGTAATTGAGGGGGGGTTTATAATTGAGTTCCGGGGGTGGGGTTTTATAATTGAGGGGGGGTTTAAAAAAAGTACGTTGACATTAGAGACCTATTCTGTCTCGAAACTGTAGGGGCCCACCGTTGAGGAACCCGACGTACGGAATACGATCAGAAAGTCATGGCTGGAAAACTGCTTAATGACTGTAGAACGTGCTGTACAGTACTGGTGAAGCCAAGCTTTTTCATGCTGCCGTTGCCATGAAGCATATATCAGCAGAATGGATTCATGGCTGTGGTGGGGGCCCAGAGCATTCCTTGCCGATTTCCGTACCTGAAAACGTCACGCTGCCGTCGTGTCCGGCGTCGTGGAAAGGCGCGAGGCCACCCACGTTCAAGTTTGGGGGATATGCAACTCTGCATCGCTGTTTCTCTCACTGCTTGTGTCTACCCTCTCACTCTCGATTTTTTTGTCTGTTTGTAATGCGATGTCGTGTTTCCACTCCGAAGTTTTTTGGTTAGCCGAAAATTTAGGTTCTGCAGCGCGGCAGATCTTACTGACTATATAATATAGTCTTATTGTGACCGGCGCCGGGGCATGACACGACCGAAGCGGGAGACACAAGCATTGAACGCTCGGCAGAGAAGCCATTTCGCGGCGTGCCTCTGTCCCAGCCAGATATTTGTTGGTGCAGAGACTTTGCCCTACCTCGCCTAATGCTTCGCCGCGCCTCAGTTCAGAAAGGTGCGCCTTTCGTTCGCCTAAAAACGCAAGGCTGATTTGCAAAAAACAAGCTTACTCTGTGACCGCGTGCAAGCAAGGGACATGGTGTCAAATGTGGACGTCCTCCCAGTGAGAGCTTCAGGTAGGCGTGCGAGTATGTACTGGCAGTTACAAGCGTTGCGGATCAGCATACGTCAATCTGTTCTTGATGCGTCTGCACCAACGAGCACCACCGTTGATTTGACCGAGGCTTTGATCCCTCGAGTCAGCTCGGTGAAGGTGCAGGGCCTCAGGTCATCTTTGTCTCCAGCTGAGTATTTGGTACGCTTCGCTCCCATGCAGACTTTGCCCTCAGCAGTGACCATTAGAAGTGGCAACTACACAGCATCTTGGCTTAGCAGTGGCAGATGCAAACAAGCGTTGAAGCTTGAAGGCACTTACTTGTGTAAGACAACGCTTAGTCAGGTGACGCGCCTTGGAAATTGGAACCCTTGCTCGACTCCTCTGGTCTTCCCACATGCTGTGCTAGTTTTTCCAAAGCTCAACCTCAATCCACAAACCTTTGTATAATCCCTAAACTTGCTTAGGCTTCTGTGCCTTGGTCTATGTTGCCTGGCAGCATTGTCAGCGTGCCAGCAGGCCTGGCATGACAGCAGCTTTGGGTTCAGCGTGCAGAGTTTGGGACTACGTGAAATTTGGAAACTCACAGAATCCGCGAACAGAAAGACTGAACTTGCACTGGAGCAGAGAACCCCAAAGTGGTCTTGAACATGTCTTCGCTGCAGCATCTTGCTGATGACTGAAAGGTGCTGACATGCTGAAGCTGGAAATCTTTCTCTTGGACTTCTATTTGGACCTGCCTGCAAAGGTGGATCTCTCACCACCTCCAGAAATTCAGCAGTGGACAGCCTTTAAGGCCAGTTCCAACGCAAGTGACGCATTTTGCGGTGAATTTTGCAGGGCTCACCCAAACTGCTTGGCCGCATTCCTTGGCCACAGGGGTTGCTTCTACGCATTTCACCAGGCACAAGCTCCCCAGTCGCTGATGTTAGCGCAAGGAAGAATGGTGAGTGGAGTCCTGGAAGGATGCCGCTTATCTGAGACGTCAAACTGCAATGAAGTCTTGGCCGAGGAGAATGTTCTTCAGTTTGACAACCTGGTTGCAGACTGGCAGAGTTCTACCGCGCAGCTCAAATTAAACCTCATCCTGGAAGTTGGAGGCCAACGCTTCATATCAGACTCAGGAAGTTTGTCTCTGCGCCAGGGTGCTCCTATCGTGTCCGATTCCTTTGCATTGCTTCTGCATGACGCCAGCTCTGCAAACAATCATGGTTTTGTTTTGCCTCTTTTACCAGTGTTGTACATCCCGGAAAGCTCAATCAGACAACCAGGCCGTCAAGGAAGTGCTTGAAGCCTATTGTCCCATCCTACTTGTAGCACTCTATACAGCTTCAATATTATGGCAAAGAGTACGCCAATATACAGCTACGTACGTATCTACGGTTGATCATCTGATCATCTTGCTGATGCCTTTCCCGGGGATAGGGCTTAAAAAAAGAAACAAGGATCAACAAATGAATAAGGATCAAAAAATTAAATAAGGATCAAAAAGAATTAAAGCACCATAGACGGCAGGAAGGAAGGAAGAAAAGAAACGGCTGGAAGGAAGCAGGGCCGCCCCGCAAGCAAGCAAGCAAGAGAGAGAGAGCCCGGGGGCGCCGGCAGAGAGTGAGAGAGAGAGAGAAAGAAAGAACGAAAGAAAGAAAGGAAGACAACAAGAAAAAAAGAACGAAAGAGAGAACGAAAGAACGAAAGAGACAACGAAAGAAAGAACGCAAAAAACAAACAACAAATAAAGAAAGCAATAAAGAAAGAAAGGAAGGAAGGAAGGGAGTATGAAATGAATAAAGAACGAACAACAGAAAGAAAGACAAGGAATGAACGAGCGAAGTAAAGAAAGAAATCCTGAAGAAACACGCAAAGTGGAAAAGACGAAAGAGAAAGAACATGAAATACTCACAGAAAGACAGATACAAGCAATAGGATACTACATTGTCGAATCGAATATACCACAATATAGTAATATACCCTAACATTTTATAACATAGTGTAACCTAATATCCATATTACGTTGTATACACACACTATATTGTACTATGTTACAATGCACTACACTATAAACTATAAAATGTTGTTTTGTTCTATGTTATATTCTGTTATATTGTATATTGTTGTGTTTGGTTATGTTGTTTTATGCTATAAGAAGCAATGTTATGCTATGTCAGAAAATGTCACGCTATTTTTGTGATGTCGTACCATCTTAAGTCGTTCTTATGGTTTACTATGTTATACTATGTTAGAGTGCTAACGGAAGAAGAGACACGAACAGGCACGTAAGAACAAAAGACCCACCGCCACGCTTTTCGACGAGCCGTGCAAGCTTGATTCAAAGAGTGTTTCCGAAGCCCATCATGCGAGCGTTGTGTCTGCAAATGGGGGGGCTGCGCCCGCCCAACCTCCCCGCTGTTTTTAGCCGCGCAGGGTTGCTTTTAAGCATATGGCCTTTTGTGAAACCCATCACACTAGCATTGTGTTTGCAAATGGGGGGGGGGCTCCGCCCTTGTAGATACATGCTGAACCAGAATCGCCAAATGAGGGGGCGTGTTTAAGATACATGATGAAGCGGAATCGCCTCTGAGGGGGCGTGTTTAAGATATCGGATGAGCCGGGGCGTGTTTAAGATATAGGATGAGCCGGGGCGTGTTTAAGATATCTGAGGAACCGGAATCGCCAATGAAGGAGCGTGTTTAAGATACATTATGAACAGGAAACGCCAAATGAGAAGGCGTGTTCTAGACATGTGAGGGACCACTACTACTATTGCTACTACTACTACTACTACTACTACTACTACTACTATTACTATTACTACTACTACTACTACTGCTACTACTACTACTATTACTACTACTACTACTACTACTACTACTACTACCACTTCTACTACTTCTACTTCTACTTCTACTACTACTACAACTACTACTACTACTACTACTGCTACTGCTACTGCTACTGCTACTGGTACTGATACTGCTGCTACTACTACTACTACTACTTCTACTACTTTTACAACTACAACTACAACATACTACAACAACACTACTACCAGCAACAATTACAACACGAATTCCGTCCTAAATGTGGATTTCTCAGGAAAATTTGATTTTTCCCGAAGAATAACCAAGGTAACGTATGTTTTCCTTCTGAAAACCTGAAGAAATGACGAGAACGCCAAAGGTAAAAGGAAAATCATGTTTTCCTAGGAAAGACCAAGGAAAACTCAAGCAAATAACACGGAATCCGTAGGAAAAGCGTGTATTCCCGATGAAAAACCAAGCAAATCCTAAGGAAATGAAAGAGAATCCGCAGGAAAATAGTGTTTCCCCTTGGAAAAATTTAGGAATTGCTGTATTTACAATACTTTAATTTGCTGTTGATGCTTATTTTAACTTTTGTTGATGCCTCTGCCCCAGGATTTGCTGTATTTTAAATGATCTAACTTTTTTGATCCTTATTTTGATCCTTCCATTTTACTTTTTTTGATCCTTATTTAATTTTTTTTGATCCCTCACCCCCTTTTCCTTTCATGCTGCTTGTAGCTGCAGCCAGTCTCAGGGAGCTGTCATCTTGAACGCCTCCGTCACCGTCAACTCCGGCGATGTTGTCATATTGGTCGACGAATATGACCCCGTTGACATGGGCACCTTGAACTTAGTGGTGCTTCCAATGTTGCCGGACATGGCATCTCGGCTGTCTATGTGAGAGTTGCTTCAAAACGCGGTTACCCGAGAGGAGTGGTAATAAATCGAGATCAACAAGTTGGTAGAGATAAAGACCAAAGCTAAACAAAGATGAAATCAACACACAAGGACACAGTCCCGAGCTTTCAGAGCATCTGCACGTTTTCCTCGAAAGCGGGATCCAGCATAGAGCTTCCTCACATTTAGTCTGGAAATCGAAATCCAGCTTTAGAAACAAAGCTCTTGTCTGGAACGTCTCGAACACCAGGTTTGTTCGCTTTTGATGTCGTTCTTGATCTGTGTTGGCTTTTGTTCCCGCACCTACAAGATCAAGAGAAGGCACCCGCAAGAACTAGTACACCTCCAAAGGTATGCTCCCAGCTTTAGGACGAGGTATACCCAACACATGCACACTCATTGAAATTTCTTATGTACTCGGAAAGGATCCACAAGCATGCTTTAAGCTCAAACCGTTGTGTTTGCTGCACTTTACATCTGGAGTGTGCTAGTATGGCAGATTAGACGTTTCAGGCTGAGTAAATGACAGCAGCAAAAGAAACATGGAAACGCTAATGGTGCGGGGTAGCAAGGTCTGGAGCCCCCAGCGAGTTGCGCCAAACGGCTATGCAAGGGTTGGCATGCACGAGAGAGAGATAGAGAGAGAGAGCAAACAAGTCATAACGAACGGGTCAACTGGCTTTTCATACCAAATACCGCTAGTTACAGATGCATGCCAGGCCAAGATCAGTTACCTTCCCAGTGCTAGAAAGCCCAACAGGAACAAATTACTTGATAGGCATGCTCTTCTCATACAGACCGTGATACTCAGCCCCAGATTCGACTTGCTGCCTCTTGATTCAGCACCAGACACTCATGTTTTGTGAAGACGTCGGCATTCAACATATTGATGACCTTGATGACCGCTCCGCAACCGGTACAGACGTGCTGAGCATTGCTGGCTGAGGCCTTCAAGGTTCAGTGGACATCTGAACACACGGAGGCCGACAAGGAATCCTTGCAGCTTTTCCGTCGTCACGGCCCATGTGCTGCAAGTGCAATGGCTTTTCATCGCTATACTCTTTGCAGTGTGCAGGGCATTTTGCCGGATGTGCCTGTGAGCACCGCCGTGTCACCATGGCAGGGGAAAATGAAGCAGCCTCTGGAATTCACAGCCACTGTACGTGGTGGAGAAAAGAGCCAGGGCCAAGGCTCATGGCAAGCGCCGCTTCAGAAGGTGGAGCTTCAGTTCCGTGGTGTGGACAGCCCAGCGGCATGGGCCGCCCAACGCGGCTGCAGCATTTTGGATCTTCCACTGGCGAATAAGAGCGTGGTTGCCTCGGCTGATGCTTCTTGCCGATTGCTTGCGGAATGCCCAAGGCGGCTGTGCAAGCTTGTGGACGAGGAAGGCTTAGGCAAAGGAAGCTTGTTGTTTAATGGTCGGTGGTGGGCAAAAGGTACAAGTCTGGCTCCACGATCCATTGTTCCGCGGCCCAGTAGTCATAACGATTCGTAAGGCCTGTTGCATCTCAAGAAAAGCCTGCGGGATTGAAGCTTCAAGTTCAAACAGCATGTCATTCATGCGATCAGTATGTGGTTTTCTTCTGTTAATCCAGCTGGCAACTCATGTCAGAACCTTAGATGGTTGGAAATGGCGCGATCTCAGGTGAAGATAATGGGGTGCCTGCAACAGAGCCCCTGCAACATGACGTACTCTTGGGAGCATCGTGGTGAGAAGCTGCACTTGACAGATCATGGAGCAGAGGTGCCCATTTCTACATTGCTCGAAGAGGCCCAGCGCACAGAACCAGGCTTAAACCTCCTACGCCACATGCACATCATAGCACCGGATGAGACGAATTTTCAGGAGAGGTGCGCCAAAGCTTTCTGGGCAATCCCCACTTTCAGTGTGGCCTTGCTGCAGATCATAGCCTCGTGGTATAAAGACATGCCAAAGTTGCTGTTACAAGAAATGATGCTGGCGCCAAGACTGCCATTGATCAATGCCAGACAACAGCACTTGCTCCAAACCTATTTCCAGCATGTGCACGAGCTCGAGATGAGTATGAACGATCCTAAGCAGTTTCGACAGGTGGGCGCTGTTCTGGATGTGGGGGGCAATGTCACGCGCCTCCAAGTGAGTTGCGCAGCCTGCGGCTCATCAGATCGTCAAGTTCTGCCCCAAGACATGCAGCACATCCTGAGGCACATGCCCCGGCTCGACCTACTGGTTCTGCAAAACATGAAGCTGTCAGCAGCTTTGCTGGGTACGGCGCTATCGGCAGCCCCGGCTCTGAACGGTTTAGCACTGGAGTGGCTTGAGCTGGTGCCCAAGACTGCGCAGATCGGCACGGTCCTTCAACAACTGCCACGACCAGAGCGCCTCCATGACCTCCACCTCCGTGCCAACGGACTGGACAAGCGGGACACATGGGTGGCCTCATTGCCGCAGCAATTCACCAGATTGGATAGGGTGTTGCTCTGGCACAACCAACTCTCTGATGATATCGGACTGGCATTGGCAAGGAACGTCGCCGCGTACAATAGGCGGTGGAAGCGTTTCGGTGTTTCCTCCAGCGGCTTCAATCAGAGCGTCATATCACAGATCGAAGCCGCATGCGCATGCGAGTGCGAGTGAGTTGTTGTTACATTTCACACTGTCGTCAACGGCTGCGATATGCATCTTGAGAGATGGGAAATGCGATTCCTTGTATCCTCAGTGTACTGCGCACTTGTTTCAGCTGTCGGCTCTGCTGTTTCTATTTGGACTGCTTGGAAATCACACCACAACCTTGCTGAAGAATGGCTGGGGTAGTGTTTAGGGTCTACGATCTAGGGTTCATTGCTTGAGGTGTTTCGATTGTTTAGGGCCAGTCAGGGTCTCGGTTGTGCAGGGTTTGGGGTTTTAGAGTTTGGGGTTGAAGTAGTGTGTTTAGGGAATGGATTTAGGCACAGCACAGGCAGCAGAGCCGTGCTTAAATCCTGTCCTCCACTCAGGGGCACGTATTACATCATGTTGTGTGTCCCTCTTAGCAATACCCATTCGATGCGACTTCTTAGTTGAGGCCTTGGGTAGGTTTATGATGGCTGTATACTTGAAGCACTAATTACTACTTCATTCACAGCCTCTACCTGAACGACATACCTGAAATCGTAGTTTGTCTTCCTAATCCTTGTTTGGGTAATGTACATATACTTGAAGCAGTATTATGCTTTTATTGCGGGCTATGGGGCCTTCTGAGAACCGACACCGTGTTTCATGAGACCACGATGTGGAGTGGCAGTGTGGAATCAAGATCAGCTCGGGAGCTGCCGGAGGTCAACAGCCGGCACCCTTGCCACTCAGATGAGCCATCCCCCAAGCCATTTCATCCCCCCAAGGCATGTCAAATAGAGTAACCAGGCAGTTTCGAACACATGTTGTTGCCACCTGCTGTTGCCCTTGGAGTCATAGTGCTGAGTTGCAGAGGCTGGTGTTGCCACTGGCTTCGCGAAGTCAAAAAGCAGCACGACAAGGGCAAGGTCATCTGCTGTGCCGTCTCAAACGTGTATTTTCCCGTTGCTCGGCTCACAGTGCCAATGGGGCCACGTAAGCAAGGCACGAACAGGGAGCCTCAAGATCTGAGAAGACTCAGGTTCTGGTTCGTCAGTGGCACCGGTAGAGTGGTAGAGTCTGGTAGAGGCCGGGAGTTGCAGTCCCTGGCATCTGAGGGGTGGGTGGATGACTACGGCGCGGGCTCTTCAGAGCTTTCAGACGCCCGCGCCGAAGAGTTCAACTTGGCCAAGCGCCTCGGCTTAATCGTGCATGCTGATCGTTTCGCAGGGTTGCTGCTCGGATCTGTGCGTTCGAACAGTCTCAGTGGCATGGCGATGCAGACTCGTATAGACCTGCCATAGTCGCGAGTACTCTGCACAGCTGCGCCCGAACCGACTCTAGATCTGAGGGAGACTTTCCGGAATGGCCGGCCCGAAGGATGGGGCCAAGGCACGATTGAGATCCAGGGTGCTACTTCGCCAAAAGTTGACCTGTACCTTTTTGGAGTTTCAACATTTTGTAGGAGTAATAGATTAACCTTCCTATTCCTTGGCTATTGCAGAAGTATAAGGTTGAGTACGCCCGGGAAGCCCCAGTCCACGAGTGGACCAAGAAGCCGCTGGGCGAAGGCTGCCGTTGGGAGCGGCAGACCCTGGACAAGTTGCCTTTCCCCGTGTACGCATTCTTTATGCCCTAGACCCCCCAACTGCCCTCTAAAACAAAACCAAATACCACCCAAACACCCACAAATAAGGGCCATAAGGATTCCATTATGGGCCCCTTGGGGGGGTCCTGGAAGGGGCTGCGGATAGTCTGGGATGCGAGCGCTCCGAAGATGGGCCCAAAGGGCCTTCATCTTGAGCTTCATGCGCCAAGCCCAAGGTTCCTTCACCCCGTTCAGGGTTAAATTTGGCTTATGGCGAGTTTACAGGGTTGAAATACAACGTTTATAAGGTTTACATTGGGATTTGGGCTTGGGGCGGTGATGGGCCGAGACGTGTGATCATCCCGGGGCACCCAGCATCTCCAGCAAAGTTCACCCCATGCGAAGACAACCGTGTCTTCAACATTCTTCAACATTCCTCGAATGCTAGGTTCGAAAGAAGAGGGTCCTGTGCTGCAAGGTTTTTGGGCGTTTGAGATTGCTTAAGGGTTTAAGAGCGGCGTGTGGGCGCCTTGAGTTCAGGTCCCGTAAAGCAAGGAAGCCTGCGATTCGCATGATCCCCTGTATAGTCCCGATTCCCGATTGAATATCTTCGGCTATAGTCTACCCCCTCCTCCAAAACATGCTGTTCTGTTTCAACTCCTTGTTCATGAGGCACCTCTTCAAAGGGCAGCTGAAGGAGCTTGTCGTTCCAACTGCTTGCCTGTCTGCCTGCTATGTGCAATGTAATATATGTATATACATATACAACAATACATGCACAGACACACATGGATTTCTCTCTCTTCATCTGTCAATTCAGACATGTGCGTGTGTGCCAGTGTATGTATGCATGTAGGCAGGTATGCATGCCTATGTGTGTGTGTACATAGACTTTGAGTTCGTGGCTTGCGGTCGAAGTTTGTTCTGTGGCAGAAGTTCTGGGCTGTGTGTTGTGCATTGTATGTTTACCGCTGCATTCCACACATGATAACGCTTAGTTGTTTTACATGTCATGAGCCCTATAAACCCTAAATGTCACCGCAGCTTTTTCGGGTTCGGGCGGGCCGAGTCCTTGACGTGGTGCAGAGCATGAAGACAGCTCGATTCCCAGTGAGCTTACGTTAATTACGAGTTAAGGGCTTCAGATGCAGCAGTTTAAGGTTTTTTGAATAAGGGTTTAGGGTTTAGGGTTTGGGGTGTCGGGTAGGTTTCGCGTTTCGAGGCGTCGGGATGCAGAGTAGGTTCGTAGACCCTCCAGTTCTGTCCCCGGTGGCTGTGTTGGTGTTCTGATTCATTTTCCGAACGACGGTAACGACGGTAGCAGTTAACAGTTCAGTTCGAGTTTTGCCCCTTTCCTACCCCTTAAACCCCCTGTAGTCCTCTACCCTACTCTGCAAATCCTTGTACCCTAAACGGCCCGTCAGACTCTGAACCCTAAGCATCCAACCCTAGATCCACAACTCGGCCTTCGTAAGGATGCTAGGTTCTCGCCGCTGCAAGAAGCAACGTTTGGATTTTGTTGGTTACCCCTACACTTTAAAGGCTCCGAGGCAGTCATGAGCAAGCCCACTTCAATGATGTAGTCAGAAACCCCAAACCCCAAACACCGGCTCTACTTGATTATGCAGGGCCCCCTTTCTTGATTTAATCAGAAACCCCAAAGCACACTGCTCTAATTTATGAAGGCCCCTTCTCTTACGCCTTAAACCCCCAGCAACCAGAGCTTATAGGGCAGAAAAAGAGGCTAGAATTCACAGTTCCTTGCAATAGCCGACGAAGAGAGAAGCCCAAATACCAATGCTGCTCCTAACGGCTCCTTCGTGTAAGCATGGAAGAATTCCTCTCTAACCCCAAAATTTTATTCTACTGATTGCGGCCCCTAATGTAGTCATGTTTTATGGGTACAAAAGGGTTTCGGCCCGCGGGGGCCGAGGGTCTATAGATTTTGGGGGGTGTGGTAGTACGAGGTGCGCTAAGTCCGTGGCCATCAGAGTGCATGGGTTTTGGGCTTTAGGGTTTAGGGTCCATGTACCCAAATAGCATATACTTTGGCCTTGAAGTACTGCAGTCCCTATACAGGTACTTTGGGGACTTTGGGGCCGAAGTATATATAATGTTTGGGTGCATGGACCCTCAGGGTTCCTGTGAAGCATGGCCAACTTGTGCGCAGGACTCGTCGTAGGTGCCTATACATCCGTAGCAGGAAGGGGTCTTTGCTGATGTTTCTGCATTTCTCAGTCCAACTGCTGTTGCGGCGCTTGAAGATTCACACGTGCTTGAGTTCCTATCCCAGTGCTTGGTGTTTGTTACCTTTGGTGTGTTGCCGTTGTGCCTGCGAACGTCCAAGCAGTCCGCCAAATCCCGTCCAGGCCCGGTACATTCCAAGTGCCAGGACTGCCGCCAGACCGGTTGCTGACATAGTCGGGATCTGGTTCCGTCATGGGTTCCAGTTCATTCAGCCCCTGAGCCCCTACCAAGCGGGCTTGGCTCCGGCTACTCCCTCCCGAACCCAACGTCGCCAGGCATCGGAGCACAGTATCGAGGTCTCAATTTGCCGCAATATGCAGGTGCGGTATATCATACTGTAGTTATTAATACAGGGCCTGCAAGGGCATAGTGATGCCATGTTCCGACCTCTATGTTATTTCAGTGGCCCGAGAAAAGCGGTCATGCCAGTGATGCTCGCAGACGCATGCCACTGCCTAATTGCTCACGAACAGACATGGAACCCAAAGCTTTTAACGGCACCTGCCCTTACAATGTCCTTTGCTTCTAGAACACAGGTAGCACCCTGCGAACCGGCCTGCCAAAGACATGAAACCCTAAACCCTGAGACGTTGGGTCCGAAGGCCCGACATCCCGAAACCACAAACCCTAAACCCTGTCTAGGGCTTTTTGTGGAGGGTTAAATGGAAGACAAGAAATAAGGGTCTATAGTCTATAGGATCTAAGACTTGCACTAAAGGTCTAGAGGGTTTACTTGGAGGTTCATGGGTAGTGTTATAAGTGGGGTTATAAGTCCCCTAGTAATTATTATTTTAACCCTACTTATAACTCCACTTATAATTACTTATTGCTACCCATGAACCTCCAACTAAGACTTGAGTACAGGCTTCAGGGTTCAGCCCTTAGGCTTTGACTTGCATGGCTCGAAGGAGGGCGCAATCTCCAGGCGACCAGGAGCACCCGGAGCCAGAGCGGACCTCGGTTTAGGGTTCGGAGGCTTTTTCAGTGTGTCAGCTCAGGGATAAGGCAGTTTTGGCTAGTTTAAAGTTTTGGTGTTTGGGGCTTTCTTTGGGGGTTAATGGCTTCAGGCTGTTGTGGTTTAGGGCTGGCGCTTCTGGGTCTGGTGATTTTTGTGGGTTGGGATTGGGGCTTTAGACCTTCGGTTTTGATTGCGCAAACTAGAGGATACCCAAGCCTACAGCAGGCGTCCTTCATGTTAGGAAGCTGGCGCCAGGTCCTAGCCACCAGGGTCTATGGCTTTTCGGCTATTTGGGTCCGGGATGTAGGCTGGCACCCCAAAACACTAAACCCCAAACCCCAAAACCCCAAACCCCAAAGCCCTAAAACCCTAAAGCCGTATCCCCAAAACCCTACAACCCCAAACCGCCCAGTTCCTTGTTGGCTTTTTTCGCTGTTCAAACTTCCGGGGGTCCGCCGCTTCAGAGAGTTCGGCTCGGGCCTCGGTTGGGGTCAGAAGCCCATGGAGCCCAAAGGGGTCCAAATATTTAGGGTTTGGGGATTTAGAGGGGATTGGGGTTTAGGGTTTGGGGGTTTAGGATTTAGGGGTTCAGGGTTTAGGGTTTAGGGGTTTGGGGTTTAGGGTTCCGAAGTGCCTTCATTCAGGAACTACTTCAAATCATTTTAGGGGCCCTATACTGTGAGGTACATTGCTTGATGAACGGATCTTGGAAGCTCTAGGTGTCCAATAATTATAACTCTGTAAAACGGTAACTTATTACACAACTGCTGTCCGAAACTTAAGTACCTAATGACATTGGGTCTTAAAACAAGGCCCTGGATAAAGGGTGGTTGCTTCTGATGTGGAGTTCGGGCCGGGGGCTCTGAGCAGGCCACGAAACATTGGAATTAAATTCTCAACCATGGTCAAAACCCTAAGCCCCGAACTCGAAACCAAAAAAACATCCAAAACCCAGAACCCCTGAGCCCTAAACCCAAAGCCCAGAACCCCTAAACCTTAAACCCCTAAACTCTTAAACCCCTACAACTGGAAGTTCAATCTAAACACACGGTGCATCTGACTTTGGTTTGATCAATCGCTGGACTCAGACATGGATGATGCTGATGATGACCTAGCAGTAGAGCAGGTCACATCTAGAGGTTGATCTTTCAATCCCCTAGGATACTTAACAGTAAGGTGTTCCGGATGATGATGATGATGATGATGATGATAGTAGAAGGAAGAGGTGTCGTGCTGTAGGGCTTAGTAGGGCCGCTAGGGCTGACAGCTTCCATCTCGGTTTGTGCATAGCCACTCCATGTCTTGTCCCTATGCTCACAAGGGTTCAGGGTTCAGGGTTTGGGTCGCCAAACCTCAGACAGCTGCGACAGGAGAGCCCCATGGACAAAACAAGCCCTTGAACCCTGAAACCGAAACCCTATAAACCTTAGCTCCCTAGCACCCTAAACCCCTTAAAGCCCCTAAACCCGAAGCTCTTGAACCCTGAGCTCTTGCTCCACAACCTTCCGAACCTGGGACCGGCCTCAACTCCAGGTGGACGAGCAGAAGAGCAACGCGGAGCGGCGGTAGGGTAGAAGGGGCGGGGGGGGTTGGGATTTAGGATCTAGGGCGGCCTGTGTTCCTAGTCATCGGTTTTCAGGGGTTGCCGTGATATTTTCTAGCTGGCTCGCTCTCCACAACGACGACAGGGAATTAACCTCAGTCTTGGTAAGGCAAGCTGCCTTCATCTCGCAATGTTATTGTCGCCCTCATGCCATCATTGATAAGTATCATGCCATCAACTTGGTCATGAAAAATCATGGCGACGACGGCAGCTCATGCCGGTGCTTGTTGCGGCAAGGTATCCTTTAATATCCACTTAGAAGATGCACGTAAAGCATGCTGTGCCAGTGCAAACACACAGGGAGCATGGCCATCCGTTCTCAGCCCTATAAACCTAAAAACCCTGGGCTTTGGTGGTTTAGGGTCTATAGGGCTTTGGAGTCTATAGGGCGTTTTGGGTTTAGGGTTTAAGGAAGCCCTAAAACCTTTCTGTTTAGAGTCGGGTTGGGTCTCGGGTTTACGGCGTCGAGTTTGGGGTTTACAGTTTGGGGGCTTGGGGTTTGGGGTTTAGGGGTTTAGGGGTTGAGGGTTTCAAGTGGATATGTAAGCCGAAAACCCTGAACCTTCTTCAGCCCCAAGCCTTCTAAGCCCCAAATCTGCGGTCCCTTAAAGGAACCCTCTAGGATGCCTTTGCGGAATCCCTGAAAGGAATCCTATAGGATCCCTTGACGGAATTCCTTAAACGGAACCCCAAAACTCTGAGTTCACAGGAGCGAAGCCCGGATCGGCGCTTCGCCGCATCACTGCGAGCCAACCGCGCGCGAAGGCGCTTCGTAGTTCCTGCTTTAGAGTCTATCGGGTTTTAGGATAGGGGTTTTAGGGCTTACGGTTTAGGGTCTAGGAAAAATCTAACGCCTTTCTGGTTTAGAGCGCTTTTTGTTTAAAGTCGGGTTGGGGTCTCGAGTTAAAGGCTCAGAGTGTGGGGTTTCGAGTTTGGGGCCTTGGGGTTTGGGGTTTAGCAGTTGAGGGTTGCAAGTGGGTCTAAAAGGCCTTGTGTGCATCTTTCATATGTCAGTTTCCATAACATGTTTTGTGCATTTGGACTGGTGTTTGCACTTACAAGTGCAAGGCTAAATAGCTCTACACATGCAGGGTCTACAACATACCATAACTGTACTCATGCATTCACTGTTTGCGGACGAGTCGAAACTAACCCCCGTAGCCCTAAGCTCGAGCTGTCAACAGACAGACTAGCAAGGTTTGGGGGATGCTGGGAGACGCCGACAGAATCAATGCGGGTCCTCTGGTCCAAGCCCAAAGCCTGAAGTCTTCACATGAAACATGACGGTAGGGTGTAGAACCAATAACACCGTTGGTCTTTATGTGATGCATTCACGTATCAAACCACGTTCGATAGCAAACACCGGCAAGCCTTCAGACATCAACAAGAGAACTTGTACCCGCATTCCTAGCTAAGCATTTTCCGGAGGCTCCGAAGCCTCTTCGTGAAGGAATATGTACCTTAAGTCATAGGGGGTCCCTATCAAATAATGACTTAGGTTTACTTCGGGTCTATTCCTCAAATTTCCTCAATTGCGAGGTTTGGGAGTCGATGGGAATCCCAGGAGCCAAGACCAGGACTCCCTAAACCCTAAAGCTCCCGCTACACCCTTAACCCTAAAACCCTAAACCCTGGAACCCTGAACCCCAAAACCCTATAAACCCTATAAGCACTATAAGCCCTATAAGCCCGAACCCAGAAAAAGCTAAAGCCCTAAACCCCCTAAACCTCTAAACCGTGCAGCTTATGTCCCTCCGTATCGCCTTGCAGGGCGCGGGAAGAGTCCGAGGCACCCAAGTCCACCGACGCAGCTTGGCCGACCTGCAGCCACTTAGGACGTAAGGCTTACTGAAGTTCAGAGATGAGGATCTTACTTGGAGTGCTTATGTTAACGATGTAAGAACTTGAACAGCATTCATTGTCATATCCACAGCAATCATCATCCTTAATAAAGTAAAGGCAGGAATCAGGATCCTGGCGTTCGTGAGTGTACTGTTTTGGGTTCAGGTACGGGTTTCAGGGTGGCGTGAGGATATGGGTCCAAGGCTTGGGGACAGTGTTGGGTTCCTGTCGCCGCGCCTTCAGGACGTTTGGGTTCGACGTCTGTGGTACAGGATGTGGGGCACCTTAGTGCTCTGATTTGGCTTCCACCCGTCTGCGAAGAAGCCACACTGGCGCCCTCGTTCTCTCATGCTTAGCCATTATGACAGCTCTTGTTGCGATCGGGATGTACAAGATGATGATGCACTGTTGCTTCTCGTTTAGCCATTGCTGTAGATCGTCCGACTCAGGCCCACACCCTTAAGCCCTAAACCCTGATCCCGGCTCGGAGAGGCTTCAACGAGGGACAGAGATGTTTCTTTGCTTCGAAGCGGATACTTTGGACCAACCTTGGGCCCTAAAGCAACCCTCAAGTTATAGCCCGATCCTGATCAGTCCTTCATAGGAACCCTTTAGGCAAGCCGTAAAGGAACTCTAAGGCCCAATTCAGCTCTTGAAGGGACCTGTGAAGAAGCCTTCATAGGAAGCCCAAAAAGGAAGCCTGAGAGCAGCTCTAAAGCCAAACTCAGCCCTTACAGGGACCTGCACAGACTAGGAACCCTTACAGCAAGCCCTGAAGCAGCTCTAAAGCCCAATTCAGCCCTCCTCGACTGGGAACCCTTAAAGCAGGCCGTGGAGGAAGGTTTTGTAGGAACCTGAAGGCCCCAAGGCGTTTCCGGCGGAAGCAGCCAAGGACTGATCTGACGTGGGCGTTCTTTGGAAAAGCCTGGGAGCACAGGACCACCGGTAGCTAAACTGAGTTCTCGTTCGGGAAGTTCATTCAAGGTACCAAAATAGGGATCTATGGTGAATAGCATGGTTTCCTTATTATGATGGGACCTTAAATTAAATCCCTTAACAAGAACCCACTAAATTGAAGATTCGATTCCGATCGTCATACTCTAGGGTATCTGTCCCACAGGTCGTACCGCTGGCCGAGACCTCGTCTGAACCGGGAGCTTGCTGGGGAACCGTGAATCTGGGTCGCGCATGGTTCGACTTCCCGCAGACAAAAGTGATGTTCGTTGTCCGAAGACACGAGATGCCTGCCACCAACTGCGCCACAAGAACGCTTCAGTTCATGATCGATGTGGGTGCCCGGTGGTTCTGTTGCGATTGGTTTTGGATCATGCCGCCCCTGCTTCACGACGCTCCTGGACCAGGCAGGTGCCACCATCGTCCCGATGCCTGCGGTCGAATGGATTCGATCACCTGGCCTGCGCGGACGATAAGCGTAGTCAAGTGGCTCTTCCACGTCGAACCATACAGCAGTTTGTGCGAACACCGCAACCGTGGCACGCTGAAAGATCATCTCAAAAAAGACTGCAGCTCGTAGGAAACCAGGCAGGGGTATTGGACCCAAGTGGCGCCATCCCACATGCTTTCCTTTGCGGCATGCCTAAACGCAGAAGGCCTGTGGCAATCCTTCTTAAGCTTATTCTAACTAGACCAGTTCTGGAGATCATCACGGTACCCTTACCACCTATAAACCTGAAATCTACTTAGCCTTGAACCATCAGCTCGTTTAGTATTATGAATATTGCAGGGGTGGCGGCCGGCGGCCGGGAGGTGTCTCTCCAAATTGAGTCCGTTTCTCGTCAGGTTCAGACTCAGTATCAATAATACCCCATGTCAGTTCGTTTCGGGTCAGGCGGGGATTTTAGAGTGGGGCTCCAGTTGTAGCATGAAGCTTTGCAGCTTGGCATGTGGTCCGACTTCTCCGGCTCGCAAACTGCAAGCCTTGCAGTCATCCAGTCAATCACCCCACGTCGGCACTCCCGGATGGCCCACCTGCAGCGTCCCGATGGCAGCTGCAGCGCAGGAGATGATCGCAGCCTTGACGACGCAGCGGAGGACCTGCAGGCCGACAAGGAGCTTCCTTCGGCAAAGGCAAGGCCGAAACCGAGAGTTTGGTGCTAGGGTTGGGTGCAGGAGCTGCGGCAGCGTTGGCTACAGAAGGTCCGCGCGAATGGGCACAAGCTTGGTGCCGCACCGAAGGACCTCCGGGCCGACAAGGAGATCGTGATGGAGGCCGTCAAGCAGAATGGCATCGCCTTAGAATACGCCTCCAAGGACCTCCGGGCCGACAAGGAGATCGTGCTGGAGGCCCTGCAGGAGAGTGGCCATCCCTTGCACTACGCCTCCGAGGACCTCCAGGCCAACAGGGAGGTCGTCCTTGCGGCCGTGAACAAGATGGGCGTTGCCTTGAGATACGCCTCCAAGGACCTCCGGGCCGACAGGGAGTTCGTCCTGGCGACCGTGACGCAGAGTGCCTATGCCTTGCAATACGCTTCCAAGGAAATCCGGGCCGACAGGGAGTTCGCTCTGGCGGCCGCGCAGCAGAGTGGCTATGCCTTGAAATACGCCTCCGAGGACCTCCAGGCCGACAAGGAGGTCGTGCTGGAGGTCGTGAAGCAGGATGGCGCTGCCTTGGAATACGCCTCCGAGGACCTCCGGGCCGATAAGGAGATCGTGCTGGAGGCCCTGCAGCAGGATGGCCTTGTCTTGAATTACGCCTCCAAGGACTTGAAGGCCGACAAGGAGATCGTGCTGGCGGCCGTGCAGCACGATGGCAGGGCCTTGGAATTCGCCTCCACCGACCTCCAGGCCAACAAAAAGTTTGTCTTGCCGGCCGTGCAGCAGAGTGGCGACGCCTTGGAATTCGCCTCCGAGGACCTCCGCTGCGACCGGGCCTTCGTCCTTCAGCTCGTGGAGGCCACCAAGGCCTATTGGCTCTGCGACTTCGCCTCGGAGGAGCTCCGAAAGGACGCGGACTTCCGGCAGCAGTGCCGAGAGGCGGCGGGCACTGGCCTGGTTTGGACCTATTACGACAGCTTCTCCATGTTCTACGACATGAGATATAGCTTCCCGACTACCGGGGCGTCAATTCCGGGAGGCGCCGCCTATGACCGAGTCATGGACAGGTTGAAAGCCTCCGATCACGGTGGCCGCTTGGAGACACTGCTCAGCTCTTCGAGGGAGGGGGTGAGGTCTTTGAGAGGGCTTCGTTGAGAAGATGTTGGCTTGGATACTTTTCTGTGTGGGGAAGTGGTTTCTTGCGGTTTTTGGGCTGTTTTGATCTTGCGGTTGCGAGTTCTTGTCCGACGCGGAGCCTTCAAGATGCAGACCGGACAGTAGTTAAGTAGTTGCGTGAGAGTGCTGAATATCTGAGAAACGTGGAGTGACGCTTGGCCTTGGCATGTGAAGCGTTAAAGGATCAGCGTCGCGGACTTGTTATGCCATGCGCCCTGTGGCCAGGCGCTGCCACGGTCTGGTTTGGCGATACACTGGTCTGGGGCTTTGCCACGGAGGGTTGGCTGCACCCGCCAGAAGAGTGCGGCCGGGACGACGTCCCAGTGCCAGCTGCTGAGGGGCGGCACCCGAAGTGGAGCGGCAATGTCGAATCGAGGTCAGCTCGAGAGCTGCCGGAGGTCAACAGCCGGCACCCTTGCCACTCAGATGAGCCCTTTCATCCCCTAAGCCATGTCAACTAGAGTGACCAGGCAGTTCCGAACGCATGTTGTCACCACCTGCTGTTGCCCTTTGAGTCATAGTGCCGAGTTGCAGAGGCTGGTGTTGCCACTGGTTGCGCGAAGTCAAGAGGCAGCACGACGAGGGCAAGGTCATTTGCTGTGCCGTTTCAAACGTGTACGAGCCGGTTGCTCGGCTCACAATGCCAATGCGACATATAAGCAAGGCGCGAAGGGGGGGGGTCTCAAGATGTGAGAAGGCTTGTCATCTTGTCCGTGTACTGCTTCGTCAATGACACCAACATAGAGGCTGGGAGTTGCAGTCCCTGGCATCTGAGGACTGGGTGGAGAAGTACGGCGCGGGCTCTTCGGAGCTTTCAGACGCGCGTGCCGAAGAGTTCAACCTAGCCAAGCGCCTCGCCTTAATCGTGCATCTTGGTCGTTTGCCAGGGTTTCTGCCCGGATCTGTGCGTTCGAACGTTCTCAGTGGCATGGCTGCGTAGACTCGTCTAGACGTGCCATTCTCACCATTATATTGGGTGCCCTTGTGGCCGAGCCGACTCGAGATCTGAGGGAAACTTTCCGGAATGGCCGGCCCGAAGGATGGGGCCAAGGCACGATTAAGATCGGCAACGTTACTTCGCCAAAAGTTGAAGTGTACCTTTTTGGGATAAGCTTGTGTTGTAGGCAAAATCGATGACCCTTTTTCCTTGGCGACTGTAGAAGTACAAGGTTGAGTACGACCGGGAAGCCCCAGTCCACGAGTGGACGAAGAAGCCGCTGGGCGAGGGCTGCCGTTGGGAGCGGCAGACCCTGGACAAGTTGCCTTTCCCCGTGTACGCATTCTTTGGGCCCTGAACCTAGACCCCCCAACTACCCTTTAATATACCCCCAAATACCCACAATCAAGGGCCATAGGGTCTCTATAGAGAGGCTCCGTGAGAGGTCCTGGAAGGGGCTGCGGATAGTCTGGGATGCGAGCGCTCCGAAGATGGGCCCAAAGGGCCTGCCCCTCCAGCCGCACGGGACACCTCGGGCCGGAGGAGCCCCATCCGATAATATGCTTTTCATGAGCCCAGGAGGGTATCTTGCAATGGCATCCCTCTGTCCGGAATTCTTCCCACCTTTGATCTCTTGCACGGTGTGTTTGAGACGAAAGACTGGTGCTTGAGCTGTAAGGAGCCGTGAATGATCTTGGGAACCGTGGGTGGTGCTGCAACTCGAATTCAGAGCTCAGGGTTTGTGGGCAATTCAGAGCTTAGGGTTTAACCTTGATGAACGCGGTGGGGCGTCGAAGATGGAGGGCCAAGGAGTACAAAGATCAGGATTCGGAAGTGCAGCATGATGGTGGTGAAGGCTAGTGCAGTGGTCTTGACGTTGCAACAGGATTAGGGTATGGGGTCGGATGGTGGTTATTGCGACCATGAAGATGAGGAGCTAGAGGAGGGCAACGATGTTGACGAGCTTTCTGAACAGAACAAGGGGCCTCGCGGCATTATTTGTGCGTCGCCTATGTTTTTGATGTGTTGCCCCATAAAGTTCACTGCCCAAAGGCCGCTAGCCAAGCATGGGCACTTGGAGCCCTGAAGCCCAGCCTTTCTTTTCAGTGTCCCGTCCAGGAACGTTCTGGCTGGAGGGGGGGATTCCCTAACATGCATGGGCTGCCCAGCAAACTTTGCCAGAACAGGAACAAAAGCAGGAATGGTAGCAATACTCGTGCCAATGAAATGGTAAGAGTTGACAACTCAAAGCTTGCGAAGCAGCATTTCTTCGCCGCTCTGCGAGCATTGGCGACATCCATTCTTCCCCTGAGCTCTTGTGTTGTTAAGTCGTCAGTTGCCAGTCCCCGTTGCCCCTGTGTCCAAGAGCTCGGGCAGGAAGCCCCTTGCATGTCTCGCATGTCAGAGCTGAGAGCAATCTTCAGGATCTGCGCCAGCAATTAATTAGGTGCCGAGAAGATGAGGAGATTTCATGGTCAGCAATCCCGAGAGCAGTCAGCTCAAAAGTGCTTCTCAGAATGAAGCCCGATCATACTTGATTTTTTCCCTGCTGCCTCGCCAGCGCAGGTACTGCTTCGTACTCTCAACCTGCCCTTCTGTTTTCCTGCCGCCGACGGGTTTTTTCTACAGCAATCTACGACCACCACCACCACCACCACCACCACCACCACCACCACCACCACGAGGAAAATGGGTCCGTTTTTTCGTTATCTTATATGCCTGTATAAAAATTATGTACACATATTTGACATGTTTGTCTTCTCTCTCGCCCTCTCTGTCACTCTCTGTATCCTTGTGCGTGTGTGCCAGTGTATGTATAGATGATTTAAATGCGGGCAGGTATGCACGCCTATGTCTGGGTACATTCGCTTTTAGTACGTGGCTTGCGGTCGAAAGATTTTCCTGTGGCAGAAGTTCTGGGCTGTGTGTTGTGTATTGGACTTTTCCGCTGCATTCCACACATGATGTCACTGCAGCGTTTTCGGGTTCGGGTGGGCCGAGTCATTGACGTGGTGCAGAGCATGAAGACAGCCCGATCCTCAATGAGTTTACGTCACGAGTGAAGGGCCTCAGGCGCAGTGGTTGAGGGTTTTTGGAACAAAGGGTGGAGGGTATAGCTTTTATATAGGGGTTTGGGGCTTGGGAACTAAAACCTGGGTTTAGGGCTTAGTGACAGAATGATTCTTGTTTTCGCTACACTGGAAAGACGCCGAAGCATCATGAAAAAGCTTATTGGCATGATAGCATCAGAAACTCCAAACCCGCTAATCCAATCAGTGAATTATTGCAAACCACAGTTTTCACCCCTCCGGAGGCCAAAAGGCTGTGCCACTAAATTCGCAGCTCCTTGCAACTGTAACAGTCGCATGGCTAGTGCTGGGGCTTTATTGCAGACCTTCTGCACTTCACTAGCTTCATTCACTCAAGAGAGGTCGTACATGGCATTTCTCCCAAGCGCAGCATGGAGGGTCTCAAAGACTTCACGCGAGTGAGTGCAACCCAGCACACGGATGCCACCGTGAAGTTGTGAACGGTTTCGATTGTGAGGGTTTCGGGCTTGCTCAAATTTAAAAGCTTAGGCATAGAATATACCAAACCGAAGGGAAGACAGCTGTGATCGTAATTATAGATACCAAGCAGCGCTCGAGCCAACCCAAGAACCATTCCGAAAGCACTCCAGAGACCAGCCCATGACATCCCATGGCCAGGTTTAGGGTTTAAAGGGCTTAGGGCCCAAAATGCGGTAGCACGATCAGTATTGACACAGCCGAAAGAGGCACGGCAGTGTGGCGGGAGCACGATGGCCCACTTCGGACAATTCCAAGACCTCTCAGAAATCCAAACCCGAAACCCTTACATCACCCAAAAGCCCTACAACTCCCCCTCCCTAACTCCTCCGCCGCAGATGCTGAATCTGGAACCTTAATCCTGAACTCTATAAACCTTGAACCCTGAACCTCGAACCCCAAACCCTAAACCTAAAACCTAAACCCCAAACCCCAAACCCTAAACCCTAAACCCCAATCCGAAACGCTGGACCTTGAACCCTAAAACCCCAAAACCTTGCACCCTAAATCCCCCAGGTAGGCTCGGCACGGGGTGCGCCCGTGAGGGCCACGCAGGTCCTGCAAGCCTGGCTCTCAGAGACAGTTTGGGGGTTTTTACGGTTTAGTAAGGGTTTAGGGCATCGGGTTTAGGTTTTGGGGTTAAGGGTTAAGGGTTTAGGCACATAGAGGCCCAAATACCAATGCTGTTCCTAGCGGTTCCTGAATGTAAGCATAGAAGAATTACTCTAACCACCCATATTCTTCTCTACTGACTACGGCTTCTATTGTGCAGTCATGTTTTAATGGGGCCCTTGACGGGTTCAAAAGGGCTTCTGGTGAAAGGCTCGGGGCCCGGGGTTTCACAAGGTCTATAGATTTTGGGGAGTGTGGTAGTACGAGGTGCGCTAATTCCGTGGCCCTTAACTTCCATGGGTTTGGGGTTTAGGGTTTAGGGTCCATGTACCCAACTAGCATATACTTTGGCCTTGAAGTACTGTAGTCCCCATAATACAGGTACTTTGAGGCCGAAGTATATATACTATTTGGTTGCATGGACCCTCAGGGTTCCTGTGAAGCATGGCCAACTTGCGTCCAGGACTCGTGCTGTAGGTGCCGACATATCGATAGCAGGAAGTTTTAGAGTTTAGGGTTTTAGGGTTTACGGTTTGGATCGTCGTTGCTGATGCCTCTGCCTTTCTCAATCCAACTGCTGTTGTGGCGCTTGAAGATTCATGGAAACAAGGCTAGCAGTACCTATCCCAGTGCTTGGCGCTTGTTACCTTTGGTATGTTGTGAACGTCCAAGCAGTCCGGCAAATCCCGTCCAGGTCCGGTACATTCCAAGCGCCAGGACTGCCGGTTAGAGAAAGTGTCGAGCTCTGGTTCAGGCAGTCAACGGCTGCAGTTCATTCAACCCCCAAGCCCCTATGAAGCGGTCCTGGCTCCGGCTACCTTACCCATTCACTCCGAACCCAACGCACCGTGCAAAGGAACGCAGTATCGAGGCCTCAATTGATTTCGGGTCGCGTGATATGCAGGTGCGGTATATCGTACTTGTTATTATAATACATGAGCTGTAAGGGCATAGTAGCGCCATATTCCGGCTTCGCCATTGTGGCAATGGCCTGGGAAAATGCGGTCATGCCAGTGATGCTCGCAGACGCATGACGCCGCTAAGTTGCGAACCAAACATGGAAACCTAAACCTTTAGCAGAACCCGAAGCCATCGTAGATCCTTTGAAACGTCCTTTGCTTGTAGAACTCTGGTAGCACCCTACGAAGCTTCCTACCAAACGACATGAAATAGTAAACTGCGAGACATAGGTTCCTAAGGCCCGACATCGCGAAACCTCGGCACATCAAACCCTAAACCCTGTCTGGGGCTTCTTGTGCAGGGTTTATTGATTGATATACGATATGAGTTAATGGTCTATAGGGTTAAAGACTTGCATCACACGTCTAGGGGGTTTACTTGGAGGTGGTTATAAGCCCCCAAATGGGAGTTGTAACTATAATTATCCTGTTTATCATGATTTGAGTTCAGGCTTTCAGGGTTCAGGGGCTGTCGCCCTTAGGCTCTGACTTGCATGGCTCGAAGGAGGGCGCAATCTGCAGGCGACCAGGAACACCCGGAGAAGGAGAGGACCTCGGCTCAGGGTTTATAGGGGCTTTTACAGTGTATCAGCTTAGGGTCCAAGTTTTTTCGGGTTTAGGGCTTTCGTTTGGGGTTACAGGCTTCAGGCTGTTGGGGTTTGGTGCTCGCGCTTTAGGGTTTGGTGATTGGTGGGTCTGGTTAATGAGGCTTTTGAACTTCGGGTTTGAAGAGATCAGGATGTGGGGAGTTGGCTCTGATTGGGCTTGCGCCAGGATACCCAGGCGTCCTTAATGTTCGCAAGCTGCCGACGAGGTACTAACCACTGGGGTCTGAGATTAGGAATTGGTGTCTATGGCCTTTGGGCTGTTTGGGTCCGGGATGTAGGCTGCCACCCAAAACCCTAAATCCCCAAACCCTAAAACCCTAAACCGCCAGTTCATTGTTGGCTCTTTTTTTGCGGTTCAATGTTCCGGTGTTCGGCTCTGGAGATAGTTCAGCTCAAGCCGCGAGGAGTTAAGAGTTAGAAGCCTATGAAGCCCCGAGAGTCCAAGTGTTTAGGGTCTGGGTGTCTAATTTCTAAGTATGTTAAACGGTAACTTACATAACCGGTGTCAGTACCTAATTATTGGGTCGCAAACAAAGCCCTAATTGGAGGTTCGGGGGTAGTTGTCAGTGGGTTTATAAGCCCCCTACTAAATGAGTTATACTTCATTAGAGTTACCCTACTTATAACCGCACTTATAACTACTCATGAACTTCGGCTTAAGTTGCCCTAACAAGGATCTATAGCAAATACGAAGGTTTCCTTATTGTGACACCTTAAACCAAACTTAACAAGAGCCCAGGATTGGGTTGGTTGCTTCTGATGTCGAGTTCGGGCCGGGTGACCCTGAGCTACGAAACGTCAGAATGAAGCTTTCAAGCTTTCCTTACCTTTGGTTATAGGGAATGGAGGAGTGGGGTATAATTATAACTACTATTCCTACCATTCTTCCATTCCCTACTATCAAAGGTAAGTTTTGTCAAAACCCTAAGCCCCAAACCCGAAACCCCTAAACTCAAAACCCTGAACACCTACACCCTAAACCCCTAAACCCAGAACCGTGAACCCCTGAACCCTAAACCCCTAAACTCTATATCCTGCAACTACTGGAAGTTCAATCTAAACACAAGGTGCATCGGACTTTGGTTTGATGAGTTTTTGGACCGAGACATGGATGATGATGCTGATGATGACCTAGCAGTAGAGTAGGTAACGTCTTGCCTTTCTGAGGTATAATATTCCCTATATCGCCTGAAACCCAAAGATTCATCTTCAAATCTCCTAGGGTGCTTGACAAGTCAGGTGGTCAGGATGACGATGAAGGCAATGAGAAGGCGGCTGAAGGTGGTAGAAGGAAGAGGCGGTGTCATGCTGTGGGGTTTAGAAAGGTAGCTAGGGCTGACAGCTTCCAGCTCGGTTTGTGCATGGCCACTCCATGGCCTGTCCCTATGCTCACCAGGGTTTAGGGTTTAGGTCGCCGAACCACACAGGCAGCTGCGACAGGAGCCCATGGACAAGAGAAGTCTGCGAAATCGTAAACACTAACACCCTGGCACCCTGAACCGAAAACCCTAGCACCCTAAACCCCAAGTTCTTGAACCCTAAGCCCTTGCACCTTGATCCCGGGACGGGCTTCAACTCCAGGTGGAGGAACTGCAGAAGAGCTATGCGGAGCAGTGGCAGGCCGGAAGCGGGAGGTCTTGGGATGCAGGGTTCAGGGCGGCGCGTGTTCCTTGTCATCGGTTTTCGGTGGTTGCCGTGATTTTTCTGGCTGGCTCGCTGACAGCTCAGCTGGTGCTTGTGGCCGCAGAATATCCTTTATTATCTATGCATAAGACGCACGCAAAGCATGCTGTGCCAGTGCAAACACCCAGGGAGCATGGCCATCCACTTTCAGCCCTATAAACCGAGAATCCTTGAACCTTCAAGCCTAAACCCTAAGCCTTCTAATTAACCTCTAAACTCTGCGTTCCCTTACAGGAACCCTGTGGGATGCTTTAACGGAATCCCCTAGAGGAGCCCCGAACTCTGAGTTCCAGGAGCGAAGCCGCCACCGGCGTTTCGCCGCGTCACTGCGAGCCAACCGTCCGCGCAGGAGCTTTCTGGGGTTTAGGGTTTAGGGTTTAGGGCCTAATTAGGGTTTAGGGTTTCGGGTTTAGGGATAACCCTATAGGATCCCTTAGCGGACTTAAAGGAGCCCTACAACATGCGGTAACGGAATCGCCTAAAGCAGCCCCCACCGTCGTGTCGCCTTTTAGGGTTTGGGGTTGTGGGTTTAGCTTGGATCCTGCTTCCCGAAGGGTCCTAAGTACCCTTTGAGGGTTCCTTTAAGGGTTGAGGGTTTAGAGTTTAGAGCTCCTTGAAGGCTCCTAAATACCTACATCGTTCTTTAGACTAGAGCCTCTAGGTCGAGAGGGGTTCAGGGTTTAAACGCGCGTAAGTATCCCAGCCAGAAGGTCCTGCCTTGATAGTTCTGCCGTGAATCCACGGATACCATACGGTTTGGATCCGCTAGCGTGGGTTAGGGTTTAGGGTTCGGTTTTCGGGTTCAGTTAGTGTAGTTTGAGCTTTAGGGGTATAGATGAGGGGTGGATAGGGTTTATAAATCCTAACCATCCCTGGCTATAGGGTTTAAAGTTAGTGTAGATTGAGCTTTAGGGTCACAGATGAGGGTTTTGGGTTTGAAGTTAGGGTTCAGTTCGTGTAGACTGAGGTTTAACGTTCACGGTTAGGGTTCAGGGCTGAGGGTTTTAGACTAGGGCCTTGGGTTTAGAGTTTTGGGTTTGGGTCTCGTTTGTGTAGAGTAGGGTTTAGGGTTCAGCGGTTGGCAAACCCCCGAGGCTTCGTACGACAACGGAGTCCACCTGCAATCACCTCGTTTATCTGCTCTGGGGTTTAGCGTCCCACGGTTTAGGGTTTAGGGTCTTTAGGGTCAGAATTTGTTGCAGGTTTCTGGATTTTGAAGGGACGCTTCAAAGCCAACACATGCCAACACGAGACCCTCATACCCAATGAGTCTTTGGGGTTTTGTGAGAGTCTATACAACACCAAACCCTCTATGACCAAGACTGTACAACAGAGGCAATGACCAACACCGGAAAGCCTTCAGAAGTCAACCAGAGTAACCCTAAACTCTAGGACCTAGCTGAGCATTTCTCCAGAGACTCCAAAATCGTTTTCATCTAGGAATATACCTTAAACGCGTACATGGGGATCCATATTCTGATTTGAGTTTAAAGATGTTTAAGTCAAGTGGTATATTCCTTAACTAAGGGCTTTTGGAGTCTCTGGGATTTGCCAGTGCCAGGGGGCCAGGACTCCCTAAACCCTAAAACCCCCCTCAACCTTGAACCCTAAAATCCTAACCCCTCCCGCCCCCCAAACCCTAATACCCTATACCCGGAACCCCAAACCCTAAACCCCTAAATCCCTAAACCCCTAAACCCTTAACCCGGGGCTGTGCAGACTAAGTCCCTCCGTATCGCCTTGCAGGGCGCGGGAAGAGTCCGAGGCAGCCAAGTCCACCGACGCAGCCCGGCCGACCTTGAGCCACTTTAGGGTTTTAGGGTTTTAGGGTTTAGGGTTTTTAGGGTTTAGGGTTTAGGGTTTTGGGTTTTTAGGGTTTAGGGTTTTAGGTTACTTGTAAGATCTTCATAAAAAATACCCTAATTAAACCCTAAATTCAGAAGAGCCGCAGTATCTCTGGTTGGGGTACATAGGATAAGGGGTTAAACCCTAGTACAAGTAAGGCCAGCTGAACATTCAGAAGAGCAGTATCTTGTTTTGTGGGTGTACTTAGAAAAAGATCCCTAAGTCCTAAACCGTATCCTGTTCTTTATGTCAACGTATGGTAGAAGCCCACAAGTTGGAAACCCACTAGCCTCAATCCTTGAGAGTAATGCATAGGGAATCCCAGCACTATTTGGCCATAATCCGGTTTCCAATTTTATGGGGTTGACTGTAGAGTTTATAGGCCTCAAGTCCAGGGTTCAGGGTAGCTTGAGGATCTTTCGGGTCCCAGCTTTAGGGATGAACAGTGTAAGGTTCTGGGTGTCGCGCTTTCAGAACTTTTAGTGGTTTCGAGTCTAAGTCAGGGGGGAATTACAGGTTGTGGGGTAACTAAGTTCTGTGATTTAGCTTCCGCCCGTCTGCAAAGAAACTACACTGGCACCTTGTTCTTTTCTGCGATACGACAGCTAGGGTTTAGGGGTTAGGGTCGAGATGAAGAAGTCGATGATGTACTGTTGCTTCTCGTCTTGCGATTGCTCTCGTAGGTCCGACTACTGGCAACTAGTGTGCCGGTATTAGTGCGAGTCACTGAGTCACTTTCATGGAACCATCCCGACCACGTCTAGAATCCTGAGGCAAGTTTTACCGTCTGCGGGCAGCTGGATCGAGGATTTTGGTTTTTTGAGCTAAGGACACGGCGGTGACATCCTGCATACTCCCCTATTCGTTAAACCCTGCTCTGAAAGGCCCCAAACCCTAAAGCCTTAAACCCTAAACCCACAAAAAAACCCAACACCCCCAACAGGCGACAGATATGTTTGGGTCTTGGAAGCTGATACTTTGGACCGGCCCTCGAACCCCATGAAAAGCCGGACCCTGACTAGCCCTTAAGGGTACTAGAGGGCTCCTTTAAAGAGTACTATGCGGTTCTAGAATAGGGCCTGCTTTAAAGGACCCCGTTTTGAAACAGTGAAAGCAAACCTTAAAGGAGTCCTCGGCTCCCAGCGGCTTGTGCGGCCAAGGACTGGCTTGATGTCGGCGCCCTCGGAAAGCCTTGCATCATTTGGAGGTGAAGACGACCAGGACCAGTAGCAGGTACTTGAAGTTTCGATTCTGATCGTTATACGCTGGCATATCTGTCCGGGTCGTACCGCTGGCCAAAACCTCGTCTGATCCTAGTTCGACTTCCAGCAGACAACGGTGATGTTCGTGATCCGAAGACACCAGATGCCGCCACCAACTGCGCCACAAGAACGCTGCAGTTCATGATCGATGTGGGTGCCCGGTGGTTCCGAGTGCGGCCGGGACGACGTCCCGGTGCCAGCTGTTGAGGGGCGGCACCCGATGTGGAGTGGCAATGTCGAATCAAGGTCAGCTCGGGAGCTGCCGGAGGTCAACAGCCGGCACCCTTGCCACTCAGATGAGCCCTTTCATCCCCCAAGCTGTCATCCCCCCAAGCCATGTCGAATAGAGTGACCAGGCAGTTTCAATCGCATGTTTTTGCCACCTGCCGTTGCCCTTGGGTTTATAGTGCTGGGTTGCAGAGGCTGGTGTTGCCACTGGCTACGCAAAGTCAAGAGGCAGCACGACGAGGGCAAGGTCATTTGCGTGCCGTCTCAAACGTGTTCAAGCCGGTTGCTCGGCTCAGACTGCCAATGGGCCTCGTAAGCAAGGCATGACAGGGAAGTGAGAAGACTTATCGTGTATTGTCCACGTTCTGTTGCAGTCCCTGGCATCTGAGGAGTGGGTGGATTTGTACGGCGCGGGCTCTTCAGAGCTTTCAGACGCCCGCGCCGAAGAGTTCAACTTGGCCAAGCGCCTCGGCTTCGTGCATCTTGGTGGTTTGGCAGGGTTTCTGCTCGGATCTGTGCGTTCGAACATTCTCAGTGGCATGGCGGCGTAGACTCGTCTGGACCGGCCATAGTCGCGAGTACTCTGTACCATTGTGCCCGAGCCGACTCGAGATCTCAGGGAGACTTTCCGGAATGGCCGGCCCGAAGGATGGGGCCAAGGCACGATTGAGATCAACAGTGTTACTTCTTCCAAAGTTGAGAACTGTACCTTTTTGGGGTTTCCTCATTTTGTAGGAGTAATAGATCAATCTTCCTATTCCTTGGCTGTTGCAGAAGTATAAGGTTGAGTACTCCCGGCAAGCCCCAGTCCATGAGTGGACCAAAAAACCGCTGGGCGAGGGCTGCCGTTGGGAGCGGCAGACCCTGGACAAGTTGCCTTTCCCCGTGTACGCATTTTTTATGCCCTGAACCTAGAACCCCCCCAACTACCCTCTACCCCAAACACTCCCAAATACCCGCAGCACAATCAAGGGCCATAGGGACTCTATTAAAGGGCCCCTTGGGGGGTCCGGGAAGGGGCTGCGGATAGTCTGGGATGCGAGCTCTCCGAAGATGGGCCCAAAGGGCCTTCATCTGGAGCTTCACGCGCCAAGCCCAAGGTTCCTTCTACACCCCGTTTAGGGTTATAGCGACTTATAGGTTTTACAGGATTTATTATAAAGTTTATTCATAATAATGTGGTTTACAGGGTTTCATAAGGTTTATAAATGTTTATAGGGTTTATTGGGATTTTGGGCTTGGGGCGGTGATGGGCCGAGACGCGTGAGGATCTGTTGGCACGCAGCATCTCCAGCAAAGTTCACCCCGTGCGAGGACAACCCGTGTTCGCAACATTCCGCGAATGCTAGGTTCGAAAGTGAGGCCTGTGCTGCAAGGCTTTGGGGGTTTTGCGTGATTGTTTTAGAGGGCTTAAGAGTTTCTTTTGCAATATGCGGTTTCAAAACCTATAAACCCTAAACCCTCAAAAATGGCTCGCTTTGCGGGGTTTAAAACCCTAATGAAGCCCTACAACCCTTTTCAGGCTTCTGGCTCGGGATTTAGAGCGGCGTGTGGGCACCTTTGAGCTCCCGTCCCGTAAAGACAAGGAAGCCCGGGATTCGCATGATCCCCTGTATGGTCCCGATTGAATATCTTCGGCTATAGTCTAGCTGTTCTGTTTCAACTTCGTGTTCATAAGGCGCCTTTTCCAAGGGCAGCTGAAGGAGCTTGTCGTTGCAACTGCCGGGAGGATGGGGCCTTTTTGCGTTGTGCAGTCTGCTTGCCTGTCTGCTACTGCTACTTGTACGTGCAATATGCACACAGACACACATGCTCGTGTATGTACGCACGTAGGCAGTCGTGCATGCCTGCGTGTGTGTGTGTGTGTACATAGACTTTGAGCTCGTGGGATGCGGTCGAAGTTTGTTCCGTGACAGAATTTCTGCGCCGTGTGTTGTGTATTGTATGTTTACCGCTGCAATCCACACATGATAACGCTCAGATTTAAACTCCATGAGCTCTAAACCCTAAAATGTCACCGCAGCGTTTTCGGGTTCGGGCGGGCCGAGTCATTGACGTGGTGCAGAGCATGAAGACAGCCCGATCCTCAGTGAGTTGACGTCACGAGCTCAGGGCTTTCAGGCGCCATGGCTTCGGGTTTTGAAATTTCCGGGGCCCAAAAGTATGTAGAATAATAGCCCTTTTATCGGTTTTGGGCCATTATTTTGCCTACTTTTGAGGGTCTAGGTAAGGGTTTACGGATTATGAATTAGGGGTTTGGGGCTTAAGAATTACACCTGGGTTTGGGGTTTAGGGACAGGATGAGTGTTGTTTTCGCGAACGACGATAACAGCTGTCAGTTGAGCTCGAATTTTGCCCTGTCCTTCTCCGTAAACCCCTGTAGCCCTGTACTGTACACTCAAAAGCCTTGTATTCTAAACCGCACCCTAGAGTAGACATTCCAAACCGAGACCCTAATATCAACAAGATGCAACTAGAAAGAGGATCTCCCGTTCAAAAGCCCTACAACTCCCCCTCCCTCACTCCTCCGCCGCAGATGCTGCACCCTGCAACTCTCAAACCCCAAACCCTAGATTTCTGCAGAACCCTAAAACCTAAACCCTAAATCCTGAACCCTACTCCTTGAACCCTAAACCCCTAAACCCCTGAACCCCTAAACCCTAAACCCTAAACCCCTAAACCCCTGAACCCCTAAACCCTAAACCCTAAACCCCTAAACCTGGAACCCTGAACCCTAAGCTCCCAGGTAGGCTCGGCACGGGGTGCCCCCGTGAGGGCCATGGCAGGTCCTCCAAGTTCGGCCCTCAGAGACAGTTCGGGGTTCAGGACTGGTTTAGGGTTCAGGGCCTACGTTTAGGGCATTGGGTTTGGGGTTTGGGGCAAGTTAGGGTTTAGAGCATCGGGCTGGGGGTTCAAGCATATAGGGTTTAGGGTTAAGGGTCAAGGATTTAGGCCTAAATACCAGTGCTGCTCGCTGTTTCTACGGGGTTTCATTAATCTAGAAGCATATAACTAATTACTCTCACCACCCAATGGTCTCTTCTACTGATTGAGGTGTGTACTGTAGGGTTTTTGTAGTGGGGTCCTGTAAGGCCGTGGTGGAAGGCTTGGTTCGGGGTAAGCCGAAGGTTTGGATTTGCGGATTGTGGTACTAGTGCGACTTGCGCATATTCCATTGTTCTGCACCATACTAGTTAGACTGTTGTTTAAATTTTGGGGCATGCTATACTAGTGTCATCATAGTAAGGAGCCTCTATAGGCAGTTTTTGCAATGCATCCGTTGCGAACCATGGCAAACTTGCGTGCAGGACTCGTGTAGGTGCCTCAGTATCGATAGCAGGAATAGACAGTCGTTGCTGATGCTTCTGCGTTTCTTAGTCCAGCTAATTTGTGTCCATGAAGACTCACACTGCATGCCTGCAAACCAGGTCAGCACCTATCCCAGTGCTTGGTGTTGGTTAGCTTTTGTGCGTTGTAGGCGTGCCTGTGAACGCTGAAGCAGTGCGCCAAGCCCCGTCCAGGCCCGGTACATTCCAAGCGCCAGGACCAGACCCGCTGCTGACACAGTCGGGATGTGGTTCAGGCAGTCATATGGTGGTTGCAGTTCGAGTAACAACCCCTATAAACCATTAAAGCTGTGAACCCCTAAACGCCAAACCCTGAAGCGGTCTTGGTGCTCCCGGTAACTTGCCCCAAGGTCCGAAACCCCGTGATTTCGCGTGATTTCGAACCTTAGAATTGAATACCTCGCAATGCAACACAGCATCTAGTTCTTAACTAATGTAGGGACCGAAATAAAAAGAAGCGAGTCGTGGGGGATCTCGGTCTCGTAGTATATTGAGTATACTCTTGCCATGTCCGACCTCTTTGTTATGCCAATAATCTTAGCAAGAGCGGACGACTGCCGCAGACACGTGACGCCGCTAAACCCTAAACCAGAGGGCATGAAACCCTAAACCCTGAGGTATTAGTTCGTACGGCCCGACATCCTGAGACCTCGATGTGCAGAGTTTCAGACCAAAATCAACGGTCTCTTGGGTTAAAGACTCGAGCTAAGGGTCTAGAGGGTTTATAAGACTTGAATTAATAAGGCTTCCGGAGATAATAAGCCCCTAAACTCCCAAACCTGAACCCCAAACCTCAAACCATGCCACCCAAACCCCTAGACCATATTCCGAGAAGGAGGGCGCAATTTCCAGGCGACCAGGAGCACCCGGAGCCAGAGGGGACCTCGGTTTAGGGTTCGGGGGGTTTTGCAGTGTACAGTATCAGTTTGCGGTTCAGGGTTGAGGGTTTTAGCTAAAGTTAAGTACTATGGTAACAGGGTAGGTAGTGGCTACCCTTCTCGAGGATCGACCCCACTGTAGCCTTTTGTCCATGCGACCATACCACATTATTGTATGTCAGTGGGTTATCATATATGCATATGTAAGTACGTATGAACGCATATTTGTTTGCCTATGCATACATACTATTACAGTATGATATAGTAGTAGTGGAACGTATAGTACTGTTACTATGTTGCTAAATCACTTTGTTCATCTCAGGTTTTCTGTGATGTGTACAAACAGCATTCCAGGTCTAGGTTCTCGACAACAAAGCGTTCGAGCTTCTAGTTGAAAGATGACGGTCAGCAGCAAGCAGTTCTGAAGTGGGCATTTCACCTTAGCCGCTCGAGTTCTGGTACGTACATGTTGTCTCAAGTATAAGTTTACAACCTGCTTACTGGTTCCCTTACTGCTTCAGGCAAGCCCTTTGAACAACGCCCAACAACACCCGCTAGTGCCGCTTTGTCGCGAAACCTGGCAAGAGGTGGGCAAAGCTTGGGAGCTTGGGCGAACCCTCAGCGCCGCAAGCTGCAAGAGCATCCGTCATAAAATAGACCCCCCGCCCCCACAATAGTATCGGTAATTATTATGCCCCTATAGTATGCCCCTGGTTGTGGAGCGACCAGGAAGCCCCGAAAAGTCGAGTTGTGCTGACTGTCGAAGGGCTAGAGCCTCGTCGGAACTGTCAATGTGCCCATCATCAACAGTATTGCAATTTTCAAACTTGGGGGGGGTCATCAGCGAAAACCTTGATCATGCACCTTAAACCCTCGGTTACCTCAAAAAACCCTAGTATCTCAAGCCACCATCTTGATCGAGGCCCGTCAATGTCACGCGTTAGCTCCAATGGTGAGGTTGGCAAGGCCTTGTGTTGTTGCTGGATGTTAGGTGTTTCCGGGTCAATGCAGGAGTCTGAGTATTTTGGAAAGCCTTCAGGAGTGCTAGAAGGGTTATCATGGCTACTGCAAGACTTACACTTGCTGTACAGGTTCTGTATGGGCTGCGACTACAGGCCTTGATTCTGCTAAAGTCGCTTCAGGTTCCAGGGCTCCATGCATTAACATGTTTCGTAAGATGTGCAGCGAAAGTAGTTCGCTAATTTTCACGATTGAACACTGCAGTACTTCGCAACAAGTACAGGTAGCAGTAGCAGTAGGAGGAGTCGTCTTCGTCGTGGTTGTCGTTATTGTCGTACTCGGCTGGCATCTTCATGGCTAAGCGAGCAAGTGCTGTCCAAGCCGGAACCCCCAAACCCTCAACCCCACGACCTTCAGAAAAGTGCCTTGGTCCCCAGATCCACAAAAGGGATTCTACCCCTGCGGAGGCAATCCCGCGAGACATCCTGAACCGTAAACCGCTTATAGGGTTTAGGAGTCCAGTAGCAAAAGGGGTTCAGGGTTTAGGGAGCCGCAGCACTCCTGAACATTTAGGCCGTAAGTCCCAGACTTTACAGCCCTATAAAGCTCAGGGTGCCTGCATAAATGCCTATAGAACGTTAAAACCATGTTTTCATTCCTAGGTAAAAGTTTGGGATTAAGGGTTCTCTAATCTATCCTTAGCCCTGAAAGGAGTTAACTGGAGGCACTATGTTTTGCTTTCCTGAAGGTCAAAAAAAACTTCGCTTGTGGAGCCCTATACAACCCTAACAGAGCTTGAATAGAACCCGTGTAGCTCCATTCAAGAACCCCTTATTCCTTCTGTGCCTCCCTAATCCTAAAACACTCAACCCTAAAGATAGTAGGATTCTCACAAGGAGCCCAAAAGAGGGACCCTGAGTTCCCTAGACACTGAAACCTTGAACCCGCAAACCCTAAACCCTCAACCCGAAACACCCCTAAACGACTCTAATCCCCTCAACCCTCAACCGCTCTAAACCCCCAAACCTCAAACTCCAAACCCCAAACCCCTAGGCCTCAAACCCCAAACTCTCAACCCTCAGCCTCAAAACGCCCCTGGCAGGAGAAGAGGCTTCCTGGTTCGCCGGCCCCAGCCTCCCCCGGTTCACCCGAGACTACAGAGAAGCTGGTGGGGATCTCAGGGGGCTAAGGGTCTGGGGGCTCTGGGTTTTAGGATTTAGGGTTGCAGGGTGTGGGGTTTAGCGCTTTGGGGTGTAGGGTTTATAGGCTTTAGGGCATTGAGCCTTGAGGGTGTAGGGGTTAGTGTTTGGGGTCCTGGTGGAAAGCTCAGGTGTGAACTTAGGGTTTTGTGGCATTTTTCATATCGTTGGTCTGTTTTTTAAAAAGTAGGGTTTCATGTTCTATGTCAAGCGTGACTTTGGGGTCTCCTGTGTTTGTTTTACAATTTTGCAGGCTTTAGCCGCTGTACTATAGCTGTTTGTTACATGGCTCATGAGTGTCTATTTATGGGCTTTGTAGGTTGCAATACTGGTTCCATGTTTTTTTGGTATGGCTGCCTATTCTGTGGTAGGGTATATGATTGGTGTCACCCGGGTTTTATGCGGACTACAGGTTATTGCAAACTGTTAACGAAGTTTTGTAGAGTTTTCAGAGCTTGTAGGATTTAGGACTTGGGTGTCCTTCTTCAAGAAGACGTCCTATAGAGCGTTGCGAGTCCCGTTTAATGTGAAGGAATTCAAGGAATTAGAAATCGAGCTTGCAAGTATATTGTAGTTGTTGTGAGGAACCCGCAGAGTCAGTGTTGCTCAATTTTCCCGTATGTGAGGGATTGAGCATTTGTGGAGGTGCTAGGTTGTCGGGCTCAGGGACTCAACTCCAGGCATATATTGGTTGGGAATGATTAGGTGTCGTTCCGCGTCAAGGTTCCGTATCCACAAGGAACCCTGTTGGACAAATCCGCAGCCCTAAAACCCTCCTGCCTCTGCTAGCGGCGGTTGAAGCACACAATGGCAAGGTCTCGAATTCTCGAACAAAGCCCAACATGTAATGATACACGCTGACTTCCAGGACCTGTTGCTTGGCACACGTGCGTTTCCATTCGCCATGGTTTGCATGTAGCGATCTCGTAGTAGCCTCAACCCAAAAAGCAGTGTCACCAATGTGGACAAACTCTCAACAGCAACTTGTTTAGGACCCTAAACCCGTATAATGTTGAGTGGCAGGGCGATGGGCGTGGCCTTTTCCACGTGATCGAGCAGCTTGCTGCCCTGGAGGCTTTGAACTCAGAACCCAAAAATCTCATGCGTGCTTCGGGTTTAGGGGTGGGGTAAGCCTGAACCATCCTCGACCGGCAAGCTTGTAGCATTTGAGGTCTAGTCCAGGGCAGACCTTCAATAGCATGACATGGGCTGGTGCCCGAATATCCTTCAAGTGGTGACATGAACGCAAACCCCCGCACCTAAAAGCGCCAAGTCACGGCATGACTTTGTCTTGAAGCCAAGTCTGGCGGAATGTCTGTTGTCCGGACTCTGATTTAAGCTGAGGGCTTCGCCTGCCCCGGGATACGTATGAGTACACTCAGAAGCATCCTTATCATCCCTTTTGGGCACACACCAGCATCATGATTGCTAGTCGAGGCAGCTGCTCATAAAATCAGCGGCACTGGCAATGTAGGTTACTGTCTTACCAAGGTCAACGACTCGAAACAGGATAGTGTTTTCGAACTACGGTGTTGAGAATGTCTGTAATGATGATGATACGATGCTGATCATGATGAGGATGATTGTTCTATCGATCATAGTGACGATAATCGTTGTTGTAGGGTGATGAAGATGGTTGTGATGACGATGGTGGTCTTGATGATGAAGATGAATAGGTTGCTATATCTTCGCTGTTCGCTGATACTATCGTCATTAGGATCAGCACTGCCACTGTGAAACACACTCAGACAAATGTGTTAACAAAGCACACATTGTTGTACTTCTTCGGAACTGACAACTTCATATACCGCTGTTCCTGATGCTGTTGTTGTTGGTGGTGGTGGCGGTGCTGGTGCTGGTGTTGGTTTTATCGCTGGTGTTGGGGGGTAATGTTAGTGTTAGTGTTGTTGTTGTTGCTGTTGTTGTTGTTGGTGGTGGTGGTCAGCTTCGTGGTGTCTTGTCCAGTTGTTTGTAGTTGCTGTTGGTGCCTTGTGCATGCACCGCTGCTGCTGCTGCTGCTGCTGCTGCCTACAGTTGTTGCCTTTACTGACTGTCGGAGTGGTATTCAGAATCACCTGCACACGTAATCGCAGCAGGAGTGCAGCCAGTAGCAATACCACAACTATAGCAGTTCCGTAGGAAAGTTAATGCCTTGAGTGCCAAGCATCGCAAACGACCTCGTCCGAGAGACTTACAGCAACTGTCATAAAATGCAGCTCATTAAGCTGGAAAGATTGGGTTGCTTTGTAGCGACTCTCGTATAAGTTCAACCACGAAATTTCGGTCCTAGGGCGCTCTGTGGAGCATCCTCGATGGGCTCAAGTCCAATGCAACACACGTTTCCTTCTTCTGCAGAGAGTGCGCCGTTTTTGGTCACTTGAGCTCTTACGCTTTGGGGCTCTTTTGGCTGTTTCAGGGTAAACCCAAAAAAAACACTAAACTCTAAAGTCCTACACCCCCAAACCCTTCACCCTGAAGACCCAAACCCTAAACCCTAAACGCCCAGACTCTAAGCCCCAACCCCCAAACCGTGTTTGCGCTCGAATCGGAAGTTGCGGTGGTCTGTCTTTGGCTTTCAGGTTGCTGGTGGGATGGTGTCAGTTCTTGTGACCTGTGGCCTTGATGGGGTGAGGGATGGATGAGACCTCAAGTTCTTGAATCGGGACTTAATTGCAATGGTTAGGGTGTTGTGGATTTTTTGACGATTATAAGCGCAAGGAGCAGTACGTTGTAGCTCCTTTTGGCATAGGAGCCTAAATGTAGAATTCGTTAAAATAGAAAAGGAACCACAATGGACACTGTAGGTAGGATTGAGAGCTTAAGTTTGTTAGGTTTAGACCTACTTTGTAAGTGTGTGCTTTGGGGCTTTTGTGTGCCTAAATGCAGGGTTGTGTTGCGCAGGTTGTAGGGCTGGGCCATTCCTTCAGTAGAGCTCCGAGGTAGATTGTTAGAGAGAAACATGGATATACAGATTGATCGCTACGCAGATGGACCGTACGGTAACTCGCATTAGCAACCTGTATAGGTTCAGTTCAAGGAAGTCTAGAGCCCATGCTGCACATCCTGAACCCTAAACCCTAAACCCTATCAGCCCTATCAAAGCGAAACCCTAAACCAACAGAGCAACCTAAACCCTAAGCCGTAAACCCTGAACCCTAAACCCTGTAAAACCTAAACCCTAAACCAACCAACCTAAACACTGTAAACCCTAAACCCTAAGCCCTAAACCCTGAACCCTAAACAGGTACTGGGGCACCTCTTCCTCGCATGCGCAGCTGTCACTGGAGAAGCTCGGCTTCCACGAGCGCCTGAAGCGACAGGCGCTTCTGCATCGAGAACCTTGAACTCCTGGAGCCTCAACTTGCTTTTGGTTAATGGAAGAATGGTTGTAATAGCCCAATGCCTCCAGGGACCTTATTATGGGGTCCTTAAGGGGTCTAGGGCCCTAACTATGAGGTCCTTGGAGGGATAGGGTAGTAGTTATCCTTGTAGCCCATTCCTCCACATTCCCTACTAACCGAAGGTAAGTCAACCCTAAACCTTATGGTGGTTTGGGGTTTTAGGTACACATAAGGGGGATTTAGGGGCGCTGAACCCTAAACTTGTAAACCCTAAACAACCC